>CM002478.1:13407308-13457004 GCA_000325765.3 Leersia perrieri | reverse complement strand
GCGGCGGCGGAGGGGCAGAAGCGCGGCGCTGGGCCTCGAGGTGGTTCCGCTCCGTCTCCTCCGCCGCGCGGAAGAGGAAGTCGTCCTCGTCCTCTTCCTCGTCGCCGCCGCCGCCGGAGAAGAAGTCGAGCTGACGCCTCACGGCGGAGCGGGGGGTGACCGCCGCCGCAGCCGGGGTCGCCGGCGAAGACGGGGAGTGGGAGCCGCTGCTGCGGCTGGGAGCGCGGCAGGAGGCGACGCTCTCCGAGTAGGTGGTGGCGCTGCTCATCGCTCACTCCGGCGGTAGTACGGCCTCTCTCACTTATGCTCCGGCGATGCTCTCTTTGTGACCAGGCTTGGCTTTGAGAATTGTTTTGGGAGAGGGATCCCGGAAAATCCGTTCTGTTCATTTTGGAGAAGAAAAAGGAGGGCTCTACGGCAGTTTTCTGTGGACATGTACGAAACTGTAATTTTTTTTTACTCGTAGGCTCGTAGCCTTTCGCTGTGGATTCTGCTGAGTGCTGTGCCTTGTCACACCACAACAGCCGTTGGGTCATTTGTGCAGACTGCAGAACAATAGGGTATTAGGCCCTGATTACTTTTCCAAAAGTTTTTTCTTTCAACGTATAAATAAAACACTAAATATAGATAAAAATAAAACTAATTGTACATTTTAGATGAAAAATCGCGAGCCTAATTAGACCATAATTAGCCATAGTAACCTACATGTGCTAATTACGGATTAATTAGATAAAAAATTCATCTCGCGATTTTCAGGCTAGCCATAAAATTAGCTTTTTCATTCGTGTTTGAAAATCCGTTCTAACATTCGGTCAAACATTAATATGATACCCAATTTTAAAATATTTTGAAAACTAAACAAGGCTATTGTCCTGGCTGGTATCCACCGGTGCTAGGAGTAACTATATGTTTTAACTTGTCTTGAGTTCGGAGATATATAACTTGTCTATATTTGTTTTGCTAATTTAAGAACTTGTTTCCTAAAGGCAGGTAAAGCTAATCGATCGGTCGTCAGTCGATGCCTGCATCTGCGTGCATGGGAACCAGAAGGAAGACAGGGCTGTTCAGATTGCTGTCATTTTCAACCAGATTGCTGTCATTTTCAACCATACCAATATTTAGAGTTGTCAAAATTTTGGCAACTTATTAAATATTAGTAAATTTCTAGAAGTTTTTTCTCTCGTAACTTTACCGAAAGTTGGTATTGGCAATAAACTAAACACCACCATCAAATGCCAAAATTTGGAAAGTTTTTTTTTTTTTTTTGCAGTGAACAGGCCCATAATTAGTATCCCTGCTTTGGTGCTTGCTGTTGCTGATTCTGCTTTGATGGTCTCGGCTTCATATGCTACAAACTAACCTACAAATAATGCGGCGTCGATATATCTTTTTCGCCGCCTACGTCCTAGACTCTTGGCCCAACTAATGCTGCCTGCACATCAACCGTAATCCCTTTCCGGACCATAAAACGGGCTTATTTGTTATCGGTTCTGGCCCAAACAGCAGGATGCTGCAATTCAGTTCGGCCCAATACTATTAGTACCCTCTATAGGCCCATAACTAGTTAGCAAATGGATCTCAATGTTTTCACTGAGCTATTTTGAAAAATCTGCAATACCAGCACTTGTAACTACGTTACGATTTGTATGCGTGTTAAGCAAATGTTATGTATGGGATATAGATAATACTAATTTATTATTCCTCGTACACACAAAAATGTTTTTTTTGGTGATTTGTGCGATGAAGAATACCACAGGGTCGAGAATTATACATAACACAATTTGGGTCATCGTACCCGTGATTATAAATCTATAGGACTTCTGGAACCAAAACACAAGAAACATATGTCAAGCTGAATTGTTGGCAATCACAATTAGCCAGCAGACACTAATTGTGTTCATAAGTTATTTATTATTTAGTTTTTCTTTTTACTATTTAAAGTGATTTTTTATTAAACAATTAGCTAAGGTTGGGCAATGTTATTTCGATTATATAAAGTTGGTTGTCTCATTTCCTTTCTTCTTGATTCAGTGATGCGCGGTCTCATTCACTGGTACGACAGTAACCATGCTACCATATTCTCAAAAAAAAAAAAAAAGTAACCATGCTACCATCATTCGGAGACAGCGTCGGTGATCGGCTTTAAATCTTTTCGTACTGCATGAATGGTTCGCGGTGATCGACACACAGCACGCTACGGTTACCCGTCGGGTAAGAGCAGTTGTTGTCGACCATACTTCATATGAACCAGGACTTCTTCACTTTACCCCTTATTTAATAGCAGGATTGGAAAAACGTATGACTAGAAAAATACATGATTTTAATTAATAGTAGGAATATATGATAAAACAGAGGATTATAAAACATAGAATTGAACGAGAGAGATATAGACATAGAAATTCCTCTAAAACTTGCTAGCCACAATCCATGCCATAAGAATTTCATATAATTTGATAGGGTCCAATCCTTTGTTTCAAAGGCCAGTTTAGAAAAAAAAAATCTCTAGAGGAATGAAATCCTACAAAATTCATGTGATTTTCGTTCAAAACAATGACCTTGGTCTCTTTTTGAATTTGACAAACATGGTTACAAACTTACGGTTAAATTCAGTATGAAGCTACTAATTTATTATCCCACATCTGGTCTCCATGCCGGCCCATTAGCGCATGCAGGCCGACCTGTCTTTGCACCATCTCCTCGCCGTGATGCATGGTTCATCTCCGAACAGCCGTCGCCTTCGGATCTAGAAACTAGTAGCCTCTTACCATCAAAAAATCTTGTCGTATTGGTGACGAACGTACCAACGGAGAATCTAGTGATGCCTGTTGAGTCCCACTTCGTGACCGATTTTGGTGTTGTTGGTGGTACTTTATGGAGGATACGTTGTGCTAGTTTGCGGGTTGGGTCCTGAGTTGACTAAGTCATTAGACATGGTGGTGCTCGTGACAATAATAGGCCTCAGGTTGGTTAGCCCCGGCGGTGTCTACGGGCATGTTTGTGTCTACATCAAAGATGGGGATGCTATGATGGAGTGTGGGGGAGAGAGGATCAATTCTTCCCTTTCACTCACTCCCTATTCAACCCAACCGTGTGGATATAACTAGAGCACGTTAGGGGTCAATCTCCTTCTGTACTGGCTGCTGGCGGCGAGGCGCCGGCGTGGTGGCTGCACATTGAAGGTCTTTGATCGTTGATAGCAGCAGAGTGTGACAAGTGCATTTTTCTTGGGAGGGGCGAGATTTTAACGGGCGAAAGCTCTGTTTTCGGGCCAACAACGATGACACTTGCGAATTTCACTTTTCTCTTTGGACGTGCATAATCCTGTCTCTTCCACTTACTTTTTTCAAGTGAAAACTTTGTCCTGCTCAGCTGCTCCCCAAGACAGGCGGCGACATCGCTCTCGGAGTCGTTTCCTTATGGGATATGTCGTTTAGAAGTTTTTTTTCGCTCTCACAGCAGGTGTTGTTGTAACACATGCTGTGTGGTTTTTTTTTCCTGACAATAGTCTTCCAGCGTATGGACTTGTATTCTTTTCTATAAGACTCATGCCGTTTTTTGTGGTTCATTTTAAAAAATTACTTTCACTGTTTTGAAATTCCAAGGTTGGTACTTTAATCTGTACATCCATCTCGGTAATTTTTCCTCTGTATAACAAGCTGAGCACTAGATCATAGATGCGAGTGAGAATGACCTGTACGCAGATGCCATGATTCTGGAATAAATATGTTTTCAACAAGATGTTATTTTCAGCCATCTCAGCGCTGAAAAGAGCATCTAATTCATTTTTTCAGTCAAAAAGTGAAGTGATGGGTATTAGAAAACAGTGCTATCAACACATGAATATAACGATAGAGGGCTCGATGCCCGGCAGCAATAAATAACATTTTTACCAGCCATCTGCAACTTTTCATAGCCATTGTTGCTGTCGGTGGTCAATAATGCATACGAGGACAGTTGTCCGATCCGTCTTGAGCATTGATATTTTTTTTAATGTAAAAAATGGGTAGACCTAGATTTTTCTAAGATAATGGGACAAAAAATTCAGGCTTAAATTGTGGAAACTATTCCATTAGTGCGGTGCTAGTATTTTAATAGGAAGTAATATTTGCCATGCACATGGGGTCAAGCCAAAATTGTATTCTAGTTGCCATTTCAGTTTTTTTTTAGTAGTTATAGAATTATTTAAATAATTGTTTTGATTAATTATAATTTAACTAATCCATGGTGGTTGATTTAGAAACGGATTGCTCAGATGAAAGGAATGTCATGGTGACATTAATATAGAATGTCAGAGGATACAAATCATTTTCTTTACTTGTAGATAATAAAAATACAAACGTGTTTAAATTAAGCTTATAAGTGAAATCGGAGGGACAACAAATGCATAAACTACACTGGCACGGGTCACTTTCAAGTCAGAAGTCTAACGGAAAAATAAATATTCTGAGCCAGGAATGCAGGTGTGGCTGATCAGGCATTTACGTGGGAACCTAATTGAGGGCATCTCCTGCCTACCATCTTAAGACCATTGAAAACTCATTCCACTGCTAGTGGGAGTGTACGTGAACATTTAATTTCTTGAAATTGCTATTCATCACGTAGTCACCCTACCAGAAAAATACTCGTACCAAGTTAAAAAAGATAAAAATACTCATGATATATTTATGCTGGTTCATAAAATTCCGGCACAAGTAAGACCACCAACCTTAAAAAACCATAAAAAGAAAAAAAGACACAAATGAGTAGTTATTTATGCTGGATCGTAATAAAAACAGATACAAATAAGCCGTCTGTAAATCAGTTTTTATTACGAACCGACACAAATAACTACTATTATTTGTATCGTTTTTAATATTCAATAAAAATAGCTACTCATTTATGAAGGCCATTGAAAACCCGATACAAATAACTAAAAGAGTCTAGCCGAATTTTAGTCCACAACCTTTATCTACTCCCTTTATTCCTTATTTTCTCTGTCTTATCCTCTCACTATACCACTACTTCTCGGTCCCTTATCCTCTCACTGACTCACGACATAGGCTAAGGATGGCAGCGGCGGCGGCGGGTCCGAGCAGTGGGCGTCGCCAGCGCATGACTGGTGGCAGCGACGGGGCGACCGTGAGCGATGAGGGCACTGAGCAGAGCCGATGCACGACTGGCGGCTGCAAAGCTGGTAGCATCGAGTGGCCTTGAGCTGGGAGGCGTCCGTGCCAGGCAGCAGATGCGTCGAGCGGCGCCGGCGCACGTGAGGATGCGGTGGCAAGCGGTTGATGGAGTTAAGGAGGCTGGATTGTCGGCTTGATTTCAAGCCGATCCGTTTTTTAAAATCTCCTACCCCTAATTATACCGGGTGTACTTAATCGAGACCAATTTATTTATATGAAAGTTTGTGTGGCAGTGTCGATGAGATCTAGTATCTCCATCCCCAAATATATGTGTGTGGGGGGTCGAAGGTGATGCATCATTCTCTTGATATCATTCTAAATGCTTATATTATTGAATACAGAGAGTACTCTTAACCCTTGGTTTAAGATCAAAATCCCTTAATTTTATCTTTAACCTCCAGCCACCGGTACAAAGGGAGCAGAGCGGAGAGGGAGTAGAGGCAGCGTCATCGACGACAACATCTTTTCCGGCATCAACGCAACGACGGTGCCGTACCACTAATAAGCATGTCGGATTAGATTAATGGATTAGTAGAGATTGGAAGAGGCAGTTTAAAATGGTATCAGAGTGGAAGCCCGTTGGTGGGTGGTGGTCGCGACAGGGTGGCGAGGAGAACGCCGAGAAACGCCATATCGGCTGTGGGATAGATGGAAATGTTCATATTGGTTAAGGACCCGACTAAACTGGGATCAGGAGCGAATCTATGACCAAAATTACTAGTGTCGTATACATATTGGTTATACTATGATACACCCTTGTTTATGTGTTAATATAATTAAATACTAATAGCTAGAATTTTTAAAATTAATGTCCTGGTGGTCTCTACTGTCAGTAAAAATTAATTTAAACTATAGATCTATTTTAATCTGAAGGATTGGATTGATTTATACTGCTACCCTAGTTAATGGTAGTAGAAATCTAGAAGAATATTCTTATATAAACGGTTTAGATTATTTCTACTCGCAGTATAATACTGGCAGTACTGAAACCACCGGAGTGACACTCTTAAAATCATCGTGTCCCTTGCATCACATCAGCTCAACGTGAAGTTGCCCCTAGCAAAGATCGGTAGCACTTTAGTGCTAACCCTTCCCTCCCATCTTCACCCCCGACGCCACTGCACCCACTTCTCTCCCGTCCTCCATTCCAACGCTGCCAGCACCACGCCATCCTGTTAGCCTCCGTCTGAGCAGTACCATCTCCGTCGCCATGTCCACCGTCACCTCTACTGTCGCCTGTGCCTCCCCCACCCTGACGAGCCGAACCTCACCTTGCTAGCGCCGGAAGACACCAACAACACCAGCAAGGCCCACCAGCCGTCCTCCTCCCTTTCCCATCCCGCCCTCCCAACCGCCGACGAGCTCCTCCAAAACCGTGGTGCTACCGCCGGCTCGCCGTCAGCTCATTCCTGCCACCCACTGCCAATTTGGCCGCCCACCTTCCCAGCCATTCTTCTAAACCGCCGATGACCCCTCTTTCCTCCTCATCCCCACCACCCCCAAACCCTAAATAAATGGCCGAGTTCACTGTCATTGTCGTACTCCCACGTTCGAGCTCTCCACACGTCCATCACTATTTATGTCAAAAGTTTGGTTTATTTTGATGGTTCTAAACACCTAGCCTCGCAAAGCAAGACTGGAAATATTTCTTCTGCACATCAAACATATCCTAAATCAAGTTGTTATAGTGTTTGTTTCTATCATTGAAACTTTTATAGGGCATCAGACTAATCTAGTCTTCCGCGAAAAAAGTTCTTAAATATGAAATCAATACTTCAAGTTTACCTTACAACTTTTGCTTCTATTTAACATATAAATATTGACTAACCGAAATTAATTTTCTTCAAAATGCAACTTTGATCTACTCCTCCCTCTCTTTTTAATTTTAAATTTTCGAGAAAACACTAAAAATTTGAAATTAAGTAAGGAAAATAAATACTATAACAAGAATAGTATGACAATCACTAGTACAGAACCCTGACGGGGACCCTTATATGTGTTGGTTCCAAAATAACAAATGGTACATATAATTAAAGACATTTTTCGCCCTCCTGAACTCCCATGTGGATCCATAAATAGTCTTATCAGTGCTAGTTTATTAAAAATGATATGCTCAATGTCGGTACGTATGCCTTTGTAGGTTTCTGCATCCCATCATTATCCTAAGATCTAAGCGCAGTGACGCACTTCTGCAACGCCTCACCATGCAACAACAAATACACGGATCAGTGACCTCATTACTCCGGTGAGGAGGTGGTGAGCTCAAGAAGTAGGGGGAGATGGAGGCGGCTACCGAGCGAGAGGTTTGGGGCCTGGGACGAGGATACAACGGGTCGGAGAAGGGGGAGATAATGTACTTAGAACTTGGAAGGAGTTATCCATGGATGAGTAAAGAAATCAGACCTGATAGATATACCCCTATTACTATATGCAAAATGATTCACAGGGCACAAGAAAATAGATATGTGGCCTGCATACAAATTGTACATTATATCAAGACAACATAAAAGGATCTTCAAGGGCCGGCCGATCGAATGTCTACCTCACGTTGTTTCTTCCAGCTAAAGAAATTAAATTAGGGACACCGCAAAATTTTATTGTCATACTACCAATTTCAAGGTGACTCCTCTATATATAAACTCCTGGGAAGTACGTCAAGCTAGGTTGACATTTAGGTTGGGACAAATTTAATTATGGAGTCGTTCTTCTGAATATTGTCTGGGGAATTCCTTCCCAAAGTTTCCCAACATGCAGAAGCTAGCTTGCGTAGTAAATATCCATACGCCTGTCGTTGACAAGCAGCAGCTTGCACATATATTATATTATTGCACTCATAGGATGACACTCAGCTAAATGAAAACATGTGTATGTATTATATACTATAGAATAATCTTTTGGGAAACGGAATATTCTTAATGGGCCATTGAGGTTAACACGCATGACGCATCACCAAATTAAAGATACTCGTAGCCAATCCACATTCATACCCTAACGAACAGCACAAAACGAAAAAAAAGTCACGTACACATGGACCAATGTATCTTTAACCCTCTTTTTCTTAGAGAGTATAATTGAATACATGTATGTGTCCTCTACGCACTACGTAAAAAATGTTTTTTAGGGCCGAGCACATCTATTTTTGAGACAGGCTGCCTGCAAAAATAGGTGTAGGCCATCTGAATTCACGCCCCACCTATAAAAAATGATTATTGCAAAAATAGGTATAGGTCATCTGAACTCACGGCCCGCCTGCAAAAATGATTTTTGCACGTTGAATTTTTGCATGCGGGCCGTGAGGAGGCCCCATGAAAAAAATTAACTATTTTTATCAAGGGTCTCTTTACGGGCCGCCTAAAAAAAGTATAGGACCCACCTACTGATCCTTATCCTCTCACCCACCTCAGTTCTCTCTCCCTCATGGCTCCCCCCCTCTCTCGGCATGGAGGCGGTGGCCAGGCCAGCCAAGGAGGAGGCTACGTCAGTAGGGGCCGGGGGCGGCTATGCTCGGGACCGCTAGATCCGGCAACGGCGGGCCCAACCAGTATGGATCCGGCGACAACTGGAGGATCTGAGTGCTACTATGCCCAGGACTGGGGGAGATGCTCGGCGATGACGGTGGCGAGGTCGCCAAGGTGGGTAGGGAGCATGAGGGCGGCTAGGCCCAGGGGAGCTGCTCGGTGACAACGACGGTGATTAGGAGGGAGTTGTGAGGGAGAGAGAATTGAGGTGGGTAAGAGAATAAGGATCGGTAGGTGGGTCCTATACCTCTTTTTGTAGGCAGGCTATAAGGAGGGCGTTGAACACGACGGCAGCCGGGCTTGGAGAGTTGCTCGGCAACGATGGCAGCAAGGTGGCCGAGGCTGCCGACAAGCTCGACGACAGACCCAGATCTAACTATTGATTTTTTTTAAAAAAAATATTTTGTATTTTCTCATCGGGAAAAATGTTTTTGCATGTGGTGGACTTCGTCCACTCGCCGCCTGCAAGGAAGGGGCGCTGTCCAAAAAGATCACCAATCTTTCCAAGTGATTAAATGCGGGCAACACCCCCACCCACCTGCGAAGACCGATTTAGGCTGCTAATAGAAATCATATTTGGCCTAGTGACGTATTCTTAGTTTATTAGAAGAGGCATCAAAACAAAACCCTACGACGCGCATTTGAACCAACAGATATATCGTTCGACAAGATGGAGATGTGGGTTCGTACTTCGAATCTACCTCTGAGGTGGACGATTGCTTAGAGGGGCTCCCGAGCCATGAATCTGATTGGAGAGATGGTAAAGTTAGATGTGGATGGAGATGGCAAAGCGAGTGGTCCATTTCTTTGGGCTCGAGTGGCGGTAGAAATTGCCAAACCGTTGCATCGAGGAGTAATATTGAAATTGGATAAGACAGGGAAACCTGAGTGGTTGGATATTCAGTATGAGAGGCTTCCTTTCTTTTGTTTCTCCTGTGGTGTCATGAAACATACTGAGTTGGATTGTGAACCAGTGCCGCAGAATGAGAGTGGTAAATTGCCGTATGATGTGAAACTTAGATCACCAGAGGAAAGGCGGAAAAGAATATAAGGTTTTATGCAGTCTGCTACATAATCTTATCTTATGGAAGTGGTCTTTCCTCCAATTCACAACACTCATGTGGTTCAGGCATTAAGGGAGATAAGCGAGGCCATGTTTAGAGAGAAGGTAAAGAAGATGAAGAAGAGGAGGAGGAAGTTATTTCACCTTTAAAGAAACCAGACAATACATAAGGTAAAACACATAAGGTTGAGGGTGAAAACACTAGTAGGAAATTGTTCAAAGAGATTGATACAACATTAAAGAGGTTTGTTTGAAAAAGGAAGTCAAAAGGACTTGCACTCCTGCCAATTACAAACCTGAATTTAATTCTCCTAACATTGGATCGTCAGCAATTGTGTCAGTGGGGCTGGTGCAAGCTAGAGTGTCTCAGATTCAGTGCCGACCTTGAGGGGGGTCGAGAGGGGTCTCCAGCCAACACACACCACCCAAACCCCGTGGTGATATTGCCAAGAACTAGTAATTGGTCCACACATAAAAGCCTATTGCACACCATGGCTTGTGTGATGCCCAATTCCATACGGCTGATAGATGCGTGATTGATGTGTGATTGCCCGTCAAGATGTCAATCCCAATTCCTCCGCACAGCCCGGTCTACGCGAGATTCGGAAATTATCTCCGCCGCCGCCGCGTTGTGCCAGGCTTCGTCGATGGTGAGGACGGTCAACACTAGCGCCGCCATCGACCACCGATGTCTTCGCTTTGTGACTTCGTCCTTTCGTCCTCAACTCCTCATATGATTGGTGCTGCCGATGTCCTGTCATCCTGTGCTGTGTGTGTGCACAGCCTTCTTGCACCCTTGCCGCCACCATCGGCCACGAGGGCCATGACTCCACCTACATGAGGTAAGCAGCAACAACAACCAATATGATGTGTTCATCTGTCCATGTTCTCCTCGTTTCCAATTTGTCTCTAGTTCAATTGATCTTCAAGGCTTAGGGCAACAGGAGGTAACACTTGTGCTTGTGCTGGGATGAAGCAGTGATTCAGTGAAGTTGTGCCTGTACATGGTGATATTGCCCAAAAACAACTAATTGGTTAGAATATACAATTGGATTGTTGTTTTGTTGCTTTCTACATGTATGTATAAGCTAAACCACTAATAATATTATTATGTCAATTTTTCAATCATTAGGCCTATCTTGACATCATGTCGTCAACAAAGTATTTACCAGGCAGAAAAAGGAAGAAAATTATCAGTGATTTTGCATCTAGAGATGTCCAAAGAAATTTTAAAGGTAATATGAGTAAATTTCTTATACAAATATTGCTTTTAGACAAAATTTAAGTGGTTTTTGGCAACACATATAGAAACTTCTTATATGTGTGTGATAATTATATTTTTAGATGGATATAAACAGCCCCTGTGCTTAATTTCGCACCGGGCCCGACAAAACTTAGGACCGGCCCTGATCAGATTGGAACTCTGCATGAGCCTATTGATGGCGGAGAAGATGAATTAAGCAAGAAGCACAAGATGACTTAACCCCAAGTGACAGCCCCCGCCGAGCACAATGAAAATCCTTTGTCTGAACTGTTGGGGCTTGGGTTAGCCCAAGGCAGTTCATGAAATTTGTAGCTTGATTAAGATACATAGACCATGCGTGGTGTTTCTTTCAGGAACACGGTTTTTAGCGATTGGGTGGATGGTTTACTCTGTTCCTTTGACTTATAGTTTGTAATTGGAGTTGGAAGCCACAGAAATGGTGGAGGATTAGCACTGTTATGAAACTAGGATACCAAGGTGAAAGTTTAGAGTTATGACAGACTGCATATTGATGTACTGGTTCTTGATCCAATGACAGATGCAGAACTATGATGTTTCACTGGTTTGTACAGTGAACCCCTACGTGAGAACCGAAATAGAAGCTAGAAGATGCTGAACTTTCTAAATGACCGCTCATCTTTTCCATGGCTTTGTGCGGGAGATTTTAATAAAATATTGCATTCTAGCGAGCAATTTAGAGGGAATGTTAGGTCTGAACGTCGAATGGTGGTGGGTGGGGTTCAGGGATGCAGCACAGACATGTGGATTAAGTGATCATGGCTATTCTGGGTTGCCATACACCTGGGACAATAGATAAGAGAGAAGTCATAATATCAAGGTTAGGCTTGATAGAGGTTTAGCTAATTACGGTTTCATTGATCTATTCTCGGACTTGACGGTTTGGCATGTATAAACTACGGAGTCAGATCGCTGTTGTCTTGTTGTGGAGAGCTATCAACGTGATGTCCCAAAGGGAAATAATGGAAGGGTGTTTCGATATAAAGATATGTGGAGAAGGGATGAATCTTATAATGATCTGACTCGTTTAGCATGGGGAGAGGGAGGCGATACGTCTAACTTGCAGTAGCTGACTGCAAGAATGGGTCTGCACGATGCCCTACAAGACTAGGACCTGAATATCTTTGGTAACGTCCGTAAAAGCTTAGCTAAGCTACAAAGGTAGCTGAAGGTTGAACGGGGGAAATCACTTGGCATGGGACCTTCGAGAATCGGGAGAAAACTTATGTCAAAGATATCCGAGTAGGGAAGAGATAATGGAGAAGCATCGCTCTAGGATAGATTGGCTTAAGACAGGAGATCGTAACACAACTCTTTCCAAGCTAAAGCAAAGGAGAGAGCGAGAACAAACAAAATTGTGGCACTCCGGTCAGATGATGGCAGGATGGTCAAGGCTCATGAGGAGATAGAGCATTATGCAGTTAGCTTCTACTAGGATCTATTCACGGTACAACAACAGCTGGAACCTAATGAAATCCTTCAATACGTTACGACGTAAGTTACAACAAAAATGAATATGGGACTTGTCATACCTTATACGAAAGAAGAGATAAAAAGGGTGTTGTTCATGGTGGGCCCAAATAAGGCACCAGGCCCAGATGGTTTTACATCGGATTTCTTTCAAAACCATTGGGACCTAGTTGGGTTGAGTGTCACACAAGCAGTACTCAGTTTTCTCAATGACGGACTGCTAGAAGACGATATAAATCGTACCACTATTGTTCTCATTCCGAAGGTTAAAATCCTCAAGAGATGAAATTTTTTAGATGTATCTATTTATGCAATGTCATTTACAAGATCTGTTCAAAGGTGTTGGCCAACAGAATTCGTTTTCTCTTGGATGAGATTATCTCGAAAGAGTAGAGTGCATTTGTAACCGGACAACTGATCACGTACGTGCTTATTGCTAACGAATGCACACACTATTTGAGGAGGAAGAAAGGCAAACAAATGGGGCATGTGCAATTAAACTTGACATGGCCAAAGCATATGATCGAGTTGAATGGAAGTATCTTGAAGGAGTAATGCAAAAACTTGGTTTTTGCTGATGAGTTTGTCCATAGAGTCATGCGATGTGTCACATCTATATCATTCTCTGTTAGAATCAATGGCAAACTTTCAGATTCATTCAGACCAATGAGGGGCATCCGCCAAGGGGATACTATATCCCCATATCTTTTCCTAATATGTGCTAAAGGACTATTGTCACTCCTGAATTCGAGAGGTCCGATGCATTTATCCAGGAGAGTTCGGGTCAACATCCACTAGCCATGGATTTCACACTTGCTTTTTGCGGATGATTGGAAGCATTGCAGAGAGGGGCCAACTGACTAAAGGAAATTTTAGGTATTTATCATCGGGGCTCAGGTCAACTGGTTAATCAAAATAAATCTGCTGATTTCTATAGCAGTACAACACTGATACAATAGAGAATGAAGTAATTGGTACTTTAGAAATTCACAAAGCTCTAGCCGAGAAGTATCTAGGGAACGCAACGAGGCGGGGCGGGGCCGGGTGAGACAAGAATGCCCCCGCCCCCGAACTGAAGACCGGGGTGAATCTCTCCCCCGCCCCTGCCCCTAGATCCGTGGGGCCCCGCACCCCGACCAAGGCCCCGCAGGGAGTGACGACGACCGACGAAAAAAATCAAACAATGCAGCGGTGTGGATGAGCTTGCGATGGCAAGGGTGAGACCACGTCGGCGAGGTGCGGCGCCGGCACTGGCATCGACGACGCCGCGGCGGCGAGGGGCGGGCCTGCGCTGGCATCGACGACGCCACGGCGGCGAGGGGAGGGGCGGCGCCGCGCCGGCAACGACGAGGCTGTGGCGGCGAGGTGTGGTGCCGCGCCAGCATCGACGAGGCCGCGACGGTGAGGGGCGGAGCCACGCTGGCAGTAGGAGACGGGACGGCAGCAGCGACGGTGCCTGGAGCTACCAGAGTTCAAACAGCGACTCGGCAAGGGCGCCGTCCGTTGGATTCCGCAAGATCCGCGTGCGGTGTGCCGCCTGCCCACCTCGGCCTTCGTTCGTGTCGATCAGGAGTGGGGACTCAGGGGCAGCGGCTGAGAGGAATAGAGGTGAGGGAGGGGAAGAATTAGGGTTAAGTGTACTGGATTTATTGGGGTAGACTCCATCGGGTTAAATGGGCTGTAATGTTTTATTTTTGGAGGCCTTTTAACTACTTCGGGGCCCCATGGAGCCCCCGCGGGTGAAGATCGAAACCCGCCCCCGTCTCCGAACACTTGTGGGGCCCCCGCGGGTGCAAAAACTCCCCGTCCCCGCACCCGTAGGGGCAGATCCCCGGTGGGCCCCACCCCCAGCGGGGGAATTGCCAAGCCTAGGCACGGTGGTAAATTCCCATCAGGTGTCGCCATTTGAAGCCTATTTAAGGAGCTCTCATCCTACAGTTAGAACACACACAAGAAGCTTGAGCTGCATTATAAGAAGCTTATTTGTACACTAAAGTGTAGAATAGTAGGGAGAGAGTAGAGTAGAAGGTGTCGGAGGAATCCCGGAGTTGTAGGTAATCCTTCTTCTTTCTTTTACTTTATTGAATACTCTGATTATAATAGAAATATCATTATTGAGTTTTAAGTTTATCTTAGCAAGATTTATATCTCAGTTAGTTGCTAAATAAAATATTGGATTACTGTTCACTATAAACAACCAACTTATAATGATTGTTTGGATGCTTAATTAACACTTAAGTAGTTATTAATTGCTTAGATAAGGTCTCTAGGTAGATTAATTTTCAGTAGTTTCAAACAGCTCTCCAAAACCTGATTCATCTTGACTGTAAAACGGCTACATGTGTGTAACAAAGTAGCTCATGTGCGTGCTAAATAGGTGACGAGCGAGCAGGCGCTGCGGGAGTGACACTCAAATCCCCCAACAGCTCTCCAAAACCTGATTCATCTCGATTGTAATACGGCTACAATGTCTTAATGAAGTTCCTACTTTGCCTTAAAAAAAATAAAACCCAAAAGTGCCAATAAACGTGCATACCCACCGAATGTGCAAACTTACTTAGAAAATGTGGCACGTAGTGAATTAACTCGATCTATATTATTTGTCATACTTGATATACATTCGTGAGTAAATCAGAAGAAACTACTAGACACAAACACATGATTTATCCCTATATACTTTCAAGAGCATAAAAAGAAAGATAGTAGTTTTTTTTTATTGAGAACACATGATTTTGATTATTACAATGGAAATACAGTAATGATGAAAAAAAAATTCCTTCCCGTTAATGTTTACTAACTCTGAGAAGTTTTATACCTTTTAATGGAAAAACTACATATATATGCCTAACCTCATGCAAAGGGAAACAAGATGCAAATTAATAAGTACAATTTACTCTTAAATTGATTTCTACTGCAACTCTGCAAGCACCCAAGCGTAATGGTTAACATGAGAAATTCAGTCATAATAGGAGATAAATATTTGCAACTGATCTACGATGCACAAAAGTTGCTTCCGCAATTTTTGCTTACATCTTCATAACATCATAGTTACACACAAAGCCTGCTTTTGTAAACAATACACCTAACTGTTGCAGAACTTCAATAAGATCTATTATTATTCCCTCCAAAAACAATTAATCTTCCTTAAAGGTATAGTTCTCGTTGAAAACCATTCATCACCAATAGCTATATACAAAAAGCTAAGGCAAATCAATCAACTTCCCACATCGTACATAATGCAAATATATGTCACTATTACTGCACCAACAGGAACCAAATGCGTGCATCATACATAACTATATGTATTTCAGCCTTTGATCGAGGTGGCTAATTATGCATAGAGTGCACACATATCTCTGACAATATAACACAGTATTTTGGAACAGAATGTACGGACATAAAAAACTTTAAATTCAAAAGACTAGAAAACACACACATAAATTTCTTTCTAACACTAAAATGGATAAACACATGCCTCGCCTCATATATTCAAAAGAACCAGTTCAGGTGTGTATTTAAGGCCGTGTGCAAAACGAATGTAGAGACAAGAAATTTATCATTAATTTATACAGTATTAAAAGACGTGAGTGCTAGTACAAACAATTATTTTTTATATAATTATCTATGTGTATACACGTGTGTCCTGTATGAGTTTTTTAAAAAATCATATGAGAAATATATTCTTCAAAATTCTTGTGTTTAAAATCTCAATAAGTTATTCCAACGATCATATCTAAAATATATTAGTACATATAAAATTTTATTTTCTGAAATCTCTATGAAGGGGCTCTTCCTAGGAGTAGGCCAATGTATGCATTATAGCATTATACTCAATAGTAGTCGATTAACGTAAACAGTTTAAATCCAGAATAATATGGTTGGAACGTGTGATCGAGATTAATTATATGCTGGCTTTTACCTACCATAAACTCTCCACGTGTCTCCAAGAATATAAACGTTAGTCTGGATGTCATATGTCCTCCAGATTTAATATACTAGCATCTGTAAAATTCTAGCTTAAATATTTATATTGGACAGAGAAAGTAGTATTTAGGCCACGGTTTACACTGAGCTCTTCAATTAATTAAAACTGCCAATAACCAGGTGTTAAGATACAATACCAAAAAAATTCCTCCATACACTAGTCGGGTACCTAATTCCCAAATTGAAGTGCTCCACAGTCCTCACTCCTCACCTACCCCTTGTCCATTTGAAGCAAACCATTTCTCAGATGTCTCTATCTTTTGCTCGACACATTAGGTACGTACAGAGCGTGTCCCAGCTAATTCACAGAAGCTCGCTACGGATCGATCGACCGATCGATCTCAGCTGTTCATTTCAGAGATCACCTGGTTGCCGATCGTGAATTGAAGTACAGGTTGATTTATTTTCCTTGTGTTTTGTTCTTTTGACATTGGCAGCAATCAGGGCGCGATATACTACTATATGATCAAGCTACTGCGTGCGTAATCGTGGAGATTTGGTTCTGATTTCACAACTCACCCGCCCAAGTCGATTAGGAATTAAAAAAATAGAAATAATCATGCAAAATGAATACTTTTTACTGGAATGGGAGTGTATCAAACAAAGATGAAAAAATACAGAAAAAAAGAAATGACAGTTTAGATAAACTAGCAAGATAAAATAGGAATTTGAACCAAAGAAACACAGAGAAATGTCGATATATAAGGCTAGACCGCATGTTAAATTTCCTCAAAACTGTGTTATATAGGAACTGCAAGCATAAGAATTTCAATCAATTTATTGAAGGCCCAATGCTTAGTTCCAAAGGCCATAAAGAAAATTCTTATATAGTCTATCCAAAATTATTTGGCCTAACTAGCCTTGCCGTGTCTGGCTTATGGTACTGCACTACCACCCTCGGTGGCGGACCAGGGATATATATATATACACACACAATACATACCAGTAAGTGTCATGTACGTCGATAGTCCAAGCGTTGAGTGAAAAAATCAAAATGATGTAGCCTTGATCTTCAATTTCACAATCTTCTCTCTCATGCTCACTGTTTGAATTGAGCCAGTGGCCTTGGAGAAAGACATTTGGAGTCTTTGGAGGGGTTGGTCCACGCAGGCTAGCTGGACCGGCCGTCCCACCCAGCTAATAGGATGGATCTGTCCCTCTGACAATACTTTAGACCAAGGCTAAGGGTACATAGTTATATTTTTGGTCCCACGAGGCAAAAATGTATTATTTTATCCACATATATACAAAGAGTTTTTGATAGTCAAACATTTTTTTTATAACGCTTTCAGGCTCTATAGCCTTGCCTCATGATTGGTAGCGATGGTGGGTTACAAAATATGTGGTTGCGCACCATTTGTCATTATTTTTTCTGCAATAGCCGCACCATTTACTTTCTTCGTTATCAATATTTTAGTATCTTGCATAAATATATCAGGACTGGAGTTGCTCCAATCTTCAAGACCGATTCAAGATGCTATTCAAGGCAGAATGGCTTCGGAGGAATCTATGTATGCAAAGATGCTTTCAAAGTGAGCCAAAAAGAAGAAGCTAGCTATATAGGACAGCTAGTATTTAATTTCGCCAAGGAAAAAGGGTGAGACCACCGATTTTTTTTTTCAGGCGGTTGGGGCGATTTTTGCAGGCGTTGGTACGAGCCACCTATTTTCAATCACCAACAAAAATAGGCCATTTTCGTATCCAGCTCCTCAACCGCTTGCAAGAATGGATTGTTCCAGACACCGAAAGGGTCTACAACTTGCAAAAAAGATATTTTACAGCAAAAAATTCAAAAAATCCTAGAATTTACTCCATACTGCGTGGGCCACCGTCGTAGTTCTAAAAATGACACTAAGTTGTTATTCGAGTGGCATCATTTTATATATATATCAGTGGTATCCTATTGAGTAATACATGTACCGGCCGGCAGAAGCAGCAATGCTTCTATGAAATTGTGTAGCGCACTTTTGTAATGTTATTTGTAGTCGCACGATGAATCGACCACGTCTAGTCATGACTATCCATATTTTGATCAGATTATTGTTATGGTTAATTATCTATGTAATTATAGGTAAATTTAAGAATCTGATAATTATTGTCATAGTTTTTAAGAAATACTAGCTAAATGCCCTAGCTTTGCTACGGATAAAAGATAAAACATATTTTGTTATTCTTAAAAATAAATAGAAAAGTATTTTTCATGAAATATGTGAATATTTTTATATAGAAATTATTCATCTCAATTTGATTTTGTATGTGGATATCCATTTATATATGATTGATTTTTAACAGTGCGAAGTTAAGAGGGGTAAATTAAAAAAATACAATGAGAGTTAGTAGTGGTGACAGATTCACTGTCACCATTTTACAGCAGTGAAGAAACTAAAGAATAGTTCTGTAAGAACCAAATCTGCCACTTCACCCAAAAACAAATGGCACTAGGACTCTGTGTCTATGTTGATCTTGCAACACGAATAAGTCACCAACCAGGCCTGCAGCGTGGAGGACTATTTAGAGAACAAAGATAATTTGTTCTCGAGTTCTACGGGATGTTAACTACTTCCAGCAAAATTCCACAAACTGTCCCCATACGTACTCCCAATCTTAAAAAGCCGTCGAGGTAGTTTTTCTGATCAATTCTACACGTCTGTATGTAGATTTTCTCATCAATTCTACACGTATGTTCATCCTTTTGTTCTTGACAAGATATATATTCCTTAGCGACTGCTAAGAACGCACAGTAAACATAAGACAAAAAATCTCTTAAATTATTTCTTTTTACAATAAAAGTATAATTAGTTCACGTGTCTAAAAATAATTATTATTTCTTAAATATGAAAACTATAAGTAAGCGCAGTACTCACGTTAAGTAGTCCACTCCAGTCCTTTCCAGTCCAGTCCTGTACTAGCTTAGTGCTGGAATGATCACCACATTTTGTTGACTAGATATATAAAGAAAAAAAAATCTTTTATTGGGCAATCGAACTCTTTGCCAAAAACATAACTCCTAAAATCAAATTTTAAACTGAGCCAAATAGGCACTCTGTGCCAAAATGATTCTGAAATTATATATTGAATAAACATCGTCGCCAGTGTCCTACCTATTTTTTTTAGAAACAGTGTCCTACCAAATTAAGCACTCCGTAGCACAGTACTACTACTGTCACTAGCAAGCACCAGCAACTAGTCCACGAGGGAGTAGGGTAGTAGCAGAGTTGGACCAGCTAGCTATAAAGCGTTGCATTGCAGCAGCAGCAGATCAGCAGCCAGCGACCGGCTGCCGATCAAACCAGCAGAGGTCGTTCGCTCGCATCGTGGCATGGCGATGACGGCACGCACCCGCACATATGTGCGACAGCGAAGTTAACAAAATGGCTAAGAATTAGTTGATCTTAATTCCGGGTTAATTAACGAACTAGATTAACTTAATTGGGGGAGTAGAGTATACGTCAACGATTTTCGCACCACAAGTTTTTCTCAGGAAGTACGTACGAGATTAGTATTATTTGGATACTAATTTTCTTCTTATTTCCACAACATAAAAAATCTTCTAATCCAGAGTGGTATATGATAGTATACACCTACAGTACACAATAGTATAGAGCATTTGTATAGAAAGGACGGTACTAATTGTATGACCTCATTGTGAAAAAAAGCTAAATATCGTGAATTTAAAATTTAAAGTCGATGGTGTGATGGATAATTTCTTAAGTTAATAGATCAATTACTATAATAATCATATAAATTAACGGATATACTTCATCTATACTATCAGCTAGAATTAGTATTGGGTATCGTATGTATGAGAATACTTCTATGTATATCTAATGGTGTATTTTCTTGATTTCTTCACGTCTATTTTTATTCCATTTGGTAAATATAACTTAAAAAGTTGAATAAATACGTTTTTTTGTGTTTTTAATGACAGGTATATATAATATGACCGTGTTGATTTCTATTGCCAATAACCACACCATGATAATTACACGTGGAGCCCTATGAGCAAGTGGCATGCGAGCTAGGATAGCAAATCATCAAATATATATCCAATCTAAAAGGGACCTATCAGTGCATCCCTTTTTAATACAAAACGCAAGCAAATTATAATCAGACATATAAACACGAAAATACATACATATAACTAGACTAGCTACCTAACACTAGGTCAAAATAGATCTTTACAGACGCCTACTTACTTTTCATTCAAGTGGCACAATTCTAGAGCCATCCGACTAAAACTATCCGGGTCGGAGCTGACCAGAGCATGCCACTAAGAGGTCGGAGCCGACTAGAGCATGCCACAAAGACGATCTTTGCAGGCATTTCACCTAGTGAGCTGTCGGCAAAAATTACCATTTTTGTGGGCGGCTGACTACATGAACCGTCCGCAATGATATGATTTTTACGGAAGGCTTACCGCCTGTAATAATAAATTAAAAGAATGACCACCTTATACTTATCTATTTTCTCTCTCTCACCCTCACCTCCTTATCTCTCTCTCACCCGCCCATCCCAGCCCTCACCTCTCTCTCTCAACAACAAGATGGCGGGAGCAGCGGTGGCGGGCGCTGGCGACGGCCGGATCTAGCCATGGCGACTCCGGGGAGGCCGGATCCAGCTGCGTTGACCCTGGCGGCGGCGACAGCGACAACGACAGGATGATGGTGACGACAGCGGAAGCGACGGATTCGGCGGACGGCGGTGGATTTTCCATTTTTTTTGAATTTTTTCATTTTCTCCGTCCAAAATTCTATTTTTGCCGGTGAATGGGGAGCCGCCTAAAAAATCGTGACTTTTCCGGGAGATTTAAAGAGGGCGCTCCGCCCTCGCACCCGCGAAAACAGTTTTGGCGTAGTGTAGTATGAAAAAACTCAAAATAAAATTAAGTTAATTAACTATACCCCCCGTACGTTTTCATTAAACCGGATCTTTTTATTATACACATCGCCTAATTAAGTTTAACATATACATCATTTAAGCGTGAGCGCGTCGACTGACTGATCGGTACGCACATAATAGAGACGAAGAAAAACGAGAGAAATTAACAAAACAAAGAGGAGACCGAACGGTACAGCTACGTACAGCCTTCAGCTAGCCGCTAGCACACGAGACAACAAGAGAAGGGAAGAGAAGACAGGGGATCAGTGGCTCAGTGGCACGATGGGAGGAGGGCCGGGCTGAAGCAGCGCTATGCTGCAGGCAGCTGCTTGGCCACGCGAGCCAACTAACCCCGATGGAACCCGGGCCGGTTGGTACACGTGTCGGTGACGGCTTCCGGCTCACGTGGCCGCCATCCGCCCGTCCACCCGACCTAACCCAAACACCCGCGCCTATATCTTCTCCCCAATACCACACATTCCAACCCCAGCAGCAGAAGCAAACAGCAGCATCTACTGTCACTCTCTCTACTGCTCACCTATCACCTCCTCCTATTCGATCGATCGATCATCTTCTCACCGGCCGGCGATCGATCAGTAATAGACGACGAGATGGCAGCGACTGTGACGGTGGAGGAGGTGAGGAGGGCACAGAGGGCGGAGGGTCCGGCGACTGTGCTGGCAATCGGGACGGCGACGCCGGCCAACTGCGTGTACCAGGCTGACTACCCTGACTACTACTTCAGGATCACCAAGAGCGAGCACATGGTCGATCTCAAGGAGAAGTTCAAGAGGATGTGTGAGTATATAGCTAACTATATATTAACTTACTTACTTTTGCACACATATATAAAAGATTTATATATGCATGCTACTAGTACGTGTGTGTATTTACAGTATATATGCTTAATTTGTATCGATCCATGCACACAAAAATTAGTTTCTTCATGAAGGGAGCATTACGTGACGGCTGGATGCATGCATATGTCGTCGATCAGAGCAGATCGAGTTCTTTATGTTTGTTCCTTTGCCGGCTGGTTAGATTAATCTACCGGCTTGTTAATTGGTTCATGCTTATGGAGCTTTATAAGTTTATATGCGTGCCGGCCCTTCTGAAAGAAGTAGATGGAGGAAAAAATAATAGGTCTTTACTGTTACTGGAAGTGGGTCACTATACATTTCTGTTCCTTTTGGAAGGACAGATAAAAAACTATGATGCTCTGAAAGAGTAACAGTTGTGACAAAATCTAGCAGCTACGAGTATGCATGTGCATGGACAATAAAAAAGTAGCTGCAAAGATAACTTTCAAACTGGGAAAATAGCAATATGTTTTCTAGCTTCTTCTTGCATGCTGTTACGCAAGTACTGTGGACTAAAAGAATTAGTTAGGAAGTTTGTTAGTTTTCCTTGAAGAACGGCCGTGCACACAAGCACGTACACATAAGAAGCATGTCCATGGAAAAAGGACACCAGCTTGACCAGACATATAGCCTAAATAATTAACTTGTGCATCCTAGCTTGGTCAGGTAAAGTATACAGGTTAATTAGGTCATGTTGTGTGCGTGTATATGTGCATGTAGTAGGTTCAGCGTCTCACCGACTAACATGTGAAGAGTAAGGATGGAGGCAATTTTTATCTAGTTCAATCTGCTGGCCGATTCCATCACTTTGGCATCATCTATCATAGAAAGCTTTTCCCAAGTAATAGAAAACGAGCATGCAAAAAGCAAGATCATATAAAGTGCTGTCGTTTTCTTCCATCTTGTGATTAATTTATCTTTTTTTTGTAAATGTATCTTGATTAAGGACATCAGATGAAACACTAATCTCTTGTAGAAAAGGAAAGAACACAAACTAAAATGCCATGTATGCATGCATAAAGCAAGCAAGAAGATGTGGACGTTTCACGGGTTGTTTGGGGGGTGACGTACAATTGACAAGTTCATATGTTTTAGTTTTATACAAAACTACACAAAAAATTTTCTAGTAGAAAATTTGAATCACTATTATTGTAGGAACGAAAGTGATATTTCTTGAAAAAAAAAACATATTTTTTTCTTTTGTCTCCAACTGCAAGTCCACCAGAGGAGACTTGATACTGTACCTAGCTACCTCCTTAAAAACACCACTTGCCCTTCCGGCAGAGATAGCAACACGACTGGAACTGGCCAGCTAGCTAGCTAATTACCCAATTAATCCCAGTCGACAAAACTTGCATACCTAACTGGCCAATCAATTAATTAAACTTTTTTTAAGAAACCGACGGCAGGAGTTCTGCCTGAATATATTAGAAAATTAAGAAGTTAAAACAAGCAATTAGTTAACTAATTACCTAATTTCAAAAATTATCCCCAACAGATGAAATAAACGGAAAAAATGTTTTTTTTTTATCAATTATGCAGGTGACAAGTCGCAGATCAGGAAGAGGTACATGCACCTGACGGAGGAGATCCTGCAGGAGAACCCAAACATGTGCGCCTACATGGCGCCGTCACTGGACGCTCGTCAGGACATCGTGGTCGTCGAGGTCCCAAAGCTGGGGAAAGCGGCGGCGCAGAAGGCAATCAAAGAATGGGGCCAGCCGCGTTCTCGCATCACCCACCTCGTCTTCTGCACGACCTCCGGCGTCGACATGCCCGGCGCCGACTACCAGCTCGCCAAGATGCTGGGTCTCCGCCCGTCTGTGAATCGCCTCATGATGTACCAGCAGGGATGCTTCGCCGGCGGCACGGTGCTCCGTGTCGCCAAGGACCTCGCCGAGAACAACCGTGGTGCGAGGGTGCTTGCTGTTTGCTCCGAGATCACGGCTGTCACGTTCCGTGGCCCGTCGGAGTCGCATCTTGATTCCATGGTTGGGCAGGCGCTTTTCGGTGATGGTGCTGCGGCGGTGATTGTTGGGTCGGATCCTGATGAGGCTATCGAGCGGCCGCTTTTTCAGATGGTGTCTGCTAGTCAGACCATTCTGCCTGACTCCGAGGGCGCCATTGATGGCCACCTTAGAGAGGTACGGAAGTACTCTGTCTTCCGATAATCGTATTAATTTTAGTTTGTTCAGGACTGAATGTTGAGCGGACCCATATTCGTATAGTACGATGCTTACAGTGTTGGATATATGTTTGTGTTTCAGGTTGGGCTGACTTTTCACCTGCTCAAGGACGTGCCAGGGCTGATCTCGAAGAACATCGAGAAAGCCCTTGGTGACGCGTTCAAGCCGCTGGGGATTGACGACTGGAATTCCATTTTCTGGGTGGCACATCCCGGTGGCCCGGCGATTCTTGACCAAGTGGAGGCGAAGGTTGGGTTAGACAAGGCGAGGATGAGGGCAACAAGGCACGTGTTGTCGGAGTATGGCAACATGTCTTCTGCTTGTGTGCTCTTCATCCTCGATGAGATGCGTAAGCGCTCTGCCGAGGACGGCCATCTCACCACCGGTGAGGGCATGGATTGGGGTGTTCTCTTCGGCTTCGGCCCTGGCCTCACCGTCGAGACCGTTGTTCTTCACAGCGTCCCTATCGCCGCCGGTGTCGCCGCTTGATCTCCGGCCGGCCATTGCAACCATGATATTGTAAACATGGATGCATGCACACTACCTATGTTGGACGACACGTTATCTTTTATCATCACATATATATATGTATTCATCCTAAAAACTACTAAATTCCTTTTGCCGAGTGTTGGTAGGGGATAAGGTTAAAAATTATCATTCTGTTATTATTTGGCATGGTCACATAAGAGCCTACTTCGTACGGTTTGGTTGGTAGTAGCATATATGAAGACAAGGTTAAAGTCAGTGTCATGGATGGTGAGGTTTATTATTAAACCTGTGTAAGACAAGCTTGGCTGTTCAATTTCAAACTTTTGTGTACCACGAAGATGTTCAAGTTGGCTCACATTTATTAATTTGAATTTGGATGTACCTTTGATCGATCTCTGCCGCTGCTTGAATACTCCGACCAAATGTTGTGTTCTCTCTGATTTTTGGGTGTTCTTTATCAGATAAATGCAAATACAATTTCTCCAAATAAATGTCAAGTTACTCTAACTTGATTTGAGGCACTCAATGTTTTGCATTTCAGTTCATCAACGATGCCATCAGGGCGGAACTAGGAGTAGGGTAACAAGGGTTGCAGCCCTACTCCTAGGCCTAAATTTGCACATATAAAACTTGAAAAAGTGGTGAAAAATTTTAAAATTATATAGAATACATGACTACAGCCCTACCTTTATAAAATCCTTAGTTCCGCCGAATTGCCATGACTCATGTGACGACTAATTAAACTGGCATCTCTGTAACTATAACTACTAATAGTTGTGGCCAATCGACTAATGTATATGTCGTTTCAGATTGCATACCGCTTATTATATCTGTCCAATATGAGAGATTTTGATTATTTGCTTATAACTTTGACTATTCATCTTATTCAAAGAAATTTAGAAGTATTATTTATTTTATTTGTGGTTTACTTTATTATTAAAAGTACTATAATCACACCTTATCATTTTTAATATTTACAATAAATTTTGAAATAAGATGAATACTCAAATTTACAAGTAAATAGTCAAAATCATGTATATTAGGGAAATGAGGGAGTATTGAACTTTTTAAATTTTCATCAACCTATTACACCGATCGATATACTATATATATTGTTTAAAAGATGGTGTCAAAATCATATGATTAATTATATTACATCTAACTGGCTCGAACGATAAGCTATTTTAACAAACAACAATAAATATTAGCATAACATCTCAAATATATTATGTCATTTGAGATTATTAGAATATACGATCATTATACAAATTTATTAGAGGTGGTCCTTCTTGCACCCTTTTTGTCTGATGTGATCTCAGTGTGATCGATACCCTCTATATATTCAAGTTACTGACGGAATGCTTGCATCATTCTTTAATACTATGGCTGACAATCGAGTGAGAGATATACATCACTAATTTAATATGCAGTTTTATTTTCGCCGGAACGGCCGGAAGGATGGCGATCAATTTCATCATTACACAGGACTAAAGAGGGTTAATCTCGTATGCTGCGAGCCGTATACAACATATACACTATGCAAGGCTAATTTTCTCGTGTTGACCTCCTCCCAAATGCGAATAAGAATCCTAGAATGCAAATGAGGATCCCAGCCATCGGCGTTGCAGTACCTTAAAACATCGAGTGTTCTGCTTTTTCGCTCTCTCCGGATTTGTCAGGCGGCGAGGATCACTGCTAATGCGTTCTAAAACAGCTAATTAAAATTACTGGTTTCTCTTTTTCGTTAGTGCACTTCTCAAACTACTGACCAATTTGTTTCGTAAAATATAATAATTTCTTTACAAACTAAAAAATAAACCAATTTTCAGTTTTTAAATAATTAATAATCGACTAATCGTGCGTTAATGGTTTGTCTCGTATGCGGCCAAAAAAAACTCTCACCCAACCCCTAAAAAGAACGAAGCCGCAGCGTCAAGAAACTTTTCTCTGTTCTCTTCCTGACTTCGTAACAGTGGTAACACAATGTTAAAAAGTTTGTCTCCTGAGAAGACATCACCGATCCCAATTCGCTGGCTGGTGTTCAACCAAATTTGATTTTCTTTTTCAGTGTTACAGCCAACAGAGGATAATGATTCCCTGGAGACTGTTGGTGGATGCGTGCATCTTCACTACTTCGTTGGTCCAACAATAAAAGAATTTGGAGTCGAATATAGCCCCTTCTAATACAACAAATCTGCACAGAACATTTGTTTAGATTTGTTGTATTAGAAATGATCACATCTATCTATCTATCTATTATCTATCTATCTATCTTCTATCTATTATATATTAAAAGTCCATTAAACTTCCTCTCAAGCGCTCGTAAACCGTCACTTGGCGCTCTAATAAATTAGTGAAATCCATAAAATTCTAATAAAAAAGAGAAACATCTAGCCATTGATTTTAACTTAAACCAGTGGGCCTATTATTTTAAGCCATTAGATTAGATATAGAAACAATAATCCCTTCAACCCTTCCTATTTATGTGCATGCGGACTCTCCTCTCTCCCATTGCCGCACGCACGCCCCCCCCCCCGGCTTAATTCCTCCCCTTTTTTCTTGCTATAAGTTAGTTAACATTGCTAATAATTATTATTGAATAGTCTCCTCATTTATAGCTTTTAAATGACCATAGTGTTAAATTGTAATGACAATATTAATGTGTATGAACCATCATGTTCTGTATAATAAAATCAACAATTTAAGTTTCAGATATTAATAATATTTTAACCTATATAGGCACTCTAAAACTGTTATGTGTGCCTTTCAATTAAAATAAAATAAAATCGTTATGTGTATCTTTAATAAATTAGTGACAATTCAAAAACATTTTACAGAAAAAACATTAACCATAAGTTTTCTCTTAATACAAACCATTATTTTAAACGATTAGATCTTTTTATAATTTAATTTCAGATAAATTTTAGATATTCTCAAAATTAAATGCCGATGCATACACACGCCTCCCTCTCCTTCCTCACATGCGTCGGTCGCACATGCTCTCCACCCCCTCCTCTCCTAACTGTAGTAGTTGAGTTTAATTAGTGTGGGATAAATAAATTTTTAACATCCATAACATCGAGTTGTATATTCTTTTTCTGATATGTTATAACTATATATTTATTCACTAAAAGTCAGTTAAACGCTCTCCAAGTTTCACGCCTATAGAATTAGAAAAGAAAAACATGGGAATTATGAAAGAAAAAACAAAAAAACATTGAATTCACTTAGATCAGTTCTCCAAACAGATCAATAATTAGGCATTCAAATTACCACTATTTTTTTAAGTTACATATCTGATTTTATATCTACCAAAAACATTCTTTTATTTATAGTTATATTTATTTTATATCAGTATCGATCCCTTCCATTTGCATGTCATCCAAATAACTAATAAAATTAGCGGAAAAAAATAAAAACATTCTAAAACCCTTTTAAAAGATGTCAAATGTCGTGTACAAAATTATTAGACAATCGTGAAGTGTGTGGAGCTCAACTGGTTAGGTACCCAATGTGGGAACCTGCCCATTTAGGTTCAAATCCTAGATTTGTCACAGGTGTTCATATTTATGACTAATATTCTTTTAGTGGTATGTGGCGTACCCGTCGACAGCGAACCGCCAACGGTGACTTCGTCAATCTTAAGATATCCCGGCCCAGTCTTCGAAGGTGCTCATAGGGATATGGTTTGCGTGTGTGTTCACAAAGGTGTTATGGCATTTGTGGGCGCCTGCGTATGTGTTGTGTCTCTCAAAAAAGAAATTATTAGACAATCAATTTTCACTTGACCTGGAAACCCATTATTAAAGCCATTAGATCAAATTTCTCTTAGCTAAAACTAACGGCAGATTTGGCGTGGGTGCAGGGGGTCAAACCCCCCTACCTAGCTAGATCCCCATAGAGGGTTTCATGGAGGGAGGGGCAAGTGTGTAGGGGGAGTACGGGGTGGAGGAAGAAGAACACAATCAGGCCTCATTTTGAAAAGTTATATTTTCTCCGTTTCGTATTGCAAGGTGCATGGCTCAATGTATGTGCATCATGTTCATGTCTAGCTTTGCATCACTGTAATTTTTTACTTTAGAATAGGGCATACGACTTTGGATTTTTTTCCTAACATTTACGTGCATGTTATCCAAATTGTCACTAAAAATAATGAAAAGTAATAATGTAGATTGCATAATCATTCATTTAAATGATAATATTTTAGTTTGAAACCAACAAAAATTGTAGCAAGCAACAACATATTTCCTCACAAATTTAAGATTGTGCACTTAGTAATTTATTTTAAAATTTACGCGATAAAATTATAACAAATGTTTGGAACAACATCAAAATTTTAATAACAAAAAAAAGATAAATGTAAAACAAAATCAATA
The DNA here is from genome assembly GCA_000325765.3 of Leersia perrieri. NCBI lineage: Eukaryota > Viridiplantae > Streptophyta > Magnoliopsida > Poales > Poaceae > Leersia > Leersia perrieri. The sequence continues at coordinate 13,427,733 of CM002478.1, read as the reverse complement.
TTGATTTTGGGTGATAAAATTTTAAGCAACAAATAAAGATGCCCACGCATGTGCGCGGGCTACCTGCCTAGTTACATTCTAAATACTTATATATTGGACCCGACTAGACAGAGGCTGGGCGCCAAGTTGCCCTATCGCGCGACTAGACAGAGATCCCCCAACCTCCTCCCCTAAAAATGGAAAGCGCGCGTTTCCGTTTTCGGAAACTGCACCCCGTGCGCACGCAAACTCCCATCCCTGCCCCCGCGCACGTAACCCCCACGCACAGCGCAGCCCACACCCCCGCGCATCATCACTGCCGCAGCCGTGAACCCCGAACAAACGACGGGAGGAGGTTGGGGGATCTCGAAAAAATCAAAGAAAAAAAGCTCTAAAAATAGGAGAAGAAAGAGTAGGGAAAAATCATTGAATCCGAATCCAAAATTTGAGAAAAGAATAGGAGACTGACCTGGTAGCATCAATTTCAGATATGTAGCCTCAAGTAGATTACTTCTCCAGTTGTACTAAGTTAAATCCTTCAGTCGTACTAAATTACATCTCATTACTACTAAGTTACATCCACGGTATACTAAGTTACATCCTCAGTTACACTAAGTTACATCCCAGTATGCTAAGTTACATCCATGGTATACTAAAGTTATATCCTCAATTATAGTAAATTATATCCACAGTATACTAAGTTACATCCACGGTTTACTAAGTTATATCCTCATTTGCATTAAGTTACATCCAAAGTTATGCTAAGTTACATCCCAGTATACTAAGTTACATCCATGGTATACTAAAGTTACATCCTCAATTATACTAAAATTACATCCACGGTATACTAAGTTACATCCACGGTGTACTAATTTACATTCTTAGTTGCACTAATTTACATCCAAAAGTTGTACTAAGTTACATCCTCAGTTGCACTAAGTTACATCCAAAGCTATACTAAGTTACATCCCACTATACTAAGTTACATCCATGGTATAATAAAGTTACATTCTGAGTTGTACTAAATTACATCAAAGGTATACTGAATTACATCCACGCTCAAGAAAGAGTTACATCCACGGTTAAGTCACAAATATCTCCGCCACCAAGCTTGACGCCAGCGAGGGAAGAGAAGACGAATCTGCCATCGACAACCTCCTCCGTGCCGATCCCAAGCAGATCTGGCACTGGCGAGCTCCGCCGTGCTGGATCTGGCGTCGGCGACCTCCTCTGCGCCGATGCCGAGCGGATCTGGCGCCGGCGAGCTCCTCCACGCTGGATCTGGCACCGACGAGCTCCTCAGATCAGGAGTGGCGACGGGTGTGGAGCGGCGGGGGGAGGCAGCACCAGATTTGAGCGGGAGCAACCGACGATGCCGCCGCCGTGGAAAATCACCGGGGATGGGGGAGCAACCAGCACCGCCGCCGCCGTGGAAAATCGCCGTGGATGGGGGAGCAACCGCCGCCGCTGTCGCCATGGAAAATCATCGAGGATGGGGGGCAACCACCAAGAAATCGCCGGGGATGAGGAAGAATGGGGGGAGAGAGATGGAGAATGGCCGGAGAGAGGAAGGAGGAAGCGTCGGGTGGACTCCCGCGTAGAAACCGTGTCCGTGAGGACACCAGCGCCCGGTCTCTCAATACATTTTCCGTTATATATTCTCACGGAGGGACTAGTATATATATGCATGGGCCGTGCTTAGTACTGTAAGCTAGGCCATGGCACCATGCTCCTACTTAAATTCAAAATGCATAGTGAAAATACATACGATTTTTTCTGGTAATTGCCAATTGCCACAATGATTAACTAATTAAGGTATTAGCTAAGTCATAGCGAGAATTTAGAGGATTAATGGGATTGGGTGGATAGACCTTTCTGTATCTCTGTTCAATCTGATCCACCGCCAATAATACCTTCACAATATAACTGGCGTGTATATATAGCTCAGACTTCATTTGTAGGAAAATGAGAAGGGATATCTTGACAACAGACCAATGTATGCCGATATTCTAAGCAATACGTACTTGTTACCTGGCTTGCAGTTGTACTTGATAGTCATCAAAACGAAATTAAATCTCAAGGCTCATCGTTGGTTCAAATTCATTAGAGGCTTCCTCATCTTACTGTCATAGGGGAGTACTATCAATGGAGCATTCGAGCTACAAGAGCTCACTAATTATATACTCATGGTCCCCATGATATCGATGTTGCGTCATTGCCCCTTTATTAGTGGTGGATAATGAGCCAGCTTGGCTCGTTAAGGCTCGGCTCATTCGAGCTTGTTGGTGATATGATATAGGGGTACCCACAGGAGGCTAAACTTTGTTTGGCACCTAGAGGTCCGCGTCCGAAGGAGGAGTCGAGGCAGCCAGATGTCTTGCTCAAGCATAAGGGGCTAGGTGATCGTGGCAGCCCGAACTACCTCGGATTATTGCATGAGGATTACGGCCACTCGGACCCACGCGACGCACCCCGGAGGGGTTGGTCCCGGGGTCCGGCAAGGAGGCCACACCCCGCAGAAGGGGTTCGGGCCACCCGAGGCCACGTGGCACGCCCCTGAGGAGGGCATGCCCGGAGGCCTGCGGGGAGGCCACATCCCGCAAAAGGGGTTCAGGCCACCCGAGGCCACGTGGCATGCCTTGAGGAGGGCACGCCCGGAGGCCTGCAGGGAGGCCACATCCTGCAGAAGGGGTTCGGGCCACCCGAGGCCACGTGGCACGCCCCTGAGGAGGGCACGCCCGGAGGCCTGCGGGCAGGCCACGTGTATAATCATGACACGCCCCCAACGGCCAACCACTGCGTGTAAATGCCGAGAGAGGGGTCTGACGCCTGCCCCGCCGCATTTAATGCGATGTGAGGCGCGGCTGTCAGCTCTTCATCATCACCCCTTTTCCCCGTGTCGAGGGATAAAGGGGGAGAAAGTCTTCATCCCTGTGACCGCGACTTGACCGCGCGGTCAGATGCACGCCCCTCTCCCGTGCGTGGTCACCGTCAAGTTTAATGCGTTGGACAGCCGCGTGGAGGGGAAGCAATGATTATATATGGCCTGTGTCACCCCTATCACGATTGGTGGCCCGCTGACAGGCAGGCCCCACCGATGGTTAGGTAGGTTGACCACTCCCATCGTCAGCAGCATGGTGGCCACGTCACCCGTTATCTCCACCAACTCCCACAACGTGGCGACAGGAGCAGAAATAGGGGTAGACCCCCGACAAGACAAGACAAGAACCGCTCCACGGCGTAGGGCGGAGTAGGAAAAACCCAGGGCTACTGTGGTGTCCCCTTACACTATAAAAGGAGGCCCAAGTCCATCGTAGAAAGGGGGGTCATTGCTTACAAGCCCCTGAAAACTTAGAGTGCATTCGCCTCAGTCATCAGCTCCAGCTTCCTTAGAGAAAAACTCTACACCACACCAAATCCTTGTAATCCATTCATCATCATATAGTACCAGAACAGGAGTAGGGTATTACGCTTACCAGCGGCCCGAACCTGTATAAATCATCCTGTGTCGCGTGTGTTTAGCAGGCTCTCTCATCCTGCCCACCTTCTTCTTCCCCTTAGCTCGAGCCTTGGTATACCGCACGCCTGTGCCGAACCAAAAAGGGGGTCCCCCGGGTCCCCGCGTGTCGAGCGCACGCATTGACAGCTGGCGTGCCAGTTAGGGGATGCGCTTGCTGAGGTTTGAAGTTCCAAGTTTCCCACTCTCCAGCGGGGTCTTCTTCGCCAAGACTTGTGCGCTTCTTCGTGCACCATGATGTCAAGCCACCGTCTTCGCATGAGATCCGCGGTCTCGGCCCCTCCATGGGCGGAGGGGGCTGGGGGCTGCGCCGGAGATGCGGCCGCCTGTAGTGACCTGAGTTTTTAATGCCGTAAAATTATTTTAATTAAAAACCTAATTTCAAAAGTTTGGTTCTTCGATTGTGTAATTGATCCTGAAGTGGCAATTAGATCGCAACCCCTTTGTTTTTCCCCTGTGCCAAAATCCCAACTCAAAAATCCCGTCCAAAACCCTAACCCTTTTTCCTTTTGGTCGTCCCATAACAAAAATTGGGTTTCCGGTCTTTATAATTTTCCTTGTCTCTGAATGTGACCAAAGGATCTACACTCCAAGTATGTTCAAAATTTGAATCACCACTTGTTGTGCCTCAACCTCCCTATCTAAAGCTTTTCCTTGCTATTGGGCTGTTTTAATTCCTTTCCTCACACCAGCACACTCCCTTTTCCACTCCCTTTCCTTCCCCCTCCACCGCATGGGCCGCAGCCCCTTTTCAGCCACCGCAGCCCACAGCCCTCTTTCGCCACGCTCGCCGTGGCACATGGCCCGTCAGCCTCCTCTCCAGCGCACGACCGCCATTTTTTCCTCACGCGCGCGCGACCGCGTCTTAGCGTAGTCGCTGACAGATGGGTCCCGCACCCAAGCAGATTGAGCGGTCGTCCGCGCGCCTTTCCTCCGCGCGCCAGTCTCCTTCCCCTTCCCTGGGCCGACGCCGCCGGTGCAGCTGCTCCGCCGCCGTTCCCTTCTCTGCCGTTGCGACGTCGTCCGACGCCGCCCCAGCCTCCCCGGCGCCGCCCACGCCGCCTCGTCACGCATCGCTAACATCGCCCTTGCCGCCGCATCTCGACAACCCGCGAACCTTTGCGTCACCACAACATGACATCTCGCTACGCGACTCCCACCATTACTCCTCTGCCGCCTCCCTGAACCATTCTAGCCGGCCCCCACTTCGTCGGCGCTACGCGACGCGCGTGCGTCGCGACACACCGCCACCACGCGTCGCCGCCGCCTCGCCCGCTTGCCGTCCTTGACTACACCTGCCGCCGCTGACTCCCCTATCGCCGCGCAGCTCCGTGTGCCGTCACCTCCTCGCCACACACCCCTTTCCCCCCCTCGCTTCGCGACAGCCGCCCCCAACACGGCCGCCATCAATTCCCCGCCGCTCTACGCCAAGGCCGCACCGGCCGCTGGCCGCCATTAAATCCCCTGCCCCCGCTCCGCGACAACCGTGCCGCAGCGTCCCGTCGCATCATCTCCGACGCTGCCGCGTCACGACGACCGTGCCACCCGCCGGTCGCCATAACTCCCTCCGCCCCCTCTGCGCCCGACAACGGCCACCCCTCGCCATTACTCGCCGGGACCCGCCGCCCGTCCTCATCCACCTCGCCACCGTTCTTATCTCCTTCCTCAGCCGCGGCTATAAAAGCGGGGCGCGACACTATTCGCGGCCCTTCCCCTCCTAGCCACCATCCCGTCGCTGCCATCCATCTCCACCATCGCCCCCCCCGGCGCGATGTCTCCCGATCTCTCCTCCTTTACCCGACGCCGGCACAACAATTCGCCTCTGTTTCCCCTAGGTGCCCGCCGCGCCGATGCGTGGCATCGACGCCGCTGGAAGCACTCTCCCGTCGCCGCCGTCATCCCTCCCCCCCGCTGCCAATGTCGTTCACCGTCTCACCCTCCACCGCTGCTTCTCTCGGCAAGAAGAAGAAGAAAGGAGAAGGATGGACAAAGGGGGAAAAGTGATGACTAGTGGACCCCACTGTCAGCCTCACTCCTTGTCCCTCTCCTTCTCTCTCGCTACCGGGCCGGCCCGAGAGAGTCTGCTGGGCCTCGTACGCCATCTCACTCTATGCCAAGCAAAAATAAGTCTATATCTAGTCCCTCTGCCTCCAACCCGTTGGGGAAATAAAGTCCATTCTTGATCCCTCTGTTCTCTACACAAAAGAAGTTCATTCTTGGTCCCTCTGCGTCCAGGCCCCATTTGGGTTATAAGTCCACTTCGCATCCCTCTGCTTCCAGCCTTTTGATAATAAAAGTTCATTTTGACCCTCCCTCTACATAGCCCAATCTACCCAATAAAGTTTACTCCTGGCCCCTCCTTCCCCAACACTTGAGCCCATCCTCCTCTAGAAAAATATAAGTCCAGCTTACATCCTCCTTCTACCCAATCTTTCCCAATGATATCAGAATGTGTTATCGCACACCATAAATCCTAAATATTAGGATTATTCTCCTCCAAAGTGAAAAACAAATCATTTTCCGAATATTCCAGAAATGCCGTCAGACTCACAAAAATCATAACTTTTGAACCGTAAGTCCGATTGACCCCATTGCACTTCTAGTTTTTCCCTAAACTCAAGATCTATCCTATGGCACTACTAATTATATTTATATAATATTTTATTTTGTAGACTCCGGTAGGATTTCTGTGTATTGCTCGCTAGCGTACGTTCGTCCCGGCGTTTTTCTACGGAAGCTTTAAATCGTGAAGTTGCGAAGACCCTTGATCGGATGGATCTTCTTGGATCGATCGCGTATCGGATTTCTCTGGTTTTCTTTGAAGACTGAAGACCGGAAAATCGTCACCCAGGCAAGCCACCCTTTGATCATATTGCTCCTAGTTTATAAATGAAATGTTTGCAACTCGCATTATGATTGTGCACGATTATTTCTACCCGGCCTCGATGATTATATCAATGGACCTACCCAGTAGTTGCATTATTTTCCAATAGGAATTGAATACTTGTGAACCTTTGTCGATACACCCCGATGGTACTGTTGGGCATTCTGGCTCTCGAGTATGATTGTCCGACGAAACCCCCCATACTTTACTCTATGACACAACTTTGGGAAAAAGGTTTGAGAACTGTTTTGAGAAATGTTTTGCGAAATGAAAATGAGTTTTGCAAAATGAGTAGAACTTAGTCGAGAAGTCCTGGGGACTGGCTAAGTTGTACTATTTAAGGACCGATTCCTTTGGGAATTGCATCCGAACATATTATCGTGCGACCACGCGGGCTATGTGGGTATGCCTCTGGATGAGTACTTAGTTAGGTTATGCTTGTCTGCATGTTGATGGTTGCGGGACACAACAGGGTAAGGTGTGCAGCTCGCGACAGGCCGTTGGGTCCTTAGGTACGTAGGGGGACTCAGGACCTGGGATCACCGGGGTCTGTCCTTGTGAGGGGGACACGGGATCCGTAGTACCCTGGGTGTGTGCCCTAAGTAGACGATGGTTGCGTGAATAGCCTGATACTGGTTGCGCGGTTAGTCAACCCGACCATGCAATGTGGGAAAGCCTGATCTAACTATGGAAAAACCTTGTCACGAACTTCCAATTCTTGATCCATTTCGGTGTTAGCTTCGTGTCGCGTGGGTAAGGCGTACAACCTCTGCAGAGTGTTAAATCTATTCGAATAGCCGTGCTCACGGTTAGGAGCAAATGTGCAGTGATTCTCTTAGCGTAGTTTTTGTTTTACCAATGTTTTTGGAAAAACTCTCTGGGATGAAAATCGTGTTTTGCGAGTTGAATTTTAGTGTGTGATGAGAGGCCTTTGTGGCCGGAGATAGGATCCACGGGATCCGAGAGTCGAGGCATCCGGGATGCTTGACGCTGAGATTGCGAGATGATGTGAATTGATGCGATCCGGAATAATTGTTGAGACAAGATTTGAGCTTCGTGCTGAATCATGGTTGTAAATGTGTTGCCATACCCCTATATCTTTACTGTTACAATTGTTAATGAACTCAATTAAAATCCTGACACACTTGTAGTATCTTTATGAAAATTGATTTACACTTAAATCTAGCCGTTCTTTGAAGCCTGCATATTACACTTTTCCCGTGGTTTGCGAGTACAAAAGTACTCCCCCCTCTCTGTTGTTGTTTTTCCTCCCTTGCTGCTAGACCAGGTTGAAGATGTAGACACCGAGGAGTTTCGTTCCTTAACCCAAACCACTGCCTGTGGAATGGTGTTCCGGCTACGTTTGAGTCCGCTGTTGCTGCTCTCTAATTGTCGGTTGCTACTCAGGGTCTACCCGAAGTCGCAACTTAAAGGTATAGCTTATTTAAATACTAAAGTCTTGATTTCATCTTGTTACCGTGGATACCAGCAACGGAATCCTGGGACTGGTACTCGTGACGCGGTTCCGTAGGAAACAGTTCGCTGTTCTTCTACGGCACGCCCTCCTTCAGGTTATCTGATACGGAAGCCGAGGGGCAGGACGTGTCACCGCCGCCACTCGACGAGAGCACCGGTGTCGTGCTCTCACGAGTGGCTGGGGGCAGCCCAGAAGGCACGACCACCGTCGCTCGGCAGGGACACTTGCAACGTGCTCCCACCCACTGCAGGAGATTTGCGGCCTTGGCCCCTCCATATGGGGAAGGGGCTGGGGGCTGCTCAGAGGCGTGACCATCGCTGCTGGGCGGGAGTACCAACGTTGTACTCCCACTTGCTGCCGCATCGACTTTGGCACAACAATCTCGGGTGAACATCTCCCACGACATCAAAACCGCAGATCAAAGATAAGTTCTTTATTTATTTAATTGTCAATCTCGTATCCATATTTTCAGTTATTGCTTGGGAATCTTTTCCTCTATTATTGTTTGCGAGTTCGCAGGCTGCCACTAGGATGTTTATTTCTGTCCTCGGTGGCAAACGAGGGCTAGTTGTGGCACGTGCCAGGATGCTTGGGTTAGGTCGGCTCTGTGTGCTGAGGATAAGTGTCCGTGACGTGGACGGTGCCCCGAATACCACCTAAGATCCGAGATCTCAAGCAAACCTCCCTCCGGGTTGAGGCGGCTTAGATCTCGGCATAGGAATATAGTATTCTGCCTGGCTAGTTTCATTCCGAACACTGCCGATGCCCGGACGCCATGGGTCACCCACTCATCCCTGCGCATCGCCCAAACTTGTTTCCCTCAAGAGGCTGTCGAGAAGTCAGGATGAACAGACCAAGTGGCAAGCCATGTATAACCCTTGCAAGCAAACCTATTTGCTTAAACATATGCAGGTTTAAACGGGACTCCAAACCGCTCACAACATCTCCATGGCGACAACTCCATGTCATTAGCGCGGCGTTTGTCGTGGAGCGCGAAAGGGTACAAGCGACCCCGACGCCCCCGACTACCGCTTCCGTGGCAGGATAGCCCGGGACGGCGTCGGCCAGGGAAGCCCTCGGGCCGAGTGGTGTCCTCCGGCCCCCTTAGTGCCCGAGCGGTACCCCGTCCCCTTGTCCGGTGGCCTTAGGCGCCCCAACCCTCAGGAAGGCCATATGGCCCCGAGCGGTCAGGCGGCCCGACGGCCCTGGACCCCGTGGCTGACAGCCCGAAAGACGGTGACGCCTGCAATGGCCCCAAACCACCCGAGCCCTCCTCTGGGTCGGGGCAGCTTAGACCCCCGTGGTTGACAGTGGTACTACCAAGGTTTTCCTGCTTTAGTTTAATTCTATCCAATGCAAATTTACTCTCAACCCTTATATGTATTGCGTGTCGGCCCCTCTCTTTATCTTTGATGTGTGAACGGTTGAGCCAATCATTAAAATAAATATTCGGGAACGGCCATGCCTTTGTGCTGAGGGACTTGTCGGGCCGCGAGCCGTGCCCCGGACACCACCGGATTCCCGAGGTCTCAAGCAAACCCCTCCGGGTCGGGGCAGCTTAGACATTCGGCGATGGGTTTGTGGTGTTCGGTCTAGCCAGTCTCGACGAAGTCATGCTCCCAAGGTCTCTGTGCTCGCGCTTTGCCCGAAACCACCTGAAAAATCATGACATAAATGCTCACCAAGTAACACCAAGTTAAGAGGGAGGGCTGGGCCGGCCGCCCCTGTGATTCTGACAAGATTTGGTTCTAATAGCATGAGTGCAGGAAAGTCAAATAAACCGACGTATAGGCCTCCGACTCGGCCGTACGTTCCGACACGAAGGCCAGGGGCTACTGCCTGTTATATGGATATAGGGGTACCCACAGGAGGCTAAACTTTGTTAGGCACCTAGAGGTCCGCGTCTGAGGGAGCAGTCGAGGCAGCCAGATGCCTTGCCCAAGCATAAGGGGCTAGGTGATCGTGGCAGCCCGAACTACCTCGGATTATTGCACGAGGATTACGGCCACTCGGACCCACGCGGTGGCCCCCGGAGGGGTTGGGCCCGGGGTCCGGCAAGGAGGCCACACCCCGCAGAAGGGGTTCGGGCCACCCAAGGCCACGTGGCACGCCCCGGAGGAGGGCACGCCCAGAGGCCTGCGGGGAGGCCACATCCCGCAGAATGGGTTCGGGCCACCCGAGGCCACGTGGCATGCCCATGAGGAGGGCACGCCCGGAGGCCTGCGGGGAGGCCACATCCCGCAGAAGGGGTTCGGGCCACCCGAGGCCACGTGGCACGCCCCTGAGGAGGGCACGCCCGGAGGCCTACGGGGAGGCCACATCCCGCAGAAGGGGTTCGGGCCACCCGAGGCCACGTGGCACACCCCTGAGGAGGGCACGCCCGGAGGCCTGCGGGCAGGCCACATGTATAATCATGACACGCCCCCAACGGCCAACCACCGCCTGTAAATGCCGAGAGAGGGGTCTGACGCCTGCCCCGCCGCATTTAATGCGATGTGAGGCGCGGCTGTCAGCTCTTCATCATCACCCCTTTTCTCCGTGTCGAGGGAGAAAGGGGGAGAAAGTCTTAATCCCTGTGACCGCGACTTGACCGCGCGGTCAGATGCACGCCCCTCTCCCGCGCCTGGTCACCGTCAAGTTTAATGCGTTGGACAGCCGCGTGGAGGGGAAGCAATGAGTATATATGGCCTGTGTCACCCCTACCACGATTGGTGGCCCGCTGACAGGCAGGCCCCACCGATGGTTCGGTAGGTTGTCCACTCCCATCGTCAGCAGCATGGTGGCCACGTCGCCTGTTATCTCCACCAATTCCCACAACGTGGCGACAGGAGCAGAAATAGGGGTAGACCCCCGACAAGACAAGACAAGAACCGCTCCACGGCGTAGGGCGGAGTAGGAAAAACCCAGGGCTACTGTGGTGTCCCCTTACACTATAAAAGGAGGCCCAAGTCCATCATAGAAAGAGGGGTCATTGCTTACAAGCCCCTGAAAACTTAGAGTGCATTCGCCTCAGTCATCAGCTCCAGGTCCCTTAGAGAAAAACTCTACACCACACGAAATCCTTGTAATCCATTCATCATCATATAGTACCAGAACAGGAGTAGGGTATTACGCTTCCTAGCGGCCCAAACCAAAAAGGGGTCCCCCGAGTCCCCACGTGTCGAGCGCACGCATCGACAGAGCTCGTTACCTTAACGAGCCAGCTCGGCTTAACTTGTTAAGTCTATCGTTAGGCTTGTTAATTAGCTATATCTCATTTATATAATATTTATAATTTCAAGTTTAATATTTTATCATATATTAATATAATAATTAAAAACTAACTAATGAAGAGCTCACTAAATATAAATTATTTAGATGTAATTAAATAACTAATCATTGATTAATAAGCCATAAGTATGTAAAATATGGTGATCTTGTATACTAGCAAGCTGAACGTGCAGCTTGCGAGCTGACTCATTAAGCTAACGAGTTAAAAGTCAAGCTTAGCTTGACTCACTAAGATTACGAGTTCGAGTCGATCTGAGCGAGCTCGACACAAGCCTATCTGCCCGAGTCGCGAACTCCATGGGTATAAAGGGACCCATAATTGCATGTGCGGATCCAAAAAGATGTGCAAGCATAGGGGGTCAATTAATCTCTTCATTAGATATTACATATTTTTAATTTATTCATATAATTTCTAAAGAAATTAAGTGGAGTTTTGGAGCCAGGCACATGGCTCAAGCCCTAGTTGCTCCATGGCTCTGCCCCTGCATAAGTGTCAGAGGTATCTGCCAAGGGGCTATAATTTTGTTTATTTAAAGGCCGTGACTAAAAATCTGATGTAATTTATTTGTAAAAAATTGTAAAGGTAGCTGTAGTGTATTTAATAAGTATTACAACAAATACACTAAAAACACGTGAAATTTTATATATAGTTCATAGCTAAGTCAATGTAAGTTATATAATCACAATGTAATTACATTAAAAATATACTATAGTTATTTGCAAGATTTTTCTCAAATATATAGGGTTAGATATTCAATGAAAACGTAAATAAAAGATCACTTGTGTTATACTTGAGTAATTAGCAATGCAAATATGATAATATGTTGGAGGTCAAAGCAAGCCTCCACATGCATTTCCTATTTCACTTTTATAAAATTCTTGCAGTAAAACATTATTGTCAAAGCATATATTTTCTTCCCTACCGTCAGCCACGGCATGTCAATAAATTATTGCTAAATGGTGGCATCTTAACCTTTGCCATGCCATAACAGTAGTGAGGTAGCTATGGACGACTATTTTATCATACTATGAGTTGCCTTATGGTTTAGATAAAAAAAAGTTATAGGTCTCTTAATATTCTATTATGAAGAGTTCAAGGTAAGCTCCTATTTGTAATATTCACTGTTTTATGGCATCCTCAATGTATACTACCCAACTAGTAGTGATGACATGTGCTATTCAATGTTATAAAAGCCACAATGCTCAAACATCAAAAACAAGTATTAAGGTGGGCCCTACATTACACAAGAGAGCAACTCTCTAAAAGATGTGAGAGAGGAGAGAGAAATTAGTTGTTTATTTTTTGTGAATGGGTAGTAAGCCTAATACCTGCTATTTACTTCTTTCCACTTCCACAATGTTTATAGCTAGGCAGTAAGAATACCATATTGCTTACTATCTACTTTAGAAGGACAGTGTGGATGGCCATTATGCAAAAGGTAACCAATTAGTTGTCCCAGAATGAATAAGTTTTTTTCCAATGATACTAGTGAGGATGAAAATACTAAAGTTCCCCTCATTGGCTGGAAAAAAAATTGTTATAGGATAAAAATTCTGGATTTATGGACCAAAGGTAGGCAAAAGCTATAAAATCTTTTTTTTGGAACAAAATTAATTTAAACACTAAAATCAACTTAAATCACTAACTACAACTGCTTGACCAACCCAAAACAAAGATTGGTTGTAATGTGTGGTCAAGAAAAAGACTATCCTTCCAGGAAAAAAAGAAGAAGAAGAAAACTCTGTTTAATATTTGAATAACTGGGCAGCAACTGATCTGCTGAATGCTAATCGGTATATATAGTGATGACTCATGTCTATGGCGTTTTTTCGGCCGTTATCTTAATTGCAAGCTTTCCTGTGCAACGTGCGAGTGTTCTACCGCGCCGCAGCCGCAGGATCAGTGCAGATGTCCTAAAAGATGAATTTATTTACACGTTATCAACCAGCCAATAAATTTTCAGTGATTTTTTTTAGAGATGCATCACAGCAGTAATGAAATAGGCCATTGTTGTCATGTGATTAAGGTCATGTTTAGGTCGCGGAAAGAAAATTTTTTACCGTCACATCGGACGTTTAACCGGATGTCGGAAGGAGTTTTGGAATACAAATAAAAAAAACTAATTTCATAACTCGCCTGTAAACCGCGAGAGAAATTTATTAAACCTAATTAATCCATCATTAGCACACGAGGTCATTATAGCACTTATAGCTAATCTGAACTAACTAGGCGCAAAAAGATTCATCTCGCGGTTTTCATGCAATTAATTTTTTTAATCTATATTTAATGCTCTTTGATGCATGTGTCGAAAGATTCGATGCGATGTTTTTTGGCAAAAATTTTGGGACTAAACAAGCGCTAAGCCACGAACACTCGAGCAGCTGGAAGTGGACGTCCAACGAGAAATTAAATGAGAATTTGATTTGGCCAAACAATTTTGATTATATACTTGGGTTTTCTGGTGGGTGATTTGGACCCAATTAGAGTACATGTTGCTTTTACAGATAGGAACATCCATGAGCAACTAGAGCCACAGATTGGAGGCCAAGAGAGACATGTCACCTACCCACCGACCCTTGGATGTCCCTGCAAATTGCTACCACTTGAGTTGTTTACCCTACGTAATCATCTACAAGTACAATGTTAATAGCATTTAGCGACACTGCGGACACGGGGACTCGATAAAGAGGTATTAGAACTCACTCAGGAGTACATATTGGCCTTTCTCAAAAAAAAAAAAGGTATATATTGGCCAAGGAAAAGTGGCCCACATGTCAGTTACTTCCAGTTAGTCTGTATTACTGTAGAGGATGCCAAATTCCTATGCTGCATAGTGTCACAAAGGGCCGGTATTAGATATAGTTTAGTGAAATCAATATAGTAGTGAATCTTTATATATCAATAAATATAGTTTAAGCATGATTTATATTCAGCATACGTACTTTGGGCCTGTTCATCATTTGAGCCAAAACGTCTAAAAATATAGTATTTTTTGTATTTTTTTCGTGCGCATATTTTTCAAACTACTAAACGGTATGTTTTCTGAAAGAATTTCCACATGGAAGCTGTTTAAAAATCTAATTAATCTAATTTTAAAATTAAAATTAGCTAATTGTGAATTAATAATATGTAATTAGCGTGTCCATTTAGCCAATTAGCCAAATCTCACAAACGAACATGGCCTTTCAATTTTTAAATAAGAATGATAAATGTATGTCTAACACCAATGCCTTGGTACATTAGAAGCCAAGTGAGTTTGTGTCACTGCTCGCACAGTGACCGGATCTGTCTGCTTTTTTCACCTAATTAACCAACAAATCGATGTACACCAAACCAACCAAATCGATGTAAGCAAGTTCCTTCTAAGGCTCCAACTGAACATGGATCGTCTTGTCATTTTCTGAATTGTCACATTTGCAGAACGTTGTCAAAAACAAGTGCTGTGCCAGGTGGGCCGCTGACAGTGATTTGGTCCTGGACCGTGCCGTGTTTATCATTGGCCTCAAATATTAGGTTGTACCTTCTGAAAATGATACAAACACTGTAACGAGACAAGGTTAAGTAAGTGTCGTACCTTGTGAAAGTGGTGAACCCGTGGGCCGTGGTGTCACCCGGTGTTCACCCATTCCTGTTGAGTACGTTGGTGCTTACAAGTTACAACACCCTTGTTTATTTTTATAGACGGAAAAAACAAAGAACTGCCTACAACATGTACAGGGTGCCCGGTGAAATCTGTTTTCACATGTGGTCGTTTTAGGACAACCGTATGTAAAAATATATATGATTATTTTATAGGAACTTGCCTTTAATTAAGAACCACATATGAAAATTCAACTTTTTACAGGCAGTCTCTTACGCTATGAAAAAGTCAACACTAAATTGCATGTTGCCTGTGTGACCGAGGAATCAAGCTCCCCTCCTTCGCTCGCTCCATCACCCTCCTCCCTCTCTATCCCCTCATCAGGCTCGCAGGGGCAGAGGCAATGAGGAACAGAGTGAAATTTCTTTGATGAGCCTAGAAGGAGAGAATAGATTAAACCTAAAAAGTTAAGCTTTGTAGTGTACTAGATGAATTCTCCAGCCAATGGATCGGACCCTCCAATCTTGTCTGTCTCAAGATTTTAGTCAATTCTCTCCATTGAGGGACTCCGAAGTTTTTGGCATAAAACTTACATACTACATGTCAAGGTTCCAAACTAAATACGACATAAATCTAGTTTAAAGTAGTAAGACAAAGAGTCTTTAAAGCAGCTTTAACTTAGGGTCAAACTATGACGACATGCATAGACTAGCTCAAATAATCACATGAAAAAACTAAATGTGGTAAAAGAAAGGTAGACAAGATATTTTTCACAGAAATTTGGATTCAATAATTCTACGTCTCCATTGAGGGACTCCGAAGAGTCGGGTTGTACTCAACCCTCAATCTCACCAAGCAACCACGAAAATCATGATTGCCTTCAACTCAAATTACCCCATTTCAGTGTGATGCTTCAAATTGGGGAACCAAAAGAGTGAACAGAAGGGGGTAGGGGATTACCCCACCAATCTAGCCATTGATCATTACTCATAGTAAGTAGAGTTGGGAGCCCTCTCCTCCTAAGCTCGAAGAATCTAGGCCAGCCATAGCTCGCCGATGAGAGATATACACCAAAGCCTCTGGCGAAATCCTCCAGCCAACTGAGCGGCTTTACCAGAGCATCTGGTATATCAACCAAAGCCTCCTGTAGACCAAGATAGTTAGTAGAGATAGCATACTAGAGCCTCCGGTTAAACCCTTTGGCTAACCGAATGGTATCATGGAGCCTCCGGCCTACTGAACGAAACCTTCAGTACATTCAACAGGCTAACCAAGAGGTCATAGCAGAACCTCTAGCAATCTTCTCCAGCCAGCCAATTCCTTGTGGATTTCTTCGGTCCCTTGATCAGAGCCTCCGAGAATAAAGACTATCGCCTACCTTTTCCCTTGTGCAAGAGTTGCTCAATGTATCTATGTTCTATGAGATCATAGAAATGGAATTTAGCACCTTAGATTTCTTCTAAGCCTTGCATGTGCCACTCTTGATAGTTTGGCATTTCTAGACTCAAATCGTATTAATGACTATGGAAACATTTCAAAGTCGTCAACATGCCATTCTTTTTCCTTTTGTAGGTGTCACCATTGCACATTTATTTCATTTCTATTTTCTAACTAACCCATGTTTATAAACTTGATACACATGTTAGTTCCCTAGAAATTTGGTCATCGATTGGCCAAAACCTATCAAGGGACTTATATGCACTTAATATGGTGGATCTGGTGGTGGCGGTGCTAAGGAGCAGCTAGTAGCGGAAATGAAGAGGAGGGGTGGCAGCAGTGGAGGATTACTGTATGTGGCAAAGGTCCGCTGCAATGACCTTGGCTTGGTATCGCCGGATGTGATGGAGGAGAACCTTAGAAGTGTTGGATTAGGCGGAGGCGGGCGCTAGGAGCTAGCGGTAGTTTTGATGGTGTGATAGTAGTCCTCAGGAGCTATGGATATGGCACTGGCTGTTCAGGGAAATTTTGCATGCGTCAGAAATCGCTTTGGTTGATAGTAACTGTTGATAGTCATGAAAATTTATTTTGGCATGGGGCTCTTCTAGACGTTCTCCTGAAAAAATTGACATACACACAATTATATATGGAATTGCTTTGAAAAAACTGGCGATTTGGTTAAGTGATTTGTTACAGGAGGGTGGCTCAACCACTTTTAAAAACCCAAAATATAGCCATCTTAAGAAACATCATTCAATTCATAGTAGTATGATATGATGGTTTTCGTCGAAATTCAAGATATTTGAATCAAATTAATTTAGTCAAATGTACTGTTCCAAATATAAATTCTTGAAAGCCATTCAAACATTTCCACTCAGATTTTGTTTCCATTATGCATCAAAATTAACCTAAAATATTTTGGGATTTTTGATTGGTTTTCCTTCGTAAATGTAAACCTGGAGTCACTCACGAACCAGATGGCAGATGCACTGTCATAGGTCTATTCTGGCGAGAAAATGTGTGAAGCTAAATAAAATATGCAAAATTAAGCATGTATTATACATTATATATATTAATTAATCATAATTGATGTTTCAACAACACCTTTATTATCATTTTTACTTGCAAAATACCCATAAGTTCTAATATATTTTAGAAAAAATCATAACATGTATGAAACTCCTAAACGTTTATTTCCTCCAGGGATATATATCAATCCACAACCATGTAAAAAGTAATCCATGCATATTGTGCCATGGAGAGCATATGGAATACCATCTCAAGAATTGGGGATGAAATGATAACTGTTGTGGGAAAGCATTGGAAGATTGATAGCAGAGTCAATGGTGTGTGATTTCATCCACTATAGTTTAAATTATGGTTGTCCACACATTTTACACATATGCACGCGTGTTTGTTTTCAATTTAATCACTTAAATTATTTTTCACAACAATTAATTGTCTTAATTATTTTTTCTTACTTTACACAATCCTAAGCTACTGAAAAATGACCCTCGCACTTTCCTCCTAAAGAAACTTATCAGGGTTATGGATAAGGAATACCTCACACTCCGTGATCTATGAAATATACGGGTATGGTATATCCAAACGTATATGATTTGTTCCCGTAAACAAACAAGGAAACCTACTAAGTATAGAAGGAAATATTCTCTCGAGCATGGTGACTACAGAGTCCTACTCGGAGAGGATTAGGCTTTCCTGGATATCGTGCTAGGTTCTATGTCTTCAAGTCCTACTTTAATACATAGGTAACCTACAGTATAAAGGGCGAACCCCTGGAGGGGTTTATGTATCGAATCATATCGCTAGCATATCCACAAAAATCCATGAAGCTGGAACAATCGAAGCCCAAGCCACCGAGATAATTAGTCGACTATTCCGACTACTATCTCGCCGACATCGTCAAGACCCTGAGACTACATTGTACTCTGTGACTTCCCGAGAACAATTCCGTACAAACTGGATTAGGGTATTACTCGATTAGGGGCCTGAACCAGTATAATCCTTGTCACTGTGTTTGTGCAATGTCGTTTTGCATAGATCCTTACACCAATATATCCCAATACTATATTTATCTGGTCTATGGGTATCACCCGTCGACGGTAGGGTGACTTGGTGTTCAAGGTTTAGCAAACATGACTTTAAGATATCCGGCTGCTCCTGCTTCGTCCTCGTCGTTGTCGTCCTATTGTCGTGCGTCTTCCACCACACTGCCTCCACGCGCCCTGCCAGCCAGGGCCGGATCTGATGGGGGTCAGCCGGTGCGACCGCCCGAGGCCCCCAAAATCTAGGGGCCCCATATACACATATATTATATATACTACTATCTATTTATAATGTATAATTTTAGCTCATGGATCTATATTAAGTTAGATACTAGCTGGATAGCCCAATAGCTAGGCCAATAAAATCAAATCACTGATACATGATCCATCATAGTGATGTAACTTCGCAGGGATCGAATCTTCGAAAAAGAGCGGGAGCAATCTGACTCCTGTCGTGCCGCCTCGCTCACGCCGCTCACAATGCTCGTCCGCTTACCCTCACCTCACGCCACCGCGCGCACCCGCTGAGTCGTTGTAGGCCTTATTTCATTCATTCATTCATCTTATTTCAAGGTCCTACACTCCTCCAATTCATCTCGTCTGAAATTTTCTCTATCTTTTTTTTTCTCTTCATAAATAAAAAATTACTAATTCATATTATTTAATAATTGATAATTATTTATCAGCCCGACAATACTATTTGTATCGCGAAATGTTAGAGTGAAAGTGTCAACTATTTTTTATTATGCTTTTTTCTCTTTGAAGTTTTAAAATGTTATATATAGATAAATGTTGTGTGTTTATAAGACTATATAAATATATATAATAGTCTATGTGTACATATAGGGCCTCCATATACGTTTTCGCCCTAGGCCCCAAAATCCCAGGACCGGCCCTACGGCCAGCGGCCAGATTCGGCCACGAGAGAGGGGGGAGAGGGATGTGGATCCAGCTGGAGGTCGTCGGATGCCTTCGGCCGCTCCCACGCCTCCGTTGTCATCGTCCTGTCCCGTGGTGCCTAGCCGCCGTGACAGATGGGGAGGATGTGGCCCTACCGCCACCGTTGTTGTGGCTGGCCCGGCGGGCACGCCTGACTTGGTCGCTGCCCGTGTCGCCGGAGGTGACGCCGGAGCCAAAACTCTATGGTAGGTTGTTCTGTAGTCATGATCATGATCTAGCAAGCACGGAAGCATCCACCAACCCCAGAGAAATCTCCAGGAGTATGTAACTAACAAGCTTTTTCTGGTGCAAAGTTCAGATTTCCTGATAGGACTGCAATTTGTTTTGTACCTGCAGCAACAAAACATGGGTACTTTTTGATAATAAATTTGTCTATGATCTAACTGAAGCAGCAATTCCAGTACGGCTGAATAGGGTACAATGCGTCATTCAATTCCTCCCTTCATTGCTATCCACGGAATCACTGATCCATCTATCTGATGAAACATTATTAGGTTATGTGTCATTCTGTATTAGTGTATTGGTCGTTACCTTTGGAAAATGCACACGCGTGAGATTCTAACATGGATATCGATCGAGATGCATTGTTTCATCAGCTGCTTCGATACCTATCCTTTTTCATCGACCCCAACAACCCATATGTCCTTTTCCCAACTTTAGTATTGTTTCAGACAAAAGCAAAAATTATGTAGAATTAAAATTCAGACTTGTGAGTAGTTGACATCTTATGTCAACAGTTTACCTGTCTGTCTGTCCACTTGTCTACTCACAGTAACACACTTTGGGGTTCATTTTATTTACTACCAGAATGACATATTTTCACATGAAAATATCTTATCGTATTTTACTTATTTTTGTAATTACATATTATAGGAATATTGAAAATCAATCGTGTGAAGGATTTTTCATAATGAATTTAGTGAGATCATTTTCACATATTATATTTTAATTATTGTTCTTTATATACTAGTAAGTTATTATTGTGAGTTTTGACTGCATATATGCTTTTTAATAAGATATTTTTTGAATAAAGTAAGTAAGAAGTCAATATATCACAATAAATAATATTCACACAATAACTATCCAAATGCCTCCAGTTAGGTGGTATGTGTTTCAAGAAGGGTTGTTAAAGATTTCAAAAAAAAAAAGAAGGGTCGTTAAACAGCTTTGACGTTGCATTATTTGGATAGTTAAGTCACTTTCATTTCATTTAATCAAATGAGAAGCCTCTTTTCATCAAATAATAATAATAAT
>CM002478.1:13384284-13407208 GCA_000325765.3 Leersia perrieri | reverse complement strand
ATAATAATAATAATAATAATAATAATAATAATAATAATAATAATAATAATAATAATAATAATAATAATAATAATAATAATAATAAAGAGAAGCCAATACTTACTCAGGAGCCTCCTAATCTCCAACGGACAACCTCCAAATTCTGTAAGGCATCCCAAAATATTCACACATGCTGTAGAAATTAACTTTTCACATATATAATCAGATGCAGCTTGCTTATTAGAATTTTCGTTTACCATCTCTACAAGGTCTCTAACATATTCCCAGGTTCTTCTCGCTCGTCTGCTTTATGTGGCAATATATTTTTCCAACACTTTTAGGCTATGCTAATACAATATCCAATAATCATATGGATTAACCCATTAGCCTTTTTTCTTTTTTCTTTATTTATTTCATTTTGGCTTTTCCCTCTTCCACCATCCCTGTCCTCTAGGTACAATGTTTGCATCAATAGAAAACATTTTCCTCTGTATGAATTTATATTATTTCATTCCAATTTATTTCCGAAAATTTCAAGAAAAATCCTGAATTGGATCCAAAATTGTGAGCATGAGCTAACTCCAAAAACCCGTCTTCAGTTTGGATTGCATGCTGCAACTCGCCTGAAGGCATGAAGCGTTTCTTATCTTTGTATAATTTTTTTTAACAAGAGCACGACTGGTAGTGTCAACTCACATAAGATGCATTTTTCGCTCTACAATAATAGCAAAAGTTGCAAAAAATATAAATCCCAAAACAGAAGTTTATTCAACAAGTATATTCCATAGAGTTAAGTAGCCATTATATATATATATATAAAAGATCGTGGGCTTGTTCATTCCTATTTAGGTATCACACGCTCTACATATTATTATCTCCATTTCATAATGTAATAGTTTTGACTTTTTTATTCGCCACGTTTGGCCATTCATCTTATTTAAAAAATTATAAAAAGTAACATTTATTTTGTCTGTACTTTAAGCATAACTTATTATTTTTTATATTTACATAAATTTTTGAATAACATAAATTGTTAAACATTACGAGAAAAAGATCAAAACTCTTATGTTATAAAATGGAGGGAGTATAGTATAGTATAGCCGGTTTTAGGATTTCACTTAGAGGAGCGCTCCGGTGCTCCCTGCTGGCAGTATTATACCGCTAGTAGAAATTATATAAATCGATCGTTTGAAATGACATATTAGTTATTTACTAATAAGTGAGTGAATAGAGGTTTTCGATCTCCTTCGTGAAACAGTAGAAGGCACCGGATCCGATCGATTTCATTTCATCGAAATGAACGGTGGATCGTTCGGCCGCGATTTAGCGTTGGTTTCGACGGTGGAGGCGCATTGACCGTCATTCTGATGGGGCATCACTCAGTTTTACTCCTCCACAGCTTTTTTTTTTCCTTAGATGATCGAACCCTCTAAATTTCTACTGAAAAAAGTTTATAGATCTAATATGTCCATATTGTTTTATACTGCATGTAGGAACCGGAGTGAAGCTCTTCCACTTAAGTTCACTACGTACACACAGACATAGCCGGACCCCACCGGAAGTTCTGGATCACCCTTAGGTGGGCCACACTGGCTCGTACGATGGAGTGGTCGCACCATCTTCTCGATACTTTTCCTCCTATCAGAAAAGCGGAAAGGACAAAAGTAACCTAAAAAAAGACCAAAAAAAGAGCTAAAAATAGCAGCACGCGTGGGCAGCCCGCAGCCCCGCATAAAGCTTTCCTGAACAAGCAACTGCTGATCAGCCCAGGGAGTACATGCCTATTTATGTCAAATGGTAATGGCATGATGATTGCTGGCGTATGCATTGAGTCATATGGATCTTACAAATAACAATCTCCAGATATCTCAATGCTTAATGAGAAAGAAAAGATTTTCTGCAATCTGGTTTATAAAGAAAAGCAGAGAATTGTTTCGCATCGCACGTGCAAATTAAACGTCAATGCACCTTAAGATTAGTCATGGACTACCGGTCCATGCGTCAATACATTTTTACTGATATTGTTGGACAGAGTCCATGTATTTTTTTTTTAACTTGGCACTAATTACATAGTTTATCCTGGTTAAATCATTCGCGTATTGGATAATTATTGAAATGCATGACTTCTAGACAAATATTGCATTTCAACGTTGGAATTATTCTATTGTTAACGCATTGGCATATAAGTTGTCGCCTTCGAGAACTCGTGGCGTCACTCGGATTGTTCTGAGCTGACACTACACTAATTAAATGACTAAGTGATTGTGGCTTAAAGTGGCCAGATTAAGACTTGTTTATCTCATTCTAATCATCAAGACGCTATAAAGCAATATTCCTCTGCTGGAAACGTGGAAAAGTACATTATCCACAGTTCCACACAAATGACAAATCAACTACTTCCTCAGTCTCCAAAGCTAGCTAGCTCTGGCATTCGTCAGTCTCCAAAGTTGTGTGGCACTAAGTCGAGCACATCAGCTAGCTATCTCTTCTTGTTAGGTTGGTGATTATATATATTATACTTTTATAACCGGTATATGTGCATCAGTGCATGCAAATATGCAATGTGCCACCAATTTCGAGCGCCTCACCAACCACATCCATATCCAGTCCCCTAAAGGTTTGAGATATGATCCACTAAACTTAAGCTTCGCGATTCCATCCAACCAACTTCCAACCTACCAGCAAGAATCCATCTCAAAATCGAATAGGAAAATGATACTTTCTTTTTGGGTTAATTTTTGTTTATTAATAGTCAACAAAAGGCACCCAATGGATAATATATAGCGTTTGAGAGTGTGCACGATTCCACCAATCAGGATTTAATTAATTTGGTGTTAATCTTGGCCTCCAGGTAGAGCTACCAGCACAACTCTTTTTACCTACCCGTGCCAGAGGTCACAGAACTCATGGTATACACACATGTGCAATATGCATATATGCTAGAGCTTCGCTCCGGTGCTCCCTACTGGCAGTATAAAATAATATGAATCTAATAGATCTATAAAATTTTTTCAGTAAAAATTTGGAGGGTTCGATCATCTAAGAAAAAAATCCTATGGATGAGTAAAACTGTAATTTTGCATCTCCATCCGAGTGATGCCTCCACCGGAATCGCGTCCAATGCGCCTCCACCATCGAAACCAATGCTGAATCGCGGCCAAACGATCCACCGTTCATTTCGATGGAATGAAGTCGATCGGATCTGGTTCCTTCTACTGTTTCATGAAGGAGATCGAAAACGAATCATCCATTTGCCCTCACTTGTGATAGGTAGTTTGACGGTTTTAGTTTTTATAGCTTTAGGACATTTATACCCTTAGTTGTTGTTGCTTTTTTGTCCTATTTTTCCATCTTGTCCTAACTAAAGTAATTATAGGCATCATTAGACATCCAATATATTTGAAGGAGCAAACTCGTTTCTGTAGGGTTTGGCAAGTGACTAACTAACCTTGTAATCATGCTTTAGCTTTCACAAGTCAAACTAACGTGAGATGAAAAAAAATAGGAAAAAATGCTACAACAATCAAGGGTATAAATGTCCTAAAGATGTGAAAACTAACACTTTCAAGCTTGTTGTTACAAGCGAGGGAAAATGGCTGGTTCGTTTTAAAAAAGTAGGGGCAAAATTGCAAACCCTAAAGAGTGAGGGTAAAACAACAATTGAGGTTTAAAGTGAGGGCACGGGTACAATTGCCCCTATTTATTATTGTATTAATTTTCTATTACTGCTAATAATTTATTTTGGAAGATGATATAATTGATAATTTCTTAGTTGAAAACTATGGCCATTACAGTATGTGCAATGTCTTTATTACTGGGCTCTTCCCATTTTCATACAAGCTAATTTGGTTATAATTTGGTTATGTGGGACGATTGGGGAGGAAACAGAAAGTCCAAAACATTGTTGAGACGCAGGACAACAGCTTAGAATTGACTAACTTTAGTAACATAAATTTTACTATATGGACGTGAAAAAAAGAGAGAAAGAGTGGTAATAAATAATTATTCTTATAATAAATAATTATTCTTCAGCATTGATGATTAGAGACCTTGCTATCTCAACTATTGTAACGTAATAGTCTCTAATTATTTTGGAGCACATACCTCGCTCTTATTATAGTTCTGCTAATAATAATATGTTGCTCAATTGTTACATAAGTGGTTTTTTGTTTACAATCTAAGAGTATTAAAATATGGAAACACATTATCTGTATGGAAACATAAATAGAATTATACACATGCAATATTCTCTGTATCATGCAAATTTGGGCATCATACTTGCGTATCATTTCGGCTCTATATATCCTTTATGGATATAGAGGTCGGATTAATGAACGAATCCATTATCTAAAATCATGCAAACTTGGGCATCGATGGCTGAGCAACAAAAATTAATTTACCCGTTGCAATGCATGGGCATTTTGCTACTAGAAGTGAAATTCAGACTATTTAAAGTTCAGTTTGAAAATTTTACAACTTTCTTACAATATTTTCATAGGTTTTATACTAATACTTAATGGCAAATTGAGTGTCTTGGTGATAGGGATGAAAAGAGATCGGATACGGATAGAAACCAACTGTATCATTTCCGTTTTCATATTTTTCTGGATTCTAAATCGGAATCAGAATTGGAAACCCTAGATACGAAAACGGAATCGAATATTGTCGAATACAGATACAGAGCGAATATGAATTGGAACGAATACCGTATCAAATATTTATCGGAGTATCAGGACCCCTCAAGTGATCAACATTTTCAAAATTTATAGATAAGACAATACAACTAGTTGCACAAGTTATTTGCAGGTAATAGTGTTGACACCGGAATTTGGATTTGGACTACAAAGAGCCGATGGTAAAAGTAAATCAATCGGTTGGGGAAAGAACAATCGGATCAGCAGAACAATTGGGTGAAAAGGTGATAATAGGGTCAATGGAGCCGATACAGTCAAATCTGGACGAAGCCAATGAAAGACAAAGTCAACATCAAGTGGGCCACATCGAGTCGCATCGGGTTTTATATATGGAATCCGATTGTATCTAGAATAGGAATGTTTAAATAGTTTCCTTTCTTGTAAGAGTCGGAGTCTTTGTTTTGTAAGATTAGGAGTCCTAGTTTCCTTTTTGTAAACGATCGTATATGTTAAGACGATCGAGTCGTGTTCTAGTAGGAGTCGGTCTAACCATGGATGCATCGGAACCATTGTTCTAGTAGCCCGGAACTATAAAAAACACACAATCAATACAACTTTCGGTGCATCGCCACCTAGCTTTCTGCTAGGTTTTCCAACGAGACTGTACTTTCGGGTCATACTACATCGATTTGGTTCGAACTACGGCAGTAGGCACATTTTGTCAAACTTCATACAGATCAATTAGCTAATATTTTCTCGGTTTAGTCTGATATATTAGTTATTAATTTGCATGTCGCGTATCATATATATCGTTAGATTATAGATCGACCATGGCATGTTTGCATCAATTCATCTTAATTAGGACTTTCTTGGTTAGGTCCGATATTCTAATTAAAATGATAATTAGGACTTTTTCGGTTCAGTCTGATATTCTAATTATGCTATAATTGATAATAACATGTCAAGATAAAGCCTTATACGACACGATATATCTACCATCATATATGCTATCTATCGGTTTATCTAAATCGGTTAATGATAACCATCGGGTCAAGCTATCTCGGTTAGGTCCAATCCTTCGGCCTGTGGTTATTGTCTATTGGATTAAATGTATCGGTATACAACATGTATGGTTCTATCGGGGTTTTAGTCGATAGCTTATCTTTGTTTCTCTTTCTTGCATCGGCTATAAGCTTTATTACATAGATTTGAGATGTTTATCTTTATTAGTTATAATCTTGTGTTGCATCAGTTAAGTCTAACCTACTAAGATTATTACCAACAGAGTTTGAATATTGAATAATCTATATCCTTTACACACAGCCAATTCAATATTTTTTTTAAACACAGCACAACTGATTCTAAAACTGTTGGCATCGGCTGCCAGTTATCGGCCCAGTGGCCGATAACGATCAGGTTTAACCATAATTTTCTTATTCTTGTTGATTGCCGGATCAAATCAACTGTCACGCCCTGAACCCGATTTTGAAGGACTTGCATTGGAGTTAAGCAGATCTTACAGGTCAGCGTAGTACATGTAAACCAAAATTTATGTCATCAAATAGTAGCTAGAAAAAAAACGAAACGACGACGAGCAGCGATATTTAAATGTGGCGCACAAGTGCGCCCCCCCTCTCTCTCGACTTGTCGTATTGTGCAGCGCAACTAGACTATGCCACCAAGACGAGGAGGCCTCTCCCTTTCTACTTTACGAAAGATTAGGTGTTGAAAAATAGGCTAGACATCTATTTGGGCCAATTTAGATGTAGGGTATATGGGCTTTCTATAAGTAGCGGATATCCGAAAAATAATCCGGATAGTTTCTGACCGAATCCGGGTTCCGCCAGATAACATTCATACCGTATTCGTATCCGTTTCCGAGAAGAAAAATTCTCATCCGATTCCGATTCTAAAAAAAATCTGTCCGAGACTATCCGTATCCGAAATCCGGAATCTATCTGTACCACTTTCATCCCTACTTGGTGATGGAGTAAAAGTTATTAATACTTGGCTGACCAGAGTGCCTTACTGAACGAGAAAAGGTCTCGTTCAAATGACAGAAAGCCAGAATTGCAGAAAAAGGTAAGCAACGCCTGGGCGTAAACACATTTTGCCGCAAACACTTCAAGGTATACAACGGACTGATAGATCAGGAATTCAGCCTGGTGACACATATATGGTTGGATAAATTAAATGGGTTGGGTTTGCAGCGTTTCCTCCTACATTATTCAGAGAGAAAACTACATAATCCATCTCCTACATTATTCAGAGAGAAAACTACATAATCCATCTCAATTGTTATTTTTGTTTGGTTATTTTATTCCATATCCTATTTTGTTAAAAGTCCATTCACCCAATGCATTTTGGCGTAAGAACCCACCCACCCAATAAATTTGCCCATTAATACATGTGAGTAGCTGATTCTGTCAATTTTTTTCAATGTGGATATATAGGAGACAGCTATTTTGGACTTGTGCCGTTCCTCGATCCGGCGTATCTCGTTGGTGAAGATAAGCGGCGATGGTAGCTACCACGATGAATGGATCGATGGGGAGAAACGACATTAGGAGGGAGAAGGAAGAGATGGTGGATTGAAAACTGGGCACAAATCTTTAAACAATCCCATTGTCAGAAATAATGTGACGGGAAGGAAAACACATGCGAGTGATGTACAGGCAGTACATGTCGGAAATATATTACACATGTTTTTTTATATATACATATACAAACAAACTAACAAATATCACCAAAATTTCTAAAAAGTTTATACATGTAGCTCTAATAATGTCATACATATCTGTAAAATTTTATCTTAAAATTTATTATATACAAAAAGTAATAAAAACAGCAAAATTCTAATAGATTTCTATTTAAAAAGTTGTCAGGTTTTTCATATCTTGTGGGCTAGGGTATCCTTGTCTTATTTTCATGAAAACTCACCTGCTAACGGTGCTAGTAAAATCTGTCAGATCAATGGTATGAATACCGGGTTCTATCATTTCTTTATGGTTTTTATAATGGCAAATTCACAATTGGGCCGTCGAAAAAAGAACACATGAGAGTGTCCTTGCCACGGTCCTAGGCCGAGACTTTGGTAAAATTAAACCGTTAAAGCAACGAAATGAGAGTACTATGTCACCATACGGGCCAAATATATTTATTTCCAGTAGAGTAAACAAACCCAGGCCCCGATATTATTGGGCCGAGTACAACACCCCCCAAGCCAAACCCAAACTAGCGCACAGCCCGCCGCAGCACCATCGTCTCCACGGTGACACCCGGCCCAAACGCCACCGCCACCCCACACTCACCCCCCTCCTCTCCACCACGCCCGCGCCGCAGCTCGTCGAGCACGAAGATCACCGTCGCGCTCGTCATGTTTCCGAACTCACTCAGCACCCTCCTGCTCGCCTCCAGCTTCCCCGCCGCCAGCCCGAGCCGCTTCTCCACGCTGTCCAGAATCGCCGGCCCACCGGGATGCACCGCCCAGAACATATCGTTCCAGCCGCCGTCGCCGGCGGCGACGTCGACGCCAGCTGTGGCGATCGCGTCGGCGAGGCAGCGGCCGATGTGTTCGCCGACGAGAGACGGCAGTTCGCGGGAGATGTGGTAGTCGAGCCCCCCCTGCCTGATCCGCCCGGTCACCACGTGCTCGGTGGCCGGGATCGTGGCCTGCGCCGCGGACGCCACGTGGAAGATCGGGCGCTCCACGGGGTTGACCGGGTCAACGTCGCCGATGATAACGGCGGCGGCGCCGTCGCCGAACAGCGCCTGCAGCACGAGCGTGTCCACGTCACCGTCCTCGTGTGGCCCACGGAACGCGATGAGGCTGACGTCAGCGCAGGCGACGAGGACGCGGGCGCCGGTGGTGGACTTGGCCTGGTCGACGGCGACGCGGAGGGCGGCGGAGCCGGCGTGGCAGCCGTGGAGGTAGAGGAGGGTGCGGCGGACGGTGGGGCGGAGGGAGAGGAGGGCGGCGAGGCGGACGTCGGCGCCGACCAGCTTGCCGCCGCCGGAGGTGG
This sequence comes from Leersia perrieri, assembly GCA_000325765.3. Taxonomy (NCBI): domain Eukaryota; kingdom Viridiplantae; phylum Streptophyta; class Magnoliopsida; order Poales; family Poaceae; genus Leersia; species Leersia perrieri. Next base: position 13,398,573 of record CM002478.1, on the reverse strand, counting down.
TGGCGACGACCAGGTGGGTGATGTCGTCGGCGGGCCGGCCCCACTCCGCGATCGCCTTCCTCGCCGCGGCGGCCGCGAGCTCCGGGACGGCGGTGGCGGTGATGTCGAGGCGCGCGTCGAGGGAGGGGAGAGTGCGGTCGATGAAGTCTGGGTTGTCGGCGAGGAGCTGCTCTGTGTGGTGGAAATGGCGCTTCTTGATGCCCGATTTTTCACCTGATGCAACGATTTTTTACTGAGATTGAACTTGAGGAGACAGATTGTGTTTCAACTTTAGGGATTGATCAATAAATCGAGATTGACTTTTCGATAATTCCACTCGATCAAAACTTGAAAATTCGACTGAAATTGGATATATGACATTCAAAACGTATGAAAAATAAGAACAAGTGTAGCCGGTCGTCGTCCTGAAAGGAATATATCCTGATTGATATGTTTTTAAAATAAAAATAAAAATCATATCCTCATTAATCAGTATAGTTTCAGACATGTCTTAATCTGTGTGCAGCATGTCAACGTTTAAAGGAAAACCAACCGGTTCGCCAGAAACAAAATATTTTGCATGGAGTGCTAAACCACATTATGAACTACTTCTTTACCAGGTGCAAAATCAACTAAAATGTGCATCTTTCTCTACTGTTTCCGTGAATAGTACCTAAACGCAGCTATACATGACATGAGTAATCAATTAATCGAAAGTTCAAGATGTTCATCAGCAGCTTGCATCGTAAAACAGTCAATATAACGGCGAAAAATACACAAATATACAGGATTATTATATCTCAACGTACAAATTCTCTTCATCTTGGCCTTGAGGCCTGTGAGGTGATCGCTGCCAGTGACGCGGAAGTACCAGTCGGCATACTCCTCCTGAGGGATGATGCTCGCCGGGTTCGCCGTGCCGATGGCGAGCACGGCGGCGCCGCCGGTGACCGGGAAGTTAGCTGCAGCAGCCATGGTGAATTCGTATGATAGGAGGCTTAGCTAGTTGGCTTGGTACCAATGCAAATAATTCCTATCAGATTGTATCGTATGATATAAGATTAAGAGTTTGATAGCTGTATATATACACATAGAGAGGCCTGAAAAGGCGGGTCAAATTAAGTGATATATTCCGGTTTATTCTTGCATTGCGCGCACGCAACTGTGTTATTGACCAGTATAGTTTAACTGGCGAATCTAATTTAGCACATCTCATCCCAGATGTTGTCACAAGGATAAAGAAAACATACATGCCATTGACTTTTTGTCGAGTTGGTTGATTAATTAAGTACCATTTCCTAGTGATGATGACCTGATGATAAGTACAAACAGTGTTGGTAATAGAATTAACCAAATGCAAAAAAAAAAAAAAAAACATAAGAATAAGCAATCTGCTGGTGGCACTGCCAGCGAAAAACATATTTGTGCCAGGTTTCCAACTGGCACTAGCAGTGGCAAGACAAAGGGTGGCGCACAGAGGTTTGACCTCCCCCATTGTTTTAGATTTTACACTGTAATTACTGTAGCTAGCTTAGGACATTTTGGAAAATAACTTAATGTTGCTCTGCCACTGGACAGTAGGAAAGCAGTACTGAAAACTCCCCATCAGTGGTACTCTCCCTCCATACCAAAATATGATTTTCACTATACAATTTGTATATAAAAATCCCTTATATTTTGGGACGGAGGGAGTAGATGTCATAACCGTCACTGATTAGTGAGCTACATAGAAAATTCGAGCCAGCCCGATGCATCAAGTACAAATTAAAAAAGATTCACAACAATACAGTATCCAAATGAATTGAGCACAATCCCGAATAAGAAAATCAATCTAGCATATTAAACCAAACAATGAATCCATCTGATCAATCATACAAAAATCACTCTGCATTCACCACTGTTGCCCCCTCACTGCCGCTGCCCCATGGATCCGCCACTGCTCGTCGTTATGGCCCGGGAGTGCCAGTGAGCACCTCCCGTATAAGGAAAGGAGGCATTTGGGACGACGAAGATATTTGGATGAAAGAACGGCTCATATTTGGTCAGAACGTGGCAAAAAGGATAAGGGGCTTGTTCAGATGCTTAAGTTTGGCAAAAGCAAAAAAAAAAAAAAAGAAAAAAAAGAAAGAGTAACACATGCAAAACGAGAAACATCATTAGTATGTTATTAATTGACTATTAGCTATTTTAAAAATGAAAATTTGATTAATTTGATTATTTAAAAAACAACTGTTGTGTAGAAAATTTTTCCAAAAGACGCTTCGTTTAGCGGTTCGTGAAGCCCCAAGATCTATATAACTTGGCATCCCATCTGTCTCCTTGGCTCTCCTATCGTGTTAGTATAGTTGCTCTAAATAGAATGGGTATAAATGTTAAATCGTTTGTACCGGTTTATAATAAAAACCAGAATCAATAAGATATATTCTTATTATTTATTGCAAACCAACCCAGTGACTATATTAGAAGTACTCGATACTGATAGCCCCGATTTTTATTATAAAGCAGCATTGTTGATCCTTATTAATGCATGTTCTTAGCTATATGTCGGGTTCAAGAGCGGACAGTTTGGTTGTGTCGGGATCCTATATCAGAACTGGGTTGTGAACAACCAACGTGGATAGGGCTGCCGGATGACATGTTTTGTGGCAGTGTGGACGGTTATCCGGTAGCACATAGTTTTTAATGAAAGTTGTGCTATATGCAATCTTTAATTAATTTCACCATAGAGCATTTGAGCCTAACCCATATCAGATCCTAATTAATACGTTTATTTTCATGCGGCGGCTACTTTTACCTGGCAGCATACATGCATCATGCATTGATGCATGGTCGATCTGATGGCCAAGTCATTTGCGAAGACCAACTTTGAGATGATCACGCATGGCTTCCACCGGCTTGCATGCGGCTGCGGTCAGCCACGTTAACGTACGACCAAGCTAGCAAAGTCAGTGGCGTTTAATTAATATTATTTTTCGTCATGAACAAGAATGGAAAACGTTTCTTCCTGTAGATGATAAAGCACCGGTGATCACTGATCAGCTATGTGTATGTCAGGCGGCTGTACGCCTTGCAGTTCGTGGAAGAAGAGGACGACGAAGAATACTTTACGTGAACGTACCATAGCAGATTGCTTCTTTCTTTTTGTAGAATTGTAGTGGAGTCTGTGAAAACAGGCTGAAGGAGCAAATGCATGGAGCTAGGAACCGTGGTTCGATTCAATGAAAATCATAAAAGGTTGTTTAATGTTAAGGATTTGAGTTTTGAGGTGGCGGCTTTTCGGTGTGGGACGCGCCGCCGCAATCCCATGGGCGAGGCCACTGGAGGATTTTTTGTCGTCCTTGTGGGTACATTGGGCCAAGGATCTCTTTAACGAAAACAACAAAGCAAGCCCAACAAACAATAAAAAAATGCCCAATACAAAGGTACAGATATACACTCCTCTCTCTAACTGACGGCGATTTACATGACGTGGCAGTAAGGCCACGTGTATAGAAAAATTAAAAATAATTCTATAATGTTTGCTTCCTATTTTTTTGAAACATAGTACAAACGCACGCGCCTACATACGCACACACTCACCCCTATAAACGCACACACATACACCTTACCCCTATGAGCACCTCCGAAGACGAAGTCACCATAGACGTCTCGCTATCGACGGATACGTCATCTACCACTGAAAGAATATTAGCCGTAAATACGAGCATCTATATCAAATCTGAGATTTGAACCCGGATGTACAAGTTTCCCACTGGATATCGAACCAGTTGAGTTACGCTCACTCGCAATGTTTGCTTTATTTTATTGAAGTAATTATAAATTTTATAAATCATACAAACAATATGCTGCTCATATTGTTTGTATTATTTATAAACTAATTCCTTCTATTTTTTTTTACTTTTACACGCGAAAGTAAATATTCCAAACACAATCTTATTAACTGGAGTATTTATTAAAACCACATATTTAAAATATGATGTAGTTGTTTAGTTAACCAAAGAACACAAATACGTCCGTTAAGTTGCTACAGTAAATCGCTTCACCAGCTTCCTTCTTAACGATACGATAAGGGGTAATTGTCTTTCTGACCTTGTTTTACCGGTCAATTGTGATTTTATATCTATTTTTTAGGGTTTGTACTTTTGCCCTGCATTTTCTGATTGAACCTTCCGTCTGCCCTGCTTTTGACAGTAGTGAGGTGTGGCAGAATTTTAGAGTTAATAAAAATAAGAATGAAAGAGACAAAAGAGTTGGCAAAGTGTAAAAGACTATTGTACCTCCACCTCTTTGCGATCTCGGTCCAGAACTCCCGATGCCACCTACGTACGTACTCAAATCCAATCCCCATACCCGATAAATCCTAGCCGGCATCACGTGCCGCTAGCCCCGGCAATTTGCCTAAAGCAGGCTGCGGTGGCGGCGTATTCGCGCTGGCGCAGAGGAGACGGTAAGCACGACCCAACACAGGGAGTCGTCGCGGTTACACGTGCGGACAGGCGGCGAGTAGGTGACGAGAAGCACGAATTTTTTTTTATTTTTTTTAGTTTTACAAATATGTATTTTGGATTTCGAAAATGGCAGATATAGATGCCTAACTCCCTCTGCGCGGACGTTTTTTAAAAAACGCCCGAGCAGAGAGAGTTATATCCGACGTGGCAAACGCCGGTTGGGCGCCGTTCACGGAACGCCCAGCCGGCGTTTGATATTTTGCGGGCGGTCTCTTAATGCCCTCCCTCCGGGCGTTTTATTCCCGTCCCGGGAGGCCGCCTGCAAAAGTGCCTCGCCGGGAGCTGCTTTTTTACAGGCGGCCCCCTTAACGCCCGAGAGAAGTGCGTTTTAATTGCGGCGCGGGGGGCCGCCTGCAAAATTGCCAAGGGAGGCCGGCCGTAATGGGGAATTTTGCAGGCGGCCCCCTTAACGCCCGGACAGAAGGCATTTTATATGGCCCCCCTATATAAGCCTCGTCCCAAGCTTCAAAATTCAGTTCACTCTTCAGAAAATCCAGAAAAAAAGAGAAGAGGGGAGGGAAGGGGAAGAAGAGAATAGCGGCGAAGCCCTGTCGGGTTGAGGACTCAACAGCAGGTTAGTATTTTCCACTAATCTTTAATCTTAGTTTGTACATTAGGAATATTTTGAGCTTACTTTACAATCCGTAGGATTATTTTCCACTAATCTTTAATCTTAGATTTTTATTAGATAAGGAAAATGGGTAGTATTTATAGATGAGAAATGTAGTTAGACTTCAAGATCTGTAGTTTTTTTAGATGATGGATATAGTTTGAATTTAGATCTGAGTAGTATAGTTATATAACCTAAAATATTAATGCATGTTTAAATTATTCTTAGATCTGAGAAGTATAGTTATATAACCTAAATTGAAAGTTTCTATTTTGTCTTCAGGGGTAATGTCAACTAAGGTCCAATTTGCTCTATTTTCTGGTTCGAGCAATGTTAGATACGATGCAAATGGGGTTGATCTGTCCGAGTTTAGTTCAACGACAAAGGGTATTGATAGGCCTTCAGAGAGAAGTTTTGCATCGGTAATTAACTGGCTAATGAAAGGTTTCAGAATTGACCCACAAGTATATGAAATAACTATGAAAGTCATAGTGAATACTTCAACCGAAGGTTGTTTCTGGGATCTGATGGTTGTGGATAGCACTAAAACTTGGAAACGTTATTTGGAGATGGCATTTGAGCGGCAGTGGTACTTAGGGATTGTAGTTCCGAAGCAAGCCATGGGTAGTACTGTGTCAACGGGTTTTAATAGTGGAGAAGGTACGAGTGATCTTGTGGGGCAGGTAGTAAATAATGAAGTTGTGGCGAACATAACAATAAATGATAAACCAAGTGGTGTTGCAGACGAGGCAGAGAGATTCACTAACCTCGTCGATGAAATGGAAAGTGATGATTCAGACAATGAACATGCCGAAGATGAAGGATCTTCAGATGAGGAGGAGGATGTAATGCCGTCGGAGATGACAAATGATGACTTCTCGAGTCTTGTCATCTCCGATGGACAAAAAGTGGAATGGGAGTACAAGTACAATAAAGTTATTGAGGGTGCTAGGTATGCTTATATTGAAGATTTGAACGATGCAGTTTTATGAGGGAGTTTTATGTTCACAAGTCTAGCAAATCGGTGTATGAAGTAAGGTGTGTGAAGGAGAAATATGAATGTCCATGGCGGGTGAACGCTTATAAGGTGAAAATGGAAGGACTACTGGAAAGTTTCAATTGTGACGGAGCACTCCTGTCATTTAGCAGGGTTGAGAAATATCACCGCAATCTGGCATCCGCCTTTATTGCTGGTGAGATGTACGGGTCTGTTGTGAATAATTTGGATTATGAGCCAAGATCTATTATTTGTCGTATTGAAGAGAAGTACAAGTACACGATCAGCTACGCTAAGACTTGGAGGGCAAAACAGAAAATAGTTCAAATGAGATTTGGCACATTTGAAGCATCTTATGATAACCTTCCTCGGCTATTGCATTATATTGCTAGGACCAACAGTGAAAGCTATTACGACCTTTAGATCAAGCCTATAACAAACTCAAGTAAGAAAATCTTGGAAAGAGCTTTCTTTGCAATTGGCGCATGCATCACAGCATTTTGGCACTGCCGGCCTATCCTCTACATCGATGGAACATTTCTCATTGGTAAATACAGGGGGTACAATATTAACTGCAATAGGAGTCGATGGGGACAATCAAGTCTTACATGTTGCATTTGCTTTTATGGAGAGTGAGAGCATTGATAGCTGGTACTGGTTCCTTGAGAGAGTTAACCAAATGGTTGTTAAACGAAGGCCAAATGTATGTCTCATACATGATCATCATCGTGGGTTGTTGATGGCAATATACTACCTAAAGTATGGTTCGTCTACAAGTGGAGCCAAATGGACTGATGTTCAAAGCAGATGGTGCATGCGTCACATGGGTGCCAATTTCTATAAGCGTTTCAAGAACAAGGACCTAATGAACCTTTTGAAGAGACTTTGTGTGCAGAATCAGAGGAAAAAGTTTATCGAGCTGTGGCGACAGTTGGATGAGCTCACAGCCAAACAGACAAATGAGATGTCTAAGAGGCCAGTGCCGACAGGAGATGATGCTCCGGAAGTTCTAACTGGGTTGGATAGTGATCCACTGAATCTTGTTAGGAGGGATTTTTCTAATGTTAGGAACTTTTCTAATTGGATAGAGCACGAGACAAAGGAGAAATGGTCGTTGCTGAATGAATGACACAGGTGGTGCTCGGTTCGGTATAATGACCACTAATCTGGCTGAGATTTACAATTGGGTGATGCGAGAAGCACGAGCTTTGCCGCTGGTCGGTATTGTTGAGTTCATCCTTTACCGTACCCAGAAGTATTTCGTTGATCGATTCAAGGCAATAGGCCCTTGTATGGCAAATAACAACTTATTGTTTAGTGCTATGATGACAAAGTATATCAAAGAAAAAACTATGAAAGCATTGGAACATAGAGTTGTTCCTGCAGGGACACGAGAGCGCCGGTTCGAGGTGGCTTGTGCTGACAAAGGAAGACGCGGGATTGATCGTCGAAGGGTTGTGCAAGTTTGTGTCTTGCATTTCAATGGGTTATCCAGTTGTTCATGTAACAAGCCAGAGCTGCTCCACGGGCTATGTTCTCATGTTCTTGCTGCATGCGGTGAGTGTGGCATACTTCCCAATGAATTTGTGTCTCCATTTTTTAGAAAAGAAGCAATCTTTAATACTTGGAATAGTGAGATATATGGCTTTTCAATATCTGGTCATTACACGGGAACCCAACCCAACGTTGAATTTGTGCCTGCGCCGGGGTTACTGAGAGGGGAAAAAAGGAGACGTAAAACTAAGTGCATCATGAATTGCATGCACGAGTCAGAAGCTGGTGAAAGAATCAAACGTTGTAGCAGGTGCAATAAGACAGGACACACGTACAAGAAATGCCCTAAAGATGCCGAAGGACCCATCAATGAAGCAGGTCCTTCAGTAGAAGGCAATGATGGAAGTCGACCTGAAGGCGAAGGGACAAAAACGAGAAGGCCACGTCCTAGGCGCCCCCATGGATATGGTGGTGGCGTTGTGTAGTCGTAATATATGTCTTTGGTAATAAATAACGTGTTGTATCTGTTATGCTGTGGTTCGGAGACCTGTTTCCATTAGTCCCGAACAGTTTATGTAAGCGTATGCCATCGAAGTATTATTGTTATTTCGTAATGAGACCACTTTATGCTTTGTTCTAAAAATATCACTTTATGTGGAGTCATGTAATATGAACCATTTATGTAATATGAACCATCTAATTATGTAAGGTTTGAATCATTTATGTAAGCATACGTTTGTATTGTTTTAGGTTATTTGAACATATGTGTTGTATATTTACGTTTTTGTTACATCTTATTATACATGTTTATGTTTGTTCACAATATATTGTCGACTAAAAAAAGTTCATTTCTGCAGGTATGGCTGATCAGACACCAAAGTTGTTAGATCAGGGGCTGGACCAGAACCACCGTTCGGCGATGCTTGGTCACCAGCTAGGCACTTTTCGCCCACGCACCTCGATAGAGACCCTGCTCATTGACGACCGCTACGTGTAGGGGTAATGGCAAATGAACATGTTTCGTATAATTATTGTTAATTATACCTCTGTATGATGTAACAACTTCTGTCAAACTTTTTTCAGGTTGACCGAGGCTAGCCTGATTACTCTAGGCAGGTTAGTTGAGGCTACATTCGATCGTCGGGATCCCACCAAGCGGTGGGAGCTCGATCGTTTGTTGCTCGCGGCGCTCTCGGATCGGTGGAGACCAGAGACGCACACGTTTCACCTACCTATCGGTGAGGTCACTATCATGCTGCAGGATGTCGCCTACCTTTTGGGCCTTCCTCTCGCCGGAGATACCGTTGGACCGATTGATGGACTTAGGGATTGGAAGGTCGACATTTCTGCACGATTCGCTCAGGTGTCTCGTCGGCCTGAGCTTGGGGCGCCGCAGGTCCACCCACACTACACGACGAACGGGCCGGTGAAGGCATGGCTGATGCAGTTCACGGTGAGCTCTCTTTACATATTAATTTGTTCAATGCAACATATGGATGTGTTTTTCGGCTAACAATTTATTCATTTTGTACTTGTAGGCCGACAAGCTAGATCCTGACGCCGATGAGTACTCAGTGAGGCGGTCGTTCGAGGCGTACCTTCTCTAGCTTTTTGGGTGTGTGATGTCCCTAGGTATGTCCGGCAGCTCTGTCGATAAGGTGATGATCCACTACGCACGGGCGATAGCAGATGCCGACGTCGGTTGCGTGCCACAGTGGAGCTGGGGTTCTACGGTGCTTGCAGCTACGTACCGGAGTCTTTGTGACGCGTGCACAAAGAACGACTCAAACTCGTTGATCACTAGCTGCCCACTTTTAGTGATGCTTTGGGCGGCGGATCGATTCGCCATTACCCGACCGATGGTGTCCCCTGACACTTACCCAGATAGCTTCTACAGGCAGTCGCCAGAGGATCGTCCTACGATGGGGACGTTGTGGTGTCGGTACGAGGTATGTGACTTCAACCAAATTTATTTCCCATTTTTTAATACTAATGAACGAGTTATGTCCTAATTAGACCACTTTATGTTGTGATGCAGAGACATTACGCGCACTTGCAAGTCAGACGGAGTTACCCGTACTTCGTGCTTGAGTTCGATCGCTTTTAGCTAGGTGATGTTGTTTGGGAGCCTTACACCGACACTGCAGTCGCCGCTCGTGCACCTCGTGGACTCTCTTCTCTTTGTGAGCGGGACCGCAACTGGTGGATGGCGTTACTCCCGATGGTGTTCGACATCTGTGTCCAGCCGCATTGCCCAAATCGGGTGATGAGGCAGTTTGGCTTACGACAGTCCTACCCCCTTGAAGGCGAGCCTTCAATGTCCCGTGCGGTCCACCGGTGCGTGCATTTAAACTATTATTTACATTGTGTTTTTTAGTGCATTATTGTTACTAACAATGAATTCCCTTCATGAATAGGTACATGCGGAAGGGTCAGCGGACAGGGCAGGAGTGGGTGCCTCTTGTGCACAAGTACGTCGACGATTGGATTTTGGCCACGGAGTTAGCCGTCGATGAGATCGTACCGCACACAGACGATGCCTACCTCGACTACCTCAGGTGGTTCCTTCCCCGCACCCGCGCACGTGTTTCTTTCACCCCCAGCGGAGCCGCAACCGTACGTCACACATGCATGAGATGCGTACCCTAGGCACCGTGACCAGGAGTACTTTCTTACAGTACGTGACTTCAGTTTTCCATGTTCTGTTTAAATGCAATTTTTAATTTGCTAAAACATAGTACCGATGCTTGTTCATATTGTCTCAGGCCGACACAGCACATCGGGTAGCCGCAGATATAGATGCACCTTTCGGTCATTTGGATGCAGGTATGGAACTCACGGGGGATGAGCAGCGGAGTACCTTTGTGCGGATGCGGAACAACATCTGTACTGTTATACGTGCGCTCACGTGTCGCGGAGCGGTCGACGCGATCCCATCACGTGCTCCAGTACAACACAAGCCGTTCGCCCCTCGTCCCCCGCCCAGGCCGTCCACCTTATCGATGCAGGAAGGTGTGACTCGACCACTGGCTCCTAGGGGATTTCCTCAGCCGACACCACGCACGACGGGTCTGCCTCTGACAGTTCGGCCTCCTACGGGTTAGTAAATTTTATCAATCTATGTTTGTATTTATTCTGCCTAATGCTAATGCATGATTTGTATAAACAAGATTCCCGGGTAGTTCGTCCTCTGTCTTTGCCGGTGCTGGATCGCCCGGTCAGCAGCACGACGTAGGATGGACGGATCCACCTTCCCCTTTCGACGACGAGGACGAGGGTACGGATGCTTCCCACGATGTACTTGGAGCGTCGCAGCTAGGCGGTGCACTGATGGCTACACAGGAGCAGCCGTCGAGTACGCCTCTTTAGCAGGAGCGTTACAGTCGTGGCCAGCCTCCAGACCGACTGACGTACTCGTAAGGCCACGTGCGGGCACAGGCTAGGAAGAAGCAAGCGAAGAGGGGTAGAGCGGGTGGGCAGTAGTACTCTGACTCATGATTACTGTTTCGCAGTACCTGTTGTTCTTGACGTTATCCTGAACTTTTTATTTACTGTCGTACTTATATACTTATGACTTATGCTTTCGATGCATGCGTACCTTGCGAATGTCCAAAATACGTGCACCTCGAAAATACGTGATGCCTTATGTAGACGTTGCATAATCACAACTCAGATTCATGCGACAAGAATTCTGTGACAAATGTATGTTTTACAGAATTCCTGCCGCATGAACCCGGCTTGCGATTCGCAATTGACCGAGTTGAGCTCACCTGACAGCTACATTCTTGTGGCTTCCTCTCCTCAATTTAACGAGAATTACATCTTATACCCTTCTGAAGTATACACGCCGTTCACATTCTGTTGATTTTGATTATCTGATACAGAATAGGGAGGAGGTGTATACTTCAGACGGGGTATAAGATTTCCTCGGGGACTTGCTCAACGATAGAAGCATCAAGTATACTCCCTAATGCACATTCAACTGCATCACCTTAGTAATTTATCCTTCGACAAAGCAGTTGAATGCGCACTAGGGAGAGTACAGGACGCTTACTTATAGCTTGAAGCTCAAATGATGCCAAATCTAGGAGCGATTGATGTCTTTATATACTGCTTGGAGTGCTGGCACTTGACGAAAGCTGCGGCCACGCGCCGAAAGCTGCCAACTTTTCTTTCCATGCAATTATTTCTCACTCGTCGCCCTCCGACGACCTGCCACGCGCCAGGAGCTGTGGTACCGCGCCGAAAGCTGCCGACTTCACTTTCGGCGCAATAATTTCTGCTACGTCACCCTCAATCGCGCTGGCACGCACCGAAAGCTGCACCCACGCGCCGAAAGCGGTCGCATATACTTTTGGCGCAATTATTGCTCACCGGCTGCCCTTAGAAATGGATCCAAGGCATCATTTTTCCTACTACACCCCATCCATGCACCATTGCATTCTAGCTATTTAAAAACCAGACCCGCTATATCCCACACATTCATGCCATCTCCTTATTCTTCTTCTTGGAATAACACAATCCAACCATGTCATCCTCTGGGGACGCTCCCCCCTCCCCTAAATGAAAGTCTTATGTTCCTATGCCTGAAGGCATCGAGGTGCCTATGTGCTTCTGTGGTGACTTGTGTAGGATAGTCAAGCCGGACGACTACTCTGATACCTACGGCAAAAGGATTTTCATCTGCGAAAAGTACGAGTACGACCCGCCAAAGGATCACCGACCGGGCTACGATAAGGTATTGTCTTTGCTAGTTCTCTAGAATAATTACATCGAATGATTGAAAATACTAATATGACTAGTACAGTCCCCCCCACACGTTTGTGCGACTTTCACCAGTGGATTGACAAGGAACAGAGTAAAGAAGACTGGAGATACATCTGTAACAAGGTTTACGAGAACAACAACGCTTTCTACGTTTGCAACGTGAGGAGGAAGAGCAGAAGAAAGCAGAGGAGAGACGAAGGGCCTTTCAAGAGTAGATGCGTCTGAACAAAGAGCGGTATGAACGAGAGGAAGCTGAAGCCCGTGAGGCAGACAGGGAGAGGAAGTGTGAAAGTATTCGCCGCGCAAAAGCTGCTGGACCTGAGGTGGTGCGAAAGGGAAAATACCCCCGATGTACTCAGTAGCATGTAATGACGAAATATCTCGGTGTTTTCTATTTCCTAGGACACGTTAGGTTTAGATCGACCGCTGACATATAAAGTGTTCGATACGTGTCACCTGTTTTATGCTTGTAACGTTGCTCTTACCTATTTTATTTCATCTCTATCGTCAATCAATTGCTCGACATTTATTTCGCCTCGTCACATTATCTACTAAGTTTCTTCTTGGATTATTCATGTTATAGTCTATTTAAAATACATCGACGGTTCAATTTAAATAATTATTCATACACTAATCGTCCCGGGGTCTTATAAAACGCCCTCCCTCCGGGCGTTAAGAGGGCCGCCTGCAAAATTCCCTCTCGCGGGCGGCCCTCTCGGCAATTTAAGCAGGCGGCACCCTGCCGCACAGTATTAAAACGCCCGCCTCCCGATCGTTAAGGGGGCCGCCTGCAAAATTGCTTCAGCCGTCCGGGACGGCGAGGCACTTTTACGGGTGGCCCCCCCGGGACGGGAATAAAACGTCCGGAGAGAGGGCGTTAAGGGGGCCGCCCGCAAAATGGCAAATGCCGGCTGATCGCCCGTGAACGGCGCCCAACCGGCGTTTGCTACATCTGATATCACTCCCTCTGCCCAAGCGTTTTTTAAAAAACACCCGCGCAGAGGGAGTTAGGCGTCTAGATCTGTTATTTTCGAAATCAAAATACATATTTATAAAACTTAAAAATATATATATAAAAATAAAAAAATTCCGAGAAGCACAGCGTGCCAAGTGAAGCGCAACACGGCTCGACGGCCAGGCCTGCAGGGGAGTGGCACGGCTTGTGCGTGGGCCGTGAGGGTGGGTATAATGGGCGGCATGCCCCCGCCAGTGAGCCATGCCTGGGCCGGCCCGGTATGGAAATGGCCTGTGGCCAATGTCAGCGCAGGCTGCAAGGAAACTGCATAGTGCGGTCTAGCAGGGACGATTTTTTCCCTCTAAAAATTTCTTCTTTCCCTCCTGCAACCTAGAGACTCTAATTATGACAGTGGGGGCCGTGCAGTAGCTGTGGATACGTACCCGGTACCCTCACCGAGACATCGCTTCATGAGGTAGCAGTAGGCTATAGGTAAAAAAAAAGTAGGCTGTAGATTACCAAGCGGAATAAGTACACTTTGGGTCCCTAACCCCAAAACCAGACACAGATACAGCGGGTCCCTTATCTGTCAAAACCAGTGTAGATTAAATCCCTCGGTGGTTTAGACGGCGTTTTTCGCTGACGTGACGCCTACGTAGCTGTTTTGACTCGGTCTTGGTATGACGTGGCGCTTACGTGGCAATTCGCTCCGAAAAAAATAATAAAACACGTGGTTATTAGCTTAAGCCAGGTCATTAGGATTAGGCTAATCCCATTTTACCATGGGGCCCACAGTCAATCTCCCTCTTTCTCCTCCCCTTCTCTCTTCTCTCTGCCTTACTCTCTCGAGCGTGCGCCGGCGAGATGGAGGCGGCTGATGACGGCGCTCGGCTCGGCGGGGATGGTGGTCTTCGGCGTCGGAGGGCCCAGGAGGCCACGACGCACACACGGGCATCGGCGCATCGGCTGCGGCGGTGAT
>CM002478.1:13353291-13379438 GCA_000325765.3 Leersia perrieri | reverse complement strand
TTGCACTTTGTAAACACATATTGAAGCAATAAAGTTGATCTACATCTACAAGTTCTTCGATATCGTGTTTTTGGCGGCGGTTCCAGGGCCCCGACAGTCAAACCGCCGGCGTCGGCGCAGTCAGACCGGCGGTGCGGTCAGACCGGAGGTGTCGGCACGGTCAGACCAGCTACGCGGTCAGACCGGCCTAGACACAGCGGTCAGACCAGATTGCGACAGAGGGAAGGTAATTTTTATTTCGCAAAAAGTTACTGGTTTTTGGTGTTCCAACTATTCACCCCCCTCTAGTTGGTTTGTCTTCTTGTTTTCGATCCTACATATATATTTAGTTGCACTAATTCTCTGGTCTGACGCTATGGTAGACAACACGAGGATGCCGAGCAAAGAGGAGTCGGCGAGGTTGCACCACTTTGCCACTACTGTTGTGATGCCACCAGTATGGACTGCTTGCAGTGCGGATATACGGATGGTGCCTGGCTGTAACTCCCACATGTTGGCTCGTCATCATTTAGGGCCTTTACAATGCGTCTACATGTCATTTGGCTTCAGCCTCCACCAGCTCGGACAGAATCCTAGGTTGAGGGTTTTCGAATAGCTTTGCAAGGCTTCTCATGTCCAAACTGGGACGCAAGCGGCTCCACCACTTTTTGTCAGAGCCTCAGCGGGAAGACGAGAGGAGGAGGAGGGGAGAGCGCACAAGAAAAGGAGTTCATCTCACCGACGCTGGCCATAGTCGCCAACTGCCAACGCGCTGTCCTGGATCTGCGTTGTCGCCCTAGAGCTCTGACGCACGAGCCCGCCACCACGCGGTCCCGGATATGCGCTGCCGCCCTGGACCTCTGCCTCTACGCTGCCGCACCACCGCCTCCCCACGGGAGCTCGTCTCTCGACTTGTTAATCTATGAGCCTCAATCCCTGACGATGTCTGAAACCGTCACAGAAAAATATCACACATGAGCAAAAAATCGTCATAGATGCTAATCTGTGATGATTTATCGGTGATGGTTTCAGACATCATCAGGGATTGAGCGTCATAGATTAACAAGTTTCTTGTAGTTCGTTGCCCCTCCGCCACGCCACCGCCATCGCAAGCCCTCCGCCTCCTCACCGCCCCAGAGCGCACCACCAGCGAAGCTCGAGACTCGAGAGGCACCGCCACAGCTAAGCGAGCCCGTCGTCACGCCGTCCCGAATCTGCGCCGCTGCGAGCCCACCACCGTGTAGATGAGGAGGATGACGGGATACGGCGGGATGGGGACAACGGTGCGCGGAGGTGGGAGTCGACGATGACGACGGCATGTAGAGGTGCGGTGGCGTTGGCAGCATGGTGGTGGCGGAGCGGAGGGGCGGAAGGCGGCGGCGCGGAGCGACGGCCGCGTCGGCAGCGGCGGCGGAGTGGAGGGGCGATGATGACGGCGGTGGAGGCGAAGCGGAGGGGGGACGGAGAGTCCGAGACGGTGATTTGGGGAATATATGGATCTAATTCGTATTTATTTCTGATTTTGGAGGGCTTTTGTGTAAAAATTCAGACCTGTGTATTAATATAGGGCATGTTTAGTTTGTTGTCAAATTCAACCTTAACATTTGTTGGTAAAGCAATGACAAAATTTTGGCAAGTTAGAAATGTGAAGGTAATGTTTAGTTTGTCACTTTACCAAATATTGGTAACCTTTTGTGAGGAAAAATTTCTAGAATCTTGCCAAAATTCTATGAGCATTACCAAAATTTGGTAGAAACTAATTTTTATCAACTTGACAAACAATAAAATGGTTCAAAATGGCAACAATCTAAGTAGCCCCATAATAAACATGAGATACTAAACACAATTATATGGATCGACAGGGACTGAAATAAAAATGTACATATGAGTGGCCTCTATTGGGTGGGCTGTGTCCCTAGAGCCTTTTTTGGCTTAAGTCATCCTACTCAAATGACTTGCATTGTAAAGGTCCTTAGAGTTTGCACGTGCGACCCAGGCAATTTTCTGCTCCACCAGTGTTTTATCCCTCTGCTAGTCTGCTTTGTGTTGTTCATCAGTTCACGTGTGCCTGTTGCTGGTAGTCTTCTCTATTCATTTGCTCATCTTGCCAGTTCCTTCCCTGTCTCTTCCACCTTTTCTCCTCGAGGCTGCAATCGCTGGGTGGTTAATTTCTTGTATGGTCAGTTAAATTCATTGGCCTTTTCCATTGTTTGCTTGAATTGCAGGCTCACTTCAAAATTTCAAAATTTTAATGTATGACATTATTAACTTTTCAATACACGATTGATCATTAATTTGTCTTATTAATATTATTTATGGCATGAACATGGACACAACGAGGTACTTAAGGGGTTGGTGTGAGCCAGACGGCACGATGGTGAGTCCATCATGGCGGCATGGTGGAGAGCTGCTAGCCGGAAGGAAGAAGAAGATAAGGTAGGAGCAAAATCGTCAAGAATGGCATTCAACCATCCAGTTAGGAGTGCCATTTTAATTTTTACAACGAAATTTGTTGAAAATTGAATTTGTCCCAATAGTTAATTCGATCGATCAAATCTCATTTACCTAATTCTTTCCAAGACTTCATTTATTTAGGACTTTTTAGTTTGTACCCTCTTATTGATTATGTTTTATTGGATTTACAAGCTCAAAAACCACTTTATGAATTCAATCAAAATAAACTGTCATTTTAGTTCAAGCAGCCGCCGCTCGCAGCACCATCGTCTCGATGGAGATCCCCGGCCCAACCCCAAGCATAACGCCAAGACCTCCCGGCGGCAGGTCGCCACGCCGCCGGAGCTCGTCGAGCACGAATATTATCGACGCGCCAGACATGTTCCCGTACTCGCTCAACACTCGCCGGCTCGCATCCATCTTCCCCGGCGCCAGCGCCAGCCCTTCCTCCACGGCGTCAAGAATCGCCGGCCCGCCTGGGTGAACGGCCCAGAAAAGATCGTTCCACCCGGGACCACGCGCTCAGCCATCAATTGATCGACGTTGTCACGCACCAGCGCCGGCAGCTTGGGCGAAGGGCGGAACACCATGCCCGACGCGCGCACCTGCCCGTCGGCAACATCCTCGCTGCCGGGAACCACCGTCTGCGCCGCGGACACCATGTCGAACACCTTGCGCTCGCCGCCCATGGCGTCGCCGGCGCCCACGATGACGGCGCCGGCGCCGTCCCCGAGCAGCGCCTGGTTGACCAGCGTGTCGACGCGGTGTTCCTGGGCGGGTTGGAACAGCATGAGGGTGAGCTCGGCGCAGACGACGAGGACGCGGGCGGTGCCGGGGCTGTTCTCGGCGATGTCCTTGGCGACGCGGAGCGCCGCGGCGGCGGCGTGGCAGCCGACGAAGTACATCGGCGTGCGCTGCACGGAGCGGCGGAGGCCGAGGAGGGACGCGAGGCGGATGTCCGCCCCCGGCATGCGCATGCCGGAGTAGGTGGTGAACACCAGGTGGGTGACGTCGCTCGCCGGCCGTCCCCACTCGGCGATCGCCCTCGCCGCGGCCGCTGCGGCGAGCTCCGGCATCGCGGCCGCCAGGATGTCCTGCCGCGCGTCGAGCGACGGCGCGCCGTGCACTGCGAGCTCTGGGTGGTCGCGGAACGTGTCGTCGCCGTGGTGGAAATGCCTCTTCTTGATGCCACTCTTGCGACCTGAATGGCAACGTTTGCACAAATATTCTCATACACTGAGTAATTTTCCTCAAAAATTCCTTCATAAGTTTCAAATTTGGATGAAATACTCAAGAAATATATGTACAGATTTTCTTGAGCTTGTGTTTGAGGTTGGTGAGGTGGTCGCTGTTGGTGACGCGGAAGTACCAGTCGGCGTACTCGTCTTGCGACATGGAGTTCGGTGGGTTCGCCGTGCCGATGGCGAGCATGGCGGCTTGCCGTGGCTGCACGGTGTCGTTGAGGATGGTTGTTGATGTACGAGGCTTCGTCGCAATGGTGGTCGAACACAAGACTCGGCTGGAACAGGCCGGCATATATGCAACAAATATTGTTTTAAGATAATCGATAAAATGGCACAAAGAAATGATTGAGCGACTATAATGTTGTAATGCAAATTCCCAACATTTTGGAAATGTTTAATATTTTTCAGTGTCCGTGAAAATAGGTACGGGTAAATAGTTAGTATATTGTTAATTGTTATATTCAGGTTTTAATGAACCACCATATCCATCTATTATTGTTAAATTGTCTGAAAAATTAACGATAGACCGAGTCAAATATTTGGGACCATATTAGATATTCCTAAATTTTTCCTCTATTAATTTTGGTATGATTTCGTTGAGATGTATCAGTTGCGGGTATATATCACTTTAGAGTTTTCATATGGTCCAAAAATGGTACATCAAGGTATTAAAACATATACATCCGTTCATTTCATCATGCCAACTTTAAAATAAATGATTGAATTATGTTTTGATATCTTGGAAATAGTCAAAATATGTTAGCTTGAGGTACTATATATATATGTTACACCATAAAACCTCTTATCTCTTTAATATGTGATGCTAGAGAACCATTCTCTGACCAACTGAGCAATACAGATATATATGTATATATTACAACTTGGAAAAGTTAAATTAGAATTTACTGGCATGTGCACCTATATTTTTAACCGTTGGATGGTTTTACACCTGTTGAGATTCGTGCCACCCTTTCGTCATCCACCACTTCCTTCATTAGGTTGTCTGCATGCCTACAGCCTACTAGCACAGCCTAGTGCCTGCTCCTACTGCATGTGTGGATTGGATGGGTAGCAAAGATGAGAGAGGAGAGGAGAGAAAATTAAAGTCTACATTTCAAACTATATTTTCTTTCAAGTTACTTAATCAATCTTCGATCGGTTTACACCATCAAACCCACTGCAATTAAATCTTCATAGCAAGACCTCACATGATTATATTTTGATAAAATAAAAAACAATAAAGTTTCAACCACTAATATTCGATGTTTCAGACGTGAGCGGTAAATGTTTCAATTTGAATTTGACATATAATATATATAATTTTAGTGAATCTATTTTAATGTTTCATATAATGTTGTTTGAATGTTTCAACAAGTATTTTTCAATGTTTCACTAGTTCATTTGTAAATGTTTCATGGGTATTTCTTGGATGTTTCGTCAAGTATTTGTGATGTTTCAATAATTATAATTCAATATTTCATCGTGATATAAAAAAAATTAGAAATATATAAGATGTTAGTGTAAAGATATAATTACAATAAATGGAGTGGTACAATCTGATTATATATTTTGATACATGATTTAGGATTTGACAAATAAATTTTATTTCACTGAATCTACTTTTAATGTTTTACATAATGTTATTTGGATGTCTTAGCAAGTATTTTCCAATATTTCACTAGTTTAGTTGTAAATGTTTCACGCAGTATTTTTTGAATGTTACAACAAGTATTTTGTGATGTTTTAACAGTTATAATTCAATGTTTCATCGTGATATAAAAATATAATCATATGAGATGTTAATATAAAGATATAATTATAATAAATACAATGGTACAATCTGATTATAGATTGGATATATAATTTAGGAGATATAGAACTTAACAAAATGTTGGTAGGTGCAGTACTAGACTTGAAGAGAGGAGAGAGAAGAATAGGTTGCACGGAGAGAGAAGCATGAGAGAGAAGAAAAGTTGCTTGCAATAGCAGCATCATATGGCAACCACACAGTCTATTCAAACGGAATGAACGTCAACGCAGGGGTGGAGCCAGAAAATCAGCATGCCTAGGGCCTGATTGATGAGTTCTTACTATTTGCATTAGATCTTAATCATTTTCACTAGACTCTAATGGGATTTTGGGGCCTAAGACTAGAGCCTAAGCCCCAATTGTCCCACCCTTGTCTCCGCCACTGCGTCAACGTCAACAACTAAACAGAGCAAGGATCTCGAGAAAGGAATGGACGAATGGATACATAGATGCATACGAAGATAAGTTCTAAAATTCCGCCCTCATTACAACTCACCTCTTTGCGATGCCGACGGCGCGACGCAACGAACCCCAGCTACCGTTCACTTCACCGGCGAGGCAAACGGTCTCGAAATTAGGTATCATCACACCACAACGGAACATATTCTTTGTTTATATCGATCTACTAAGGGCAGATTCCCAAATGTTTAAGAACTTTATGTCTGCGCGCGGTTTGATATTATGTTTGGTAAACCATTCAAGCATTCTATATATACGCGCGCGCGGCAATCGGTTGCATTTTGTTCCTATATATTATGCACATGTGAACTTAATCGATGCCACATGTATATATCCATGCATGGAAACAGCATGGGCTGAACGAATATGAATCACATTTGTCCGCCAATGATAGCAACTATATCCATGCATCAGCTAGCTCGATCTGAACATTCCGAGTTAATATGAGATAATAGTAGCAGAAACAATCACGACACGAAAACCACACACGTGATGCCCATACTGGAGTACATAAAATATTCACATCAAGTGTTTCTTGGTAGTTCATCACATTACAGGAGACCACTATAAAACGAGAGGACGGCAACGACAATCGACAGTGGTGAGCTACTGATCAGCTGCTAGCTCGCCATGGACGCACTGAGCACTGACGAATTGGCCCAGGCCGAGCGTGAGCTCTACAGCCACTTCCTCTCCTACATCAAGTCCATGGCGCTCAAGTGCGCCGTCGACCTCGCCATCCCTGACGCCATCCACCGCCACGGCGGCGCCGCCACGCTCCCCGACATCGTCGCCGCCGTCGGCATCCACCCGTCCAAGCTTCCCCAGGTCCGGCGCCTCATGAACGTGCTCACCCTCTCCGGCATCTTCGTCTCAAACTCAACCATCGCCGGCGACGCCGTGGTGTACGAGCTGACCCGGTCGTCACGACTTCTCGTCACCGGCGGCGACGACGGCGATGAAAGCAAGGCGGCCAGCCACTCCCTCCTCCTCAAGTTCCTGGTAAGCCCGACCAATGTCAGCACGTTCTTCGCCATGTCGACGTGGTTCACGGGCGGCGACGGCGACATTGGGGCGGCGAAGTCGTCGTTCTTCGCGCTGACCCACGGCGTTGACCGGTGGGAGAAGAACAGCAAGGACGGCAACGACAACGACTTGTTCAACGTGGCCATGGTCGCCGACACCCGCATCACGATGGAGATCTTCCTCAGGGAGGCCGGCGCCGACGTGATGCGCGGCGTGGGCACCCTCGTCGACGTCGGCGGCCGCCACGGCCAGGCGGCCAAGGCGATCGCCGCGGCGTTCCCGGATGTCAAGTGCACCGTGATGGATCTCCCTCACGTGGTCAGCCAGGCACCGGCCGATGAGACGGTGGAGTTCGTCGCCGGCGATATGTTCGAGCACATCCCTCCGGCAGATGTTCTCTTACTTAAGGTGCATGTGCATGCCTACTGCAGTAAATTATACTCCCTCTGTAGTATTCATATATATTACTCTCTTTGTTTTTATTTGTATGACGTTGGTTAGCTCAAAACTAAGTTAACCACAACATCATATAAAACTGGATGGAGGGATTCGCAAAAAAAAAAAAGAAAAAAAAAACTGGATGGAGGGAGTATATGTTTTTGAGCTATGGATTTCATTGCTAGCTTACCCTAAAAGGTACGAAATGAAAAATAAGGTAACCTGTTCGAGTGAATAATAAACCAGTGGACTAACGGTCAATATTCATCGAACTACGCCGTCGCCAATTATAAGAAATTATTGACATTATATATAGGAATGAATAAGTACCAAACAAAATGACTTTCATATTCTTACCCCTCTCATTAATAGCTAGGCCTCACTGATTTCCTTCATTCTTGGACGGGTGTTTAGATGATACATGCCATAAGATTAGAAATTAATTATGAAAGATGGCTTCTATATCTGCTAGTAGTATAATACCGACGGTAAAGACCACCGAAGCGAGGCTCTGTCAGTAAGTGGTAGATAAGGTGGGGCACAATATGACTGCTCGTCTCCTACAATTTCTAATATTTTAGGAAGAACTCCCAGCTTAAAATTTCTAATATTTTAGGACGGAGTCAATACTAACTATTTGTGTTTGAAAACATTATCGTGCATGTTTTAGTCTATCCTACACTGCTGGGAAGACGACGACTGCATAAAGATACTACGACGGTGCAAGGAGGCCATCTCTGCAGAAGGGCCAGGAGGGAAGTTGATCATCATGGACGTCATCATGGGGTCGGGGCAGCTGGGAAAGGTGACCAAGGAGACGCTGGCGCTGTTCGACCTCTATATGATGTGCATCAACGGCGTCAAGAGGGATGAGCAGCGGTGGAGGAAGATCTTCTTCGAAGCTGGGTTCAGTGGCTATAAGCTCGTTGCAATGTTAGGGCTCCGGTCAGTTATCGAGGTATATCCATGATCGGTGCTGCAATTTTATGGGGGACATATTTGTGGTGAATAATTATGAAAAAACTGTGTTTATGTACCATGTGGCTCAAATAATTATGTGATAAGCTATATATCGCTTTAATCATAGTGCATATACCTACATAAGTGGCCAGGTATGGTCTGTACTGCTAAGTTAAATTAATTTCAATAAGATTGGGTTTCTGATATTTATGTGTAATAGAAAAGTCCCCATGTGTTACATGAAATGGAAAAAAAATCATGCGATGAAATTGGCACGGACAAACGGAAGTGGATTCTTTGACTTTGGACAGTTTAATTATAGTTGTGCTATTGACATGTGGATCATAACAAGATGGACCAATATGTCAGTGGAACAATTATAAACTGCTCAAAGTTAGGCAAGCCTCATCCTAGACAAAACTATGTTGTTGGACCAAAGGTGTATTCAACATTTATTATACACTACATAGAAAGGACTTAATCATGATACGCAATTCAAAAATTTGTTATGAGCAATTGAATAGGGGATGAACTTTACTCTTCTTCTCATGATGCTCTTTGTGCTCACTAGTTGCTAGTGTTATTATGTTGAACGGCATGGACGTTACCAGAAAATGTGATGGCACATAATCTGATCAGCCTATATATCTTGTGTAGTGACAAAGCTAACGACATTGTCGAGCCTGAACGACTAGTAGCGTTTACTAATGATTCATCTATTTTTTTGAAACATCAACGTTATTATACAGATTACAGTGGAGATAGACAGATAGCGATGGCGGAACCCGGACGGTCACCTGACATTTGCGGGAACAAGATTCTTGTGAGCTGTCATGTACATGGCTACATGCACGCATGTCATCGTTCATTTCACATGTACACATACATATCACGTATGAATCGCCCGTCCCAAACTAATAATAGACACAATACAACAAAATAAAATATGACTAGTTCAGTATTTGACAAACCTAAAGGCTTTTGTTGTTAATAGCCCATATATATACTCTATATATCAGTAGTGGTGGTGGCAGTTGAGTCTGTCTCCACCATCACCACTACTCTGACACATGGGGCCATTGATAAGAAAGAGGAAGAGGACATTGTTCTTGCTTTGCAAATTCATAAACGGTTGTAACCAACATTAATTAGACACTCAATGTCACATTTGGAATGGATATTTATAAATAAGATCAAATTCAAATGATGGACATAATTTAAACTATGTACAATTTGAAGGTTACTAATCGATGTAGTGGCAAAATAATAATGACCTTTGAATTACGTGCCTAAATATATGATGTTAGAAACTAAAATTTGTTGTTTTATGTGCTTTTTGCTATTATGAATAAAGACGTGCTAGCTGTGTGATGTTGTGTGATGCGTCCTCTCAAGGCTTGGAAACATGTCTTCCCATCATGAATTGCGCTCAGGAATACAGGATAGAGCCGTGAAGGCAAGGCAAGAGATCATGACAAGGTAAGAGAGATCATGCCAACTTGCATGATTGCGATAGGGAAGCAGGACCAAGTAGCAATCATGGCATATAAACAAAAGATAATTTATTGTTCAAACATACTCTCTCTGTATTTCTATGCATGTCGCTTTCCAAAAGGTTTTTAGCCTAAATTCTATACAAATGAGTTGTCTGAATTGTCAAATAAATCCATCTGGAGGGAATATATTCTTTCTTATGCTTATCGATCTCAAGTTGTCATCAAACTGAACACGCCAAATTTACTTATATCTTCTTTTTTTTTTCGTTTTTACTTGGGAACAATTCTTCACAACTGCAAGCACACTTAGGGCAGTAGATACTATACTACTGCTTCCAGAAGCACTTCTATCTCAGAAACGAATAATGCTACTACCTCTTCCCCAGATACAAGCATTTTTACGATAATTCTAAGTCAAACATTGTCTATTAATATAAAAAGCGATCTATCACATATGAATGATGCACAAACCATCATACAATCCCTTTATTTAAAATAACTTATTTTCTTAAATATTATTGTTTAAGTAGTATAACCGTATCGACATAAAAAAAATACTTAAATTTTAGGACAGACGCAGCAGTAGCCATAGAGCTTCAAGGCTGAATATCAGCAGTCATCATCTTGCCATCATCTGGTCCACCAGTAGCACGCAGCACCATAATCTCAATGGTGAGCCCTGGTCCGAGCCCAACCATGGCCCCCCACTCACAAAACCTCAACCCATCTTCTTCCTCCCGACGCCGCCGCCGTAGCTCATCAAGCACAAAGATGATCGTCGTGCCACCCATGTTCCCGTACTCACTCAGCACCCGCCGGCTCGCATCCAGCTTCCCGTGTTCCAGCCGCAGAGCCTCCTCGTACCCATCCAAGATCGCTCGCCCACCTGGGTGCATCGCCCAGAACATCTCATTCCACCCTCCGCCGCCGCCGGCGGCGGCGGCGGCGAGACCGAGCGGCGCAATCGCGTCGACGATGCATCGCTCGATGCTGCCGCGCACCAGCGCCGGCACATCACCGGAGATATTATAGTCGAGTCCACGCTCGCTGATTCGCATCACCACCTCCTCCTCCGTCCCTTCTATCGTCGTCTGCGATGAGGAAACCATGTGGAAAATTGGGCGTTCATCGGGGATTCTTGGATTCGTCGTCCCGACGACGACGGCGGCGGCGCCGTCGCCGAACAGCGCGTTGACGACGATTGTCTCGAGGTGGGCCTCGTCGGGAGCCGCGAACGCGAGGAGGTGCGTGTCCGCGGAGACCACGAGCACACGCGCGCCGGCGTCGCCGCCGGCGATGTCCTTGGCGAGGCGGAGCGCGACGCAGCCGCCGGAGCAGCCGTGGAGGAGGAGGGAGGTGCGGAGGACGGCGGGGCGGAGGCCGAGGCGCTTCGCGAGGCGGGCGTCGGGGGACGGCGCGTGGGCGCAGGCGCTGGTGGCGAGGACGAGGTGGGTGATGTCGGCGGTGGGGCGGCCCCAGTCGGCGATCGCGTTCGCCGCGGCGGCGGCGGCGAGGTCCAGCACGGCGTGTTCGGTGATGGCGAGGCGGGCGTCGAGGGAAGGGAGGGAGCGGTTGGTGAATTCGGGGTGGGCGGCGATGATTTCGTCCGTGATGCAGAAGTGGCGCTTCCTTGTGCTTGATTTTTCACCTGCAGAGTGGAAGTGAGGGTAGGGTTTCAGTTTTTTAAGGTTCGTAACCGTACATAAAATTCTTGCATTCAGTTGGATTCGTATCCTCTAACATTAACATTAGTACATTAATATTATGGTGATATTCTTTTCATCCGAGTCATTCATTTCTAAATCAACGGCTATAGATTAATGTTAGTTACATGGCTACTTAAGTAATAAATTTGTTTAATTATAATTTAATTAATCCTTGACGGTTGATTTAGAAATGGATGGCTTGGACGAAAAGAATGTCATCATGACACTAGTGTGCAATGTCAGAGGAATCCCATTCTGGTGTATCACTGGGTCCTGTAAATTCGTCTGTAGACTGAGTATTTGTTAGATTAAAAATGTTCTGGTTCAGCAAAATAGTCCAAAATTTGAATTTATAATTGAACAATTAATCGTAGGACCTGTACTGGCAGAAAAACCGTTTTTGTAGAAGGTTGAGAAGGTGTTCGCATGCATGCGCTGGACTAAAGCCGCCTGCCATTAATCACTTGCGAAAATTGAGGATTTACGTGGCGATGCCTAACCGCCAGTGAAATATCTCATTGCAGGTGGCCAGTGCCGTCCACCGCATGCAAAAAATTGACTTTTTTATCCGTAGAATGAAGACGCACCACATGCAAAAATTATAAAATATAAACCCCCCACCCAAAAATTTTTTATCAAACTCCTGAATTCGACCGACGTGTGCCACACCGCTCACCGCAGTCATCGATCATCGCTGCTTCTGTGGGGACAAACTCAATGTCGCTAGTGCCAAGCCATCGTCAAGGTCATCTCCGCTGGCATCGGATATGGCTTCCTTCGGGTCGCCGTCGCCAGAACCGGCCTCCTAGGGCTTGCCACCACCATCGTTATCACCGCCTCTGCAAGCAACCGCTCCAAACTGCAGATGCCTACCCATCATTATGGTTGTCTATGTCGTCGTTAGATCGGCTTCCTCGGGGTCACAATCATCATATCTAGCCTCCCTAGGGGTCGTCATGACTATATCTTGCTGCTGTCGTCATTGCCAACTCCCTAGCCACCCACGTGGGACGCTCACTACTGCACAACTTTTCCCGGATAATTGGGAGAGGAGAGGTGAAACAGATGAGTATGTTTTGAGACAAAGAAGAGATATTGGAGTGGGTGCAGACATAATGTTGTAGTCAGGCATACTATGCGTCTCGTTGCCTTTTATATAGTCCATTGAAGCACCCTTTAACAAAATTAACATTTGCATGCGGTGAAAGGTGGTTCGCCTAGGAAAAAACCTATATCTTTGCAGGCGAATCATCTTATTAACCACCTAAAAAAATATTTTTATAGGTAGTGCTAGGCTAGGTGAAGCTTTTTGCAGGCGGCAGCCCGATTAACCATCTGTAATGGCCGCAGGCTGCCGTTTGCAAGTAAATATTTTGGCGTAGTGCTAGGGCATGGTCTGAACCATACATATCAACCCAGATATGACAGAGATATCTGATCAAATAATCTAAATAAATCAGATATTGAGTATGGGACCTAACAGGTACCTATTTTTGGTTCACATATTTGTCAAATGGGGATCATCTTGTGTACTACGCAAACTTAAATATCCAATATAATACTCCATCCGTCTTATAACGTGTACTATTCGTCTTGTTTAAAAAATTAAGAAAGTATCATTTCTTCGTCAGTGGCTTATTTTTCTATCAAAAGCATGACTTATCATTTTCTATATTTGCACTAAATTTTTAAAATAAGATGAATGGTTAAACATTATAAAAAAATTAAAAATATCTTGCATTATAAAATAGAGAGTAGCTATCATAACGTTAATTGAAAATCTTACAGATCTTCTTCATCTTGGCTTTAAGATCAACCAGATGGTCGCTCTTGGTCACCCGGAAGAACCAATCGACGTACTCCTCCTGTGCCAGCCAGTTCGCCGGCACCGCCGTGCCGATCCCGAGCATGGCAGCGTGCTGCCGTGCGCACACGGCGTCGATCGCCTTCGTCTCCGGCACCGCCGCAGGGCTTGCCATGGCAATTGCTGAGAATATAATGAACTGTAGTGATCGACCTTTTGCTGCTCTGCGTCGATGATGATCGGCAGTGAGGTGAGATCGATATGCAATGGCTATATATAAAATGTGTAATACAAGGTACTACCAACAGGTGTGTGTTGATGTGGCCTCCAAACTACCAACAATCACGCGCATACATAAACGTGCGCACGAGCTTCCTGATGCTCGTGACAGTCGTTTCCGACTAGTCGGGGGTAATTATGAAGATGGGTTTAGTAGCCAACTAACACAATGTTTCGGTACCATTAATTTCAAAATGCTAGTATACTAGTGTTGATTTATTACCAGCAGATTCAGCTTCAGCAAAAGGCTACTTGATCCCATCTTATGCAGATATACTCAATTGTACTAGCTACTTAAAATATTTTCGGCTAATTAAGCCGAACGCTTGATTTTTATAAATGAATGAGGGGTGTAAATCAATATGGAGGCAAAACTTTTGAAACTCTTAAAAAAATCAATGAAGGGGATGTTCATATTAACTCATTGATTACCAACTTGAGCCATTAAGGCATGCCCTTAATGTACATTAATAGTATCATTATATTTAGGGGTTGTTTGGATACGTTAGTCAGAGGACTAAAGTTTAGTCCATGGACTAAACACTTTAGTACTTTAGTACTTTGTAGTCTTTACTGTTTGGATCCAGGGATGAAAAAGGACTAAAGTCACGTGGACCAAGAAAAAGAGAAGAGAGAGGCTGCACTTTAGTCCCAATAAGCACCCCATATAGGGACTAATTGACTAAACAGATTTTAGTCCCTTTTAGTCTCTCTTTTTTTGGATTTTAGGACTAAAAGGGACTAAAGTAGAGGGACTAAAGAGCAACCAAACATGGTCTTAGTCTACATAGATAGATTGCCAATGGTTTTATCTGATCGTTACTGTTACCTTTGCACGCTTTTTACTAGATCTTCTCTAATGATTAGCTATAACCTATCCCATATAATATTTTAATAGAAAAGAGATAAAAACTTCTCTTAAACAAGAGATGTCTCTTGCACACACTAGACTATGTGAGGATGACTAGCTTATAGGGTCATTTATCTTATATAGCTATGTGCTACTAGTTAGACCATTGAAAATGTTGTCTTTTAAACTACTTTTAGAGATACCAAGCTATTTCTATTACTGGAGGAGGCTAATGGGAGTCATGTTCATGGCGGTTGTGGTCCCCATGTCCTTAATAAGTCCATAACCAAAGTATATGTATTGTGTATATAGCTGGTACTATCTTTGTTTTAAACTACTTGTTCTTCTGTATTTATTCCAAGTAAAATATTTTAATATTTGATCATTAATTTCTATATGGATGTTTAATTTAATATTATAATATTTACATTTTTAGATGCACGATTAGAAGTACTTTTATAGTATATAGTTCACACATTGTTAAACTACACGAAATTTTATAAATTAATGATCAAAGATATATATATTCGATTTAGGACAAACCTAAAACAAGTAATCTGAAATGGAGACAATAACTTAATATCATAACTATCTAAAACAATTAAATACTTCCAGTGGTGTCTGGTAAAAAAATATATAAAGGTTGGACCTTTTATGGTCTTCAAAACTATGGTCACAATTTTATATTGAATAAATTTATGGCATAGTGATAGTACTTTACTTTGGAAGCAACTCCGCAAACACCATTTTTATGATCTTAAATTAAGCATTATATAAGTTTAACCAACCGTTTGAACTCCCAATAGTTTAATCAATCGAATTTTTTCATGAATATGTAAAAGATTTATGATCGGGGGACGTGCTAAAATTACAACAAACTAATGTGTTCGATAGAATAAGTTGCAATTATATATATGTACTCTCTGGAAAGGAATGATACTAGCACCAAGGCACTCGACATACGTACACATCGTTTTGTCATGCAGTCATGCAAACTTATAGAAGGATATATATGAGGGAATGTCAAATTTCCTGCTTTTCACTTCTGCTAAAATAAGCTTGCCGGTGAACTAATCTGTACTGATCTAGTGATCTGAGCATAGCATTTGTCTGAAGATAAATTTAAACAACAAAACGAGTTAAATTAAATATTACTTAACCTTCAAGAATATGGAGAGAGAGAATCCCTTATTTGGCTACTTAAAATAAGTTGTTAGTTTCTTAATATGCAACTCGAAATATACATAACTTTTCGATGACATTTAAGGAATTCTGTTTAATATATATACGTGTGAGGAAAGGTTATGTAGTGAAATTTGTATGACTCCATATGGAAAACTTGATTGGAAGTTCAATGCTCGTGTTGCGTCTGAATGTTCAATGCTCTGTCTGTTCAACAGAGTGCACGTTATCATATCTTGCCTGTAATGTGATTCATATTCGACCAGCCCATACCATGAACTGTCACGCACATTCATTCATAGCATTGATGCCTCATATTTCACGTGTACGACACAGCAACACGCAAAAGCCTGCAGTTATGCCGAACGCCTCATATGCATTCCTAAAGTGCTACACACCATACACACACAAAAAATAGTCCAAGTCAAAATTTTATTAAATTTTGATGGCCTCCCTTGTTATTATAGAAAATCACGGCACTGCACAAAAAAAAAAACAAACGGCTCACTGTGCCGTCGCTTCAAAAATTCATAAAGGGCCGGCCTACTTGTGCGTCGTCTCTGAGAAGAATTTTTCTAGACGGTTGACCCTATGAGCTGCCTGTGCACACAGTAGGAGCTTCTCCTGCTGTTAATTGTCAAAAAAACAAAGAACTGCCTGCAAAAATCTCCTTCATGTCGTAAGTGGCTGTTGTCTCACCTCACCAATTATATAGAAAGTGGGGATTTTTACAGATGGTTCAGGAGGTCAACCACCTAAAAAATCCTCCACTACCTAACAATTAATATCCCCTTTCTCCTAGTCACACATCCATCCTCACCCCTCATCCTCTCCCCCTCACAGCCTCACACTCATCACTCATTCTCTCCTCTCGTCCTATCCCTCCTAGCGAACAGCGACGTCGGCAAGGCGACGGGCAATGGCAGTGAGCGAAGTCGGGCGGCAGTAGTGAGGGCGGCGGTCAGCGGCAGGGAATGGCGTCGGTTGGGTGGCGGAGTGGTTACGTGGAGCATCGTCGTCGAGGGCAGCGGCCTGCGGCAATGCCAGTGAGGAGACGACTAGGGAGCAGCGTCAGTTGTTGGTTGGGGACTGGTGTCAGTCGTCGAGATAGTAACCGTCTAGTGAGTTGTGGCAGTGTTGGCACAAGCGAGGAGACGGCTAGGGAGCAGCGTCGGTTGCAGGCCAGTGAGCGACAGCAGCGGGTGGGGGGCAGCGCGTAGGATCGGGAGGCCAACTAGAGGGGGTGAATAAGCGGTTTTATAATTATTTTGTGAAAATAATTAACATATTGAAATTTATTTGTGCAAATTTTGTTTGGTGAAAATTTTGTTTCTTCACTCACTAGGTTAAAATTTTGTTTCTCTTCCCACTCTATTTATATATTGCAATTTACTTGTGCAATTTACTATTCTAGAAATGACTTGAGCCCATATCACCTTAGGTTTGCAAAAATCTTTTAGAGTAGTTAGTTTCTTCAAACGCTACCAAACCTAGCCACATATGATAGTTTGATTAAGGGTATTTATAGAATCACCTATTCAGTCCTTATAGTCGACATCTTGATCCTACATATGGGTCGTGGAGAGACAATGTCCTGGTGCGTTCTTCCAAAAATGACCTTTTAGTGCACCTCGGCGAAGGAATGGGCGCTTCATGGAAACTATAGATTTCAGTTTACTAAAATTGTCAGTACATCCTCCAAACCAGCACAACTCCATTCCTTCCCTGATTAGCTGAGTTGACCCAACCTTGCTAGCCCAGCAAGCCTAGCGGCCAACCCTAGTGTAGCCTGCAGATGAAGCATGTTGGGCAAGCAGGCCACCCACCACTTCGCTGGTCTCTTGGCCATGATGGACTCCAAACATGCACAGAACATGTGTGATAAATAGGATGTCAGGCAAACAATAGGCCAGCCCAATCAGTTTTGGATGCCCGGTGGGTAAAGTGGCAGAATTAAGTTTATTAATTTTATTAACCTGGGCCTTGTTTGGATCTTTAGCCCTTAGGCTAATTTGAAGGCTAAAGATTAGTCTTTTATTTAGCCCTTTAAACTTTAGACCTTTAAGATGTTTGGATTCATAGGCTAATTTAGGGCTAAAAGGTAGAAAGAGAGAAGATAGAGAGGAGAGAGAGGAGAAAATTAGCCCCATTAGCACCTCTTGGAGGGGCAAATTTTTTCAAGGGGGCTAATTCACTTTAGCCCTAAATTAACCCACATGTTTAGATGTCATGGGGCTAATTTAGGGCTAAAAGGCGGGGGCTAAAAATTAGCCCCATGATCCAAACAGGGCCCTAGTTATTTTTTTTCTATCTGCAATGCATGTATTTTTATAGTTTTGACCCTTAATAATTGTTGATGAAAATAAAGAAAATTTTGCTTCAGCATTTTTACACTGTTTCTGGTTTATAGAACCAACATGAAGTTTTAGTTAGGAAAATTTTACTATGACTGATATTTGTTGTCTATAATTTCAAGATAGAAATCCCTGTATTTCATACTGTCTAATCAATTCCCTACTATTGTGTCTGGAGGCCAAGGAAAATAAAAATACATCTACCGTAGCATTTGGGAACGTATAGAAAGTTTGTTTTACCCACGGTTCTATAACATTCATAGGAACAAACAACAGGAGGGTACACTATCCTTACCGTATTCTTTGCCAGGAGGGAGAAAATTCCTAGGTGGCCGTGTTCCCCTACGATACCAGGAGGGAGGAAAGAAGTTTCTTGCACACTGCCTTCTGCTAACTGGATTGTCTTTTTCCTTAAATTCCATGTCTTTTCCTCCTGTTGCAATGTATGGACGATCAGCTGATAAGAATATCATATACTCAGTGATCTCGTACCAAGTAAAAAGAAGCGATAATCAGTGTACACACAAGTAATATAGATGCAATAATCTTACAAATAATCCTCTTTATTTTGACCTTGACCGGCGAGATGGTGATGTGGATGAACTGGTTGATGTTCTCGCGTGTCACGAAACTGCCGTTGCTTGTAGCAGTCGCGCTGTGATGGGTATCCAGGTCTTTAGTAATATTACGGTTCTAACCAGGGATATCACTGCTCATCGTCTTATCTATATGAAGCACGCCTACATGATTGGGATGACCCGCAATCGTACATATATTTAACTAACGCCAGTACACGTCCAGCTGCTCAAACTTGTAATATGTATTTAATTAACAGTCCAACTGATTAGTTGAAAATTTTGACAATTTGTTTCATTAAAAAGTCCAAACGCAACGCAATGCAATCAACTATCCGGGTCTCCGGGATATACTAATTAATTTGGCCTGCCTATATCTCTCTATATATAAGCACCTTTCAAACACTTAAATCTCGTTTTTTTTATGGAAGGTAAATTTTCATTACTTGGCTTTTAAACAAAGCCCAAACACAAACAGAGACTTAGGCCGCGTTTGAATCAGCTTCTAGGCTTGGATTATTTTAAACACGCAAAACGAAAATTATTATTAGCATATAATTAATTAAGTATTAACTATTTTAAACTTGAAAAATGATTCATTTGACTTTTTGGAAAAACTTCAATAGTGGCTTGGGAAGCATGCACACAATAAATTAGAAATTAGCCATCCCTACCGGCTGATTTAAACACGACCTTACACAAAATAAAGAAAAAACAAAAGGTGCAAGCCATTTTTTTTTGGGAATGGCTGGCAGCGAGCATAGATTGCTGGGGTAGCCAGCTTACAGGGCAAGAGCAGGTAAGACTATCACAGGTTCCAACAGAGAAACAAGCAACACTAGCCAATTCCTAGATCGTCAGGTAAGTTGCCCACCGGTCTAAGCTCGAGCAGTCTTTCCTTCATAGCTCTGATCCATCCCTCCAACACCTCGGCTTCTTTTTTCTTTTGCAACATTTCCCATTTCTTCAGGAGAGCCAGCACCCTGTAACCCGCCTGCAAGGGAGATTTAATTAGCTTGTTTTTTTACACCCAATCATTCCTAATCAGCCATAGACTCCAGCAAATCACCCCAAACTAGAATTCGGTACTAAGCCACTCTTGCCGTCGATCTATGGCTGCTATAGGCAGCTGCCCGGCCACCTCCGCCGCCGTTTTGGCCATCGGCACGGCGAACCCGCCGAGCCTCTTCCCGCAAGAGAAGTACGCCGACTGGTATTTCCGCGTCACCGGCAGAGAACACCTCACCGGCCTTAAGGCCAAGATGAAGAGGATCTGTACGTATTCTTGTTACCCTTTTAGCAGAAAACAGTATCTACTACCGTGATTTCTGTATTTAAGAGAAGAATATTTGTAACAAGAGTTTTACAGCTGCAGAAAGAATACGCTTGTGTAAATCTCATATCGTGTAAAATTTCTTGAACTTTGATTGATCATTACTCATGTAGTCATGTATAGCCGCATTTAGATATTTTTCACACAAATGGTAGAACAGTCTCACCAAACTGAAATCCCCTTTTTGTTGATCGAAATGGTAGAACTGTGTCCCTAAACTGAAACGCACTCTGCCCCCTCTCTGTCAAATGTCAATCTCAGTAAAAAAAAAATCGTTGCATCAGGTGAAAAATCCAGCATCAAGAAGCGCCATTTCCACCTAACGGAGGAGCTCCTCGCCGACAACCCAGACTTCATCGACCGCACGCAACCGTCGCTCGACGCGCGCCTCGCCATGGCCGCTACGGTCGTCCCGGAGCTCGCCGCCGCCGCGGCGAGGAAGGCGATCGCCGAGTGGGGCCGCCCGGCCGACGACATCACCCACCTGGTCGTCGCCACCAGCTCCGCCGGTACGATGGGCGCCGACGTCCACCTCGCCGCGCTCCTCGGCCTCCGCCCCGACGTCCGCCGCACCCTCCTCTTCTTCCAGGGCTGCTCCGCCGGCGCAGCCGCCCTCCGCGTCGCCAACGACATAGCCGCCGGCGCCGGCGGCGCGCGAGTCCTCGTGGCGTGTGCCGACCTCACGTTCCCCGTGTTCCGTGGCGTCGAGGAGGGACTCGACGACGGCGACGCCAACACGCTCATCACGCATTCCCTCTTCGGCGACGGCGCCGCGGCCGCCGTCATCGGCGGCGTTGACCCGGTCAACCCCGTGGAGCGCCCAATCTTCCACGTGGCGTCGGCCACGCAGTCCACGATCCCGGGCACCGAGCACGTGGTCACCGGGCGGATCAGGCAGGGCGGCTTCGACTACCACATCTCCCGCGAATTGCCGTCTCTCGTCGGCCAACACATCGGACACTGCCTCACAAGCGCTCTCGCCACAACTGGCATTGACGTCGCCACAATTGGGTGGAACGATCTGTTCTGGGCGGTGCATCCCGGTGGGCCGGCGATTTTGAACAGCGTGGAGGCGGGGCTCGGGCTGGCGCCGGAGAAGCTGGAGGCGAGCAGGAGGGTG
Source organism: Leersia perrieri (assembly GCA_000325765.3). Taxonomy (NCBI): domain Eukaryota; kingdom Viridiplantae; phylum Streptophyta; class Magnoliopsida; order Poales; family Poaceae; genus Leersia; species Leersia perrieri. Next base: position 13,358,370 of record CM002478.1, on the reverse strand, counting down.
CTGAGTGAGTTTGGGAACATGACGAGCCCGACGGTGATCTTCGTGCTCGACGAGCTGCGGCGCCGGCGTGGCGGCGAGGAGGGGTGTGAGTGGGGGGCGGCGGTGGCGTTCGGACCCGGAGTTACCGTGGAGACGATGGTGCTGCGCGCCGTGCAGTGAAAATTGGGGGCCTGGGTTGTTACCTGTCTAAAATTTTCGATAAACCCTGAAATGATAATGCATACGATTAATAAAGTTCTGACTGACAGGATGTCCGTCGTAGTTCCGTTCAAAACATAAAATGTGTATGTATCCCACGTTGACATTACATTGTCTTATTGTGCCCTTCATGTTCTTATTTGGTTTTGTCGATTGTAGTTGGTTAGTTCAGCACTAATGAACAAATCAAGGTTTAGTAGAATGGGGTGATCATTTAAATTAAAGCCGATCTAGCAGACATGCGTGGGGAAATTTTACAACTGAAACCTTTTTTGATAATTTGTGCTAAAAGTAGCCACACAGCCAGCCGATAGTCAACGGCGAAGCCAGGATAGAGTGATGTTGGGTGCCGGTCACGGAACAAGACGTTAGTCATAAATACAAGTACCGTATTACATCTTGGCGAATATTATAAATAATTTTCTTAGATAATTTATAGCCTTCTTATCATCTTATCTGTAAGTATGGAGCAAACCTTCATGATTGGTATGCCACGCAAACGTACATATATTTAATTAACGCTAGTTTGTACACCTTCACCTAGTCAAACTTGTGAACGTTTTAATTAATTAACGCTCAAAACGATTATTTGAAAATTTTCAAACTTGTTCATTAAGACCTTCAAACGTATAGTCTGTCTTGTAACTAATAATAGAGATGCTTGTGCTTACAAATAATCATCTTCGTTTTGGCCTTGAGATCGGCGAGATTATCGCTGCCGGTGACGTGGGATCGAGAAACCGGTTGATGTAAGTCACGAAGTTCGCTAGTTTTGTCGTGCCGATGGCGACCGCGCGCCTTCGTCACCGCCGGAAATCAGACGGCGGCTAAGCTTGTTGCCGTAGCATGATGGCTAGCCAGGTCTTAGTATACGATTCTAACCGGGGATATTAATTAATTACTTTCATCAGGTATCCTTCTTTGTCATTCATGTATGAAGCTGCGAAGCACATGCATGCACCGGCGTTCAATGATTGTGATGCCAGGCAGTGACGAATATATATTTAATTAACGCTACGGCACCACATCTGTTCAAACTTGTAATAGTGGTACATGTTTAATTAACGCTCTAAATGATTTTAAATGAAAAGGTAATGAACGTAGGTCTCATCGAGCTTAATTCTTACTTCAAACACATGGTCTGAGATTTATCTACGCCAAAATCGTTATTGCACAAAACCATTCTTTATAGCCGTCATCAATTTAATCTCTCTTTGACCAATAACCCTATAGTAAAAGAAAATATAAAAATACCATTAATAAACACCTAAATCTCATAAATGTTATTTGCATTCTTAAAAATATCATCATATAAACTATTTTGTCATAGAAATATCATCACCATTAGGGTTTCGTTAACTCTATTGTGATGTAGAATAAATAAACACCTGCAGCGTTCCCACGAGAGAAAAAAAAAGAGAGCATGGGCTCGAGTCGATGCATCGAGCAACCCATTAGACTCAAATCACAATACACATCTAAATTATAATAGGCACTGTAGCAAATAATGAACACCAGGATTGGTCGGTTGTTCCCCATCCACATCACATGTCAACCCCTATCAACTTAAAAGAAAAATCACGATTAAACAGCGACCTGGGGGAAGGGCTCCTTCCAGGTAGTCACCACCATCGTGGAAGAGTCAGGACGGTGTGGAGGACGGTTTTTTTAAATCAACACTAGTAATATATCATAGTCGTCTATTTTTAATTTTAAAACCCTTGTGGAAGAGTCAGGAGACTGAAAATGCTATGTGCATGACTGTTTTTATAATAGACAGAAAATTGTAAAACCTTAAATTAATGTGATAATATGAAATATGAGATCATCTCTGTGTGTTGAATTTATTCGGCTTATTTTTTGATTTTCCATGCATCTATACTTGCATACATACATATGCATTTAAAGTACTTCTAAGACTTCTATGATTTGTAGTAAATTTGGTGTGTATGGCAAAATACTATAACATTCGCGCAAATACTAGGTGCTATGAACACCTCTAAGTTAATTTGGCCTTAATTTATCAGCTCTTTATATAACTCTAATAAGTAGGTTAACCTAGTTAAAATTTGAACCAAATCATTCTTGTTATTTTTACCACGAACAGTAGTTTTATCCAGATTTTTACACCAACTTAACGTCCCCAAACCAGCTGATCATACACTCATATTGCATAAGTGATTAAAACCTGAATTTTGGTTTTACTTCAAAACCTAACCTTCTCTTCACATCTAGTGGCCCTAGAAACTCAAATCTCTACCGAGAAACTCATAGTGAACGTGCTACAGTAACGCACGCACGCAAAACGAGGTGCTAAACCGTATTTTTTTTGAAAAATTTTCTACATGAAAGTTGTTTAAAAAGTTCAAATTAATCTATTTTTCAAGTTTAAAATCGTTAATACTCAATTAATCACGTGCTAATATCATTTATCGTTTTGCGTGCGTCAATTCCTGTAGTGCTAGTGCTGTTTTTTTCACGAGCAAACCAACGCAGCCTTAGTATCCAGCTAGAAGACCCCGAGCCAATCCCTTTCCTTTTTTTTTTTGGATATTCCGTCGAATGTGGCCAGCGTGCGAGATATACCGGTTAGAGAGAATAGGCGCCTACAGAATTCCCTTTGACCAATGCCTAGTTTCAACCCATGTTCCCAACCAAGAAACGTCCCCATATATTTTGGACCCACCTATGGATGCCAGCCTCGCATTCATCGTCCGACCTCCCCAATCGGTGGGGCGGTATGACTAGCTCCACTCCATGTTCATGAAGCTATTCCAGCCAAATTTATTATGACCCAACCAAATCTCTCACATTGATACACTATTGGCACCTTTTTGGCACCACAACACCGTCCAACCCGTTCCGTCGTCCCATTTGGATTGCTCGTGGAATGGCAAGAATAAGGCAAAAGCATGAAACAAACTCACCTCTATGCAACCAAACCTTGTCTTTTAAGGGCAACCACAATGTGGTCATAAGAGATGATATAAGGTTGAGTATGCAGTTTTATACATTGTGAGAACTGACCATAGGACATTAAATGCTAAAAACAACCTTAGGCTTACGCTTGATCATAAGGAATAAAATAATATATGGGTCCTACTTGTAAGTACTTTTGCGAGGATATAGTACTCTCATGAGCCTTTTTTACTTCATGGTGGGTCCCATCTTGTTGCTTCATAGAGCTATATACATTATGGCTGGTATGTTAGTAGTAGATAGGGTCCACTCTTATGACTATTTATGATATTAACATTGAGGATGCCCTAAGTCTCCCCTCACACCAGCTAGCTCCTTAGCTGCCCACATCACGTTCCATGAAAACCCAGGATGAGAACCCTAGTTCCACAGGACCGAAGGTGGCCTAGGCACCGGGGAGCACATGATGCCACCCTCATCTAAGTTCCCTTCAGAGCTCCATCTCAATCCGATCCATTGTCGTTGCCTGTGTAGTTCAGGTAGATGGGCTTACCAAAGAAGTTATATTTTTGCTACTCTTGTTCTACTGCGTTTGAACTCTTTCATTTGGCCGATCAACCATACTCTTGTTCTACTTTTTATCTATTTCTATGTGTAACCAGATGAAACCCCGCACGTTGTTGTGGAAATATTTGTACGGCGACGATACAAATATAATTTTACCCTGTAGCTAAACAACGTGACCTTATTATATTCATCGTATAACACACATTCTTATTAATTAAAAAGGCACATATTAAGATGATATGATTTAAGTTGGACCATATATGAATTTATGATGAAAAAAATAAAATGATATGGAATGAGGAAAGGGCAAGAAGTAATAAAATTTAGACCATAGATTAGATTAATCATCGAAGGGCTAAAAACAATTGAGATGATGGGAATCAACTTACAGATATACAGGATGTGTGGTTGAGATGACAAGATTGTAGGCGTGTATAAGCCACTGATCAAAGTACTAGTAGGTGAATGTTCGAGATATTCGGAAATTGCATACCCGGGTAAAGACAGTTGCGAATGATTTGATACCTATAATGCATCGCTATTTAGTTTAGAGAGAGACTAGGGAACGGACGTCCGGTACCCTTGGGTACCCGATTGGGGGTACCAGATTTTTTGGTATCCTGAGTACCAGATTTTTTTTGGTACCCGGGGTATCAGAGAGGTGGTACCGCGGGGTGCCATGTAGGTATACAGGTGGTACCTGTCATCTTCTACCTTTCCGGCCGCCGCAGATCCGACCGCCGCCGCCGAGCCGCCGCAGATCCGAATGTCCCCTCCCTCCTCGGCCGCGCCGCCCCTGTCGCCCGTCGTCGAGGTGGCGGCTTCGACGACGACGGTGATGGCCCGATTCGGCAATGGTGGCCCAGATCCGGCCGCCCCCGAGTCGCTATGCCAGGATCTGGCCGTCGCTGTCGAAGCCGCGCCGCTCGCCGTCGTCGTCGAGCCGTCGTCGCCATCGGGACCAGGGAGGCGCGGGCGCGGAGGCATGGGGCTAGGAGCAGAGGTGGGAGAGGCGCGGGGCAGGGGTCCGTTCCGACGAACCCGTGTCTGTTAGTCTTTCTCTTTAGTTTATATGGTTTGCAATAAAAAGGTTACCAAGTACTTCTCCCTTTGTCCCCAATTCCAAGAGATTTTGTCTTTTTTCTTCTAATATTTGACCATTCGTCATATTAAAAAATAAAACTATTATTTATTTATTTGTAATTTTATTTATTATCAAAATTACTTTAATCATGATTTATCATTTTTAATAGGACATGACTAGACAACTATCAGTCTCCCGATAGAAACTAACCAACGACCGCTGGCCTCCGCACTCGTCCGACATCTCTGCGCGCTGCCGCCGCGTGCCGCCGCCCAGGCTCGCCGGCGCCAGCGACCGTGACCTCGACAACG
>CM002478.1:13303978-13353191 GCA_000325765.3 Leersia perrieri | reverse complement strand
CCGCCGCCTTGCCGCCTGCCCTTGTTCGCTGGCCCAATGCCGGTCTGACCTCCTTCTAAGCCCCGGCGACCGCGCAGCTTCCCCCTCCTCCCCCACCCCACCCGAACCCTAAATACAGGGCCAGGGTTCACCGTCGCCGGAGAAGAAACCCCGCTGCCGTCGTTGTCGGCGAAGCCGCAGCCGGAGTTGTTGCCGTCGCTATCGTCGCCGGTGAAGCCGTCGCTGGAGTTGTTGCCACCGCTGTCGTCGCCGTAGAAGATGTCCCGTCATCATAGTCTCCCCCACGTGCGCGTCGCGCCGTCTCCATCGCGCCCACGTCCGCTCGCAGTCATCGCCCTCTTGTCCGCTCGCCGCCCTTGCCCCAGCGTCCGCTCGCTGCCCACGCCATCGTATCGTCATCGAGCGGCGGGCGCGCGCGTCGCGCGATAGCGCTCCAGCGACTGGTAGATGAATAGGTTAAGTTTTTTCAATACTTACAGTAATTTTTTGATTAAGATAAAAGGTCAAACGTTGCAAGCAAATAATCAAAATTCCTTTTATTAGGAGACGATGGGAGCAGAACTAGTGCATCGGAGGTGTGTTGACTCAACGACTTCATACAGAACATGAGTATCTCCATCCAATATTAAGTGTTTTTTAAATATAGATTTGAGAATTTGTAACCCCATATCGAGAGCGCTACACGACATATTCACATCACCAAACACCACTATAAAGTGATATCGAAGAGACGGAGGAAAACGTACGCGACGGTGAGCTGCTGAGCTAGCACTCTACTGACACAATGGACTCAATGAGCACTCAGGAATTGGCCCAAGCCGAGAGCGAGCTGTACAACCACTTCTTCTGCTACCTCAAGTCCATGGCGCTCAAGTGCGCCGTTGACCTCGGCATCCCGGACGCCATCCACCGGCTCGGCGGCGCCGCCGCGCTCCCCGACATCGTCGCCGCCGTCGGCGTCCACCCGTCCAAGCTCCCCCAAGTCCGTCGCCTCATGAACGTACTCACCATCTCCGGCGTGTTCGTCTCAAACGGCGCCACCGACGCTGACGCCGTGGTCTACGAGTTGACCCGGTCGTCGCGCCTCCTCGTCGCCGGCAGCGACGACGGCAAGGCCAGCCTCTCCTTCGTGCTTCAGTTCCTTGTCCGGCCGACCAACGTCAGCACCTTCTTTGGTTTGGAGAAGTGGTTCCGAGCCGGCGGCGACGGCGACACGGCGGCGGCGAAAAAGTCGTTCTTTGAGTTGACCCACGGCGTTGACCGGTGGGAGAAGAACAGGGAGGACGGCGGCGACAACGACGCGTTCAACCTCGCCATGGCCGCGGACAGCCGCATCACGATGGAGATCTTCGTCAGGGAGGCCGGCGCCGGCGTGCTGCGCGGCGTGGGCACCCTCGTCGACGTCGGCGGCGGCCACGGCAACGCGGCCAGGGCGATCGCCGCCGCGTTCCCGGACGTGAAGTGCACCGTGATGGATCTCCCCCACGTGGTCAGCGAGGCCGCCGCCGATGAGACAGTGGAGTTCGTCGCCGGCGATATGTTTGAGCACATCCCTCCGGCCGATGCTGTCCTACTCAAGGTAGATTTTCTTGCAAGTTACAACCCCATGTGCTATTTTTACTGTGACAGCCCCTGAATTTTGCACGACAATTTAGCCAACTTTTCATACTCCATTATTGTCAATTAAGCGAAGGTTGAATTAAATATTCATTATATCTTTGACTACATATGGTAGGTAGCTAGTACAATAGAGGTACCCCTCAAGGCACAAATATTTATTGTTAGGATAAGATTTAGTTAAACTTTTGGAGGCTTCACTGTTCAAAACAAATGGAATGATATTTGTGAATTCATCTTGAAAAGTTGTACTCTACAATAGTTTCAACTTTGGTCATTTCATCAGCTTATCCTACACTGCTGGGAAGATGACAACTGTGTGAAGATACTACGCCGGTGCAAGGAGGCCATCTCGGCAAAAGGGCCTGGAGGAAAGGTGATCATCATCGATGGTGTCATGGGATTCGGGGAGCGAGACATGGTGCACAAGGAGACGGCAGCACTGGCCGACCTGTACATGATGTACATCAATGGCGTCGAGAGAGATGAGCAACAGTGGAAGAAGATCTTCTTGGAAGCCGGTTTCAGTGGCTACAAGGTCGTCGCAATGTTAGGCCTTCGTTCAGTTCTCGAGGTTTATCCTTGAGTAGCTAGCTATCAGATCATATATATGGCGGTTATTCAAAATATTGCTAATCTTGGACGAAGATTTAACAATAAAATTTGCTCTTGATAATGTCTTGCCATCCAAGCTGTACTGGCATTCTCTCGCTTTGTGATGCAGACAGATATGGGGAACATATGTTTTGGACCATGTAATATAATTGGGCTCTACCATCCGTGTGGCCGCTGATTTTGTGAACAGGATTTCGCATGTGCATACAGTTCCAAATCTTTGATCAGTAGTTTGGTACACACAGCAGAGTTAGTACATAGATCCATCGTAACACAATCATAACACAAAGGCTTTACAATACATTATAATACAATACAAGGGTTGCTCAATAGGCACCCAAATAGACCTAATGCCATTGATCACATTACATAACTCCGAAGTAAATAATTATGGAAGTGGAAGCAAAGTTGCAGCGGCATAACCTATCCCCACAAGTATAGACTGGAGAAAGAACTCCCTAAGGCGCCTTTGTGGACTCGGCGACGTCCTTGTGTGACACGTGCATGCCATCTCCAACTCCATCTATAAAAATGGAAAATCAACCATGGTGAGCACATAAAAAACATGCAAGCCACCACTACGGAATGCAATTAATGCATATGGATTTAAAAAAGGTTTTGGCTCATTTGCATAACGGTTTCTTATGGTACCCAGTACTAGTCCTAGGTGAAAGTAGTATGGATGAAGCATATCCGTTAATTTATATGCTTATTATAGTTCCACCACACCATCGACTTTAAGTTTTAAATTTATGATATTTAGCTTCTTGCACAATGTGGTCACACAGTTAGGACCGTCCATTCTATACAAATGCTCTATACTATTATGTACTACAGGTGTATACTACCATATACTAACCACTAGTATAATTTAATCTCGACCGTTCATTCACTAGTATAATTGACTAGTATATACTAATATTGGGTATCGTAAAGAAGCCCTTTGCATAATCCCATTTTAAATGGAAAGCATTGTAGGTTCAAGTTATTTATCCGTTGGTTTGGTTTACCCCATATTCATTTTCCATAATCCCATTCTCTCAAAATGATCTTCGCGCTCCCCGGGTTGATCCTAATCCATCTCACAGTCGATCTTCTCGCTCCGCAGGTCAACCCTACATCTCTCTCCCAAACCATACTAAGCATGTTTAAATATTACGAGGCTAGCCAAGAGTAGTACAAGTCCCGGTGCTCCATTGACCATTAGCACGGTTATTCGAATAGATTGGTGTTACTCACGCTGCAGTGGATATACGCTACACTAGCATTCCATAGCATTCCCAACACATGAGACGTGACACGGCCAATTTTTTTGGATCTCATAGCATTGCGACACCCACTCCACAGACAATTAGCCCTCATGCACCCACTGGCTCTCCCATCCTCCTAACCAGTAGTGTGAGGAGTCTTGGACATATAGATATCAAGTAGGGGAAAGCAACTATTCATCTCATTTCATTTGACGTCATTAAACACTACATGGCTATCCTCATTCGCTTCACTCAATTTATACACACTGGTCCTAAAAAAAGTTATACACACTATTTAGCAAACCAACCATGCTTGAGGTAAACCGAGTTAAAACAAGTTATGGCCGCTTAAAGGTTAAAATTTGAATTAATTCAAATAAATGGAAATACTACTGTGCATCCATTTTCTTTCTCCGTGTGGATTATTTTTCTTAAGGAAATTACATTCAGTAACTAACAGGTGGGTCCTAGAGGGTTTTATTTTCCAAAACACTTATTTTTACAAAGAAAATGCCTTATGTGTATGGCATGTGGCGCCAAGGTCAATGTTGACCTGAGGTTGCCTTGTGCCTAGATGTTAGTGTCACATAGACATTTAAAGGGGTTTAAATCACATTTTAAGCATGTGGGATCCACTGGTCACTGACATATAACTCTAAAAAGGATTTAAATAGATTGTGTTAATCTCTTGGGCCCACTGGTCATACTAAGCTAATTGTAGGGTACAAAGCAATTACTGACACCTAGACACTATGTCTAAGCAATTAATAACTACTTCGGTATTAGCTAAATAGTAAAAAAGTCACTATAAGGCAGTTTTTTATATTGAACAATAATCCCGTATTCTACTTAGGCACTAACTGAGAGATGAATCTTATTGAATAAAACATAATTACTCAGAATAATATTTCTATTAATAGTAGAGTAATTATAACATAGTAAAAGTAAAAGAAAGAAGGAAAAGTTACCGACAACTCCGGGACTCCCCCGACGCCTTCTACTCTACTCTCTCTATAGTCTAGTATACAATAGTATAAAATAGAGTCTCTTGTAATTCAACAGCCATGCAGGGTTCGACTGAACTGGCCCAGCCTCCCACCGACCACTACTTTGTCTGAGCATCTGACAAGTGGGTCCTCATGACGGTTGTGGGTGCAATGTCGATTTTCAGGATGGTTACAACTGTCATGTGTGTCCCTTATCCCTTGGGCTTGCTTAGGGTTGATGCTTTCTCCATTTCTTCTCCTCTTTTATTCATTATTCCCTACAAGCAAAATATTTCCAAGTACAACTGGAAATAGATTATTTTGAAATAAATATGCATTGTAAGCATAGGTAATTCTTCTTTATTTTAGCTAAATTGATGGTCAAAACTTGTCGATAATGACCGTCAACAGTGACGCGGCTGTAGTGGCATGAGGAGGCCGGGAGGCTACATGAGGTGGCAGCGTTTCTTTGGAGGGAAGCATCTCTGGCGCACGAGGTCAATTTCAGTCAGGCAGTAGGTACCGCAGAGGGGATCCGAGACCAACCCATGCCCAACCATTGGCGATGACATGCATGCAGAGGCCGCGGCGGTGGCGGCGATGGTTTGACAGCAGCAGAAACTAGAGCATCGATGATGCGTTGCTCATTGGAGCTAACAAACGGGTCGGTGAGCATCGCCTGGCTCCAAAAAAGATCGAGATCATCTGGCCTCGTCGGACGGCGGTTAGGCTCGGGTGGGCGGTGTCGGTGATGCAGGGCTTGCCAGGACAATTAGAGGGGCCTAAGGCATCATGACATCTAGGGAATCCCAAAACGACGAATGTTAGGCTCTACAATGGTGTGAGAAGGATTGACCATTGTGCCTGGCACTTCGCCACGGCGAGGCAAAGAGTTGGTGATTGGCGCACTTAGCATTGTAGCGAGGTGAAGGGAGAGGTGAGAGGTCAGGGGATTAGGTATCTTTAGACTTTATTGAACTTGTTCCTGGATCCCTCAGGCTCCTTTGAATTTATACCCTTAAGGCTCTATGTGACCTAGTCGAACTTATGGGTTCCGAATAGAAAATTTGGCTCAATAAGAAAAAATAAGACTGTCATAGTATTTGGTAAGAGGTATCCCGTACTATTGTTTATACGGTAATAGCGTATTCCGGAGACCTTTATACATACGGAGAAGGGCCCACCATGTACTACACCGGTGGAGGCCCGGGGCGGCTAGATCCATCGGCGGTGGCCCCGAGACGGCCGGCGGCCATGACGACGATGACCACAATGACGACGGCGACGACGATAGCGATGACGGAGAGGCGACGATGGCGGCGGCGGCACGGGGGCACTGCGGTGCGGCCGCCCGCTAAATTTTTTTGAAATTTATTTGCAGGCGGATGGATTTTCCGCTCTGAAAAATCCTGCCTGTCTGCAAAATGCATTCATGATTTTTCCAAGCGGTCTTGATTGGGCGCCGTGCATACCCGCCCACAAAAATCATTTTGCCTGCCCATAAAAAAGGTGAATTGGCCTAGTGGCAGCTGCCATTGTTTCCATTGTGTCACTGCCATCATCGTGGAGCAATGCAACCGCCATGGAACAAGGGTGCTCCGGCTAGATCAGGCGGCCATTCATCACTAGGTGGCCGGATCTGGCAGTCCCTAACCTTCACTCTGCCGGATCCGCCGACTGGCCTCCCCTATATAATTACCCTCAGCCTAATCGATGGCTTGGATCAGACTGCATGGATTAGTAACACCAACCTTGCGCTAAACATAAACTAATGGAAGTTTACTCATTGCTCCATCATAACGCATCCTTGGTACTGGAAGGTACCCTATTTGAGGGTCGGTTTTCCACCAAATATAATGTGACTAACACATCCTTACGAAAGGGCCACCACCATTACTTTCCTCAAACATGGAATCAGTATAGTGCAGTGCACTAGAACAAAACAGTTTTTGTGGGCGGGCAAAACCATTTTTATGGGCAGGGAAGCCGCGCGCCCGAATTCAATGGCCTAGAAAAATCAATGATCTTTCCAGACGGATCCAGCCGTGCCTGCTGTAATTTCAAGTGTCATTACCTTGATTTTGGTGATTAATGACAAATCTAATTATGTGAGACTAATATTTTATATATTGAGTATATTTTTGTTTAGTCTCACTTGGATATGAAGGTGGAAATATCGAGAGTTTCAATTGGGTAATTCCTAACAACGAGATACGATGACTATGAGCATATTGATGATGGGTCCTTCACATGATAAAAATAAAAAGATGGAGTTTAAGCGATAAGTATCATTCCTTCTCTCAATCTCTTGTTGATGATTTCGTATATCTATGTGCTTTGTTGATGGTGGATTTAACTCAAGATGAAAATTTATTCTTTTCATCTACCTTTTGATGAATTACATATATGATGGTTTCCATGTTATTGGTATATATGTGCGAGACAAATGTTATCCTATTTAGTCTCTTTCACATTGAGAACATGGAGATCATGAAGGTATGCATTATGTGTGTCTACATTATTGCCATGTGCCTTCCACATATGTATAGGTTAAAACCCTATTGGTTTACCTTTAAGTATGCATACACTTCCTCACACACAAGTATTTTAGATGCATATATATATTTAGGAAGAGCAAATCCTATGTTTTTGTTATGCATGCATATGTTTAGGGGGAGCAAATCATATATACATTTGATATGTATGTTCTTGATCCATGTTGTCCACCTATATTTATTTTGGATCATTGTACTTGAGTACACATGCGGGTATATGACACTTATGGTGTTGATAGTTACTTAACAATTCATTCACATCTTTTATATGCAACCGGTTGGTCATCAATTAAAGGATGACAACCGATTTGTTAGGACTAATGGATTTCTTTTGAGTGTTGCAAAGAAATAGGTCCTACCCTGATGAAGCTAGTGGAGAAAATCATGGGTTCATGGTCATCACGCCAAAGACATCAACGTGTTGACAAAGATAAAATCAAATCCATGATATGAATGAAGTCTTGATATAGGTTGATCAAGACCATGGCACAAAGATGGTTCAATCAGATAATAATGAGTGTTCATCATCATTAATCGATCAAGAATTGACCTCAAGTTGGATAGGCGCAAGACAAAGGTATAATGAAGCTAAGAATGTTTTTCTTAGTCTTTTTCGAGTCTTGGTGTTTGGAGTAGAGACCGGGTTGGTAGATAGGCGCCGTACTATTAAGAGGTGGTTAATGACTTGTCACTTGATTGGAACCATGTGCAAATCGCTCAATCTCAAATGCATGATCATTTTTATCTAGGCATGCACATTAAGGTTGTGTTTAGTTTGAGTGAGGAGTCCGGGTTGGATCTTGATCCTAAACTAGAGCCTTTGGCATGCATGCGGTGAGGCATGCATGCGGTGAGATTTGTTTAGATGTGTTTCATACATTGCTTATATGTTGTGTCCACTGTGATTCTCGTTGGAGCTGGTTGTATGGGCAAATAGAGAGATGTAGACATGTGTGAGGGTGTCTAGCCATGTTTGGTGTGTTTTCTCAAGTTCTAGGCAAAGAGAAAAGTGGGCAAGTCAAATAGAAAAGAGTGGTTTTCTTGTGGGCATGTCCGGTGGAGTGTCCTCTTGAATTTGAGCCCTTTCTCCTTGAGATAAGTTGTGTTTTTGGGTTGTTTGTTCATGGGTTGGATAGCCCATTGAATAATCTTTCCATAGAGTCCAAGAACACCGAATTCCGACACTCGGGTGATGAGATATCGCTGTTTTACCGATCGTTGGTCGTGCTAAAAATGACCTACGGTCAGACCGCCCGGACCTGCGGTCTGACTGGCATAACGGCTACTTTTTTGACCGTTAGACTGAGGAGGCGATCTGACTGGCCCATACACTCCGGTTTGACCGACAGGCACCAGAGAAGAAGGTTGATTTCGCCCCCAACGGCTAGTTCTTTGGTATGGGCTATATAAGACCAAGAGTTTGAGTGTTTTAGGGTTGCTCCTGGTCCTATTGGAGGCATATGCATGAGAGCCAACCTTTGTGAGCCAATTTGTGCATGATATAGCTTGAGAGAGCCATCTCCTCTCCTCTAGTGCATGAGTTGCAACTAGAGTGCATTAGTTGCAAATAGAGAGTGGTAGAGGCAAGATTTACTAAGTGATTGTGTATGAAATTGAGTATTAATACTTGGTGAGAGTCAAGAGAGTTCTTGACTTATTACTCTTGGTGTTTGCCGACACCTAGACGGCTTGGTGGCGGTTGTGACTCGGTGACCTCCCCGAACAAGATTGTGGAGGAGGCCCGGTGTTGATTGTGAGTGGTTTGGAGTTCACCATTTCCGGAGTAGAGGAAGAGCTACCACTAGGGATCAAGGCTTTTGTAGACCACTTCGAGGCCGGCTCCTACCTTGCCCATCCCTTAGCAAAGGGGTTCGGAGGCTTAGTGGCTTGAGCGGTGAAGTCGGGGCTCGTCTCAATGGTGATTAAGAAGCCGGCAAGCTTCCCAACATCGGTTAAACAAAAAATCGGTTATGTCTCTTGCTCTCTTTACTTATTGCAATTTAGTTCTTAGAGATGACTTGCGCCCTTATCATCCTAGGCTTGCAAGACTTAATTTAGTTTGTATATTTGTGAGCTTGTCAACCTAGGAATGCAAAACTCAACATAGGCATAATCTCTTGATACACATAGTTGAAACTAGTTCATTTAGGCTTGAATGGTGCAAAACCATTTTGATTTACGCTTCCGCATGTAAAACACGGTTTTGGCTAAATAATTTTAAAACCACCTATTCACCCCCCTCTAGTCGGCCTCCTCGATCCTACACCTGCAAATATGCATATTTGCAGCGAATCGACCCGCCTACAAAAAGAATCTCTCGATTAAAAAAGTAAAAAAATAAAAAAAATCCCGAATACGCCGTCGGCGCCGCGCGCCTGCCACCACTCCGTCGCCTTCCTCTCCCTCTAGATCTAGATCTAGAGAGACGTTGGGGAGGCCTGGCCGCCGCTGCGCCGTCACTGGTTAGCCCGAGAGGAGAGAATAAAGGAGATATGAGAGGATAAGGGAGAGATGATAAGAGAGAGGAGAGGATAAGGGAGGAACCGGTCCACCTCCTGCTCACTTTTTTTTCCTTTCCTCCAAATGCTTTTGAATTTTTTGATTTTTATAGGCGGTGCCCCTTCTCACCCACCTGCAAAAATCCGATTTTTGCTGGCGGCTCAATTCGACGGCCTGGCCTCTATTTTTCCAGGCGGCTCCTGTGCTGAGCTGTCTGCAAAAATATTTTCTCGTGCCCAGAAAAACCCTTCTTGGCCTAGTGGTGATACCAATACCCCTGTTTATGCATCAATAATATTTTACAGACATATACGAATAGTACATGCCAAATATATAATACTTGACAACATATATATTTAGAAATTAAGAATATTATAAAATACTTATTTGTACCATTTATTTTACTTCAAAGTTACAAAGGCGACCCATAGTTAACCTGTGTAATTTTTACAAAAATATATAGTTAACACGAATCATTCACCACTACAAGTAACAAAATTATAATTGAAATAACAGTTGCAAGCTTTAATTCATTTTTTTCCACACATCTAGAACAATATAACAATACGAGACAACCCGACATTTTTACCCAAATATATTCTAGGGTTTCGCTCACATCTATGCAATGTTATGACCTCCATCTAGTTCAAGTCAAATCTATATAATCAAGAAATGCACGGTGAAAGCAACAAATGAAGAGACTGATTCCGCGTGGAGACTACCTTGCCACCTGATCCTGAATGTACTCCCATCTGAATTACGTCGAAGTTTTTGATTTATTGGCAGTGTTTTGGAGGGGATCAGAGAGCGGGCCGGCCGCCGGCACCTCCCTAGATGTTTTGGTTGGGAGGAACAATTTTTTTGAAAAGGGCCAATTTGTAAAATTTCCCACACGTGTGTTTTGTTAAATTGTAAATTTTGAAAAGGGTTTATAAGGATACAAAGGGAGCGGACAAACAATTTAGGCAGGTACCCTGGCCCCCAATTTTCACTGCACGGCGCGCAGCACCATCGTCTCCACGGTGATTCCAGGCCCGAACGACACGGCCACTCCCCACTCGCACCCGTCCTCGCCGCCCGCGCGCCGCAGCTCATCGAGCACGAAGATCACCGTCGCGCTCGTCATGTTTCCGAACTCGCCCAGCACCCGCCGGCTCGCCGCCAGCTTCTCCGGCGCCAGCCCGAACCGCGCCTCGACGCTGTCTAAAATCGCCCGCCCGCCGGGATGCACCGCCCAGAACATATCGTTCCACCCGCCATCGCCGCCGCCGGCGATGTCGATGCCGAGGGGGGCAATTGCGTCGGCGAGGCAGCGTCCGATGTGTTCGCCGACGAGAGACGGCAACTCACGGGAGATGTGGTACTCGACGCCACCCTGCCTGATCTGACCGCCGACCACGTGCTCGGTGCCCGGGATGGTGGCCTGCATCGCGGACGCCATGTAGAAGATTGGGCGCTCGATGGGGGCGACATGGCCGGCGCCGTCGCCGAAGAGCGACTGCGTGATGAGCGTGTTGCCGTCGCCGTCGAGGCGATTCTCCTCGATCCCACGGAACACGGGGGACGTGAGTTCGGCGCACGCCACGAGGACGCGCGCGCCGGCGCCGCCGATCTCGGCCATGTCCTTGGCGACGCGGAGCGCGGCTGAGCCGGCGGAGCAGCCCTGGAAGAAGAGGAGAGTGCGGCGAACATCGGGGCGGAGGCCGAGGAGCGCGGCGAGGCGGACGTCGGCGCCGGCCATCATGCCGCCGGAGCTGGTGGCGACGACCAGGTGGGTGATGTCTTCCGCCGGCCGGCCCCACTCCGCGATCGCCTTCCTCGCCGCCGCCGCCGCGAGCTCCGGGACGGCGGTGGCGGTGATGTCGACGCGCGCGTCGAGCGACGGCTGCGCGCGGTCGATGAAGTCAGGGTGGTCGGCGAGCAGCTGCTCGGTGAGGTGGAAATGACGCTTCTTGATGCCGGATTTTTCACCTGATGCAACAATTTATTACTGATATTGACCGACAAGAGACAGTGTGTTTCAGTTTAGGGACACAGTTCTACCTTTTGGATCAACAAAAAGGGGATTTCAGTTTAGTGAGACAGTTCTACCGTTTGTGTGAAAATAAATCAAAGTTCAAGAATTTTTTGCATGATATGAGATTTACACAAGCGCGTATTCTTGTAAATGACTTTATATATATTCTTCCCTTGTAAAACTCTAGCTATAAATATTATTCTCTTAAATACAAAAATCACGGTAGTGGATTGAGTACTATTCTACTGTTTTCTGGCAAAAAGCTAACAAGAATACGTACAAACCCTCTTCATCTTCGCCTTAAGCTCGGTGAGGTGGTCTCTGCCGGTGACTCGGAAGTACCAATCGGCGTACTTCTCTTGAGGGAAGAAGCTCGGCGGGTTCGCCGTGCCGATGGCGAGCACGGCGGCGGAGGCGGCAGCAGCTGGCATAGTTCGACGGCAAGATAGGCTCATGACCATTTTCTGGTTTCTAAAACGTATCGTATGGTGTGAGAGTTAGTGTTTTAAAGCCGCTTATATAGAGGGCTAAGGACAAAAAAACCGTTTGCTGGTCAAATTAATTAGTGTGTGTTTAGTTGTGGAAAAGAAAATTTTTAGATGTTATATCGGACGTTTGACCAGATGTCGAAAGTGGTTTTTGACATAAATAAAAAAACTAATCTTCATAACTCGACTGAAAACCAAAATAAAATTTATTAAGCCTAATTAATCCGCCATTATTATATATGAGTTATTGTAGCATTTATGGCTAATTATGGACTAATTAGACTCAAAAGATTCGTCTCGCGATTTCCAGGCGAAATGTATAATTAATTATATTTTTAATCTATATTTAATGCTTCGTGTAAGTGTCGAACAATTCGATGTGGTGTTTTTGCTAAAAAGTTTTTGAAATCCCAGAGACCGAAAAGCGTTTTTGCACCCGGGGTGCACCTGGACCCGTTATATATCCCCTAGCATGGAGAATCGTGCATGCATGTGTATTATGTGATTCATATATGTGCTCCAAAATTCACGTGATATATGTATTTGTCTGTACTGGTGCCCACCTTCTCGGAAGGTACGTTGCCTTGGTTAGTTTAAATAAGCGTAGGACCCACCATTTTAGGAGAACATGTTGCTTTAGTTTAAATTTGAATAATTAATTTGAAGTTCAAAAAACAAATTAAATAGATTGTATCCATTTTTTTAGTGCACTCCGCACCGCCGCACAGTACATACATACAGCATTTGTACTTTAATCTCATGCTAAGCACAAAATGATTTATCCGATAGCAAGAAAAATATTAAGGCAAATATTAAGCCAATAAAAGTTCTATCGCCATAATATGCATATCACAAGCATGAAAAATCAACAAAAAAACTATCTACAACACAAAATCATTTATCATTCACATTATGTATTTCTCGATAACCATCTTAACACACATGCACATTCTTTACAAAACCATCTTAAAAATGTAAATATCAAGTTAATGCGCTTGATTATACCCACGAAGAGATGATTGATTATATGAGCACGCCGGCGAGCGTACGTGCATGGAGCACAGCAACACGCCAACACCGTCAAGATGCACACGGCGAGGAGGCCAGGTGCATGGAAACGTACAGCAACGCGAGGCGAACGACGTCGACGGTCTCGACGAGGTGTACAGCACGCCGGCGAGGTACATGCCATCGGGTGTGGTTCATGATGACAGCGACGACGCAATACAGCCGCCAGCTGAACATGAGAAAGAGAGAGGAGAGGTCTGGAGGGGAGCATCACTAGCAGTATGTACCCCTCCCTGCTCCTATTTTTTCTTAATTTTTTTTCACACCTTTCAGTTTCAGACTTCCAGCAGCGTGTTCTCACTCTATGGGCTTTCACAGTGGAAGCCACTCATATGAGTAGTTCTATCCTCCACATGAGCAAAAAGCAATAAGATAAAAGATAGAGACACTCCACCATGCAGTGCACGTGGCCTTAGATGGGTCCCATTACAGGAGCTAGCAAGCATCGGGATAGCAGGTGAGTTTCTCTCCTCTCTTTCTTCTCTTTCTTCTTCTTCTCTCTCCACTTTTTGCAGTTCTGACAAAGACGCTTGTTGCTTCTGTTGGACACTCGCGGCATCGTAGGAGCTGATGCACGGCTTACGTGGCAATTTTATGCTGAGGTGAGGTGGTACACTACAGCTACTCGACACGTAGGCGAAGTGGCATCCATTGTAAAGGCCCTAATTAAGCTAGGTCTTGTAGTCTTGTAGTTGTAGGTTGCAGGTTTGGGTTGGAGTGATGGAGTTCACATAGGCTTTGTGAGTCTGTGAGGGCGTGAGGCACTGAGGCCCCCTGCCGGCCTGCCCCCATCTGTGATCTGTGACATCTGTCCATCTGGACAAGGTGCAGGAAGCTGAACTGCCCGGTATATATTTTTTCATCTTGGATCGATGATGGACCATACTACCATGTTGATGTATCCTCTCTTTTTTTTACCAACAGAAAGCTGAATAAAATTATGTGGTCTTGACTCTTGAATAAGTTGCCAACTTGCTAGGGATAAATTTCTGAAAAGAAAAGCACCGAACAATGTAGAAAGTTCATCTCTTCGACAAGATGATGCCAATTGGGAAGAGACAATTGAGTATGATCCAGGATTGAGGAAAGAAATTGATGATTACCAACCCAACCTAAGAGACAGGGTAAGAAGAAAATACT
This sequence comes from Leersia perrieri, assembly GCA_000325765.3. Taxonomy (NCBI): domain Eukaryota; kingdom Viridiplantae; phylum Streptophyta; class Magnoliopsida; order Poales; family Poaceae; genus Leersia; species Leersia perrieri. The sequence continues at coordinate 13,338,956 of CM002478.1, read as the reverse complement.
TAGAAAATGGACCTTGCCAACCTCGTGATCATAAATTTCCCATATCAGTTATTTCTAACAAAGATAGAAGTTTCCAAGCTGCATGGTTTAATGAGTTTGGTGGTTGGCTTGAATACAGCAAGGCCAAAGATAGAGCATATTGTTTCTGTTGTTTCTTATTTAGGGACCGAAATAAGAAGGAGGAAGGCTAAGTGTCGATTGGAATAGTTATCACAAAAAGGATAGGTTAAGAGAGCATATAGGTGCCGTTGGTAGCTTGCATAATCAGGCAAAGAAGAATTGTGATGCTTTACTAAAAATAAGTCAACACATTGATGTGAATTTGCAAAAAGCAAGTGATGCTACTAAGAATGCTTATTTTATCCATCTTAATGAAGCAATTAGTGTTGCTAGAAAATTATTGAAGCTAGGCTTACCTTTTCGTGGTCATGACGAGTTTGTGGAGTCATATAACAAAGGGAACTTTTTAGAGATTCGTGATCTTTTAGCGAAACATGATCTAGTTTTTGGCAAAGTGGCGGGAAAAGATGTATCTAGCAATAGTCTCATGGTGGCTCCTGAGATCCAAAGGGACATTGTTGAATGTTGTGCAAATGAAATCTTAGATTAAATCCTCCAACAAATGGGGCATGATGTTTTTTGCTTGCTAGTCGATGAGTCTCGAGATGTATCTTGCAAAGAACAAACGGTTGTGGTGTTTAGATATGTTGACAACTATGGAGTTGTGCAAGAGAGCTTTGTTGGTTTGGTTCATGTTAAGGAGACAAGTTCCTCCTACCTCAAAACTTCCATTGATGCATTATTTGCCAAATTCAAGTTGAGTTTGAGCCAAGTTAGAGGACAAGGATATGATGGAGTGAGCAATATGCGAGGTGAGTTCAATGGGTTACAGGCTTTGATTCAAAGGGAAAATAGTTCAGCTTACTATGTTCATTGTTTCGCTCATCAACGCCAATTAGTAATTGTGGCTATTGTTAGAAAACATAAAGGTGTCAGTAATTTCTTTAGCATGATTTCTACCTTATTAAATGTTGTTGGTGGGTCATCAAAAAGAAAAGACATGATTAGAGATATAAATCATGATGAAGTTGCTAAAGCATTAGGATGCGGGCTACTTTAGACTGGCACTAGGTTAAATCAAGAGTAATGCCTTCAAAGGCCTGGAGATACTCGTTGGAGTTCTCATTACAAGACAATAAAAAGTTTGGTTGACTTGTTCCCAACAATTGTCAAAGTGCTAGAATTTGTGTCAAATGATGTTAGGGATGGTTCACATAGAGATCAAGCATATGGTCTTCTAGTGTACTACCTCCGTTCTTAAATATTTGACGCTGTTGACTTTTTTATACATGTTTGACTGTTCGTCTTATTCAAAAAATTTAAGAAATTATCAATTCTTTTCCTATCATTTGACTCATTGTTAGATAAACTTTTATGCACACATATAATTTTATATACTTCATAAAAGTTTTTGAATAAGACGAGCAGTCAAACATGTGTCAAAAAGTCAATGACGTCAAATATTTAATAACGGAGGGAGTATTTTCAATCATTTGACTTTTTGTTTTATCTACATCTCATGTCAACAACATTGGTAGTCACAAATACATTATCAGTAGCTTTGCAACGGAAGGATCAAGATATTGTTAATGCCATTAAATGTGTGAAGGCAACTAAGTCTCTCTTGAATGACCTTAGAATAAATGGTTGGGAAAAATTGTTGGATGATGTGTATGGCTTTTGTGACAAACATGACATCATCAAGTTGGATATGCAAGAAGCATACATTAATCCACTAAAGCCAAGAAAGAAATCTGGAATAACAAATATGCATCATTACCATGTGGATTGCTTTAATACAGTTGTTGATTGGCTACTTCAAGAGATTGACAACCGTTTTAATGAGACAACTTCTGAATTGCTAGCTTGTTCTGCTGCTTTTAGTCCTAGAGATTCATTTCAAGATTTTAATGTGGACAATTTGGTGAGACTAGCAAATATGTATCCATCAGATTTTAGTCCTGCAGAATTAAGAGAAATTAGTCATCATCTTTCCCTCTACATTGCTGATATACGAGAAGATGACAGATTTACCAATTTATGGACTATTCGTGAGCTTTCTCAAAAAATGGTGGAGACAAGAAAACATCTATGTTACCCTTTGGTCTATTGGCTTTTGAAGTTAGTATTAGTATTGCCGGTTGCCACCGCTACAGTTGAGAGGTGTTTTTCGGGTATGAAGATTGTGAAAAACTATTTGTCCAATCGCATTGGTGATGACCACTTAAGTCATAGATTAATTTGCTATGTGGAGAAAGAAGAAATGAAGAAAGTAACCAATAAGAAAGTGGTTGATCGGTTTATGAAGATGATTAAGCGTAAATTTGATAAAGACTAGGTACTTATTTTAATTTGTTCATATCAAATCATTTTATGACTTATTTCTTGCTGAAAATTAATTGTAATTCTCTCTTTTAGGTCATTCTCATGTAGGAACGAAGACAAATACTATATTTTGCATGATACAACGGTATTTCTTTTGCAAATGGCAACCTTTTGTGTATGATGGGAGTATTGTCAACTTTATATATTATAGGATTTCTCTATTGACTATTTTGGTGCGCAATTTCTAACTTTTCTATGCACTTTTTTGTTGAATATTGCCATCAATTAGAGAAATCATTTTTATCGCTATTGGATATACAAATATTTAGTATAATCTTGTTTTAGAATCATATGTGCTACTATAAGGAAAAAAAAGCTAGGCACCCCCCTCTTTTTTCCCTAGCTCCGCCCCTGGCAACACCGTCAAGATGCACGAATCACAACCATGACGGCGAGGAGGCCAGGTGCATGGAAACGTAGGGCGCTCGACGACGCCGACGAGGTGTACAGAAACGCGAGGCGAATGACGGTGTCGACGAGGTGTACAGCACGCCGACGAGGTACATGCCATCGGGTGGTTCATGATGACAGCGACGACACAATACAGACGCCAGCTGAACATGAGAAAGAGAGAGGAGAGGTGCCGGAGGGGAGCATCACTAGCAGTATGTACCCCTCATCGGTCACAGTTCCAACCGTCATCAATTACGGACATAGAGACCATGACTTAGAGTAGATTACTGATGTCAAAAGACATTAGTAACGGGTGAGCCAACCGTTACCAATTGCATACATCAGTAACGACTCAAAACCATGAACGATGAATCACTCGTCTAGAATGGATTTAGGAATTGCAAACCATCGGTATAGCTTTTCATATAATACCATTACCGATGATACATCATCGGTCACGGTCAATATTTTACCGACCGTGACAGAAGGGGTCTATCATGGTTGGTATTTGCACAACCATGACTAATGATAGTACATTGGTGTCAACGGCTGGTATCCGTAGACGGGGTATGTATAAGACGGAGGAACGTTGGCGTAAGGACTATAATAATACGACATGATGCTACTCTAAGGCAATGATTTTTTATACTGGTTCAGACTCTCGGAAGGTAATACCCTACTCCAGTTTATATGGCATTGATAGAGGGGGGATTCCCCGAGTACGGAGTACAATATGTAGAGGGTTAGATGTCGACGAGATCGTACTCGAGCGAGTCGAAACACAATCTCGGCGACTTTGGTGGCTAATACGATGGAAACGGCTTCGGCTTCTTCCGTGGCTTGATCGATCTGTCCTGTACCTATGGGGGTAGCAACCCTTTTATACCGCGGGTTCCCTGTAGTCCCTAAACGGGACTCCGACTTGGAATCCCTCACGATTAGGACAACCCCTGTTCCATACGGTCAGGATTCCGTCTTGTTTCCTTTATTGTACCGTCCAGCTTCCGTATTGCCCCGTATCTTGCATGTACTCTGTTCTTATTTCCTTATCCATGAAGGTATAACTTTCCGGTATACTGCGTCCTTCTGGGTAACGAGGGTATATCTAATCGGTAACCCTGACAGTAGCCCCCGACTTCAATTCGAATACGATCCTAAAAGCTCTTCTACTTGGTTGTTGACATAGCCCTTCTGACCTTACTCGAAAATATCGAGCAGGCGAGGAATCCTGATGACAAACCAAGCCATAATCTTGTTGAATTTGATTTGAAGTCCAAAAGCCGCAGTTAGTGGCCTGAAAATCTAGCTGGAAAATTTTCGGGAAACTGAACCGTCTGGCGTTGGTCTATAATAGGGGAAAAACCCATCGGTCTCTCCTTCACCTCATTTGCATCCAGCCCATCGCCGCTAAGCTCTCCGCCGGGGCTCCTCTCCCCAAATCTTCTCAATCTTCCTTCTAGTGAGAAATGACGAAGAACAAGGCTCTAGCCCTCCCAGAAGGGGAGGAAAAGAGGGCGAAGAAGGGGGAAGAGACCCCTAAGCAGGTGGGAGACACGAGCGATACTGCCGCCGCAAACGCCCCAGGTTTGATTCTGATCTCGATCCACAATGTACATTCGTATTTTCTGAGAGGATGAGATCTTCGTCTTGAGTTGATTTGATGATTCTCGTACTTCTCTGCCATTTAGCCTCTTCGACGACTCCAGTCCCCCAAAAGCCTACGGGTGAACCCGTACAGAAGGCGGGGGAAGTAGCTTCATCTGAGGTATGTTTTCCTTTTGCGTAGATCTAGTATTACACATTTTGTCTTTGCAACATTTGTTCTCTCTTGGGTTGTAGGCGATCCCTGGCTCGTCAGGAACTAAAACATCACCTCCGCCCAAAAGCGGGGGTATTCTAACTTGATGTCCCCTGGCCCCTGCCCCGTCCGGCGGTTCCCGGGTAATGACATAGAAGGGGAACTCAAGTAGGGTTTTTTCCGAGTACAATTCCTGACTTCTTCTCATTCTTTAATCTCTGCAGGTCCCCTCCAAACCTTTGCCGAAGCTGGTCCCCAAACTGCCTCCGATTCCCCGACCAGCGTAAGTTCTTCTTTAATTTTGACTCCCATCAGTAGTCCGGGCTGCTTCTGACATCATTCTTTTTAGTGCTTCCGCGGTCGATGTTCCTCCTCCGACCACCGTCACCTCAACGGACATTGTTGCCGTGATTGAACAGGCAGCCCCTCTCTCGAGCACCGCTCCTGCCCCTCCACCTTCCTCCCAACCTCGTAATTGGTTGGAAAAGATAGCCGAGGGGAGGCGTCTACTCGAGGAAGGGGCGAAAGGACTCTCGAGTTCAGTAGCGAACTCGAGTGCCTTGATAGACAACGCAAACGCGAAGGTTGTCGACCTCCAGAAGAGTCTGGAGGAGTCTGAGGCGGAGCTTGCGTGGACGAAGGACCTCCTCACCGGCGCAATGAGTCAAAAGGCGGGATCCGACAAGAAGGTGGAAGAGATGGCGGAGCATCTCGCGGCGCTCAGGGATGCCCTTCGGCAGAGCTTCACCTCGCTGCACTAGACTGCGTCTGGCCTCGGTGTTGTTATCGAGATCCCAAAATTTCCCGACGAGACTTCGGTCACGGTGGGGATGGGGGAACTCGTGATGGCATTGGAGGATGTGGTCGACAAGCACGTGAAGGCGCTGTAGGAGAGGCTGTCCACCGGGATTCGCACTGGCGCCGCCCATGTATTGGACTGTGTTAAAGTGAACTACCCAGACGTGGATCTCAAGGCGCTGCTGCGGCATGGGGAGGTCAATCCCGACCATACCCAGGCTTCCGACCAGGCCGCCACTGTCGCCGAAAGTGTCGTCTCGCTTTATCTCGAGTAATTTTGTAGACCTTATTTCTGTAATTATATCAGTACTCTTTGTTGTATTTGAACGAATCGTCTGGCAAGAACATTTGTGTCCTTTTCTTCTGTTTATCATAGGAGAACTCTTTTGCAGAGTTGACGCGGGTGTCGATGAGAATAAAGACATAGATGTCCTTGTCGATGACTCTAGCTTGCCATCGACTAGCTGCCGTTCTCCTGGTCTAGATGTCACCCCCGCAGATGAGGGTAAGTCTCTTTCAAGTCTTGATTTGGCCCCTCATATGCACCACAACTTAGGTAGGCAAGGCGGCCCCGAGTAGTTTTTACACGTCAAATCTTCTGATTAATCTTGCGGCACCTCCCTGCAGACCTTCTCGATTTGCTCAACGAGAGAGAGCGCCTTGTCGTCTATTGGAAGACGAAGTGGGAGAAGGCGGAGCTTGAGAAGGATTTGCTGGTGACCAAGGATGGCGAAGGTGTTCAGACCTTGCGTAATTGTGAAGTCTGGCTTAACTCTTTTCTTGAGGGTTGCTGCATCTTCCCTCGACCACGTCGGTAGGGAGTTGAAAATTGAACGACCTGCTCCGGATAGGTCTATTGTGGGCTATGTCTCCTGGATCAAAGGGGCAGCCACTCAACTGGAAGAGGTCGGACAGCGCATTGATTCGGCTTTGAAGGGCGAGTGTCGCCGCGCAAGTCGATATGCGGGTTGCCATGTTCTCGCATGCATCCGAGATACGTACCCTCACCTGGATCTCCGAGTTCTTCATGACGGATTTTCTCGGAGCAGATTGTCCCGTGCCCAGATCGAGACTTCAGCGCAGCGACTTGCTCCCCTTGCAGAGGAGATATTTAAGTCGATCAACTTCCAGTGCCGAAGTGGTGACCTACTCTGTAATCATAAGAACATTAGCAGATGCAATGGTATAAGTATGTAAAGTAATGAAACACTACTCTATACTTGTTACTAGCATGTATTTAATATATCGGTATCCGTATTCATGTAATGTGCGGAAGAATTCGTAGTTATAACATGTTATCGCGCAACTTGCATCGAGTAGATGGTTATTCTCCAGCCCCCAACGTTATTTGTAGAATACAGATGTCTCTGGGAACAAGGCTTTGAAGAATATGTTGCGTAACTATGTCTAATAGAAGCCCCAAGCTCTTTACTCATAAAGTGCTTGATAGGGATAGACATTATGTCTTAGTTGAAGCTGCGATTACCTAGCCCCCGGTTATGATGTTGGAAAACCCAATTTCCGGTTTCATAGCGTAGTTAATGCGCGTCTTGAACACTCTTACACAACCAATCTGACATGGTTTTTTGGTTCTATGATGTCTGAGTTAGTCTTATCCGCTCTGGGCGTCCCCAGCCGAGTATCCCGTCGGATGCTCAGAGACCAACTTAGACCACGCAAAAGGACGATAGGTTCGATCTCAACATGAAATTTGCAAAAGTTATATGATAAACTTTGTGGCCTTGAATCGGGCTTTATTGATATTTCCGTATATAACCGTGTACAAATGAGAGAAAAAAGGTAGACTACATGATTTGCTCTCTTTTGTAGGTTATGCCAGTAGATCCCCCTAGTCGATCTCGATGGCATCAGAGAGGGTAATTGGGGGTATCTTGGTTTCTGTGATGGCTACTCGTAACGGCCGCTCTTCTCGAGTTTATCTCGAGTATTGTGTTCATTCGCCTAGACAGAAGGCGATGTCTGGCTGTTTCGAATCGTCCCGCTTGGAGGAAATCCTCATGCCCGCGAAGAGTCATGTTCCTGCGAAGAGTCCTTTTGTAGGTGCAATTTTGAAATTGTATGCACATTAGCTGGACTTCTTTGTCGTACGCTGTTCCCTTGGTGCCCACAAGCGGTTGGTCTGTTCTCGAGGTATCCAGGATTTCAGAGTCTGATTCTATATGTAGATGCTCTATTCCTTGGTCGAGGGCATGCCTCAATCCAGCGAGAAGTCCTTCGTATTCCGCTGTGGCACTCGTAGCTGGGAAGCGCAGATATGTTATCCGGTGATAGGTTATCCCTGTTGGGGATGTGAGTGCGAATGCACTACCGGCGCCGTATGTTGTGAGGATACCCGCGAATCTTAAGGTCCATAAGTCTTCCTTGTCTTCGTTTTGTATGATGTCGGTTTCGTTGTCGGGGAAGATTGCAAGGACTTGGGAATCGACCTTGTCGATCATGGGGACCGTCTTCCGGGTATCTGTCTGCTTGATCTTTCTACTCTTACGCGGTTCCATGGTTGTGGAGGGATGGGTGGGAGTTTGACCCGCCATGTCGAGGCTACGCTTATCACACTGTATGGCGAGCTTAGCGTTGCCTTGCACCGTGATGGTCCCTTTCGGTCCCAGGAGCTTGAATAGTTGGTAGGCATAGTGGGATTCTGCCATGAACTTGGCAAGCGCAGTTCTTCCCAAGATTGCATTGTATGCTGTCTCAAAGTCAGCAACATCAAAGGTGACTTGTTCTGTTCTGAAGTTGTTGGATTGTCCAAACGTTACTGTCAACGTGATTTTGCCCAGTGGCTTAGATGATGACTCCGGTGTTATCTCATGGAAGGGCTGATCAGAGGGGCTCAACTCGCTTCTCGGGATCCCTATTGCGTTCAGAGTACTAGCGAATAGGAGGTTTATCGAGATCCCTCCATCGATAAGGACACGGGCCGCCTTGACGTTCCTAATTGTAGGCTCGACTACAATAGGGTATCTGCCAGGCATCACTATTAATTCTGGGTGGTCAGCTTCGGAAAATTCGATCTTGTGTTCTGACCACTTCATCTTTGAGGTTCCCGCGCGCGTTATGGCACAGACTTCGCGCTCTGCCATCCTGTACTTGCATCGGGACGAGTACGTTGTTGACCCACCAAAGATGTGTGAAACATGGAGGTTCTGGTCGGGGAAGGCAAGCTCGTCGTTTTCTGTTGTCGAGCTGGCTTTAACAATTCATACTCGCCTATTATTGCAGTTGCCATTGTTGTCCAGATCCTATTGTCGAGCTAGGGCCTTCTTGAAGACGCTGCAGTCCTCCAGGTTATGAGAATTCATCTTATAGATGAGCACCACGGTCATCGAGAGTTATCGTCCTGCGGGTTGGCGCGCTTTGAGGTTTCCACCCGATCTGTGGCCAGAACCTCGGTGGGCGCCTTACGCTTTCCGCTTTTCTGATTCCTGTCTTTACTCGACTTGGGGGCGTCCTTCCCAGTTGACTTCTTGTCCTCGTCCTTAGTGCTCTTTCCATCTTTTCGTCGTAGCGCATCGTCGGCGCGTGCGCATCTGTCGACGATCTCAAACAGCTTCCGAGTACTTGAAATTTTCTTGGTAGCCAGCTCTTGAGTAGTGTATCGATCCCGAACGCCGGTTTTAAAAGCTCGGATTACTAAGGAGTCACTGATCTCTAGGATTGTATTGCGACATTCATTGAATCGTCGTACGAAATCTCTTAGTGATTCTCCTGTGTTTTGGACCATCGCATGGAGGTCGTCTTCGACGTCATGTCGTTTGTAGGTACCCTAAAAGTTGGCCATGAACTGGTACCACAAGTCTTCCCAGGACTTAATTGATCGCGGTGGTAAGTGAACCAACCATGATCTCGCTGGCCCTTTAAGCGCAGCGGGCAAGTAATTTGCCATCACGTAGTCGTCGGCTCCGACGGCGTAGAGGACGGTGGAGTACACGTGCAGGAATTCCTCTGGATTGGTACTCCCGTCGTACTTTTCAATTGATCCTGGTCTGAACTTCTCCGGCCACCGCACTTCTCGTAGTGCGGGTACAAAGGCTCTGCAACCGCTGCCGGGGATGAACGGGGAGCGGTCGACATGTCTACGACCACGCGGAGAGTGGCGTGATTCGGAAGATGAGGAGGACGATGAGGGGTCGCTAGGGGGAGATCGGGAGAGACGCCCACGTGAACGGTTCCATCGCGGATGCGGTGAGTTGAATTCCTACTCTCGGTTGCCTTCCCTTCGGTCGTTGGGTCTGCTATGAGATTGATTCTGGCGATCGCCATCGGCCTCCCTTCTGCGTCCGTCTTGGTTTCGATCTTCTCTGCGGGCGTCGTCATCCTGTTGTCGTTCATCCGTGTGTCGTCGGGGATGAGGAGTGTGGTGATGGCGTCTTTCATGATATCGGCGCCGCTTGTCGGTGCGGTCGCGATCTACGGGAGGTGTTCGTTCTCGATTAACTCGTCCTCGAGGATGGCGGTGCTCGTTGTCAGCAAGCTCTTCGTCGTTGACTTCGTTGCGAGCGTTAGCATCTTGATTGGGTGTTCTTGCCGCCGGCGTTGGCTGCCCTATTGCGTTTATATTTGGAGCCCTAGTAGCTGCCGCTGCTCATGCCGCTGCGTCGCCGTCCGCTGCCGCAGCTCTCATTGTGGCTTCCGAGAGGGAAGGCTGCTCGGGTTGCCCGTCTTCCGTGAGCGCCGAATCAAGGTTTCTAGCCGCTTCTCGTAGTCAGTTGGTCCATGACGTTATCTCAGCACCGGCTGTAGCGTCGGTGGGAGCTTCATCGAGTATATGCTGCATCGTTGCCAATCGATGTGCAGGAGTCATTGAGGCGGAGGTTGAAGCATTGTCTCCGTCCACGGCATAGACGGCCCGAGAGTTGCAGGATTCGGACGCCGAGCAGCCGTCTTGATCATCTCGGGTGGTGAAGGCTTCTAGGTCAGAGATGATGGCTCCAACGAAGTGATCAGGAGTAAATCTTTCTTCGCCGCCCTGGTGCCGTCGAGTACGCCTAGTGGTTTTTGGCGGGACCGGGTAGTACATGGCATTCAAGTATACTCGGCAATCCAGGATGCTATGCGTTCGGCTATTGTGGATAGGACACCAGCGAGCGAAGATTCGAGCTGCTTCTTGTTGTCCGTTTTGGTCCACATAAGCCTTGATGTGTTGAATTGTCTTGCAGTCTTCGAGAGAGTGCTCGGAAGTCCTATGGATGGCGCACCATGTGTTGACCTTGATGTAGATTTTTCCCGAAGATGCTGAATATCGGAAAGTAGTATTGGTGGGTTGTTCTCTAGCAGCCGTCGTAGTCGGAGCCTCGTCCTTTGCTAGTGCGGGAGGGCCTGCCGTCCTCATGGTTGCCTCTTCCTTAGCTGTGACCTCCGTTTGCTTCACGAACGCCGGCGGGCCGGGTGTGGCTGAAACGGTGGTGCAGACTGGGAAAGCGATTGATCCCACCTGGGTCCACACCAATGTCGTTGGTGCGGGCGGTGCGGGGACGTGCCCGATGTTGTAGTCGATGTAGCCAGAGAGCATGTCGAGAGGTCTTTGAACACCAAGACCCCCTACCTGGCGCGCCACTGTCAACGGCTGGTATCCATAGACGGGGTATGTATAAGACGGAGGAACGTTGGCGTAAGGACTATAATAATACGACATGATGCTACTCTAAGGCAATGATTTTTTATACTGGTTCAGGCCCTCGGAAGGTAATACCCTACTCCAGTTTATATGGGATTGATAGAGGGGGGATTCCCTAGGTACGGAGTACAATATGTAGAGGGTTAGATGTCGACAAGATCGTACTCGAGCGACTCAAAACACAATCTCGGCGACTTTGGTGGCTAATACGATGGAAACGGCTTCAGCTTCTTCCGTGGCTTGATCGATCTGTCCTGTACCTATGGGGGTAGCAACCCTTTTATACCGTGGGTTCCCTGTAGTCCCTGAACGGGACTCTGACTTGGAATCCCTCACGATTAGGAGAACCCCTGTTCTATACGGTCAGGATTCCGTCTTATTTCCTTTATTGTACCGTCCAGCTTCCGTATTGCCCCGTATCTTGCACGTACTCTGTTCTTATTTCCTTATCCATGAAGGTATACCTTTCCGGTATACTACGTCCTTCCGGGTAACGAGGGTATACCTAATCGGTAACCCTGACAATTGGTATCAGTTTTATATTTTGGAACCGTTACCGATGTGTTTACCTATGTGTAATTTATTTTAAAACTAAATCAGAAAAATCGGCTGGCCTCAGAAAAATGCCAGCCACAATCTCATTTCACCTACATATATCACAAATATACAATATTCACAATTCATATATACATCATCAAATCCATTCACATCTTGCAATCACCAAATCCATTCACATCTCGCAATCACCAATCCATTCACATCTCAAAAAAATCACCAATTCCATTTACATGTTATAAGTACATGAAGAAAATTTAATCGACAACACATTTAATCAATTTATCACCTTAGAGTTAGGAGACAGTTTTGAAGAAGGCCAAGAAGTGGTTTAATCAATGATATGCATAGAGAAAAAGTATTAGTTAAATTACATTGAATAAAAAGAGAGAGATAGGAAACAAGCATAAATCCACAATATTTGTCCATCGAACAATTCACTTCATCTAAATTACAAGCAAAGTTAATATTTCAAACTTAACCATGCAAATTGCACTGAAATTTTCGAATTACAACTTTAGGCCTCTTGTTCAATTTATTTTTGTGGTCTATCACATCGCCCTTGTATATTCATGTTGGGCTTGCGATTACGGTTGAACGGCCTCTGCTCCCTTCTTGCCATCGTCTGGGCCACTGGTAGCACGCAGCACCATGGTCTCAATGGTGAGCCCTGGCCCGATCCCAACCATGGCCCCCCACTCACAAAACCCAGATCGATCCCCTTCTTCCTCCCCATCCCCTCCATGACGACGCCGTCGCAGCTCATCGAGAACAAAGATCATCGCCGCGCCGCTCAAGTTGCCGTACTCCCTCAGCACCCGCCGGCTCGCCGCCAGCTTCCCCGGTTCAAGCCGGAGCGCCGCCTCGTATCCGTCCAGCATCGCGCGGCCGGTCGGATGCATCGCCCAGAACAGGTGGTTCCAGCTCCAGCCTTCGCCGCCGTCGCCGTCGCCGGCGACGGCGAGGTCTAGCGGCACCAGCGCGTCGACGAGGCAACGCTCGACGCTGTCACGCGCCAGCGCCGGGACATCGCCGGAGATCCTGTACCGGAGTCCTCGCTCTCCTAGCTGCAGGGTGACCCTCTCCTCGGTGCCGGCGATGATGGCCTGTGACGCGGACACCAGATGGAACACAGGGTGTTCGACGGGGTGTCCCGTGTCGTCGGCGGCGCCCACGACGACGGCGCCGGCGCCGTCGCCGAACAGCGCCATCACGACAAGGCGGTCGGCGTCGTCCTCGCCGTCTGGGGCGGCGAACGCCGGGAGCGTGATCTCCGCGCACGCCACGAGAACGCGCGCGCCGGCGTCGCCGCCGGCGATGTCCATGGCGAGGCGGAGCGCGTCGTGGCCGGCGGAGCAGCCGCGGAGGTAGAGGACGATGCGGCGGACGGCAGGACGGAGGCCGAGGTGGGCGGCGAGGCGGAGGTCGGGGCCAGGGGCGTGGGCGCCAGCGTTGGTGGCGACGACGAGGTGGGTGATGTCGGCGGCGGGGCGGCCCCAGTCGGCGATCGCACGCGCCGCGGCGGCCATGGCGAGCTCCGGCACGGCTTCCTTGGCGATGCCGAGACGGGCGTCTAGGGATGGGGATTCGCGGTTGGTGAATTCATGGTGGCTGGCGATCATCTCCTCCGAGTGGTAGAAATGGCGCTTCTTGATCTCGGATTTATCACCTGATAGTTAAACAAGCGTTTTAACATTTGGAGAAAATATTATCTTGTAATCATTTTTCTTTATGAAAGATTGATAGTAGAACTAATTTAACTCTCACGAATTTTGTAGAACCCCAACATCTACAGTACTAAATTAGTCTAAAATTTACAATTTATTATATAGTTATAGTATATTTTCTTGTGCTGAAAATAGTAGACATTTTCTATACAAACTTGATCAAAGTTAAACTAGTTTTTATTATAGCAAGATCAAACCGATTTATAATATGGTATGAATGGAGTAACAAGGGACATAAACCATTTCTTTAATTTAAAAACTCAATCTTGCTACAAATTCGCCGTAGTCGACTGAGATTTAAGAAAAACAGCAAATGAATAAAAAAATAAAAACTTATTTGTAAGATTGAAATTAATGAATTCTTCTATTAGCTAGTAGGAGTATTAGTCATGAGTAATCCCTGGAAATACTAATAATCTTACACATCCTCTTCATCTTGGCTTTAAGGTTGGTCAGGTGATCGCTGTTGGTGACCCGGAAGTACCAGTCAACGAACTCCTCCTGCCTCACGCAATTCTCCGGATTCGCCGTGCCGATGCCGAGCACGGCGGCGTGCTGCTGCGCGCTCACGGCGTCGATCGCTATCATCTCCGGCGCCGGAGGGCTTGCCATGGTATCCATCCAGTTGCAGAGATTGCACAATATATAGCTGTGACGTTGCTGCTTGCTCTGCGAGGATGTCATCAGTGTACATATATACTCGCTGTATATGGGAACAAGCTGATAAGTACAACAGCTGTTGCATATGCTAGAAATTTTTTGTGTGAAACAACTACTCCCTCCGTACCTAAATACAAACCCAAAATGTAAACATCACTCTAGGTCATTTAGTTAATATTGGGGATTGGCGAAATTATATTTTTCAGTTATCATGTTGGTCAAATTTTAATGCTTAAATGCTTAAGGGGACGGAGACTATGGTCAGCAAGTCGCAACGGAGCAGAGGAAGCAAATGGGCGCAGCATGGCGGAAGGTGGCAGGTGCGGCGCAGAAGGGGAAGCAGACAATGAGATCCCTTGACTTCTCACTAACATATGAAAGCATGGATTGTAAGGCCCACATAATATTAGTGACAATGTCTTTCTAACTTTAAGCAAGAGGATCTCACTTTTCTAAGTGGCCGTAACTATATTGCGAGGTACAAGAGGGGGGGTGGGGAGGGACAGAGGAAATGGTATCTCCAAACTGCCAACTGCCATGGGTGTCAATGCGTGACTACCAGCTACATGCGTAATTTTGTATATGCACATGCACGCCAATGGCGCGATTGGAGAACACACATCATACTCTCTCTATGTACTTTCTTTGTTCATTTAAAGGTATTTCATTGAACAAAATACCCTTCAATAAAGTTGTGGGCGGATTTGACCAATTCAAACCCGTCATGTAATGATATTGCAGCCAACCGGCACGGCAGGGGCAGCGGGCGGCGCGGAGGAGACGACATGTGGCGCCATAGTCATCAAGCCGTAGTTCCACTGCTTCCGTCCTCGCCCCATACCACAGCCACTTGTTGTTGGCGTAGCTCGCTCGGTGAGGCTGGAGGCAGCGATGGAGCTCAATTTCTCCCCAAGGCGCCTCCGTATCCTTACTCTGGTTCAACCAACACGGCACAATCCCCTCCCTCCCACATATTCCTTTCCGCCAACTCATGATTTCGCCTACCGCTTGCCTCCCACGAATGGTGGCCGGCGTCGGCGCCCGGCTGCTTCGTCGCTGGGAAGGAGGTTGATAAGTGGAGCCTGCTAGTTTTTTATTCCTTTTTTTTCGGCTAACTGGGTGTGTGTTTCCTGTAGGACTAAAATTTCTCCGGTTTGAGTTAAGGGGGCTATCAGTCTTCTGGTTTGAAAAGTTTAGAGTATGGAATATGTGACTTGTAGTTTATGCGATAATTCGTACTACCACTATTGTTTAGAAGGTAATTTGAACCATTCAAAACCATTTATCCGTCCTTTAATTTATTGTAAGAGATATTGTATCAACCATTCAAAAGGCTTGATTTTGGTACAAGTAGATGGCAGCTCTGTTGGAACAGTTTGGTAGGTGAGCACCGAGCACACCCATCATCCCCAATTCACCATATAGTAAAGTTCACTTGCCACTTAATAGAAGTCCTGTGAAAGTGCATGGATGGCGGGTAACCGCCGTAGATCACAAGTTCATAACAGGAGTTAAGCATACTAAACTTGAGCTAATTAAGAAGACAAAAGCATAACTATCTAAAATGTCTCGCCAAAATTGCAACAAACGAATTGTATGAAAAAAAATTATAGATAATTAGTACTTATATGATACATATATTAGCAGGCCCATCGTGTACCCCTCCTAACCTAGCCTCTATAGGAAAGGGTACCCTTCTTGTTAGAATTAGTGTCCAATAAATTTAAAGTCGGTGGTTATCAGCAGGACTTACAGTTATAATTAATTAATATGTATAGGATAGAACTAAAGACGGACTTGGTTCTAGGCTCTCTCTCTTAAATAGAGAGACACACCATGGATAATCGCAAGATGATTGTAGCGTAGGTGTGGATACAACTTTTGTCGGCGCAGGTGGAGGCTTGTGGCTATCCGGATACATTGTGATATGCTGGATCGAGGAGGAGCGCCCGTAATCAGTGTTCCGGGGATTAGGCTTGCCCAGACCTTGTTAACAAATATCGTGTCTTGTTGTTGTCTTCACTTTTGGATCTTATATGATGTTTTTCCGTGTTAATTTTCTAAGGTATTAAACTTTTAAATTAAGAACTTTAAACAGTTTTTATTTCTCCCCCTTATATACAGCTTTCTCAAAATGTTTGCACCACAGCGTTGAGAAAACTTATAAAAAAAAATAGATCAATTATGACTATACTTACATTGTTACTGCACACAAGCTTCATTGTTGCTGCACCATAGTTGAATCGTTGCTACATACTCTCTATATCCCAGAAATAAGAACTTTTGAGTATGTCTAGATTCGTACAAGAAGTTCGTTTTTTTCTTGGATAGAGAAAGTATCTATGCTAGAAAAAAAAAATAAATCTGAACATAGCTTCATACATGAAGTTTTTTTTTTTCTAAGGACGAAGAGAGTGATTTCTATGAGGTGAAAGTTAGCCTAGGTGCACGTGGGAAACCATAGGGAAGTGGGAAATGATCGAGAATTGACCAGGGGGAAGCGTTATGACCTGCTTTGACCGAATTGTACTCGTTACACCCCTTAAAATCCATATCACTTTGAACATCTCTGAATATGCTACTTATTGATTGATGGCGGCCAATATGTCGCCCATCAATTCTCATGTAAAATTTGCATATTATCACTTGAAATATTTTTTTTGAGAAAAACATATTTTTGTTTATTTTTACAATATATTTTTTTTGAACCGGTAGCAAAGCGGCATTCATCAGTTGTTAGCTATACGATCGACCAACCAACCAACTCAGTACGTACGCCTAAGACTGGCTTCTAAATTCTAGAAAGGAGGGAGACTAAAAAACGAGCAAGAGTAGAACTCTAGAATATGTTCCAGCTGAATGTTGAATGCTACCTGCCATCTGATCAACTGCACGGATGTATATAGTTGCCATCTTGCCTGAAAATGTGATTCACATTCGATCAGATCATGCATCTCGTCAACAAACCTATCACATGTATACAAGCTATTGCCTCCGTCCCAAAATGTAAGTATTTGTTGACTTTCAGACGTCACGTTTGACCATCCATCTTATTCAAAATTTTTATGAATATATTATTTATTTTGTTATGATTTGTTTTATTATTAGGTATACTTTAAGTATGACTTATTTCTTTTTATATTTATATAAATTTTTTGAATAAGACGGATGATCAAACGTGATGTGCGGAAACCGATAAATGCGTATATTTTGGGACGGAGGCAGTACTTAGCAAATAAGATGCATGGCATCGATCAGTTCACATGTACTTACACAGCAAACACATATGCAAGCGTGCAGCATATATATATATATATACACATAATGCATGCATAAAATATATTTAGTTCTAATACAAGTTCTGAAAACCTTGTAGGCTCCGTGGCATAACAACTTTGTGTCTCTATCGGCAAAGGATGTTCAGTTGTGATTTGGCGATGCCTCCTGCCGAGATGCTTCATCTGTACTGCTCTCCCATGGCATCCCCTGATGGCCTCCTCCGTCGACGTGGTCTTCTTGCGATGAACAGCCGCCTCGCGGGCGACGTCGGCGATCGCCGGAGCTCCATGAGCCGTGCTGGCCGCATCGGTAGGAGGAGGTGAGTCTAATTTAGATCTCAAGTCGATGCACCACAGTTGTGGAGAGAAAATAGAGAAAAATTTTCATCCGCTCAAATGTTATGGAAAATTTCTATGGATTTGATGTTTGTTCCTATTGCTTCATTTTTCTTATTTCTATGGGTTGAAATTACTACTCCAAACCGAATAAATCTTCATTGTAGAAGAGCAATGTATCACTAAAAGCCAAAAGGAGGTGATCCAACGTTGGGCCAAGTCTCAGTAGGCCCAGCTAAAGCTTTGTTTTCATCGAGGAGTATCACGTACAGGACATAAGAATCATCTTTCAATTTTCAGATACAAAATCAATCCACGCAAGCACAAAAACCATTTGGAATGAGTGGTGGAAAACAATTTATTTTCGGGGTTGGAAAACAAATTTTAGACTTGATGAGTGGAAAATAATTTATTTTCGGGGTGAACCAGCATTGTGGAACAACTTTGAAACAGAAATTTCCAACAATTTCTAATCTTCAACACTCATATAAATACCAGGAGAAAGTTGATTAGCTTTTCGATCATACTCCCACTACTGTAACCCTATAGTCAATTATGTTGCCTTTATACATGTTTCGAAACAACCACACACACAAAACAGTCCTAACAACATTTCTGCCATACATACCTTTTCATGCCAGCCGAATCTTCTGCTCGGCCGCCAACGCCACCGACACCGCGCAGCCGCGGCGGCGCGCCGCCATGCTCGCCATCGGCACGGCGAACCCACCCAACTCCATGTCCCAGGACGAGTACGCCGACTGGTACTTCCGCGTCACCAACAGCGACCACCTCACCAACCTCAAACACAAGCTCAAGAAAATCTGTAAACACAAAACCCCCAAAATTTCCCCATCCAAATCCCCAAAACGTTTGAAAATTTGCTTACGAGAATTTGTACGCAGGTAGCAAGAGCGGAATTAGGAAGAGGCATTTCTACCACGGCGACGACACGTTCCGCGACCACCCGGAGCTGGCCGTGCGCGGCGCTCCGTCGCTGGACGCGAGGCAGGACATACTGAGGACGGCAGTGCCGGAGCTGGCGGCGGCGGCGGCGGCGAGGGCGATCGACGAGTGGGGTCGGCCGGCGAGCGACGTCACCCACCTGGTGTTCGCCAACCTCTCCGGCGTCAGCGTGCCGGGCCACGACCTCCGCCTCGCGTCCCTCCTCGGCCTCCGCCCCTCCGTGCAGCGCACCTCCATGTACTTCCACGGCTGCTCCGCCGCCGCCGCTGCTCTCCGCGTCGCCAAGGACATCGCCGAGAACAACCCCGGCACCGCGCGCGTCCTCGTCGCCTGCGCCGAGCTCAGCCTCTTCATGTTCCGCGCGCCCACGCCGACGACGCAGCGCGACAGCACTCTCGTGGTGCAGGCACTGTTCGCCGACGGCGCGGGCGCGGTAATCGTGGGCGCCGGCGACGACACGGATGGAGAGCGCAAGGTGTTCGACATAATGTCCGCGGTTCAGACGGTGCTTCCCGACAGCGAGGGAGGCGCAGACGGGCAGCTCTACGCGTCGGGGTTGGTGTTCCAGCCTTCGTTCAAGCTTCCGGCGATGCTTCGCGACAGGGTCGAGCAGTGCCTCGCCAAGGGGATCGGCCCGCTCGCCGTCGCCGCCGCCGGCGGCGGCGGCGGATGGAACGACATGTTCTGGGCGGTGCACCCAGGCGGGCGGGCGATTCTTGACGGCGTGGAGGAAGGGCTATCGCTGGCGCCGGAGAAGTTGGAGGCGAGCCGGCGCGTGCTGAGCGAGTACGGGAACATGTCCGGCGCCGGGCTGATTTTTGTGCTTGATGAGCTCCGGCGAGGTGGCGACTTGCCGCCGGGAGGCCTTGGAGTGATGATCGGGGTTGGGCCGGGGGTCTCCATCGAGACCATGCTGCTGCGTGCGCCGGCTGCCTGAAAGGCTGAAACTGTTCACTTTCTGCCAAAGAAATAAAAGAAATTGCCAAAAGAAATAAAAGAAACTCATACGAATAAAAGTATACAGATTTTAGAAAACTTTGGTGTTTAATGGAACTGTTCTTGAAAACTTTGAAAAGTATATGACAGTAGAATTATATATTTTTATTGTTGCCGAAAACAGTGAAGTGAAGGATATGCACCTGAAGTCCACGTATATTCAAAAAGGAACGAGTTCATCTAACTAACATTCACTTCTCAGGAATTTTATAATGAGGATCATATGGGCACAGTACTCCACACCATTTTTGACCCGAAACAACGGGTAAGACACGCAACCCACAATGATAGGTGGTCTCGGTTGGCTCACAAAATCTCAGGCCATGCAAAATATGCCACGGTAGCCCACAGTGTGTCACTTTAGGCCCAGTGACTTCGGACGAGGGTAATCCCACAAATACCCCCGGAGAGGGGCATATATCAGTTGCGTGTCTTCGCATGTAATACTCGCACTCTCTCCATTTTGAGCTTACACCCATCGGCCTTCCTGCCTATTCCGTCATCTTCCTCCACTCTGGCAGAGGAGGCAACTCTTCGGCGGCATCGAACACACCGTCCTCTTAAAATGGTGGAATTGTGGAGCGAGCCATAAATCCCGCCAACCGTGGTACTGATTGATGACACTCCATCTCCTGTTCACGGAGTCTAGTCGGTGATTGTGGCCGCTCTAGTGGTTGCTACCATCGTGCCACCACCCGGATCACTGGCATCCGAGGTAAGTTCATCCATTCCACATCTCTGTAGAGTACTTGCAAGATTGGTAGGTGATTGGATCAGGGTTTTGTATAGTGACTTTTTACTAGAATCCTGAAATGCACAATTATCATCCAATTGGATTGGGTCTGTAATTGTGGAATTTGTTAGGCCAATTGGGGTTTTGTATGTGTGGTTTCTAGATGTGGATGATTCGATTGGGGTTTTAATTGTTTAGCCTATTGGATTGGGGTATATTCGAGGGGGAAGAATTTGTCTCTCACACATTTCGCAAATGGATTGGTCTCCGGTGGCGGCAACAAGTATTCTGGCGATGGAGCAGCAGATCTGGAGCCGTGGAAGCAGCAGGCGAAAACGATACTCCAATATGGACGCAGCAGCGTGTGGGTGGAAAGTGCGGGACAGGGGCAGGGGAACGCAGGACGGTGGCATGGGGAGCTCGGGAGTTGGGGGCATTTTAGCCATATCAATGCCGCGAGCCACTCCACCCCGAGATCACCGGACGCACAACGGGTGACCAGAACGATGCTAATCCCCTCTGTTGGTTGCGAGAAGCCCCGTAGACATGCTCTAGACACCAAGCTAGAGGAGAGAGAGAGCGCGAAGCCGCGACGAAGGAGAACAACACGTACGCCCATTATGAAAGCCCTCAGTGAGCATGTTCATTTGACTTGCCTGCAGAGAATCTCGTTCCATTCATGAAAGATGTAACAGAACTAATTCTGTTCAACTTTGAAATTACGCCTTAAATGCAAATCTATTGTTCGATTATCCTCAGGATTAGTATTACATTTTGGAAGACTGTCCCCGTTTTATTATCATATCCCACACATAAACTCTACATTTGTTATTACTCTGCTTCAACAAATCAAACAACGACGTAAATTTCCATCAAAATTAAGGAGGCTGATTGAGTAAACAAAACTGCTAAACTTTATCTTCATCTTGATTGAGCAACAATCTTTTACGACGACGACGGAGCTAGTCAACGGGCAATATTTTGACATTACACAATTACAGGCTATGCACGCATGGCCCCTAACTTAACAATTAATGATGAATCTCAAACATAAATTTGAACAACGTACACGGAATTAAGCAATTAAACACCCACACCGACACGCACAACTCATCTAAACATGATCCAATTAATTATCTACGTGCCGATCGATGATCAGTTGTCGCCGGCGTCAACGGCGGCATTATCGGTGGCGTCGACCTTGAGGGGCTCCCAGTGGGGGACGGCGTCGGAGAAGAACCTCCCGACGACGCGCTGCTCGAGGACGGCGATGGCGTCGGGGTGCTTGATGCACCGCGGCGTCTTGTACTGGTTCACCGACGACCCCTGCGACACGCACAGGTCCATGAGCGCGTCGAACGCCCCCGGCGACACGGCCCTGATCTCGAGCGGCCCAACCGACCTGTCCCGGCTCCTGCACCGCCTGTACACCGCGTCCAGCCCTGCCTCCACCGCCACACAACAATCCGCCATGACACGGGAGAACTCGGCTTGTTGTGACGGCAGCGAAGGGGTGAGCTCCCAGAAGAGGACGTAGTGGCCGGGGATGGAGGAGGTGTCGGCGAAGGCGGTGTACTCGGCGAGGACGCAGCCGAGGCGGGAGGAGAGCAGGGGCTTGGCGGAGGTGACGGCGCGGAGGAGGTCGTCCTCGGAGGTTTTGTCGGTGTCCACGCTGAGGACCACATTGCGACGGTGCACGAACCGGAACTGTGGCGCCGCGTTGTGGAACCCCGATACCTGCAGGATGTCGCCCACCCTGTACCGGTACAGCCCTGCATAGGTCATTGAGATTGTTATAGTACAGTTTGGATTAAGGGCCTGTTCGATATAGCTCCTGCTTCGAGATTGTTGTCTGCGGAATTGAAGCTTTATCAAACCGTTTAGATCTATAAAGTTATGTTATGAGGGTGGAGAGGTATTCTCGTCACTCGTTAGCTCCACTCTATTCTTAAATTAAAGTATGAGCTTTGTCTAACGGTAACAGGAAGTTACTATGCTGAATTCCTATGAAATTATTGATGGCCATAAAATTTATCTGAAGTTTGTCATAACGAGTGATTGTTGTGGTATTTTTAAGTGATAAATGATTTTTTTTATCTTACTGAAATAATAGTTCTCAGTAAAATACTGGGGAATTTATCATAGTGTAGTATTAGTTGGCAGCGTATCTAATGGAAACCAACTCTCCGTGCAAACTATGGAAACTTTCAATCTGAGCCATACGATGTTGATTTAATGGCGCGCTCAGGAGAGGTGGGAGGGGTGATTTGCAAAACTTAAGGGAGATGGGAGGAATGATTTACAAATGCGCTTTTGAAAATCACCCCTCCCATCTCCCTTGAGCACACCCTTGGATCAACATCGTGTGGTTTAGATTGAAGTTTCATAGTTTGCACGGAGAGATAGTTTCCATTAGATATGTTGCCGTATTAGTTAGGTTTCAAAAACTGAATGCGTGGAAGGGAATTAACAAGATTTGGGCCAAATAAAATGCCACCGGGGCTTTTTTAAGCCCAGTGAGGCTACGGCTCTATTTGGTGCAGGCTCTCAGTTTTTAGCTTGGGCCCTCTAAGAACATCCCCTAAAATACATTTTTTATGTCTCTTGGGTAATAAAGCTACAGAAATATCTCAATATTTAAAATTTACTGCTTCAATAATTGTTTGATGTTGGTTAGCTTATTTTTGAGCTAACCTCTGTCAAACAAATAACACTTGAGGGAGTAAGATATGGGAGGCAATTAAATAGCTTAGGCGTTTTATATTTTGGAATGGATGGAGTATTAATTTAGTTATGTTCCAACCATGCTCTTCATAAGTTGAAAATAGAGTATGTATTAAAAAAAGGACGGGACTTTAATTCGCTGAAACTTTTTGGTGCACATCATAGTCATGCATGCTACAATAATGGACACTTGACTTTGTGCTAGGCTACACGCTTTGTGTTGGGCTTTTCCACGTGCAGTTGCTATCTATTTGATTCAGTACTGTATTAAACAACTTTTGTTAAGGAGCATAGTTTATGATACGGTGGATCCATCAGTTGATGCCGACTTCAGTTTATTCATGCAAATGCAGATGTATAGTTAAGTTGAAGATAACAAAGTTATTCAGCTGGTAATGAGGGTTGAGAGGGAGGTCAAAGAAACTGGATATAGTTTTAATATAATATCTCACATCTTGATCAACTTATTTTTGTGGCTTCTATTGATCATTGATTCTTCCATATTTATCATTTTTTTAGATGATCCACATATATATTATTTTTTATTTTATAATCATTGCTCGAGTGAATTGATGTGTGCTTTTTTCCAGCCTCCTTGAGATTATGTCAAATGAAATGCATGTCACATATTAAACATGCAGTTTTTTTTTCTGTGAATACAATCCAATCTATTATGTTGGTGTAGTAATAGATAGAATCATATAGATATGGTTGATGTTGTCAAATGCTTTTCATAAATATTCTCACATCTATTTGACATGAACCAGCAAATTACTTGTTTTACCCCTCTCAATAATTAAGTATGTGATGAGCATTGAGGCTATAGCTTTCACAATCACTGTGCTATTATATAGTTTATAACTTAATAGTATGTTATAAAAAAGTATTTTCCAAAGATTCTGGTGATATATTTCCATCACTCAACCTATATATTTTTATACACATTACAGAGAGGGAGCAAGTAGTTGATACCAACGTCTCCATGTCGGGTTAAAGTAAGTATAATTAAGTGCAGACATGAAAGGCTATAGGCAAGCTAAGGGGACAATGCAGTGGAGTCAAGCACTCTACACACTATACCCCCATTGGGCTAGTTGGGAATCCCAAGCTACAACACCTATTTGGTCAAACCCTGAAAAAAAATCTACTCAAATAATTAAGTTTCCAATATTTTAGTTTTGTCACATCTCATCACAAGAAACATAAGCTACTAAACAAATGTGATCTACCGCTGCATAAGATTCATTTTATGATAACACTCACGCATTGCCATGAATTATACCAATTAAAAATGATAAAGAAAATAATTGCCATGAATTAATTGTTTAGCATTGTTGTTCGGTCCAGAGATCAAGCCGTGTGGAAATAATATTGAGGCGTTGCACTGTGGCTTAGGGAAGCAAAATTCATTTCTGTGTGACTGTGTCCACCATTAGAGGAACAACAGGGAGACCACAAAAGCCAAAACAAAAATCTATAGAAGTAAAAGAGAACAGGTGACTGACCTTTCCGTCTAAAAGATACATGCACTTATCTTTGGAATAGATAGACGACCACAATGCATGCCAAGAATGCGTGGTATCACATCCCAAAAGGTATGACATTCTCATGTGTGGATGACGTTTTGCAATTCGCGTATCTTGATGATGGAACTTACAGGATGATTTTCTCAAGGTGCATGATTATTATCTTCATTATGCAAGATTAAAAAACTGTTTTGCTAGTTCATTCTTCTTTTCTTGGAAAGAAACTTCAAACACTCCTCTAAATAAACTACTCCATTAATTTTAGGGAGATATAAAGAAGAAATGCCCAATTTGGATCGGTAATCATCATCACCTAGCTAGAGGGGCACTTAATCTTAGCCATACTTTTCTGAATAATTGTTCCTACATGCTGTGCATTGTTTGATACAGTTTTAATTTGTACTTTTGCACAGTTAATTAGTGGAGGAATAATCAAGTAACTGTGCCAATATCAATATTAATATTTTTATCCTTTTTATCCACACATCTCAGAAACTTAAATTTCCTCCACTTGAAAACAGTAAAAGAAGAGACAACAAACAGCAGGAAAAGAAAATCACTGACGTGGCCAGTCTCACATAATCCTACCCATCGATTCCGAGATCGAACGGTCCGGATGAACGGACACATGCAGGAGTTGTGATCAGACAAAAACACATGCAAAGAAAGGGAGAAGACCAAATTGAAGGCAATGCGCACAATATTGCACACGTGATGCTCACCTGTGAAGGTGGTGACGACGAGCTCGTAGTATCCACCAACCTCGACGTCGACGAGGCCGACCACCTCACCGCCGGCGATCTCCTTCTCCTCGCCGTCGCCGTCCTTCTCCACCCTGATGAATTCGTAGTAGCACATGTTGGGCAGCAGCGTGTAGACCACCTCCTCCGGCGGATCGAGCGGCCGGAGATTAATCCCAAAGTAGCTCTCCGACGATGCATACATCGTCGACACCAGCGGCAGCCCTCCACCGTAAAATTCCAGCATCGGCACATACTGCGCCATGGACCCGGTCACAATCACATCGATGTACTTCGTCCTCGGCCATATCCTCCTCACGATCCCCTCCCATGAATCACCCACACATTCCCCTTCGATCGCGTCAGCAAGCTCGGGTTTCCCCCCACCACCGCCATCGCCGATGACCTGGTCAACGGCGAGGCGGAGGTCAACATCAGTGACGGCGTCACGGTCAACGTGGCCCGCGCGGATGTCGCGGCAGAGTGAACGCCAGTGGGATTCTAGGAATTTGATGGCACGGAGGAAGGCGGAGGCGAAGACGGCGCCGACACGAAGGACCTCGTCGCGGCGGGCTAGGCCGCAGAGGAGCTGGGCGTACATGCTCTGGCAGCTATCGGCACAGAGGATGGCCTCGTTGGGGCTCGTGTACCGGGTGTAGGGCGAGTCTGGACGCTGTCTGAAGTGGCGGCTCTTGTAGTAGCTTGTTAGGACTGGTCTCGCCGTTAGCCCTGATGGCGTTGTTACCTCTGGCTTCACGAACAGTAGGTACATCCCTCTCCCCTCATCCAGCCCCTTCACGTACCTGGTCACATAGCGATGACACGTGTCATAATTTGGCGCCATAGATGTGATCAAGCTTATTGGAAAAACTTCTTTGAGAATTTGTAGTTACACATTCGAAAAAAAGGGAAGATGGTAGAAAGTATAGAAGTTGGGTTTTTCAGCTTTTATAGATGAATTCTCATCAGCTGGATACCAACCGGCTAATTCTCATAAAGTAAAGAGGCATGTGACTAACTTGTTCATGACGGGGACGAGGAGGTTGTAGAGGAAGGTCTTGCGATCGAGCTCCTCCTCCGTCGCCGGCATCAGCTTCGGCTGCCCGCCCGACGTACCGGAGCTGCGTCAATGACATGTGTCAGCACTTCACTGGACGAATCGATCAATTGGGGACGATTTTAATTTTAGTTTTAGACATGGCGAGATTGACCTACCTAGTGAGGAGCTCGGTGATGGGCTTGGAGGAGATGAGCGACGACGGGGCGCCGTTGGCGATGCGCTCGATGTACGGCTTCACGTCCTCGTACTCCACCACCGGCACGCGCCGCTTGAACGCTGCGGCGAGGTCATCGCCGCCGTCGCCGTCGCTGTCTCCGGCGAGAAATCGGCGGAGGTAGTAGGTGCCGGCGTTCATGGCGAGGATCTCGGCGAGGACGCGCCGCTGGACGGCGCCGGCGTGCGTGGTCAGCGTCTCGATGAGCTCCAGGCACGCCGGCCCGTCGTGCGGGTCGCACGCCGGGATCATCGGCGGCAGCGAAACCGGCGCCGGCGCCGGAGAAGAGGCAGCGGCGGCGTCGTGGTCGTGTTCCGGCGATTCAGACGACGTGGACGTCATTGTAATTGGATGATGATGATGATGATCCATGCATGCATGCACACCTCTATATGTGTCAAGATCACTACTCAAAGACTAGTTTTTTGTTTGTGCTGCTATACTACCGTTATGGCAGAAGGGTGTGAGCTGCTCTTGGCCTCTATGTGTTATATACATCTCATCATAAGCATGTGAAAACTTTTTTTAGAGAGAGAAAGAGAAAATTTTTAGAGAGAGAGAGAGAGGGAGATGTGGTGTGTGCAGTTGTAGGAGTGAATTGTGTGTGTGTGTGTGTGTGTGGTGCAACAAAATTATGGGAAAGAGAGCACAAGGTAGTGTGTGCATGTTGTTTGTGTGAGAAGGGCCTACACATGTGACCATGTCTCGGAGCTGGTGATTAGATGCAGCTATTATGGGTCAAAGTTCGTATTGGTTGCCTCTCCTTAATTTTAGTGTCTCTTTATGTTTCTGTCATTCTGTGATGACTGTTTCTGACTCTTTTTTCTTGGCAAATTAATAGAGCAAAAGTTCAGTTCTTATCGGATGACTCACCTGATATTAATTTGGTATGTATTCTGACAGTCCAAAGGTTTATAATTAATCATGGATAATTACAGCAGAAATGTTCATACTCTCTGAACTTCAGATGATATATCAGCGTACATGCAAAATTTAAAAGAAAGTGAACTTTTTTGAGTTTGACGAAAAGCTAGGTCAACTTGTCACCCTTTCAGTCTTGCTGGCCTGTCTTCTCGTGAGTACACAGGGGGGAAACGATTTGCATTTTAGGCCGCGTTTAGTTCCCACATTTGAGATTTCAAAAAAGTCATATCAATATTTAGGCACACATTTGAAGTATTCAACAGAGACTGATAATAAAACAAATTACATATTCAGACTGTATACTGCGAGACGAATATTTTGAGCCTAATTAATCTATCATTAGCATATGTTGGTTACTGTAGTACTTATGACTAATTATGACGTAATTAGACTTAAAAGATTCGTCACGTCGTTTACAACCCGAATATGTAATTTGTTTTGTTATTAGTCAACGTTTAATACTTCAAATATATGTCCAAATATTGATGTGATATTTTTGGCTAAAATTTTTTGGGAACTAAACGCAGCTTTAAAGTACTTATGCATCTGAAGGTTCTGAATTAACTTGCTCTTCTTCTACTTCTTCTTCAGCTGGCAATCTGACAGACTGCAGGTTCTACTATGAAAAAAAGAAAACAAGAGATTTCTTTTGATGCTCTTTCAGGTGTAAAATACTAGAGTCCATTTGATTCCTTGACCAATCTGAGGCAGGCCGAAACTGTTACTCTGATGGGCAATATTGTTTTCTGCTGGATAGCCATGTCACCTAGAATGTACTGTTGATGCTGTTGCAGATTTGTTTATGCAATGCCAATATTGTAAGCTGCTGCTCTTCGGTTTTCTTGCTTTTCATCTGCTTCTTGTTTAATTAGCGATCCAATGCTCAATCAAGAACATAAGATTGGCTCTGACACAACAGTCTGAACTGATCACACACCAAGTATGACTTTGACAGAAATATTTGCAGGCAAAAATTAATCTAGATTAGTACAATTTCCAGCGACCAGTTGTCCCCTGAAGGTTACTTTAATATATGGAATACGTCTCTTGTTGTTGATGCTTTATGGGTACTTATCAAGGAAGCATTTTTAGTGGAATGTTAAGCTGACTTGTTGGGACACCTTAATTTTCAGTCAAGAGTATAATGACACACATGGGAAATCTCTTGATCCTAAGCTGTCTCTCTTTTGCTGCTGCTTCTGAATCCAATCATGCCTGCCAAGAAGTACTCCAACCTGCAAATTCGACTTGTTAAAAAAACAACATAAACTTGCCAGTAGGTTCAATTGAATTATTCAGACTCCCTGCACTGTTGCATCATTTGACAACCTTGATTGTTTTTTAATCATCCAATCTTTAAAATCGGATGTGAGATGATTTAGCCAGTCAGTAGAAGGAACTAAAATAAGTTTGGGAGATCACAAGGTCAGGTTTGCACCGGCTAGCTGTCCAGCTTTTGGCTCATGCTGCCATTAGTATAAGATATGACATAAGTGATTGATTTAGCCTTGTCATGTTGCTCTCATCAAATTGACACACCATGACTTATTCTGTCTCTGTCTTCTTTTTTGTTAATTAATAATTTAAGCTTATTGCAAATGCATCTAAGCATTTCTCCCATAGCTAGAGCTTCAATTATAGCTACGCAATCTGTTTTCGTAGACTATAGACTGCAAGACTGAACTTATGCAGATTGTACAAAATAAGTGCCAGCTTACTTCAGCAAACTTTCTGCTAGTTGTGTATTCTGCAACTTGTTGTTTGCAGTACCTAGTTATTTGATCATAATGCATCACTTCTTGTATTAACAAATGATTTCTATATAAACTAATTAGGACCATGTTACAGTGCATCTCAGTTGCAGAACAGGACAGTTCGTGACTATATATGCCTCTGCATTGGAAAGGGAGAACTGATGGAGTCAATCAACCTAATAGGGTCAGTAAATAATTGAGCTTGTCTGCTAACAACAAATGTTATAAAAAGGATCTGCTGTTTTATTGTTTGCTAGCAAAATTCACACAGTGATGGGAGAGGATAAGCCTGTTGTTTAGTGAATATATCAATTGGATGAGTGATCTGCTGGATTTGGTTCTTAAATTTAAGTAACAGCGAAAATTTACAAGAAAAACAGTAAAGATGCAGGTCACAAAATTTTAATTGTGCAGGTGGCAGAAGACCCTTGAAAAGGGCAGGAAAAGAGGAGGAAAACAAGGAAGATCATGTCACCTCTGGCACAAGCTGCTTTATATACTAAAAGCCAAAACCATTGCATTGCACTCTCCTCTCACATTCACACTCTGCATTATCCATAGAAAAAATGCAGGGATCTCAAATAACCACTTAAGGAACAAATTTAATTATGTTGAACAATGAGAAATATGAATTCTAGTCAGAAGACCTAAATTCTTGAGCAGTGAGACAAAATGATCTGGTCAATGCATGATGTGATAAAAAGAAGTTTGCATGATGTTGAGTGCCTTGCCTCCACTTTGATTCTTTTTCACAAAAGATCAATGCTTACCCTTGTTGATGTATCTTCTGCTAGTGGTATAGTTATTTTTACCCCATATAGATAGGATCGAAATAGACATGTTGGTGTAACAAAATTAAGACACTGATTTGGTATCAATTAGCCCACTTAGCATTTTCAATCAACCCATAGCTGCCAAGATGATGCAACTAAAAATTTTTAATCATTATGCTGACGACTAAAATATACTCATATGAGCATATTGAGTTAATTTAATCCTAAATATCCATATTCATATTCATTATAACAATATACAATTTCAACCCTATAAAACATAATAATGATGGATGAACACAATTTGCCCCCTTCCCCCTCCTCCCTCCCTCTCCTTGTCAGAATAAATGAATTTGGAGATTTTACTGATATCATTGATTAAACCCCAAATGGGTATATATATTTGTGTATTCATATGGGAAAAGACTATTTTGCCTTTGATATACTTAACACTCACATTCAAATGCAATGTGTATGCAATAACGTTATATTTGGAACTAAACACTAGGATTAACATTCAAATGCAATGTGTATGCAATAACGTTACATTTGGAACTAAACACTAGGATTAACAACACATGAAGATAAATACAAAGTCCATGTTTGAATATGTTGTCGAAGCAGTGCTCTTGATTGAAGAAGAATGACATTGCATCGGCGAGGGGGGCCGCCGCCGGCGGGCCGGCGACGACAAGGATCAGTGGCTATGGTTAGGACCTCTGCTCTGATACCATATCACAATAAATGAATTTGGGGATTTTACTGTGACCATTGATTAAACCCCAAATGGGTATATATATTTGTGTATACATATGGGAAAAGACTATTTTTCCCTTGACATACCTAACACTTCTATGGAGGGAATTCTGTAGTTGATGACCAGTTCATGAGTATGAACTATGGTAGTTTATCAGAAAAGGTTAAAATTTGGTATACTAATTCCTCCTAGTTTGGTTGACCAATAACCTTTTAAGCCAATGTCTCATAAAACGATGGCACCTCATCACTTAAACAAGTGATCTATCGGTTGTTGTGGATCTGCTATACAATATACAAATTTGCATTTTTAGCATTTGAAGCTAACTCATATCACCATACCCAAAATTCCATACTAAGCACTACATCATCATTTGCCCAGTCAACGACGACTCGAGTGGATCAAATATTACACAAATTAAAAAAAGGTCGTTTCAGTGACCCATAGAGCTGCTTCGCGTCATGTCATCTCTCCAATTTTAATACATGTTAAGTAGTACATTAGAATAAGAACTATCAGGAAACCACTTGGTACTTTCTTGACTAGTGATAACAATGTTAACATCCTCCAAAGATGCATAGATAGACCAGAGGACCACCACTAGCACTATTTCTAGTTTGAAGTGATAATATTATGTCAAGTACAACCGCAAAATCTTGTCCTGAGGACCACAAGGCATCAGTGAGATCTCACTATTCTCATGCCTCCCATTAGGATGCAATTGTATGGGTATTAGCCATACTCAAAGCTTGATGAACTAATGAAATGCTAGCAAAGTACAACTGACTTTTTAGTTGGAAAACTTATCCTGCACATTATATGTATGTTCTACTATTACTTTTAAATAACTAGGTAGTAATACTGCAGTAACTATAACATATTATGTTTCATTATTACCATGAAAATAATATTTTTCATAGGAACTTCACAATTTTGATTCTTTTTTTTTTGCGGGGATTCACAATTTTGATTCAGTTTACTTGCTTTTGTTAAAAATCAATATAGTTTTATGAATTAAACCTACAGTTAAGAAAAACATAATTTCCTTTCTATAATATAACATACACTAAATTCTCAAAACTTATCAATTCTTAAACGGTACCTTGTTCAGAAAAGCCAGTAAGTAAGCCCAGGTACATACGGCTGGTTATTACCTAGTCTGGTCCTAGTACACACTTCACACTACAACCTGAGTCACACTGGTCAGTAGTTCAGTTTTCCCCCTAAAACAAGTGTTGTCTCTGAATCTAATCATTTTGACAGGATGGGCACAACGACCGAAGCGCAGCAGATCCAAGAAATGAGTGGTCCTAAGACAAAAGAGGAGGGGGAAAAATTAAGAACAAGGCAACTTGTGCTTTGTGAAACCCTGCAAGATCACCATGGGAGACAGGCCACATGAACTCAAGTGCTGCTCTCTGCTGATGGAATAAGCCTCACATGGTGCAATGCCCATAAACTAACCATCCCCTTTTTTCTCCAAGCAAGAAATTGCCACTATTCTAGCTCCTGAAACCCTCCCTTCAAGGACCTCCACATGAGCTATGCACATGGATTATTCTTTGATCAGTAGCCATTGATCTTGCACAGCTAGCATGGTATATGTTATTGCAGCTAGCTCTCACATAACTGTCTTGCGCTCACCGACCAAATCTTCAGTTATGGTGTTCTTGATCAGAGATGCAGCATCTGAGATAAAATTTAGCTGTGATCTAGTCATCTAGAAAAGAAACCACTCAGATGCAGGCTTTTATTCCAACTGCCTCCTTTCTGAAGCTCCTGACGATCCCATCTGAATTGTCTTTCTCCAGCAACTGCAGATGGCACATATGTTCAGGTGGGTGAGGAAAATCAGGAGGAATCCTTTGAATTGAAAGCTTGTATCCAATGTGTGCCTGTTTGGAGTTGGAAAGTGCGCACAAACAATAACCAGGTTACATGAAAACCCAGTAATTTCACATAAATATAACAATATTTAATCCTTCTAAGCCATACTAAAATTCTTAAGAGTACTACTACATTTTGTAGCAGCATCGAAGAACAAAAAGGCATTCATCAACTGCAGAGAATTACCCTCGACAGTCTATAATTTTTCTCAAATATGAAATAATTTGTAAAATATAAGCCCCTACTGTGATAATTGTTTCTTTGTTTACAGTCATATTTGGTAATTCTCTTTACATAATGGAAGATCATGTATCTGGTACATTCTAGTGATTAATCAACTCAATATATGTGCAAGGGGTGATAACTTGCTGCAATGAATTAAATCATAACCACTCTCAGGTGCTAGTTAAATGACACAGAGTTTACATGCTTGTCTGTCTGAGAACCATCCAAAGCACAAAGGCCTATAATCTACTATATTATTATTATTCTGTCGTTGTAATATATGCAAAGAACCAAAATAAAAATGTTAACAATTTACATTAAGGCGGGCATCAGGATTTTGTCGTTCCATCCTCTATTATTCAGGATGACAAACAGTTATCATATTTTAACCTACAAATCATGTGCTGAAGGGAACTGACTTTTGATGGGGTGATGAGTCGTGAGTGCACGCAACCGGTTTTATTTCTCAATGCCCACATTTTTAGTGGACATTTAGGCATACTTAAAATGATTTTTTTTTGTAAAGGTTAAATGACTAAGATTTATCACTAGTGTCCATCAATTTGAGTGTGATTGGTTGTGATTGCTTTCTTGTAATTAAGAACACATGAAACTGCATAGTACTATACTAGTAGTACTAGATAAACTGTGGAGCACTGTAACACCAGAAGCCCCTAAGAGCATCTCCAGCGATAGCTCATATTCTAATGGCTCAAAAGGTCGTTGTCCCCATTTTCCATAAACCTCAAATATGTATTTAACTTCAGCAATAGCCTTTGTTTCTTAGCCCCTACTTTATTTATATTTTATATTAACATACACATACACACGTTATGTTTAGTTTAACACTGTAATAATTTAAACATGTATATATAATGTGTAGAGCTCACCATATTCAAATTTGTAATTCCAAACATCATGATTTAAATTTAAATTCAAATTGTCAAACACTAAAATCATATATGCTATAAGAAAATATTTGAGATGTCACATAAATGTTCAATAGTAAAAGGTTTATAAATAATAACATATGCGTAATACACACAGCTTGCACAATTCAAAAAAACATGTATGCAAGATTTGCTGCCTATGCACATACTATCTATAATATGGGCTGGTATAGAGCCCTTAGGACTAGGGACTGAGCCACTGAGGGGAAGGATTTGAGGGCTTTTCTATTTTAGAGGCTTCGATAGAGGTATTGTTAAATCTTGCTTTTTGGCCATAAGCCCATAACCCCTCAAAATAAATTAGGGCCTAGAGTGCTTGGTGGAATGCTCTAAAGCCAAACATGCCGTACCTGAAATCTTGGGCCAACCTATGTACTGGGTATCAGTTATGGGCTTGTGGCTATTTTAATTTGGAAATTTGCAACAGCTAGCTAAGATTAAGCCCATCTGTAGAAACTGAGAATCATGGGCGTAAGCCAAGTGGGCTTCTAGCCTTCTACCATAGACAACAGTGTAATTGATGAGTTCTTTTCCTAATAAATTATATCAGATGGCAAGCACATTAAACCCAAAATGCCGGCCACAGTCCCTGCCCTTGGCCTCGGCGGACAATGCCGGCCTCAATTGGCCACGGCGTCGGTGCTGGCGTCTGTCCATCGCTGTCGACCCCACGTAATAGTAAAGAACGGGGCAAATATCTAGATATTTAGATATTTAGTACCGGATCAAATTAGAACCGGGACTAAATCTTTATTTAGTCTCCGTTGGTATTACCAACTGAGACTAAAATCCACTGGCAGACTATAAAGAACATATTAATCCCGGTTTAATAATATATGAGGTCTAACCAACCGGGACTTAAAAAATAGTTTTAGTTCCGGTTAAAATAACCAAGCAGGACAAAAGTGCAGAAGGCGCAGATTCTCTCTTTCCTCCTCCTTTTATTTTATCTTTTCCTCCCTTCTCCCATTCACTCGTTCTCTTCTCCCCTTATCCTTTTCTCTCCTCTATCTCATTTTCTTTCCTCTCTTCTCTGCAGGCGGGAGCCCGAGCTAGGGACGCGGGAGGCCGGCGGCCGGAGGGCGCAGCGACCAACGGGATGGGAGGCCTGCGCGGCGCGGCTG
>CM002478.1:13290074-13300091 GCA_000325765.3 Leersia perrieri | reverse complement strand
AATCCGAGCGATTCAATCGAGACGATTTCGAGCGGGCGCGGCGGCCACCCGCCCGGGAAGGCCGATTCCACCGCCTGGAATCGGCCGATCTAGCGTAGTGTTAGTGAGTTCCAAAACTAATATCAAAAAATTAGTTGAGTGCAACAAAATAAAAGTTCACAAGAAAGACGATCCGCTAATTTTGTAGACCATCACGAACAAGCATGTGTAGTTCTCTCTACCAAACTTGCTTAAGTGGCTGTGAAGCACCATCTTAAGGTGGTCTCACTATGATACACAAGTTTATCAACAATAGCTGCACTAAAGTTTTACATGCGGTAGTTCTTATGAGATGGCAAAATTTTCTTATAAATTATTCTTTACTTCAGCTAAAACCCACCTAACAATTCGAACACATCATAGTATCCTTTAACAGAGCAATAAAACTCCCCCTTTCTTAAAAGATTCTAACAGTCTGTCAAATGGTCAAATATACTATAAACATGATGTAAATAAGTAAATTCAGCGAAACAACTAACACTAAACTAATGGAAAAGGAACTATGAATCTTTTAGTTTTCAATTTTTGCTGTTCGTTTGATTGTTGAATGCTCCTGACGATAGTGTGACCTCAAAATCTTGCGTACACATTTTTTTTAGACTGGTTAAAATCTTCTAGAAATGCAAGTTAGTATTTAGCACAATATATATATGGTTTTGTTAGAAATATGCACTAGAGGTAATCACAGAGATGATCATATTTCATTGTATACATGATATTTATTTATATATATGGAATATCCATAAAAGCCAACTTGTTTTATTAATAATTATGTGAATTGTTTGTGAAACTCTTACCTGTATGGTTATTCTAAAGTTGTCCCTAGTCGAAGTTAAAGACTAACACATGTATTAGTTGACGACGATGTTTTATAGGTCATGGACATAGAGATGTCAAACTAATAATGTGTGCGTATGTATGACATGATGCTGGACCGACCCAACATGAGATATTGTAATCTCATTACACAACGTTCTTAGATTTGAGATTGTCGTATGTCCTCACGATGTGAATCGACCTACTTAGGGGTTATCAAAAGCTACTCCGTAACTAGGTAGTTATAAAGTTGACTTTCGGGTTTGTCATGAAGCATGCTGTGAGGCATGGTCAATCAAGATGGGATTTACCCCTCTATATCAGAGATATCTCTAGGCCCCTCGAGTGTTCGGATTAAGAAATGTATGGCCATGCTGGTTAAACGTTAACCTATTTAATGATTCGACTCACAGCAATAAGAAAGAGAGGTTAGTTTGGAGCTAGTCCAAATATCGTGAGGTAACGGAAATAGCTTGTACGTAACGTTGTGACAGTTCATCTGATATGATCTTTACGTGCACATAGGAGTTGATATGTCTTGCTAGAGGCCGTTGTTAACTATTGGCCGAGTAGGAGTACTTGGGCATATATGTGTGTGCGTGAACCTATAGGATCGCACGATTAATGGGCTGGAAGCCTAATTCGGATCGAGAAGGCTTAGGGTTGCTAATGGGCCTCAGATTCAGAAGCAAATTGAAACGCCTATATAATGAGAGGTGGGTGCACGGATTAGGGTTAGCCCTTCGGCAGCCGCTAATCACCCACGCCCACGCACGCCTTCGTCGCCCTCACGGACCTAGCAGCCCGTGGTGCGACTGTTTTCCTCCCTATACATATGGATACCTTGGAGGTGTTGTATCTAGAGCACTAGGACGAACCGCACGTGAACTGATCGAGGAGAAGACGTTGATCAACTGCACAACACTGCAACCACGACGCGTTTGTCTATGTCGAGACGGTTCCACATCTTCTACGCCTCTAGCGGTAATCCCGTGATCTATTACAGCAGTAGTTCCTGGTTTATGGGTTAGAAAATTTTGATTTGCGCTAACGTAGCCTCCCCGTAACCCTAGTTACTCTACAGGTTTCTCTGTCTTCACTGAATTAGATTCATTTCTCCAACCAAACAACTCAATTATGGTTTTCTTTTCGAAGGAAAGGCCTTATAGCTTGTTTATGAGAATTAATCAAAGTACAAAGAACAACCTGAACAGTGAAACATCTGACACCGTGCGACATTTGGATGCTAGTTTTGTCATCCAAATTAATCCCTGCTGGATGCAGCCATAGGTGGCGGCACATGCTGACACAGGCATATGTCCCCACAACAAGGTCACGGCTTCCGTGCTGAATCGTGATACTATACTCCATCTGTAAAAGGGGCCAATGCCATCTGTAAAAGGGGCCAATGGCTTATCTGCCACCATTTTGAATTGTTACTGTAAATCTACCACTAAAATGTTGTAATTAAAAATTTGCCATAAAAACGGTTAGATCCTCCTTTAGTTGCCATCAAATTGACAGATCAGACTAACACCGCTAGAAGCTAGATTTTCACAAAAAATTGGACAAAAATACCCCCGTTGACTAGTCCTCTGCCACTCCCACCGCCAAGCAGCTCTTTCGTCGCCGCTCACTACCGCCGAGCTGTCGTCACCGCGCCACTCCCCCCGGGCCGCCGGGCAGCGACGCTGCTTCTGCCGCACCGCCGTTGCCGCGCCGCCGCCGCTCGTCCTCCGTCGCTCCCGTTCAGCCGTTGTCGCCACACCACTCCCGTCAGGCCGCCGTCGCTGCGCCTCTCCCACCGCACCGCCACGCCGCTTCTGCCGAGCCGAGCCACCGTCGCGCTACTCCTGCTGGACCGCCGCCGCTCCCGCCGAGCCGCGCCACCGCCTCTTCGTCTCCTTTCAACAATAGCTAAGGGCAAAACTGCCATTTTTTGTTTTCTTTTGTTATCTATGAATTATTTTAATCCTCCTATTTGCAACAGACTAACAGCAATGGCAAACGGTGGCCACGTAATGCAAAACTAGTGGCAAATTTGCAGTTTATGTTTTTTTAATGGTTTTTTAGTATTAGGGGATAAAAGTGTGTGGTATATTTGCAATTCTCCCTAATATAAGGGATTAGGGTGGATGTGACACGATGTCCGTATTATATCCACCCTAGTTCTAATATTATTGGACAATGGAGTAATTAGCAACCCTAAACGTATGGCTTTGTAGACGCACGCAATTCATCGAATAGATGTAGTCCACATCGATGTCGCTCCGGGCCCTGGCTCTTGATGGACCCAAATTTGTAATATCGAAAAGCTCAATTTCTGGTACTTAACAGCTTGTTGCTTGCACACAGTACTATATATATGTACTAGTTGTGTATCAAATCATTGAAGACTAAATACCCCTCCGCCTGCCTGTTCAGATTTGTTATATTATGATGTGTCACATCTCATCCAAAATACGTATATAGTTGGATGGAGGGAACATGGTTGAATTTGGCTGCAGCTAGCTCTTGGTCTCTATAGATACTCTGTATCTTTGTATCTTTCCACTGGCTCGGTCATAATATAAATATTTTTTTATACACGAATCTAAATGTTCATATAGAAAAATCAATTTAAATTTTAGGGCGGAGGGATGTATATGTTATTGCACTCCTTTTGCTCTAGTTTTCTAATATTTCCATGGTTGACTTCATGACAATTAGGAATTGTGAGGCATGCTAAGCTAAAAGTGACAAAAAAAAAAAGCCCTCATCACAATCTCAACCTAGGAAGGACACAATAGCACTTATATGGAATTGCTAAGAAGCTTTCAATAGTTTTTTCTACACCAAAAATTTTCAAAATTTTGGTCATCGGGTCACATCAACAGTAATGGACAGATGGGGTGGGGGTGGTGTGGACGGACCCTATCACATTCTCAACCGAGGAAGACACAACAACAGTTATACTGAATTGCTAAAAAGTTTTTGACTTTTCTACGTCAAAACTTTCAAAATTCTGATCATCCAATCACATCAAAATTAATGAGCGGAGGGGGAAAGACGGGTGGGTGTGTGCCGGTCCATTTTAGTTCAGCCCAACGAGCATAACTTTATTCTAAAGGATAAAAAAATAAAACTTAATTCATTTGGTTCAACTAATATAAACTATATATTACCCGCAGGCTAGCACAGGCCCTTCCCTAATGTAGAGAATGGACCCTATCACAATCTCAACTGAGGAAGGCTGCACAACAATTATATTGAATTACTAAAATGCTTTTGATGGATTTTTTTGCCTGCATGCGGCAAGGGAAATTCTACTCTCGACTTAAGTAGCGAGTGGCCTTATCTCTTCACAAGGTAGCGCTCTCAGAGAGAGAGAAAGAGAGCCTCCACGGAGGAAGATCCTCTCCAGTCCCTCTTCCTTCTGAATCCGGCAGCTCGTCGTCGGTGAGGGGAGGGAGAGGGGTCAGCCCTCCTCCTAGTCTAGATAGTCAGCTTTATCTCCTGTTTGGGTTCATCCCATTTTATTTTTCTCTTTCTTTCTTCTGCAGCGCATCGAGGTCATCGGTGTCTGATCTCAGTTGTCCCTGTGCTCCGACCATGGTGGTTCTTGCTGTATTCAACTCCGGTGAGGGTTACTCTCACGAAATTCGTTGGTTTCTCACCGACGGCGTGGTTGTCAATACGTTCTCCAGATTTACACTTAATTATGTACTAGTTATATATAAATTAAACTATAATTATACCATTAATTCTATGCTATTTTTTAGGGTATATTTATTTATTTTTAAGAAGGTTTTGTAACTTTGTCCCGGAATTACATTGTACACGATGATACGACGATATGCATGTTTCCGGGAAAGTCAAATTAGCACGATATGCATCTTTCTAGTCCTCCGATTCCGATTGTTTTCTGTGATTCGTGCCAACGTTTCCGTTACCTCATGTGCCGTTATGTTGCTGGAGTAGTACTAGTTGTTGTTGCTGAGTATTCAAAAGAAGTAATTGTTGTGCTGCTGGAGTAGTAGTGTAGTACTAGTCGTCCACGACCGTCTTTCTATAGCTTCTCTCCTTCCTAATCACTTTTTAAAATACTTTAACTATTGTTTTCTACCAAAATATTTATCCGATCTAAAATTTAATTATACCATTATGTTCCTTACAATTAAATCTTTACAACAAGACCTCATATGATTATACTCTGATAATTAAAACTGGGTTACATCCCCAGTTGCACTAAATTATATTTCTTACATCCCAATTTATACAAAGTTACATCCAGATTGTAATAAGTTATATCCCATATTGAACTAAATTACATCTATACTGATCTAAGTTACTCTCCCTATTGAACTAAATTATATCCATGCTGAACTAAGTTACGTACATACTAAACTAAGTTACATCCATAATGACCTAAGTTACTTTCCCTATTGAACTAAGTTACTTCCCCCTATTGAACTAAATTACGTCCCTGTGATGCTAATTTACATCTGTCCTAGACTTAGTCTCGGAATGGATGTAACATAATCTCAGAATAGATGTAACTTAAGTTCACAATGGATGTAACTTGGTTTGGCATGGATGTAACTTACATCCTGGTGATGATGATTACTCAATGGGTAGTTACATCCTGCAATACTAGTTTAATAGGGAAAGTAACTTAGGTCAATATGGATGTAATTTAGTTCAATATGGGATATAACTTATTACAATCTGGATGTAACTTTGTAAAAATTGGGATGTAACCTTAGTACAATCCGGGATACAAGAGATATAACTTAGTGTAACTGGAGATGTAACCCACTTTTAATTATCACAATATAGTCATATGAGGTCTTATTGTAAAAATTTAATTGCAAGTAACACAATGGTACAATTAAATTCTAGATCGGATAAATAATTTGGTAGAAAACAATAGTTAAAGTATTTTAAAAAGTGATTAGAAAGGAGACAGAAGCCACATGCATCCGATGTGTCATGTGTACGCAATATCAGATGTCGACATGCAGTACGGTTTGGTACAGATACAACAATAGCCTATTTGATGGCAGGGCTTCATAGCATTACCTGGACGCAAATCTCGATGAAATCATGGACAGTTAGATGCATACATGCACATACCAGTAAGTTCTAAAAATCCGTCTGTGTCATGCATGTTATACGAGGAATGCAAAAGAAGGCATCTGTGAACATCACAACATGTTTGGACTTCGGTGTGCCCGAGGACTAGCTGTGACGTCACAATTATTCACCCAAACGAAAAAAGTAGAGTAGTATAAACTATAAACCACCCCGCACGACCAGACTCTGTTACACGTACTCGTCGATGCATGCCAACCATCAGGTAGCTAAGCTCGCATCGCTGAAGAAGCGGTTGACGACGAGCGCGTCGAGCAGCGCGACGTCCTCGGCGCGCGCGGCGCACCGCGGCGTCTTGTACTGGCTCACCGACGCGCCGCGCGCGACGCGCGCGTCCATGAGCGCGTCGAACGCGCCGGGCGACACGACTCGGATCTCGAGCGGCCCGATGTCGCGCCGCCCCCGCAGTTGACGGTACATGGCGTCGAGCCCCTCCTCCACGGCGCCGCAGCACGCGACCATCACGCGCGCCACGACGTCGTCGTTGCGCGGCGCAGGCGGCGTGAGCTCGCAGAAGAGGACGTAGTGGCCGGGAACGGAGGAGGCGTCGGCGTAGGCGGTGTAGTCGATGAGAACGAATCCAAGCGGCGGCTCGAGGAGGCGCTTCGCCGCCGCGACGACGGCGCGGTGGAGGTCGTCCTCGGTTGTCTTGTCGGCGTCGACGCTGAGCACCACGTTGCGCCGCCGCACGAACCGGAACTGCGGCGCCGCGTTGTGGAACCCCGACACCTGCAGCACGTCGCCGACACGGTACCGGTACAACCCTGCGCCACAAATTCAAGATGTGATGTCATGACTCACAACTAATACAATTAGTATCCATACACCGTGTTCGTACATATTCCCCCATTGACTTTTGTAAAGATAAGTTTGGTTGTTTATCTTATTTAGAAAATTTTAAGAAATATGTAAAATTATGTGCTATGCTTAAAGTACATTTATAATAAAATGATAGCAAAATAATTGATAATTATATAATTTTTT
This sequence comes from Leersia perrieri, assembly GCA_000325765.3. NCBI lineage: Eukaryota > Viridiplantae > Streptophyta > Magnoliopsida > Poales > Poaceae > Leersia > Leersia perrieri. The sequence continues at coordinate 13,293,119 of CM002478.1, read as the reverse complement.
AATAAAACAAATGATCAAACATATGCGAAAAAGTAAATAACATCAAATATTTTAGGATAGAGGGAGAACCTGTGAATGTGGTGACGACGAGCTCATAGAAGCCACCGACCTCGACGTCAACGAGGTCAACCACCGTGTCATGATCGTGGTCTACCTTGATGAACTCAAAGTAGCACATGTTGGGGATCAGCGTGTAGGCCACATCATCCGGCGGGTCGAGCGGCCGGATGTTGATGCCGAAGTATGACTCCGACGACCCATACACCATCGACACAAGCGGCAGTCCGCCGCCATAGAAGTCCAGCATCGGCACGCACTGCGCCATGGAACCCGTCACGATGGCCTCTATGTACTTGGCTCTCGGCCAAAGCCTCCTCACGATCCCCCTCCACGACGGCGCCGAGCATTCGGCCGCGATGGCGTCGGCGAGCTCTGGATCGGGGCGTGCCACGACCGCGTTGACCGCATGGCGGCATGCCGGGTCGGAGAGCACGCCGTAGCGCGCCCCGGCGGTGCCGATGTCGTGGCAGAGCTCATGCCAGTGCCGCTCGAGGAAGGTGATGGCGCGAAGGAACGCGGTGGCGAAGACGGTGCCAACGCGGACAACCTCGTTGCGCCTCACCAGGCCGCAGAGCAGCTGCGCGTACATGCTCTCCTCGAAGTCGGTGCACCGGATCGCCGCCTCCGGGCTCGTGCCATGGACTGCGCCGGCGTTGAGGAAGCTCGTCACCACCGTCCTTGCCTTCATCCCCGACAGGTGTCGTCACCTCCGGCTTTGCGAAGATTAGGTACATCGTCGTCCTCTCTCCCACCTCGTCCACATACCTGCATATATATACACACATATAACACACACATTGTGCTGTTCATTTGGGATAGAATAAAACAGTATTGGTAGATTGACAAAAAAAAAAATTTACACTTCCCGAACTATTAAAAAAAAAGTTTACACATCAAAGTGTTCGTTTGTCTGTACGTATGTTCATGGCGTACTCTCATCGATCGATGTTACTCCCTCCATCCATATTTATTTGACGTTGGTTAACTCATTTTTTAGCTAACCACTTCAAATAAAAAAGACAGAGGAAGTATTACACTTGTTCCCTTACCTGTTAATGAGCGGAGAGACGAGGCTGGACATGAAGGCACGGCGGCGGAGGTCGTCCGCCGTCGACGGCATCAGCTTCCGCTCGCCGCCCGACGTGCCGGAGCTATCCACATATATATCCATCACATGTCAGTTGCCGGTAATTAAATCAATTACGCACTTACTAAAATTACTTACATAAATTAATTATGACCTCGTGAGGAACTCGGTGATCGGCGCGGAGGAGACGAGCAACGAGGAATCCTCGCCGCCGCGGGCGATGCGGTCGACGAACGGCTTGATGTCCTCGTACTCGACGACGGGCACGCGCTGCTTGAACGCCGCGGCGAGGTCGTCGTCGCCGTCGACGGCGAGGTAGCGGCGGAGGTACTCCGTGCCGGCGTTCGTGTCGACGATGTCCTTGAGGAGGCGGCGCTGGATGGCTCCGGCGTGGGTGGTCAGTTCCTCGATGAGGTCCAGGCTCGGCGGCGCGGGCGCCAGGGCGGCGAGCTTGATGATGCCGCCGTCGTCGTGGTCGTGTGTGGCAGAGGCATCCATGGTTTGATTCGGTTGTTGCATATTTAGTGTGTGTGGTTCAAGGTGCTGGGGCTTGGAGGGGTCAGGTGTTGGTGAATGGTGATCGCGTTCGATCGGTGTATATGTACTACTGAGAGATGGATCTGTACGTTGATGGCCGTTTGATCGATTGAGACTAAAAAAATGGCGTGTCTTTGGCACGTTTATACAGCTATGTACAACGTTTATAATTGTTAATTCCCAAAAATACCAGAAAAATTAAGCATAATATACGTATGTACCATGTATGAATGAATCAAAAATAATTTAACTTGTTAGTACCGATTCTAGGCATCTCTTGTCCTTGACTTATAGGATAAGAGAAATAGGTATGACTGAGTTCAAGCTGTTAGCTGGAATTTATTTCTTGTTTAAAGTTTTCGAATTGCTAAACTGTATATTATATTAGATAATACATAATCACTTATGTGATACTCATCTTGTTTTGCCTTGCAAAAAAAAAAGCAACAAAGTCGTGAGACAAAAACAGCCATTGGTGCATGATTAAAATAGTAAAAACTAAAGAAAATCTTGCACGTATGAATATTATCTTTATGTTGCCTATGAAGCATATGAAATGGGATACATCAACCAGAGTGGCCATGGTTATAAAGAAAACCAGAGGCCAGTCAGTGGTAAATAAAAGAATAAAATATTCTAGTTGCAGTCATCACATTAATTCAGAAATTCAGAATTATTTTTTTTCCATAATGAAAATCAACCTGACCCTAAACAAAGCCAAAACAAAATACAGAAATCAAATACTCCAAGGAATAACCAATAAAACCATACTTCCATTTTTAGCTTAATTTATCATAGCATGTGTCTGCATCCTAGCTAATCCCCACGAATGACGAATAACACTAGTAGGAATGTGTTCATATATGACGAAACGTTTTTGTCATAGTAGATATTAAATTTGTCATAAGGAAAAATTGTGACGAACTAGTGACGAAACTGAGTTCGTAAAAAACGGAGCGTCATGTTATTTCATTTATGACGAATTTGACAGTTTCGTCACAAAACTGATTCCATTCTGTGACGAAGCTCAATTTAGCACCACGTCATCGTCCAAGCTGGCAACATGCGTATCCGCTGACTAGGATCCAACGTGTCTGTTGACTAGGATCTGACGTGTCTTGCGTTTATTGGAACACATGCCCAATTATATTATATATATATTTACATTACTATCAAAATAACAAATATACTAAACCCATTATATTATATATATTTGTATTCACAGTAATATAGAAATGTTACAGCAGAAATTTAAACCCTAATTTACATATTGCATTCACAGTGATATTACATTCACAGTAATATAAAACACATGCCCAATTATACAAAATACACATGCCCAATTATACAAAACACACATG
>CM002478.1:13239457-13261850 GCA_000325765.3 Leersia perrieri | reverse complement strand
TGTTTAAATGAATACGAAAAACTTCAAAAATATTTGAGTATGAATATTAACTTGTTTACTAACTAATTCAAACAAGTTTGAATTAAATTTGAATTGATACATGTTATATTTGATGAAATTTTGATTCTAGGTATGTACCGCATATACATATAATTATCCTAGGCATGTGATACACTGTACTCAAATATATTTGAATTTGACATGTTTTATTACTAGGGATGAGTTTTAAATGTATTATTATGACTAGGTATATACCTACAAGTTTTAAAATTTTAAAATTTAAACTAAATTTGTATGTTTAAAACCTTGAAGGCCATACACCATGGTGTCCCATTTGGGTGTCCTATACGTATATATATACGTATATATATATATATACGTGTATATATATATACGTATATATACGTATACGTGTATATATGCATATGTATGTATACGTATATGTATGTATACGTATATGTATATATATGTATATATGTATATGTACATGTGCATACATACATATATGTACGTACATATATATACATACATATACATACACATATATATACATACATACATACACATATACATACACATATACATACACATGTACATACACATGTACATACACACATACATACATATACATACATATATATCTATACCTATTATAAATATTTAACTTGTTTCCGTTCGTCACATGTCCGTTTGGTACGTCGGTTGCGTCATGTTTGCATCATCACGACGTCATCTCGCGTGGCTAGCGTATAGATGGAATCCGAAATACTCACCCGTGTTTTTCTGTTCCTTTGTCTTTGCCGATTGGGCCTTTTCAAAACTTTCAAGTTTCTTGGGCCAGCCTGCAATGTCTTGGATGGCCCCACGAAGGCTGCAGCTGGCGATCTTGATTTTCTAGCTATTTGATGGGTGTACTTCTCAGTTATTTTCAGATTTTATTCTAAAAAGGAAATTAGTCCGGTTATTGGTGGGTCACTTGCTACGTGTGCAACAATCTCGGGGTAATTAAATAAAGCTAGAGAATTCTAATTTCCTAACGTTAACTAAATTTTATATTTATTGGAGAGTAATAATTGGTCTCTCCAATATTTATTGAAATGTTTATAAAAAATATATATTCATTGAACTAAATTTTATACTAGGTTGTATCTTTTATCTTATAAGAAATTAAGAAAGTATCTTCTTTTTGTTGTGACTTCTTTTTTATAGTACTTTAAATATGACTTATTTTTTTATATTTGCAAATAAATGGTCGAACATTGCAAATAAAAAGTAACTCTTACGTTATAAAATAGAGGAAGTGATTTTTATCATTAAGTTTCTCCGTTGCAACGCACGGACACATTTTCTAGTATATATTAACAGCCAACATAAAGTATTTATGTACACTAAAATAAAAAGGGACTATCTATGTGACATGCATCTGAAATTTGTTGTGTTCAGTCAAATTTGTGACCATGGGATGTGACACGTGTAACAATCTTGCTGCCCCTTTCGTTCCAGCACTCTTCTGTTTCTTTATCTTATTGGGTCAGATCTGATCACACATGTCCTTTATGTGCCTTTGTCTTTAGCACATTAAAACAGGCTTAACCCAGAAAACACCATGCTTAGCCCAAAAAATAACTAAACATGATACAGAATTACAGATAACCTAGAAAGCAGAAACACTAGCTTCATGACGTCCATATTGCACTACCTCCAACTGCACCATCATCTTCATTTTTACTCCATTATTCTGTAGTTTTCCATGACTGAGATCAGCAATATGACGATACTGACATGCAAAAACACAAGCAAACCAAAGCTTAGAAAGGAGTTTTTCAGTTCTTGAAACAGATGCACTCCTAGGATTCAGAGAAATAAACTCTGAGAAGAATCAATAAATCATAATAACAAGGAAATAAGCAGTTGCAATATCAGGTATTGAGGAATAAAAAGGGAAGTTCTACAATTGCTAAGGTCAAAAATAAAAATAGAAAGTAGTGCAGTTGCATAATACACTGAAACAATGATAAGATCACACACTTCGGAAGGAGCTGGCACCTGAACCAAAACCACCCTATTCAGCAAGAATGCATCCAAAATGTTGTCCCATGTCCCTTCCATAGTAACAAAAGAAGAGACAGAATAAAGCAAAGCAAAGATGGTGTCACTGCTGAAACAGAGAAGGGCTTGGCTAAAATTGAAAAGATTATGTAACATGAATAACATATTTTTTTTGAAAAAATTAGGAACTAAGATTAGATTGTAACAATTACAGGACCGTGATTCTTTCACCTCTAAAATGCACTTGATGCCACCTTACACAATTTCAGAATGTCTGAATAACCAAGGAGAGCAACCAGTTAGTACTACTATTTATTTTCCTTTTCCTATTTTCTTTGTATCAGCCTCTCTAGAGGCTACCTCATCATCACATACCTTCCAATGTTTATGGAATTAACACAGACCAACTAATAATAGGACATGTTATTCATATATACCCAATAAGAAATCATAACAAAATTTTATTGAGGTCGTTACCGAAGTGTTTTTTCGCTGACAAAACAAAGGCAACAAACAAAATTAACAGAAGAAAAACTAAGAAAACCCCATATCATAATCACCCCAAGAAGAAATCCTAACAAAATTTTAATGATGCAACGACAGAGATATCCGGCTGAAATCCCACAAAATTTGATTGTGCTCTTGCTCCCAGAACTGAAATTTAATGATAATGTAGTTAAAATTCAGTACTAGGAGAACAAAAGAAGCAAGCTCTTTACTGTTTAGGTTATTCAGAGTGAAAAAAAAAAGGTCTAACACTATAGACCACAAAGATGTTTTTAATCAAACTAGTGGTTTACAGACCTGTTGTTCCGAAATTAGTTCCTGCAGCTAGGACCTGATATCCTTCATTTTCATAAAGCTAATCGCTTAATAACATCATACTCATAACGGGTAGCAGTTCCCAATCCCAGACATCATATATAAATTTTAGCCAAAAAATAGAACATGATGATAACTATCTTACAAGATTGGAGGCGCTCTGCATCTGACATCACCAGAAGATGCAACCTGCAAAGACTGGAACACAACGGGCAATGGACCAGGATATACATCAATATTAAAGCACAAAACTTACCGTGTCCCTGCAGAATATTGGGATCTTCAAGTAATGAGAACAACATTTAACTCCCTTCCAAATATTGATAGCTTGACCTCAAAAGGCAAACGGGAAAATACATTTGTGTTAGTTTCCTAGTATGCAGGATTGAGAAAACAGTTTCAACACATTCATTTATGCATGTTTGCACAGATCAGCTGAAAATTGGGACATAATTGTTACACAAATAGAAGAACTAAATAAGAACAGCACTCACAAGCTCCTTAAGTCCACTACCTGCAAGAGGTCAGAATTGCATGATCCTTTCGTCAATCCTACTCTCACCATTCCCATGGAACAAACTGGACAAAGAAAACTACCCGAATCCTTCAGTCAATCTAGCAATAAAAAAACCACATAAACTCCATGCTTCTACAACAGATCAGAGAGAGAGCACACAATGCATTGATATAGAAGGGGTGGCTACAGATGGCCAGATCCATCGGGAGGGAGGCAAGAGGCAACAAACCAGCTCAGGGCAGTCGGCTGCGCTCTCCTCGCTCCGCCTCTGCCTTCAAGGACAGCGGGTCGTCCCTCAGCTCCAGACAGCCAGATCTGCTGGCCAGGGACACCCACCCGGGGGAGGGGGGCAGAACAGACAAGGAGAGGGTATGTGGTGGGTGGTGTCTCGTATCCTCTCCTCTGGGGGATCTCCCTCCTCTCCGGCCGCCTCTGGCAGAACGACGGCGACGACGCTGGGAGAGCAACGGCAGCGACGAGCGTGAGGGAGCGAGTGGAGGAAGTGGAGTGTGTGGCCAATTGGATCCAAAAAAAAAAGGGTCCAAACCCAAATTCTTGCGGGCCCGGTAACATCTGCATGAATCTTGGAACAAAATCATGTGCCCTAGAATTTGACTGAAAAACAAAAATAAAACAGATGCATGTCACCTAGCAAAACCGTAAAATAAACTTCACCCGTTGCAACGTACGGGCACTTTGCTAGTCAAGTCATATATTAGTGTTGTGTACAAAAGAAAATATGCCCTTATCGACATGCTTTCCAGGGTTATCTGTAGAAACTACAAACAAATAAACAACGATAATAATATGTATTTAGTTATTTATTAGGAACAAAATGTTCCATAGACAGTTTATGTGGCTCTTACACGCCAGCACAAGGATCAGGATAAATTCATCAACTCTAAGTTTGAGAGGACATGCATTCAGTCAGCTTAACACAGGGTTGGATGGGGGATAATTTCTTACAGGAAAGCAGTGCAATCTAGGTAATAATAAGCGTGAAACTAGATGAATACCCCTCCATCTGCGGGTACATTTTTTATTAATGATCCGAAGGCTAGAACTAATTGAGATCATATGTGCCTTCATGCGAGAAAAGAAACCTTGCATGATAATCAACTATCGAAAGGTTAGAAACTACTAAAATGATGTGGCTTCATGGCAGAAGAGAAAAATGTCATTAACTACACTTGGTGAGAGGCAACTAGGTGTTTGTTATTTTAAGCGTTATTAGCTTCCCCAAATTGAACACAAATTCAGCTAACAAGGACTCTAACCACTTTAGCTAGCCTAAACTTAACTGCATTAGCTAGAAAGGCCACATTAGTGAACTGTAGACCCTAACGGTACGACAGTTCAGACATTATATCACTTATAAGTCACAACATGAACATGTCATAGCTACACGGTGAAGAAATCAGTAGAGAACAGAACAAAGACAGAAACTTACATGAGCCTCAAAGTTGGGGCTAGTCAATTTGCCATATCAAAAAATGTTTATTGCAAGTGAAATAGAATATTTCTGTGAAGACCTACAAGCAACAATGGTAAGGTTGTCAATAAAATAATATAATATAATTGATCGAAATCAATTGAAAATGGAAAAGAAAAACAACCAGGACTTGGGACAAACTTCTATACAATGGTTTCCTACTGTTTTTACTATTAAGCATCAAACATCTGAATTACCTTTTTTTCAGGGGCGGAAAGTTACATCAGATGCTTTTTCAGTCAAAGGTATGAGCTGTGCGTGGAAGAGAATGGAAAGTTGAAAACCAAGTCTTGTTTTGGCTTTGCTTAAAAAAAGGCTTCTAAGAATAACAATAGTAAAGTGAAATGAAATGTCGGTGCCCCTGAAACTTCTACAACTGTTTTAACAACAATAGGGAGGTGAAATGAAATATTGGTGTCACTGAAACTTTTACAACTATTTTAGAACTGGGGCCCCAAATGCAAAACTATCTAACATTATTACAGGTAGACATCTAATGAGTCTGATCTGTTTTACATGTTACACTACTTCCATAAGAAATTAGAAAATCCTATGTTAGGAGAAGGTTATGATATAATCATAGAACATTCAGAAACTATATCTCAAATCTCAAGAAACATATCATTTCGACATCAATCGGATCCATCGCCTTTAACTTCTGCAAATGCCCGTTAGTATCTGGATCAAATATGCTTCCGAGAAAGCTGTATACTTGCGCAAAATTTGGCATAGCTGCATGTGTAACCAGATAGGAACAAAAGTAAGGATAAAGTAGAAAATGCACTCAGCCATTAATATCAATGCCCTTACCCTAAAGGAATATTATACTAACTTAAAGATGATATCATATTTCACAATAAGTAATTCAAGGACATGTTGCATGATAGGATAATATGTTTGAATACATATGAAACTATACATATATGAGTAGTCAGGACCTCAAGAGGTAGATGATTACTTGGAACCATGCAAACAACTTGAGAAACTTAGTTTCCATTGACCATAGAAGACTAATATTGACCCCCATCATGAATCATCAATTATGAAATGTGATGCATTTAGGAACCAAGCATTAATAAAATTCAACACTACTGTCAGGAGGGGTATTCAGTTTGCAATGGTTTCCAACACGATTGGTCCAAGAGGGGACACCCGGATATTTAGTTTGCAATGGTTTCCACCACAGTTGGTCCAAACATACAAGTTGTGCCAAGATAGATTTGCAAACTGTATGCTGGGTAAGGGAAACCCACCACATAATGGTAACTGCTTCAGAAATTAGCCAAGTTGCAGAAGGGCTCTCGTTGCTACTAGAGCACTTATTTGTCGCAACAGCACATGTACCTGCCAAACATGTGTGCAGTTAGTATTTCTACCACAATCTATTAATTTTGAGCAAAGATTATGACCAGAGTAGGTAAACATACCTTGTGTGCGACTTGCACTGAAAAGGTTTGAACAATGGCATTGTTGTCCCAGGAGGGTGCTACAGGACTGGCATTTTATTTATGATGACAGGTGATGTATCCACATGGAACACCCCCCCCCACAACATCGAGGAGGAGGTTGCGATATAGCAGCTTGTGAAACTGCATGAGCTAAATAATTCCGATTAGTACTTCCAACTAGAAACTGTTGGTAGCAAAAAGATTATTACAAACAGTACAGACCATTTTTAGAGTCCTTCTGTGGATATGGATGAGCTGCCTTCTATTTTGGACTGGATGGAGGCAGATGTTCACCTGTACCAATTTTTTTGAACCTTCAAAAAGTACTTCTGTGCATGGCTCTTTATCTGTCAAAAGAACGTATTTTCAGATTTTGCAGAGACACCATAATGGTGTAGAAGCATTTCATTTAATTGGCACAAAAATATTACTTTCTTCTGTTCAGCCCAGCCAGTGGCGGAGCCAGGGCCCGGCAACCATGGGCAGGTGCCCGGGCTCCACCTAATGCATGCAGTGAGTATATGTAGTTGCTTAATGACTGGCTTTGACAAATGCAGCCGGGAGGGATCCATCCTTAATTACCGTGCTTATAGCTAGGCACAGGTCATGGATGCAGTGTACTGGGTACTTCTTTTTTTAAAAAAATTACTGTACTTAATCTGTTGGTTCTAATGGAGGTAAATCGATCAGTCAGGCAAACAAGCAAGTACTCTCGACATCATATAGTTCTCTAGTGCTCATCATCTTTTTTTTTTCTTTTGAAGATAATACAAGCCCTATAGTCCACACATCAACAATACACAAGTCATAATCCATCATTTCAGATATAATCATGTGCACTTATTTTCCTCTCTAATTAAAAATCAATGACAAGTCAATTTTGCTCATGCTCACATATTACAGTAATACCCTATGGTTTAAGTTTTTTTCTATCGCTAAGCCTGCCCAGGCTCAAGAAAATTCCTAGATCACCACTGAGCACAGCATATTTGTACCTGCTAAAGCGCGCTTACTATAATACCCGAGCTCAACACAAGCTCGAGCCAACCACACTCTTGACCTTCCAAGCAGGCTTAGACCGAGCTCAATCAACCAAAGTACAGTTCAAGTTTTCAACTGTAATTCGACTTGATTGACTTGGAACTAGATTTGAACAAGATGCACATACTATAGTTTCACATAAATGTTTGCTTCTTTTATGGAAAAAAATAAAGAAATTGAAATCCATGAGTCCAAGTATAGCAATTATTCCACACCAGGCATAATATTCTACTAGTCAAATAAAATGACAGCAATTAACAGATGAAACATAATTGGTTTGTTTCGAGTAATATGTGGCATTACCAAATTTCAAACGATTGTGACATTGTCAACCACATACATATAGAATACTTCAAACCAAAAATCAACACCCCTCAAAAGCAACCAGAGAAGAATGAAAATGCTGAATTGATAAGGTAGCTATGGACCATACCTGTATCACAATTTTTGAGCCAACATATGCTTCAATCTTTTTCCAATCACGATCAAACCTAAATCGAACTAAAGAAAACGAAGCATAACTAAGAAGTGTTTACACAACATTAAACAGCCTGATTATAATTAATCAACAAAAGCATTTTATCAATCAAACTTAACAGCCACATGTATGAATCAGTATGGTATGTAGCTTGAAAGTTTAGCAGTAACCATAGGCATCAAGAGATTAAGAAACAGCCCATGCTAATTTAAATTACAAGTTCAATAAGATTAGCACATTACAATTATCTGAAAGAACAATGCTACATTTAACAGGTTGGTAAGTGATAAAAAACCAGCACATTCCACATTTTACACCTAATGTTTCTGTGAATTATTCTAAGATTCATCATTGTCCTATCCTGCCATGCAAAACAACCCACTAGGAGACATTAACAAACCTTTCTACTGAACTGGATCCAAGCTATCCCCAGTATCTGTAGTGTTTAACATTGGCTAGTATTTCTTATCGGTTTTGTATGGAAGGGGCAAGAGGAGGTGAGTGGGGGTCATTGCTTGGAGGCAATGAGTCTGGGAAAGCCCTAATACTACGATGCAATGGTTGACCCAGCGAATAGAGCAGCAAAACAGTTTAATATGGGTGATGGAAAATGCACTGATTTTTGGAGGGGATCAGCTATCAAGCTGGTTCAATCAAGAGTTCCAAGCAGGTGTTTAAGCTGTCGACACAAGATGAAATAAGTTGTAATTTGTTTCTCCCCAATGACAGGTAGTTGCTGACATGAACTAAGGAACAGATCAATAATGTCTGCAATCACCCAAGATAAATGGTGGTCATCGAAACATCACAGAAGAAAACACATGCTGCTGCTGCTGCATCAATTATAAGCTGGAGATCAGTAGGGTTTGAAAACCACAGAGAAATAAATGCAGCACTCCTCTGAGTTCACATTCCAACGATCAAAACTGAAGTTCGTCAAGGTGAATTACTGCAAGTACCCGTAGCATAACAATGACAAAACATATTGCGACTCCTAGTCTCAGACAGCTTTCGGCCACACATCAGATTTCCCTCAGCTTTCAGCCACATATCATATTTCCCACAGCTTTCACCTTTACCTTCAGGATCCGACCGGCTCAAACTAAAAAGTAATCTCTGAGTCAAGTATACTGTCAATGTCCTTCATGATGCAAATGATATCCTCGAGAAAAACAGCCATCCTTATCTCTCCCTCGTCATCCGTGTCCGTGTCATCAGCTGTGCCCGTCTTGTCATCATCCTCAGTATCTGTCTCCTCCTCATCAGTGTCTGAATCATCCTCAATCGCCGCCTGCTCATCAGTAGCAGCCCCCTCTAGCAGCAGCTGCTGCTCCTCCATCACTAGGTTGGCGATGGCGTGGCCCTCTACCGCAACCTCACGAGCCTTGGTGAGAAGACTCAACACCTCCTGCACGAGGGAGCTGCCCTCCGCCACGGCAAGCGCCAGCTCTAAATCCTCACAAATACTGTCGAGCGTGGCCACGTGCAGGGCGGAGATGTCGGAAGCAGTAAACGAGTCACTCTCAACAATCTTCATCCACTCCTCTATGGTAATCGAAACGCCCCGAAGCAAAATCGACAGGGTGCGGGCATTCTCGAGACCGGCCCTCCCCAACCTGATGCGCCACCTCCTCTCCTCCGCGTCCACGAGAGCGGAGAGGATGCGGCCCGCCTCACCCAGGTGCTCCAGGAAGGTGATCTCAACATCAACCCCTCCTTCATTGGCGAGGTTCTCCAGAGCCAATTCTGTCTGCTCTAATGACGATAGCACAACAGAATAAAGCAAAACACCTGTGGGTGATGAGGGTGATCCGAATGCAAAACTTTGTGTCGACGAGCCGGAAGCAGAAGAGGAAGAGTAGGAGGACCCGGAACCGGAACCGGCAGCTGGCGTGGTGGAAGAGCCCGTGGAGGAGCGGGAGCCGGAGGTCGAGCGCACTGAGGAGGAGGGAGAAATACTGGTGGTGGTCGAGGAGCGTGCAGCGTCTGTGGAGCTTGGCGAGGAGGTGCTCACCGCTGGGGTCGTGGTGGTGGTCGAGGAGCGCGGCGAGTTGGAAATGGCGGTGGAGGTCGAGCTGCTCGCCGCTGGGGTCGTGGTGGTGCAGAGGCCAGCGGCGATGGTGGTCGAGGAGCGCAGCGAGATGGAAACGGCGGTGGAGGTCGATCTGCTCGCCGCTGGGGTCGTGGTGGTGGAGAGGTCAGCGGCAACGGTGGTCGAGGTGCTCGCCGCGCCCGCGGGGGTCATGACCGAGGTAGGCGACGCGGGATTCGTCGTGGCGGAGAGGGCAACGGCGGAGGCGGTGGTCGGAGAGCGCGCTGCGTCAGTGGAGCGCGGCGAGGAGAGGACACCCGCCGCGGTGGTGGTCGAGGCGGAGGCGGAGGCGGAGGCGGTGGTCGGGGAGCGCGCCGCGGGAGTGGAGCTCGGCGAGGAGGGGGCAACCGCGGTCGTGGTGGTCGAGGCGGAGGCGGAGGCGGTGGCCAGGGGACGCGCCGCGGCAGTGGAGCGCGGCGAGGAGGGGGCAACCGCGGCGGCGCTCATCGTGGCCACCGCGGCGGAGGACGAGGGCTGGAATCCGGAGGTCGGGGAGGGGAATCGGAGATTCGGAGGTAGGCGAAGTGGGGGATTTAACTATTTGCCACTGGGCACTAATAAAATGTCACTTTTCTAAATGAAGCTAAGTAACCCACTTTTTTATAAGGGAATGCTGATTATAATGATGCTAGCTAGGACATGGACATAAACTGACCAGTTTGCCTCTGATTTGACCCATTCTATACTAGCAGATTCAACCGCGAACGGCCTGTAGCCTAGTGGTTACATGAGCATTAGTAACACCTGAGGTCCTGGGTTTGATTCCTCGTGGGAACAAATTTTCCAAGACTTAACGGCTTTGTGCTTTTAGTGGTAGCGACGTACCCGTCGACAGCGAGGCGCCCGTGGTGGCTTTGTCAATCTCAAGAATTTGCCGGCCCAGTCTTCGAAGATACTCATAGAGGTAGGTTTACGTGCGTGCGTTCATAGGGGTGAGTGTGCGTCCGTTCTGGATGTCTACGTTGTACTGTGTAATTAAAAAAAACAGATTCAACAAGTTTATATACACATACAACAACAGATTAGTCCAACAAATATACGAGATTGAACAAGTTTATTTCTGCCGTGAACAAAATTTCAAGTTGGTATGAACAAACAAGAATATATTTCTACAATTTAATATGAACATAAAAGCCTCTCATGGCAGGTGAATAATGAATTCATAGCATTTTCACTAGTTAACAAGACCATACATACCACAGGAAGGTTCAAGATACATATGCTAATCCATACATCAAGGTCATTAGGGCCATCCATTAGTTTATAGCAAAATAAGGCCATACATCCTTCAGCAAAATAACAAGACCTAAACAAGGTGTGGCTGCCACTTGACAAGTCGCATAACAGTACAACAAAATAAGGCTACACATGACAGCAAAACAACAAGACCACATGACAACAAAATAAGTCATCATTTGACCATAATCAGAATAAGACACATCACATATCAAAATACTTATACTATGATGATAACGCCCCCGAACCTCATAATCTTAGTTCGGTTGCTATAATACTTGTAACCTATGATTTAGTAACAGTCTCAGGACACAAATGTTGGTACTCACAGACACAATCGTGGATCAAAGAAATTAATTTATCATAACACCGGGATACCTCCTTACATAGGCTCCTTTCCGGACCCTAGACGGTAGTAAGGCTACAAGCCACACAGCACAGGAAAGAGAACACAAACTACGAAGTGAAAACGGGAGCCAACTAAGGGCAGCGGGCTCAGAAAGGAACTACGCGACTAAGCACAACACACGGCATGGCTTGGGAACTAGGACGAGACTCTAGAACTCCTCGTACTCGATCTGCACGTGGAAGTACTCCTCAGTGGTCAAGTCGAGCACTAACTCGTCTTCAACACATAATTATTTATATAGGGAGCAAGGGTGAGTACTAAAGTACTCCGCAAGCCATGGAAAATGTGATATGCACAAGCTTGCACAAAAGGGCTAAGGTTTATTTTTGCGCTAAGGCAGCAGTTTGGTTTTTAAAATAGGTTTTCCCCAAAACTTCTACAAGTGAGTCAAGATTTTAGTTATTTAACCAAGTAACAAATAATCATATAACGGATATAATGGCATGGAACCCATGATTTATCACGAAGACTAAATCATGTCATAATCTCGATCATCATCCACTTATTCAAAACGTGGTGCCTCAATACACCCCAGATTACACAGTTCTGTTTCGACCATGAAGGTCTCCTGTCAGTCACGAAGGCCGACTCAAAATCACGCTTCCCATCCTATAAAGGTTTTAATCAAAACTTGGCAAAACAAAACTATTCTAAGGGCATCACCGCACATTCGCCCGTATTTGGGGGCACGACTGTCGAACAGTTTTACACTCTGCAGAGATTGCACGCTTTACCCACACGACACGAAAATGACACCAACAACCCATCGGTCATTGGAAATTCATGACAAGGTTTTTCCAAAGCCATCCTACGTCTCTCATGTTGCGTGGCTGGGTTGACTTGACGCACAACCAGTATCTGACTATTCACGCAGCCATCATCTACATAGGGCGTATAACGAGGGTACCCACGGATCTCGTATCCCCCATAAAGGCGAGATACCGGTGACCCTAGATCCTGAAACCCCCCACGAAGGCAAGGAATCAGCGACCTGTCTCACACAACTTTACCTTACCTCCGGCATGTTCCACAACCATCAACATACAGGAAAACATAGACTAACTAAGTACTCATCCAGGGGTATACCCATATTGCCCGTATGGTCACACTATAAGATAATTGGATGGAATCCCCAAAGGAAATCGGTCCTTATGGACAAAACTTAGTCTCGCCACACAGGCCTCCTGACTAAGTTTTATCAATTTCGCAAATCAACTTTTTATTCTTCGCAAAATTTCTCTTCGTATAAAAGCAACTTTCTAAACCCAGAGTTTTTTTTCCACACAGTGTTGTCTAAGCGTGGCATGGCTAAGCAAAACTACCTCGAAAAAAGCTACCCATCAGGTAGTATTCCGGTGTACCAATTTTTAGTGGAGTTTACAAAAGGAAGCAAGTATTTAACCTACCAATCAAAAGTGCGACTAAGGGCGGGTCCGCCGATTAAGCATTAACCGAGGCTGAGCTAAGTTGTAGTGTAACCTAACATAGAAAATGTTAATATTCATAATGCTTATAAGCTACCTATACGATATACACCATGATCTTAACTTAGTAGTTTTACATGTTGCAACGCACATGCACCTTTTCTAGTTACCCTATAAAGCAAGGCCTAGAGTATGTGGGAGGGGAAGGCCCACTCAGCGGTACTCGTGTTAAGCTCTCCTTTGATTCATATGGAAAACGTAAAAATGTGGAGGATTTTAAACAGATACATTAAAAATTCCTGAGAAAGCATTTGAAACAAATGATTGAATCATATATTTTCACATGAAATTCCTATGGAATGTACAATCCTATAGAGATTTTTAGAGGAAAATAAGAATTATTTTCTATCTCATGTTTTCTCCTTTTCATGACCCTCAAACCCTGTATTTTTCTTGTATCTCAATCAAATGATGATTTTGAAACTTTCTTGTGTTTTTAATTCTGTGAGAATTCAATGGGTAAGTCATTCTATTTCTATATTTTCCCTATTCCTTTATTTTACACTCCTGCATTCCAACTCAGGTGAGTTGTGCTTGTGTCTAAAGGGGTATCGATTATTGTAATGAATTAGGCACCACTTTTCCCAATTGAAACCTTCCCCTTTTCCCCAAAACTTCCTATTCTATCATCTTTATTTCCTTTCCCCCCAACTGTTTGAGTTTGACCAAATTCCTGAGATAGATATCGTAACACACAGGTCCTACAAAATTCCTTCATTCCAGTTCCAAAGGAAGCCTGCATGGCCCTATCTCAGATGTGATCCCATATAAACAATTTGTTGTCACGGTTAGAATTAAGCTTAATAAGATGTACACATGTTGGTCAATATGTATTTGGAAAACAATCACGCATTTTGCGCTAACTCCATAACAAACTTAAAAATTAACAAGTAATGTAATGCTCAGGCAGTTTTACTATTAACTGTTTCATATCTGGCTCGTAAAATGTACATGGAATTCAAATAAAATACATAATGTCGATTGTCGAATTAAATCCTAATACTAATCCATGTAGCATAACACACTCGAGTTATTTATGACATGATTCTTCAGAATGGAATTCATTGCAGGGCTCAATAACCTTAAACTTGATGTTTGAGGGAACTTTCTTCTCAATATGTGTTCTGATAGCCAAAATACTCTTTCGGGCTTCCATAAGAGCATCCTTGCTCAAGGGCAGGCATGTGTTGGATTCGCAAAGCCTCATATCATAACCACGTGTGGTGTCCAATGTAAGCCGCTTTAATGAAACAGCAAACTCAAGAATATAGTTTGTTAGCTCAATCATGGTCTTGGAAGAACAAAAGCCAGTGATCATCACTGTCTTGAGTTTTTTGTGGCAATGTTCTGAAATGCGCTTCTTCAGTGAGGAGTCACCCTGATTTAATTCAAGAATAGAATCATTGCTCAAGGCAGGCAACTCTACCTGCATAAGTGCATATTCTAGTTATCAGTGAGTGTTCAAACAATAAAAAAGCCATAGCAACATTCATAATGTACCTTTTAAATAAGTATAATAATTTGGTTAAATGCAAACATTCAACCTCCAATACATAAAAAGGACAGTGAAGCAAGAATAAGTTAACCTACAGAACTTAAAAGTACCATTATTGTTTTATGTGCTCAAGATGAGTCCGTCTAATTAGTCTTGTTCTGTTGAAAGGTAAGAGAATATCAAGGATAACTAATTGTAAGTAAAAAGTTTTGTGAAATGAACCATGGCTTACACGCAGGATAAACTTCTTCAAGGAGGGTGCAGCATCAAGAAATGAAACCAGAGAACAAAAATCATAATCTGGGGATTGACTTGGCGTTAAAAGAACTATCTCCAAATGCTTGAGGTGTAGAAATTTGCCAACTAACGTCGGTGTATTAACCGTCTAAACAAAAAAATTCCCAAAAATATTAGTTGTGCCAAGGTTATATAGCTGTAATCAAACATTTTACAGTTTAGATGAACGAAGTAGTACATAAAGGTTAACACTGACCTCATAACTTGATAATAGAAAGAGCGTTTTGAGATTTGGTGCAATGAATGGAAGCTTGGTACTAGCATAATAGAGCCTATTAGGACGGCTGCCAAATATATGTATTAACTTGAGTTTCAATGGATCGCTTAGCAAGATATGTATTGAGGGGCCACTGTAGTAAAAGGTACGGAGGCTTGGAGCGTTTCCTTCAATTGTCTGCAAATTATTGCAACCTATAACCTTCAGAATCTTTAGCTTCGACAGCAAATGGGGTATCTTCAGGGAATTTATATGATCGCAGCCACTAAGGATCAGTTGTTTCAAATTGAATGAATTGGATAGAAAGAGAGATAAGTCTTCCCCAGTAATATTCACATGACGCAGATGAATAATCTTCAAACTACTCAAACAACCAACTTTATCTGAGGAATCAAATGAACAAGCTGAGAGGTAAAAAGACTGAATCCATCTTCCATTCTCCATAGACAAGAGTGAAGTCGGAAAGTTGTACTCCATCATGTTGCTTATGGGAAGGTGTAGCTCAAATTCTTTGATCCCAGGTGAAATTGCGACTTGCAGCCATCGATCAAGATAGCTTGAACAAACACTGAAAATACTTTGTGTCCGCAGTATAAAGATCTTCACCCCAGTGCCAGAGTGATTTTGCATGATGTGGTCAACTCTATCGATAAAATCCCTCAGTCGATCCTCTTTCGCTGGCACAAATGGGTCGAATCTATGGAAAACATCCTTGCTCAGTGTTCTCATGTCAAAAACAAGCTTTGGATAGCATCTCCAAGAATCAAGAAAAACACGAGACGAGCAGGCAGCACGGGCAGCATCTGCCAACGGCATGAGAGCATGTATCTTACGAAGGATATCCTGCAGAAGCAAGAAAAAAGAAGAAGAAAATAATTATGACTATGCATGGATAATGAACAGCAGGGCCAAAATACTGGCAGACTTCTCTCTTTGAACAAACGACTACAGGAGTACTCACAGTTCCTCTAAAAAAATATTATTTATTTGAAGCTATTGTTCATCTAATACTAGTTAACTGCAATCAAATTATTTTATTGGCTGCAATTAGGTGGTACTACTACTACCTCTGGAAGAGTAAGCTGATCTTCAGGCTCCATTGCTTCGGCACCGCACCACGGGAGAAACCTGCTGACAGGGTGAAACATTTAGACTCTCTTCTTTATAGTTCAAGGATTTTTTTAACACACAAGAACAATGGACTCAGCAATTCAAACTCATATCATATCAAACCCCACATCGTCACAAAAAAAAAAAAAAGAAACGAGCCGAATTTGACTGTGGAGAAATTAGGGGCTCACTTAGGTATCCGCCGAGTCGTCGCCGGTCAGCACTTGCAGTTGCCGGCTGCCCTCAGACTAGGGAAGGCGCGATGCCAATCCGACGGCGGCGGCGGCGCTGGTAGAGGTCAGTCCGGTCAGTGGCGGCGCTAGGTCGAAATCGCGGGTTCGCGGCTGCTGCAAGAGCCCAAATACTTTGTTTTTTTTTATCTGGGGATCTTCTTTTTTTGGTTCGAGTTCATGTATTCGTATTGATTTCGGATTGTGATTGTAACGGGCTCTCTCACGAGGAATCAATCAATCCACATAAGTACGGACTACTCCCTCCGTTTCATAAATCATAAACGTTCGTAATTTAAGACTTTTTTTCATTTTTAATATGTGATTATTCGTCTTGTTCAAAAATTTAGTAGAAATAAAAAACGGATAAGTCATGCTCAAATTACTTTCGAAAATAAGTCACATCTAATTTATTATGTAAACAAATTAAATATTTGAGAGCTAGAAAAAAGTACTCATACAAAATGTCCATCTGATTTATTATGTATACAAATTAAATATTTAAAAACATCATATTTAAATACGGATGGAGTATACATGTAGAAACAATGTGAACTCCTCAATCCTCGTTATACCGAGAATGTCAAAGAACATAACAAATAAATCATGTGAGAAACCCATTCAATTATCATAACGACCTAATTCTAGCCAAGAATACAAGGAAACCATGTTGTTCATTGGGAGTTGAAGAGGGTTCCGACGGTCTGACCCTTTCTGCGTTTTCAAATTTTTGACAAGTTGCACGTCTATTATTTTGCTAGCAACTGCATTGCATATACGGAGTACAAGAGCTGGGCACGCACAACAGCAAGTAGACAATAAGTATAATTATGTCCATATCCAAACAAACATCATCACCTAGTTTCCTCTCAAGATTTGAAAGTTTTCTGCGTGAACGCATGAATCGTGGCCCAAAAGGCCTAGTGGGATATATTACTCTTCATTTCAGACTCTGAAATACTCCCTCCATTCCTAATAGAGCACAAAAGTGTATTTTCCAGCACACATGGAGAAAACATTAATGTGTCAAGTATCAATTATCGACCCCATGAAAAACAGAATTTCACATTATCACATATATATCTCAAAGAAACATTGCCACTTGCAAGTACAACCAAAAAGCCTATTCATTCGTTATTTATACATTTGTAGTATTAATACAAGAAAGTTGCCACTAAACACACGAAAATTACGACATAATAACTTGAGTAAATGCCATGGCAGGAGAGAAATAGCATACACCTATAGTTTGAAGTTGAGTATTCGATAACAAATAACATTTCACATAAAATAGATCAGAGCCTCTTGGTAATGAATCGCTTTCTGCAAGGCTCAACGACCTCCAAACTAACAGTTGAAGGGACTTTCCCTTCAATATATCTTCTGATAACTTGTCGAGCTCTACACGCTTCCACTAAATCTGATGTAGACATAAACAATTCCCTGTCTAACTCACATTCAATCGGATCGTCGATAGTCAGGAAAAGGCCATTGTCCAAGGCTAGGCATCTCCTAATTTCATTTTTGAAACCATATATTCTGGTGTCCAGCGTGAAACACTCAAGAAAAGGTGTGTTGTCAAGAATGTGAATCATCAACTCAACTAGGGTCTTTGACGACATGACTCCAGTGATCTTTACATTTTTTAGGTTGTTGTAGTTATACATTTATGAAGCTTCCTCAATTCCGAGGAACCTCCAAGAATGCAATCGTTCATAGTGCCAACAGAGTCCAACTGCATAAAAATATTGATGTAACAATACCATAGGTAAATAAATATTTTTAAAGTGTCAGTTCAAAAAACCTTGTTGTGGTTGAGACATCAAGCAGTAAACGTATCAGTCTGTTTGGTAAAAGTTAGGTTTTCCCTAAGTTGAGACATCAAGCAGTTAACATAACAGTCAACTTCAGGCTTTCTTTAAGCTTTTACTACAGCTACCTTTGAGAAATAACAATAAACAGTGACTTACATGTAAGATAAAAGTTTCCAAGGCTGGGGAAGCGTCAAGAAAAGAAACAAGAGAAAAGAAATCATAGCAGGCGGGTGATTTTTTCCTCGGTCCAATAAACACCATCTCCAAATACTTGAGGTGGAGAAATTTACTAGACACCATGGGTGTCTGGACATCCTAGAGAAAATATGTACAGAAAAAAATTAGTATCATATTGAAGGAATGACAATGATGTGCCTACACAATTCTTCAATAACTTGAAGATCAAAAGTAAGTTGGCACACAGAAGCGAA
The DNA here is from genome assembly GCA_000325765.3 of Leersia perrieri. Lineage (NCBI taxonomy): Eukaryota > Viridiplantae > Streptophyta > Magnoliopsida > Poales > Poaceae > Leersia > Leersia perrieri. Next base: position 13,243,188 of record CM002478.1, on the reverse strand, counting down.
AACAAACCTCATCACAAGTCATTACAAACAGATTTTCGATATTACGGGCAATGGTAGGAAGCTTCGTACGGGCATAATGGAACATGCAGGGCCAAGGGTAGCACAAAACATTTACATCCTTTAATTGTATGGAGTCTCCAAGTGATATTTCTATCAGTGGCCCTCGATAATGAAACCTGGAGAGCATTGGAGCATTGATCTCTATCATATGTAACCTAGAGCATTGCTCCACCTGCAGGCAGTTGAGCTGTTGCAGCACAATTGGTGTCTTGAGGAAACTAATCTTGCAACATCGCGGAATTTCCAAACTCTGCAAATTGAAAGAATTGGAGAGGAAGCATGCCAATTCCTCCCCGGTAATGTCCACCCAACTTAAATGCACACTCATCAAGCTTCTTAAGCAATCAAACCGAACCGCTGGATGGAAAGCACAAGAAGATAGGCAGAAAGATTGAACTGAATTTCCTGTATGATTATCAGAAAACAAAAGTGAATATGGGAAGTTGTATTCTGTCTTGCTGCCGAGGGGAAGCTCAAAGGCAAATTCCTTGATTTTGAGTGTGCTAGCCGCCTTAAGCCAGCGGTCAAGATGTGAGGGATGCACTGCATACCCATGGTCAAGTTCAAGCTTGAATGTCTTCACACCAACGCCCGAGTGGTTTCGCATAATGTTGTCCACTACGGTGATGAAATCCATTGGTGTCCTGTCATTAGTGTTTTTTTGGTTCAGTGCTAGTGTTTCTGCATTGAAGATGAGGTATGGATAGTATCTCCAGGAATGTAGAAATGCACGAGATACACATGCAGCACGAGCAGCATCTCGCATTGGCACATGAGAAAGTATCATTGGCAGGAGATCCTGCACAGACATGGGGAATATAAATTTGATGTTAGAATGGTATAGCAGCTCTTGTTGTAAAAGAATGCGACCAACATGGTCACTTCCATTGGAACAAACAAACATCACAACCAACATATCAAACATAGAATAAACAGAACACAAATGTAGCTTAAAACTGCAATCCTTATGCAATGCAAGACTTCAGCAGGACTATTGGCTGCCTTTTTGTCGAATTATTGGCTTATTCTTAAAAACTAAAGTGATTCCATATTTTCTTATATCAATGATACCTTCCATTGAAACAAACAAACAAACAAACATATGCCAATCATAAAGGTGTGAATTCAAACATGGCATCTGAAGTAGTGAAAAGATTAATCTTTCTCGCAAAACTACAATGCCACATCATCAGAAAAACATGGGGCGTCGGATTTTGTCTCTATACGATACTAGCCATTGGATCACTCAAATGGCTAAATATCTTCTAGATCCTTATGTAATCTTCTATCTCTTTCTAGTCCTTCCACGTGCCTTGTGATTTTCAGTTTCGCCCTTTCTCACTTCCCCACGGTCACAAACGATTTGTCACACGTCTGTCTCCGACACTGCCATCTCCGCCTTGAAGTCTCAAACCCTTCCCGCGCTGCTGCTTCTTTCTCCCCTCTCTAGGCTGGCGATGGACCACCTCTTCCCATCCGCCCGACGTCCCTGCTTCCCACACGCCCAAGCCTCGTCCTTCCCCTTTCTAGCCATAGTCTCGCCTCTCCACAATCTCCTCCGCATCTTCCTAGTCACGGAGCTGATGAAGTGATGATGGATTTGTCAACAGTCAACACCGGCCTCGGCGGCGGCGGCGTCATGATGAAGCTTGTGGGCAGCTATGGAACTCGACGCTATCTGACCTGACCCTAGTCGCCAGCGATGGAGCTTGACTCTATCAGACAATTTCTTCCTGCAGAAACAACTAAGACCATGTCGCAATCTCAGGTATGCTTCAGCTAACATGCTTTTTCAACTCGTCATTCTCTCATTCAAATACTCAAGACATTAAGTGCTTATTTACAGAGACTGGGACCACTTCCAATTCTAATCACAGTTTGTGCATTGCTCTCGTCTGACACAGTTTTTCTTCTTGGTTAATCTGATCTCTCCTCTGTTTTTTTTTTCCATTCTTACACATGCAGAGAACAGCAGCAGCAAGAGTAAGAGCGGAAGATATGCAGGCAAACGAGATCAGAAAGAGAATGGATTTTCGCAGATTGACAAGCATAACTTCTCAGATGAGAAGACAGCAGTATATTTAGCGTTTAATGATAAGGTTTGAGAGAGCATTTTTTTTAACACAGCCAGAAGAATTACAGTGAGGAAATGAATGACCAAAAGTGGTGGTTGTTTTATGATGTTGTTTGATACTTCTATTCAAAAACTGAAGCTTAGTTATCTATTATATGTGATTCAGTTTCATTTGGCTTAATGTTCGGCTAGGATATATGCTCATTTTATTCACAAACCTCCCAAATATTGCGTTTGTGATGAACTGAGGTATAAAAGTCCTCATTGGAGTACTGGTTGTGTTTACATAAATCTTGACGGAGGAAACAACCCTAGATCTAGGATCTTGTCAATACTCAATAACTACACATTAACTCCAAAATAGAGCCTTCAGTATGGGTTTTTTCAACCAATTGATATATGCCGAAGTTATAAATCCTTCTACTCAACATTGCCGCATTATATGGCTATTACCAGTTTACCGCTTGATTTTAAACAAATTTAAAATACCAAGAATATACTCAAATTTATGTCGACTACCCTTTATTTTTCAATTTTATCTCCTGGTTGAGCATGAATATCACATATTGAAACTGAATATTTTCAAGGAAGTTCACTTTACCTTATAACCTACAATATCTAATGGCCTATATATAGAGTTCTTAAACGGGTATTTAAAGTCGTGCAAAGCGCGACTACTTGGCTAGTGTAAATAGAAAACAAAAATGTAACTAGTAAAGTCACAATTCTCTATTGAGTGTTTCTGTATTTTTCATGTATAAAGGAAGTGTCTAATCTGTCTAAAATTTGAATTTTGCAGACAGACAATGACAAAATCATACTAACATTCCATTTCCATATAGGATATTTCTGTTTTCAGTAATCTGTACCTCTGGGAGGGAAGAAATCTCTAGTCTCGTTCTTTTGTCACATGAGGAACAATCATCTCGTTGGAGAGGAAACTCTTTTCTCTTGGTTGCAATCTTTTCTTTAGCTTGTGAAGTGCTCGACCCACCTGCAATTCAGCAATGTCATAACCAATACTGGTTGTGAACGACCAATAACCAATCTGAACTCGGTGACTAGTACTGGAACAAACCAGCCAGGATAATTTAAATTTGAACCTAAAATTTATAAAACTGTATAATATCAAATTGTATAGCCTCATAACCATCTTCAGTATATTATGCCTCATACCCCACTCTTTTTTCACCAAAAAGATTAAGATCTACTACATATAAAATATACAGTGATCAATTCAATATTCCTATATAATTTGAGTATATTACAACAGTAATGTAATTTTTTTCTTATGTTAGTATTTAATATTCCAATGTTTTATGGACTTGTGATGTATAAATGTACTTTATATACTGGTTCTTTAAATACTACTCACTAGCCATGCTAAAAGTTCGAATCCTAATTTTTGACTTTTGGTTCAATAAGCCTTAACTAGCAGTAAATGGCTTGTTACCACCAGTAAATGGTTCAAATATTTAGGGGATGTTTAACTCAAATTCGGTAAACATCAGTAACTGGACAGTTAACTGATTTCAGAAAAGATTGTTTTTTTTTCAAAACTGGTATCCAGCACCTTGGTCATAATAGCAAGAATTGA
>CM002478.1:13228050-13239427 GCA_000325765.3 Leersia perrieri | reverse complement strand
TAGCACTTCAGAATTAGCAGAGTAGCACAGAACTGAGAAAAAAAAGTTAGATCAATGTTAGGTTTTCTTCACATGTCCATGAAAGCAACACGGTTACAAATGTAAGCATTTTCCTTTTCCACACAAAGGATAAAACATTCAACCGTTTCTGCTCAATCTGGACTAGTTAAGTGTGAAGGAACCTCCAAGGCATGCTAATATAATGTCCTCTTATTTCCATGCAATACTTCAATATAAGCTGAGGATGCCATTTTTTTTAAAAACCAAGTAGCATCCCAAAAAAATTGGCAAGAGTTTTGGACAAAGAAAAATAAGGATTGGGATAATTAACAAAATAGATGTTTGATACCCTGGCTAAATTTCTCCACTGTGTACAGAAAATCAAAACAATGTAAAATATTCTTTTCTGAAGAAAGAAGGAACAACGATATTAAAACCATTGCGGGCCACACAATTATCAGTAATCAACCCTGATGATTACAAGATCAAACCCCTTACATTTTCCGTAGATCGAGTTTATTTTGCGTCTTGACTATAGCACACTGCCCTAAGTGTCGGCTAAAGCAAACAACTGGAAGTGTAGTCGCACGGATTAGAAACCAGAGTTGCAGAGGAAGCCATACCTGCCCAGACGGACGGTTCCCCCTTCCGCGGCCGCCACCGCCGCAGCTGTGGCTTGGATAGGTCTATCATCCCCAGGGCGGAGTAGAGCAGAGCTTTGCACAAGCGATTCAGGCAGGAGCGCCTCTAAATCCTTTTGTTTGTTTTTTTTTTTTCCAGATTGAGATGGGTCAATTGATGAATCGAGAAAAAAGATAGCGAGAAGGACGGCGGCGCCGTCTTATGAATCCTCCAACTCATGGGCCATTGTAGAGTCGGGAGTTGGGGCCCACTGCCTTTACTACACGCGACGCTTTGGTCGTGTTCTGTCACTGATAGGTGGGTCCCGAGTTGGGCTCTACCCTGCGGACCCAAATGGCTGTCTCGCAATCCGCCGCCACCGTTCCGGCCGATGCCCCCAAACCCTAGATATAGCCCGCGCCAGTGCGCCACCTTCCTCTATGGCTGCTCTCGATGTTTGCCGTCCTCGTCAGTCGTCACCCGGCTCCCACCACATTCCCCGTCGACGCGCTCTATCTCCGTCAGGGATTCAATTCCTCTCGTCTACCTCACTGTCGCCCACGGCTCACCATGAGAGTCACAAGATCGGGTGACTTCCACCATGTGTTGGCTTGATGGTCCATTGGTTTCTAGTCCAGACTCACTTATTTTTAGGATTGAATATTTGGATTGCTAGCATGCCATTGAAGTCATCCGCTAAGTATATTGGTGCCGCACTGCAGCTTCTAATTTGGTTCAACAAAACTGTGGTTCTGTGTAGAACGGTCATGCGTGATTGCAATGTTACATTGAAAATCGATTGTTCCACTATGCTCATGTACCACTTTTGATTTGAACATGATACCATGTATCCTAGATTTCTAGTTATATGGTTTTGATTACAACTTTTTTTTGGGGATTGGCTCTTCTAAGAAAATTATGTGTTGATCTTGATCAGGGGGTTGGACTTAAATCAGGTTGCTCCTCTCCTCTTTACAGGTATACTGTGAATTGATGTCCTAGTTGCGTGTGTTGGCTTCTTTATATAAAAATCTCAGCTATGCAATTTTATAAAAGTTGCAACTTACTGGTAAAATATATTAATGTTTCAGTTACATCATGGTTTCATATTATGGCATGTTTTATGATATCTGAATTGAAAATAGAGCTTTGTAGATCTGAGATAAGCTATTGCAAATCATATCCGTCTATTGGATTTGATTTTAGGTTATCATTTTAAAGGCTCTCCAAGTGCTTCTGCTTGTAATTTATATTATTATATACATGATACTAGAAATTATTTTTGACTGTCCTTGTCTTCTTATTTACCCGCCTGCACTGTTTGAGGCACCATTAGTTACTGATGATGAACTTACAGATTTATATCTTAAGCTTTGATTATAGTGGTTTGATCCTCATGGTTGATTTTTGCTTCCCTTCGTGCATGTCTAAAGTTTCCGTTGTGATCAATATATTCATCAATGAAAGCATCATCTTAGTTTCTCTTTATCAATGGAAGCATCATTTTAGTTATCGACAAGTACTACAAGTACATCATTTTAGTCTTTTACAGTACATGTACCTTTGTAATTAAATATTTAAATTCAATGTCTTGGATATTATTTTCTACTTCCATCAGGTTATTTGTTCTGTTCCTTGCTCATGTTGAAGCGTTGAGGGCTTCCTTTTGTTATTATGCAACCAACTATTAAACTTTCATTGGTATAGCAGTCAGAGTTCATAACAACAGAAAACTATCTGATAATGACACTTCAATGTATGGATTTGTAGCATCCAAGCTAACATGACCATCATGGCTGCTCATTGCAACAGTAGTGCTAGCACTATTTACATCCATTATCCTGTGAATTATGTTGTTCAGTTGGTGGCTTTATATGCATCAGGGTTGGAATTACGCTTGGCATCAACATACTTGTTCGATACTTTATGCAGGCAGTTGTTCCATATCCTCTTGCAACAATTGTCTTTGCTGCTGTCTATATAGTATCCAGTTCCACACATCTGCCATCTGAGTCCAGCACAATGGTTTTGCCATGGGTGTTCTCTTTGTTGATAGCATTGTTTCCAGTCACATATCTTCCTGAAGGACATCTAAGAGCTAAAAATTTTGCGGATGATGATGAAGCAGAAATTCATTAACATAATAACATGCTGGATATACAAGAGGCCAACATGTCACTTTTGGGTCTCTATGCTGCCATTTTTATGATCATGCATTAGAAATTAAGTTTCAAATCTGGAATGTTGACTAGGTGTAATACATGATCCACCTAGTCAGAGCTCGGCCTCTTATACCAAAAGCAAGAGGCCATGAGTGGATACCTACGATTTGCAACTTTTCTACTGTATTGTGTTTTTATCATCTGCCTTATTCTCAATATAACTCTTGCTGGTGGCTCAAACCGTGCCTTTTTTTTCCTGGTATCATGTCTTCTGCTTGTGAACCAGAATTTGGACCTTTTTTGCAGGATTATTTACGTCAGCATTCCTATTGACGACATTGTATAGGATGTGGGGGAGACCTTGCCTGGTAATGGAGGTTGGACACTTGATATTGGCTCTTTGGTATGGCAAGCATTGTTCTTTTCATGCTGGTGTTACCTAATGGCATACTTTTGAATTGCTTCACTTAAGATTATATGTCAGGCAGACAGATGCGAAGCTACTTCTGACGCTGCCTTTCAACATGTCGTCAGTTATAATGCCAGACATACTTATTATGCAGGTACTAGGATTGCTTTGTGCTATTTATTCTCTGGCACAGTACACTATATCATGGTGGATAGGAATTTCTGGGATGAAATACATTTAATCTAGGGCATGCAACTTCAGAGATAAGGCTTGTAGGCTGTCACGATTTGTTGTGAATAGAATCTCCAGCTTCCTGAACCAAATATTTCGGTGCTTTGCTTGCAGGCTTTCCGTCATACAGTAACGATTGCTTTCTAAGGCTCTGGCAGCATGAAGTCATCTTTGCCGTGAGTTGGGAATTTAAGCAGAGAGAAGCAAATTCCAATTGTCATCAAATTTGTACTAGATGATCTTTGTACTGGCTACTGGACTACCCCTAAGGTGTTGTGTAGTATAGTAGTATATTGTAAGTGTTGCCGGCTTGCTGCGCATCACCTTGGGTCCTTTGAACTTGTGACCATACAACAGTCTATACATTCTTACCAGCCTCACCAGGAACTGACGATGTGAATCTGAATAAGTTATTTTCTTGTCCAAGTGACTCGTAGGAGTAATTCTGAAAGGTAGGGTAATGTTCTCTAGAAGACTAGGAGCTGCCTGTTTGGTTCGCTTTGCTTCAGAAACTAACACGGATTAGGACAGGTTGTCAGTAATCAGTCCAATTTGTAACTTTTGATTTCAAGAGTTTGGTTTAGATCGCCACTTTGTAAAGCTGTTCTTCTATCGTCTTTTTTGGCATAAGTAGTAAAAGGTGTACAAGTGAAAGTGTTTTTTATATCTGGTCGTCGTAAAAGTCATTTTCAAAGAAGTTGGGCCCATATGTCATAGGCACATCTAGTAATCTTCAAGTTTGTTTCAGTTATTATAAAATCTAAAGATTGTTAGGACTCTCTAATGACAGTTATTAAGCCTAATTAGCTGCATGTCATACGGGGCACCGCTGTCAGTGGAAGTTTCGAAATAAATACTGAAACAGAACAAAGCAGGGGACAAACTCCGGCGGCGATGAGGGCTCATGCGTGTGGTGGCGCGTCGCCGGAGGGTGGTAACCCGAACGGAAGGGAGAACTAGAACATTCTGGACACAGCCAGAACTCAGAAGAGAACACCAAATAGCATCCCGAAATTAGAGCACGAAGAGAACACAGAATAGCATCCAGAAATTGGAGAAACCATGAAGCATTTGTATTCCATCATAAACTCAAATTATATATTCCGAAGTTTCAGTTACTCTAGTAATCAAAAAACAAATCCATCTAAGTTTGCTTCAGTTACTCTACTAATCAAAAAACAAATCCATCTAAGTTTGTTCCAGTTTCATCCTGAAGCATTTCTCGTTTCTATACATCTATCATAATGCAGTAACATTCAAATTCTAAGAACTAACCATCGATCAGTTGTGAGGTTTGATCAGTTATCGGCAGCAATCTGCTACTCATCATCGCGGAATACAACCTCGCTGTGGAGAGCAGTCAGCGTCCCACGGATGAGCGCTTCCAGGTACCATCTCACGGCGGTGACGCGGAGGTGGGCGAGGCGCGCGGCCCAGGACACCCGGCTCGCCATGGAGGACAGATCGCGGCACTGATCGGGGGTGATGACGCCGTCCCCTGCGGCCGCGGCGCCGGGAGAGGTCCACCGAAGCGCGCCTCGAGCAGCTCCCGCCCGCGCGCGCTGGTGACGAGGTCGGAGGGGTCGACAGCGGAGATGAGATGCAGGATCCTCATCAGCTGGTGCTTCCTCCTGGTCAGAACCCTGCGCATCTCCACCGCCTCGGCGACCTCGTCCATGCCCTTGATCACCCACCCGCAGCTGGACCCCGCGTGCTCAAGCACCCGGTACACTTCCTGGGCGGCGTCGAGCCGATCGAGCCCCACGACGACGACGCGGGTCAAAGGCGGCAGGGGGCTGCCGAGGCGGGACTCCACCGCCAGGATGTCCTCCACCGACCTCACGGGGAAGTCGTTGAAGACGAGCGGCGCCATGGCCGCGACGAGGGCGTGAGGTGATCGCTCCGGGGTGAGTGCTGGTTGAGGGAGACGGAGAGGGCGGATGCCAATTGGTTTGTGGTTTGAATTTTCGAGTCCCCCGCCTCTGCCTTTTATAGAGTAGATAGAAAGGCTTTGGTGGATTTTATTTTTTTTAGAAAATTCTCTTTATGCCCTGTAAATTTTATAGGAAATTTAACTATTTGCCACTATTGCAAAGTGCTACTCTTAAGATGTCATCCTTCTAAGGCCTAGTTCTTTTCAGTATAGTTGCAAAAAATCCTCTCCGGATTATTGTGTGCACGCTTCCCAAGCCGCTAAATTGGATATTATTTGAAAAAACTTTTTATAGAGAAGTTTCTTTAAAAAATCAAATAAATTTATTTTTCAAGTTTGAAATGGTTAATGCTCAATTGATCATATGCTAATGTTACTTCTCGTTTTGCGTGTCCAAAATAATCTAACTAAAATAGCTCAAAAGAACGGGGCCTAAAACTTCCTACATATTTACCACAGGAGAGTGATTACAGTCTAACAATATGCCACTTTTGCCTACATGGATGTCTATCTCATCCTGCCAGCTTGGATTTGCCATGTAAAATGACCATTTTGCCCCTTGTGGACCCCACATGTCATCCCTAACCTCTCTCCTTTGCTGCCACCTAAATGAGGTACACAACATGGTCCCGACATCGACGATGGTGGAGAGCTCAGTGCGGAGGACGAAGGCGGTGTTGTCAGCATGCACATTTGCAAGGGATGTGGCATTCGTTTGTGCCTCTTCTCTACCAGCCACGGTAGCCACATCGGAGGGGTGGAGTCGCCCGCAATGTTGGAGTCGTCGAATGGGGAGGTGGGGCTTTAGAGCCGCAACAAGGCCACGACCAGGGTGCCCCACGCTTTGTCGGGGCTGGTGGAGTGAGGTCGTCAGCACACGGTCACTGGAGGAGGAGCAAGGTCACCGGCGCACCATCAACGAATAAGGAGCAGGGTCATTGGCGCGCGGCGACGCGGTTAACAGCAGAAGGAGCGAGGTCGCCGGTGCGCCGTTGCCGGAGGAGTGAGTAGGAGAGGAAGAGGAAGGAGAGAGGTTAGGGATGACATGTGGAGTCCACAAGGGGCAAAATGGTCATTTTATATGGCAAATTCAAGCCAACAGGGTGAGATAGACTTCCACGTAGGCAAAAGTGGCATATTGTTAGAGTGTAATCTCTCTTCTGTGGCAAATATGTAGGAAGTTTTGGAAGGATAGCATCTCAAGAGTAGCACTTTGCAATAGCGGCAAATAGTTAAATTTCTCAAATTTTACTAGTCAGCCCCCTCTATGTTTGTGTCTCTGAGTTTTTATCCTCTTGTATGCCCTCGAATATAAACTAGCTTTCGAATTTGAGAATTTTCAATCCTTCATTTCAAAAGGTTACATAGGGGATTTTTCTATGATTTGAATTCTACAAATATGTTGAAATATAACATTGGCAATATTCATCATTTTTTTTAAAAACATATGTAGAAAACATAATATATATTTGCAATCATATACGTAAAAAATGTTAAACATATATGATATAGTATTGTATAAAATTATTTTAATATATAAATACATCAAATCAGGTATATGTAACACACAAATATATGCTACATACCTCTTCTTAATAAATAATAACTATTAAACTTTTTGTCATTATATAAAAAATTGTCTTGAAGAATAGCCCACACGGAAAATTCATGAATATATATAAATAGTCGTGCACAACAAATTTTCAACCTTTCAATAATATACTCCATAAATTTCTATGTTCCTTCAATATCTAAGGGTAACACTAACATTTTTTTAGCAACTAGTGGTTAACCTAAATGAGCATGGGAGGGATCAAAGTCAAAATTTGGGGGCATACAAAGGACAGTGGACAAAACTCAGGAGTATAGATAAAAGGAATTGTGTCCTCCTGAATATGTAAGAAATTATCCCTTAGATTTTATATTATATCTTACCGCTAGGCCAATTCAAAGCCGGAGCTTCAGGATGGGCCTAAAATCAGGCCCAATCCCGACATTGCACACATAAACAAAGCTTAAGCCGCCCCGGCCCTTGGGCCTTCTTGAGGCAGGCTGAGTTTTCTCGAGTTTTTTTTTTATTTTCACAAATTTTGGGCTTTTAGGCTTTTAGGCCGTAATATCTAGGCGGGGCCCGACCTTAGGTAGGGTTGGGCTGGCTCAGGCTTTTTCATGCTGAGTTTAACTTGCCTACTTACCACTAGCACCTTTTAGAAAACTTATTTTACAAATGGACCCCTAAAAAAACTATAGCCAAAAATGGACCCCTAGTCAGCGCCATACGAGGGTTAACATCTCAATGCCAGAAAACGTGGCGCTGAGAGTCGAGGAGGGCGTTTGTGCACGGAGACGGCGTTGAGGGGTCAGCGCCAGAGACGCTGGCGCTGAACCCCTAACCTCAGCGCCAGAGGCTTTGGCGCTAAGCGCTGAGGACTTAAGATGAACGAACAATTAGTTCTAACCTTTCTAAATTTATACCACTAACTTTCTTAAATTTACTATGACTAAGGCTTCACCCTTTAAAGAGGTTAGCGTCATACTAATTGGCGCTGAACTGAGTCCCCTTAGCCAGTACACGTTTTGCATCGAGCACCAAGTCATCGGAGAAGCGCCAGTTTACTATGGCGCTGAGGTTAGGTATCTCAGCGCCAGAGACCCTGGCGCTGACCCCTCAACGCCGTCTTCGTCCACAAACGCCCTCCTCGACTTTCAACGCCACGTTGTCTGGCGCTGAGATGTTAGTCCTCAGCGCCATATCCTATGGCGCTGACCTAAGGGTCCATTTTTTGCTATAGTTTTTCTATGGGTATATTTGTAAAATAAGTTTTCTAAAGGGTCCAAACAGTAAAAAAGGAGTAGTAAATAAGTAGTACTATTACTTAAAAAAAGTTTAATATCAGCTCCGACTGTCATCTGTTATTTTCAGCATGTTTATCATCAATCTAACAACTAGCATGTGCAACAAGTGGGTTGTATCAGATTATGCTATTCGTGCCGGAGAATCGACGAAACTATGTCCTTTGCACCTTTTTGCGCAATGTCATACGGAGTATGTCGTAAACAAAAATATTGGTGCATGTTGTGCATGAGAAATTTCACTATTTAACATCAAATTTGCACCAGTTTTAGAATTTGCCACCTAATTCGCACTGCTTTGAAAAATTATCAATGAGTGGGCAGATTCTTCTATTTGTACCCTTTTGTCACATTTTTCTCAATTTTATTCATTTTCTCTCCACACATAGCATTACCATTTTGCCCTCTGCTTTCACGCACGCAAAGATTTGATCGATACATCGAGAGTTCGAGACCCCATATCTGTTCGTTTCCTCTCTCCCGTCGAAGGAGAGGAGCACAGCGGCCACCACCGCGCCCCGCCTCCCCCGTGACCGCGTCTCCGTCGCTGTCAGACCTGAGAAAGATTCAAACCCGAAAACGATCACTCACTCTCGGATTTCACCGCCGCCACCAGATCCAGATACAAAGAATACTAGGGTTCTAAACTAGGAACAAGCTAAGAGAACGAATATGTGAATTTTCTTACTCTTCTCATTGATGGGGTCGGGTTATATAGCCCTGAAATCCCCGGAATTCATCTCAGTACAAGTTCAGGTTAACAAAAAGGAAAAGACAAAAAGTGACAGTCACAATAAAATCCGCCCTTTTTCTCTCTATCTGTTGCCACTTCTAAACTGAACTCTAAACTTCTGAAAGTTTGCTGAATGTATCAAGATTTTCACTGAATCTTCAGAGGTTCTAACAGTCGCCTCTTGCATCGATCCCAAGCCCAAGTCCATGGCTTAGGGCATCAGACCATGACACTGGATGGATGTTTTAAGTTCTTTTGTGCTTCAGACCATGAAAGTCAATGAGACTAGATGGCTGTTTAAATTTCTTTTGTGCATCTGACATAAGTAAATGATCTTGTAATCTTACATTGTCGAGCAGAATGCTGAATGATTTTGTTTATTCTGGAAGGATCCCAGAGTTTTTTCAACTGGCTGTTGAATGTTGATCTCAAATCTCAATGCTTTATTTCTGGATGCTGAACTACATGCTGCTAAATAGCTCTGGATTTGGAACTCGAAGGTGCACTTGAATTTGAATTTCATCACTTTCAGTGCATTGCAAAAGCTATTCAAAACTTGGTGTACAACAATGTTCTGTTCAGAGCATTGCAAGGATACAACTTGCTGTAAAAAAAAAAAAGTACTACTAATCACAGTATTTGTCGCTAAATGTTAACAAAACATTTCTCAGATTGAAATTTCACCAAAACATCTTCCATTTCAGGTTACAACATAGTTTAGAAATTTTCCCTCAAAAGCATAGTTTACAAATCACAACACCTGAACTACAAAGTTGAGAAAACTGAATAGCTAAACACATGGCTCACAAGTAATTCAGAAAACTGGATAGCTAAACAGCTGAATGATCACAAGTAGTTCAGAAAACTGAATAGCTAAACAACTGAATGCTCACAAGTAGTTCACAAAACTGAATAGCTAAACAGCTGAATGATCACAAATAGTTCAGAAAACTGGATAGCTAAACAACTGAATGCTCACAAGTAGTTCAGAACACTGGAATAGCTAAACAACTAAATGATCACAAGTACTCCAGTTCAGAAAACTGAATAGCTAAACACATGTGGATCAAAAATTCAGAAACTGGATGACAACAAACAACCAGATGGTGACTCTCCACACCGCTGCTTGCCTGCCTCCATACTCCATAGATGACTCTAAGTCAGGGTCGCCTGTAGGGATTCAGCCTCTGCATCAAGCTGGTTCGCTCGAGTCTCCAGTGCTGAAACCCATCCACTTGATCGGATGATACGTAGAAGCTCATTTGCCTCGCCAATTGGCTCGCCAAAGCGCTGAACGGTGGTGTAGCCTCGACATGCCGAGTCCAGCGCCCGGAAGTCCTCATGGTCAACGCCGTTCAGGTGGCGCCACACCTCCTTCACCTCATCAACTTGGCGAGCGTTGAGACGGACTTTCTCCTCAAATTTCCCCTCCTCGTCTTCTTCCAGGGAGTTGATGAAGTCTTGCACCTCGGTGGGGGGCCCTTCTCTGCCCACCACGAACTGCTCGTCCCTGCCCGCCAAGACCTTCAACCAGCGACGTAGGTAGGCGAAGGAGTTCTCCTCCATGTCGATGCCCATGTCGATGTTGGCGAGAACACGAGCAACTTCGCTTGGGATGCGTCCCTCTGGAACATCACGCGCCCGCAGTTCCTCCTCCTCCTCAACAGCAGGTGCCCGCAGCTCCTCCTCCTCCTCCGGAATCTCAAGCGCACGCAGCTCCTCCTCGGCGCTACGAAGCTGCTTCGCGCGCTCGCGGAACCTCTCCGCGCGCCTGGTAAGGACCCCGATCCTCCGTGCTGCCGTCGCATTCGCGGCCATGGCTGCCGTGCGAGAGAAGAAGGCGAAGTGGGAGGGGAGGAGAGAGGCCGCCGGCTGCGGTGCGGTGGAAAGGGGATGCGAATGCGATTTTGTCTCATGATTCACTGCAGGTGGGCCATTAAATAATGCGGACCCACACATCCGTAGGTCAGGTCCTCACGAGGTCAACTGGTCAAGCCCCGTTGCTCTCTGGCGACTGACGGGTGGGCCCCACCAGTCAGTAAATCTGTGCGGGTGATTTCCCTTCCTCCGCTTCGTCGCCTCTCTCCCCTCTCCGATCCCGCTCCAGATCTCCCCGTCGCCGTCGTCTTCCTCCTCTCCGGCCGATGCCTCCTCCTCCTCCCAAACCCTAATCCACCTCGCAAAAACCCTAGATCCCGCGACCCCCGTCCGCCATGGATCCCTCCGGATCCGGCCCTCGCCACGGCGGCCGCCTCCTCATCTCCCCGTCCCTCTCGTCCCCGACCTTCTCCACCACCACCGGCTCGCCCTCGCGCTCCCCCGCCCCGCACCACGACCGCCGCAACTCCACCTCCTCTCCCAAGCCTCTCCTCCCCTTCCCTTCCCCTACCTCCTCTAGGTCTCGCGACGGCGGCGGCGGCGGGGGCCCGCGCGGC
>CM002478.1:13159206-13227950 GCA_000325765.3 Leersia perrieri | reverse complement strand
AGCGGCAGGCGGCGTTCTTCGTCGTCTGGGCCGCGCTCATCGCCGCCGACGTGGCCTTCTTCTTCTCGGCCTCGCTCTCGTCGGCCGCCTCCGCCTCGCTGCCGCTCACCGTGCTCGCGCTTCTCCTCTGCGCCGAGACCTCCTTCCTCATCGGCGTCTGGGCGTCGCTCCAGTTCCGATGGATCCAGCTGGAGAACCCCACCATCGTCGCCGCGCTGGAGCGGCTGCTCTTCGCGTGCGTGCCTATCGCGGCGCCTGCGATCTTCACATGGGCAGTAGTCTCCGCGGTCGGCATGGCCAATGCCTCATACTACCTTGCCACATTCTCCATGGTGTTCTACTGGCTGTTCTCCATACCTCGGCAGTCGAGCTTCAAGAACCGAAAGCAGGATGCTCCGTGGCAGGACACCGATGGCATTCTCGGCCCCTTGGAGAGCTGTGTTCATGCTTTGTATCTGTTGTTCGTGCCGGTGTTGTTCCATGCTGCATCCCATCATGCCACACTCTTCACGTCGTGGGCCAGTGTGTGTGATCTGCTGCTGCTCTTCTTTGTACCATTCTTATTCCAACTTTTTGCATCCACACGAGGTGCACTGTGGTGGATTACGAGGGATGTACGCACAATGGATCAGATAAGAATGTCGAATGGCTTGGTTGCACTTATTGTAGTGGTGCTTTGCCTTGAGGTTCGAGTTGTATTTCACTCGTTTGGAAGGTATATTCATGCCCCACCGCCTCTGAACTACCTGCTTGTAACGGTCACGATGCTTGGTGGTGCTTTGGGTATGGCAGCACATGCTGCGGGCAAGGTTGGAGATGCTGTTAGCTCGGTGGCCTTTACAGGGTTGGCAGTGCTTGTCAGTGGAGCTGGTGCTGTAGTCATCGGATTCCCTGTTATGGTATGTTGCATACTGCTTGATACCAATGTTCGCACTTCTAATTTTGCCATCAAATTTAGTAGTATTGATGAAATGCATAATGCATGTTATCTTAAACTGGCAACATATATGAAGTGTAGTGAACCAAAGGCTTGGCCTTGGAATAATCTTGATGGTTTAAGCTATTACTAAGGACTGATGTAAGTTATCATAGAGTTGTTTACTACCTTGCTTCTGTACAGCTGTTCAGACTTATAGTAATTCCACCCTGAAAATCAATGTTGGTACTAATCTAAAATAAACTTGTGGAGTGAGTTATTCTAGAATTTTGAATTTTCATATGCTTGTAGTCGCCATCTGTTGATCTTAGTCATTGTCCCATTTATTTTCAAAAGGTGATACTTTGATAGGTTATGGTTGACTTAATTCGATTCATGTATTTGTTTGGTATTTTGTATGGATAATCTAAGTTGCATGAGTTGGTTCTGGTGTTCCACCAATACCGATGGCATCCATTGCGCAATAACAACCTTTTAGAAGCTAATATGGGAAAGTATTGTAGCAATATCTAAATCGTTGTTAACTATGGAAGCAGTGTTACCAATGTCTCAGTTAACATTGATTGTGGTGTACTGGTGTTGTGATTTAGTATAGAAACTTTTCTCTCGTGCATGAACATTAGCTGGCTGTGAAGCTCTCCAACTATGTACTTCTTTCTGAACTGATATTGTGCTCCCTGAATTTGACTACTCAAGCTGGTATAGTTTTGTTTTCCTATGAAATGCTGCACCTGAATCAATATATTTTTATTGTTACATTACTCACCCCTGCTGTTCTCTACCATTTTAGCTTCGGTAACTTTTCTCCTAAGTAAATTATGGTTGTGAATTTGTGATGATTCACTTGTGTCCATAGCTGTTATTAGGAGTTGGTGAGTATTTCTTGGTAATTCTTGCAAATCGTCATTTTCTTAGTTTGCATGCACATATGAGTGTGGTGTTATATGATACCATAAAAATGAAGAAAAATGTTCTTGCTCTGCTTTAGGTACTTAAATATTTAGAGCGAAACAAGTCCCAGAGCTGTCTCACACATCCCTATGCCCATAGTCTGGAATCTTGAGTCCCATAGATTTTCTTTTATTGCAGTTGCTTTTGTGCAGAATAATAAGTCCTACTATAGCCTTGAATACACAGCATCAACAAAAAACTAATACTTATCATTTTTATTTT
Source organism: Leersia perrieri (assembly GCA_000325765.3). Classification (NCBI taxonomy): domain Eukaryota; kingdom Viridiplantae; phylum Streptophyta; class Magnoliopsida; order Poales; family Poaceae; genus Leersia; species Leersia perrieri. The sequence goes on along the minus strand of CM002478.1, from coordinate 13,225,840 downwards.
TAGTACTCTATACTGAGTTCTGTGAATTAATCTTTTTGCAGTTCCTTCCACTTCCGATGATATCTGGTTATTATGCGGCAAGGTTCTTTACTAAGAAAAGCTTATCGTCGTACTTCACCTTTGTGGCAATAGCAAGCATGATGGTCCTTTGGTTTGTAGTCCATAACTATTGGGATCTGAATATTTGGGTTGCTGGCATGCCATTGAAGTCATTCACCAAGTATGTTGTTGCAGCTGTAATCATGGCAATGACTGTTCCTGGTTTGGCTCTTCTCCCAACAAAACTGCGGTTTCTTGTAGAACTTGGTCTTACTGGTCATGCATTATTGCTATGCTACATCGAGAACCGATTGTTCAACTATGCTACCATGTACTACTTTGGATTTGATGCTGAAATCATGTATCCTAGCTATATGGTTTTGATTACAACCTTTTTGGGATTGGCTCTTGTGAGAAGATTATCTGTTGATCAGAGAGTTGGGCCGAAAGCTGCTTGGATCTTGACTTGCCTTTATTCTTCAAAATTATCAATGTTATTTATCACATCAAGATCAGTGGTATGGGTTTCAGCTGTCTTGCTACTTGCTGTCACTCCCCCCTTGCTTCTTTACAGGTATAATGCAACATCATGTTTGAATTGAGTGTTTTGACTTCTTTGTTATATACAATTCTTCCTTGTACCTTACAGAGACAAGTCCAAAGGGGGTTCAAGGATGAAAGTCTGGCAAGCTTATTTCCATGCATGTGTAGTAGCCTTTTCCGCATGGCTCTGCCGGGAAACAATCTTCGAAGCTTTACAGTGGTGGAATGGAAGGCCTCCTTCAGATGGCCTGCTTTTGGGATCCTATATTCTGTTGACAGGCGTTGCTTGCATACCGATAGTCGCTCTCCACTTCCCTCATGCTCAGGTATTTGATGCTTACCACTTTGTTCTAAACATACCAATCTTGTCATAATCTTGTTTGTTATTATTATTATCTGTTTATGATCTGCATTATACTTTTGCACTAAAACTCTTAATAAATTTTGTCTTCCCAGCAAATACCTTGTGTGGGTTTTTTGATTCCCAGTAATTATAGTCTTATAAATGGTTGACTGAGTTAAAGTGTTAAACACTTTGAGGTTGAGGGGTTCTTACTGTGGAATTTTAAAAGATGAAATTGTTAGTTCCAAATTACGTACAAACTTGTTTACCTTTTCGAGGATATCATATCAATTGACATTGCTTTGGCGGCAATAATTAACCTGGCTAAATAATTAGATGCAAACAGTCATGAGCAGCTCCAAGGGGTGGTTCCTATGGGCCTAGGACCACCATGGACTTTGGCCCAGAAAGACCATATATGTATTCATAAATTCTGATTTAGTCTATTCGATATGATATGACATATAATTGATGTATTTGTTTTATAGTTTGAGCAAATTTTACATCTGTGTATATGTAGTATATTGAGTGCGTGCTGTTGTGAAAATTCAGAGTATAAAGTAAGCATACTCAACAGAAATTTCCTGGAGCCTCCACTGCAAACAGTAGACAACAATGTCCAATTCACATAGGTAGTCATCAAGCTAGCCTTTTTGGATTTGACATTACCTTGATTTTGGTGCAATTTTATGAACTTCGATCTGTTGGAATTTATTTTGGGTTACCTTTTTAAAGACATCGCCAAATTGAACCTACATGTGATTTATATCATGCCCATGATGTATAAAGTTACTGTGATAAGGTTTTCCTTGCACGGGCCGCACTGTTTGAAGCGCTTTTACTGACTAACTAAATACTGATGACTAGCTAAATGCCCATTCTTCACTATGGATAAAAGAATATGCTGTAATGTTGCCTAAAAAATAAAAATAAATTGCTTCAGACATTTTACTCATTTGTTTATTATAGGCTGTGCTCACATTGATAATATATGTGGTAACCCATATATATTGGACTGTTCTGTAATAGTTAAACTATCAGGGGGCAATTTTTGAAAATTGCAGTAGCAAGATGTGTGGATGAACTTTGAGAAGAGTATAGTTGAACTTACAGGATCATACATCAAGTTTTGATTTTATAGTGCTTGGATCCTCATGTGTTATTGTGATAGTTTTACTTCCCTATGTGCATGTCTGAACTAGCCATTGTGAGTAATATTCATTAATGGAATTCACCTTCATGTTTGAAGATTTAAATTCAGCATTTTGCTATTTCTTTTCCTTGTCTCATCGTATATGTTCTGTATCTTTCTCATGTTGAAATGTTGAAGTTTTTGTTTTGGTAATGTGAACCTTACAGTGTATTCTGGAGATGCTAAAATTGATTCTATGTTATGTGATTTGTTTGCAGTCAGCCAAGAGATTCCTAGTGCTTGTTGTGGCTACAGGGCTTCTTTTTGTTATCATGCAGCCACCTATTAAACTTTCATGGGTTTACCAGTCAGAGTTTATTAAAGCAGCACATATATCTGATGATGATACTTCAATATATGGTTTTATAGCATCCAAACCTACATGGCCATCATGGCTGCTCATTGCAACAGTGGTACTTACATTAGCAGCAGTTACATCCATTATCCCTGTGAAGTATGTTGTTGAGTTGAGAGCTTTGTATGCCTTGGGGGTTGGAATTACACTTGGCATCTACATATCTGTTCAGTACTTCTTCCAGGCAGTCGTTCTGTATCCTCTTCTTGTTGCAACAATTGTCTTGGCTGCTGTCTTTATAGTATTCACACATCTGCCATCGGAATCCAGCACAAGGGTTTTGCCATGGGTGTTCTCTTTCTTGGTAGTTTTGTTTCCAATCACATATCTTCTTGAAGGACATCTAAGAGCTAAAACTTTTGTGGATGATGAGGAAGCAGAGAACTTCACAAACATGTTGGCTATTGAAGGGGCCAGAATGTCACTTTTGGGTCTCTATGCTGCCATTTTCATGATTATTGCATTAGAAATTAAGTTTGAACTGGCTTTGCTATTGCGTGAGAAAGCTGTGGACAGAGGTGCAATACATGGTCCACCTGGTCGGAGCTCTGCCTTTCCACCCAAATCAAGGCTGCTTCAGCAGCGAAGAGCACATGCCGCACCAACCTTCACTATCAAGAGATTGGCCGCAGAGGCAGCTTGGATGCCTGCGATTGGCAACTTTTCAACTGTGCTGTGCTTCATCATCTGCCTTATTGTCAACATAACCCTTACTGGTGGCTCTAATCGTGCTATTTTCTTCCTGGCACCTATCCTTCTGCTCTTGAACCAGGATTCAGATATCTTTGCAGGATTTGGTGACAGGCAACGTTACTTCCCTGTAACAATATCTATTTCTGTATATTTAGTATTGACAGCATTGTATAGGATATGGGAGGAGACTTGGCCTGGTAGCGGAGGTTGGGCACTTGATATTGGGGGCCCAGGCTGGTTCTTTGCTGTGAAAAATGTTGCCCTTCTCATGGCCACATTACCTAATCACATACTCTTCAATCGCTTCATGTGGGATTATGTCAGGCAGACAGATGCGAAGCTACTTCTGACGCTGCCTCTCAACCTGCCAGCAATTATAATGACAGACATACTTACTGTGCGTGTATTAGGATTGTTAGGTTCTATTTATACTCTATCACAGTATGCTATATCAAGGCGGATAAGACTTGCTGGGATGAAATACATTTAAACTAGGACATGCAACTTCTTTGAGGTATATCTTGTATGTCTTGCTGCAATCTTGTATGTCCAGCTTCCTGATGCAAATATTTCGGTGCTTTCGTGCAGGCTTTCACCCATACAACAACAATTGCTTTCAAAGGCCCTTGCTTGAAGTCATCTTTGTCTGGTGAATTGGGAACAAAAATGTGTCTTGAAGTAGAGAGAACCAAATGGTCAATAGTAATCATCAGTTTTGTACTAGATGATCTTTATACTGGTATCCTAAGGTGTTGTAGTATAAATCACTGAACTCAACTCGTACAGAGCATCATCTTGGGAACTTGTGACTATACAGCATTTTGTGTCGAGACTTAGACTTTCTTATAAGCCTCACAAGAACTGACATGCGAATCTACATAGATTCTTTTGTTGCCCATGTGACTAATTTGGAATGGCAATGATCTTCACGGAGCTGTCTGGTTCTTTTTGCTTCAGAAAGTGCTACTTTTCGATGTATATTATACTCCTACATGATCGGGTCTCCAGGAGACCAGGAACATGTTGAGGTGATTGGTCTGCCGTTCGTTCTGTAGTCAGTCTAAGTTCTCTGGTTTTGATTGTATGAGCTTTGTTCCAGGATCGATCCTTTCTGATGTTTTTTCTTCGTTTATCAAATTTGTGTTTGAGGTTCGGACGTGCTTTCTTTACGGTCGCCGTGATAGATATACGGGATATTCGAAAGATGTTTCAGAACATCATATACATAAATTTTCCGCTTACATTAAGGCCTTGTTTAGTTGGTAAAAACTTTTTGACGAAAACATCACATCAAATATTTGATCGGATGTTGGGAGGGGTTTTCGGACATGAATGAAAAAATTAATTTCATGCTAGCCTAGAAACCGCAGGATGAAGTCTAATTAAGCCACCATTAGCATATATGGGTTACTATAGTATTTATGGCCTAATTAGTCTTAAAAGATTCGTCTCATCGTTTACAGCCTAACGAAATAATAATTTTTATTTGTTATCTATATTTAATGCTTTTAAAGATTCGATGTAATGTTTTTGGGTGAAAATTTTTGGGAACTAAGCTACAAATCTCGAGAGTTGTACTGCTTGTCAGGAATCACAAGTAATTTGGATCTATGAAGCTGTGTGTTAATGTACCATCAAAATTCAGAAGAGTACGAAATCATCTGCTTATATATTCCAATCAGATGACTAGGAAGCTAGGTTAGCTAACTAGCTCCTTTTCTTCCCATGAAAACGTAATCCACTAGTCCGCCTCCCATCTCATAAAACGATTTGTCTGAATCACCGACCGGACGCGCCCACGGCAGCGCGGCGTGCGTGGCCCATTCCTCGCCGAGCCGCAGCGCGCCAGGTGGGTCCCACCACGGGACGGCTTAACGAGAGCGGAGATGGGGCCCACCAGTCAGTCACCCACCTCCGCGATCCCACCTCTCCTCGACCTCGCCTTCCCTCCTCTCCCATGGCGGCCGCGCTCCTCCTCCGCCGCGCGCTCCACCTGCGCCGCGTGCTCCCCTCCCCTTCCCGCGCCTCCGCCCTCCTCCCGGCCGCTTCCTCTTCCTCCCCTACCCACCGCATCCTCTCCGGCTTCACCACCGCCGCCACCACCCAGCAGAACAGCGCCTCCACCACCACCATCGACCTCTCCTCCGTCGAGAGCCGCCGCCGCCTAATCAACAGGTGCGCCCCCCGTATCTCTATGTTTTGTCCCCAATCCATCTTCTCCGAAAGCGTTTGATGACGTAGGGTGTGTGTGTGTGTGCGCGCGCTTGTAGGTTGGTGTACAGGAGCAAGCAGAGGGGATTCTTGGAGCTGGACCTGGTGCTTGGGAGCTGGGTCGAGCAGCACATCCACTCCATGGACGAGGCAAACATCCGCGCCCTTCTCCAAGTCCTCGACCTCGTAAGATAGCCCCACGCCTAAATTTTACCTACTACTGCTCTAGTTCGTCATGTAGCTATTCATTTCTGTAAATCCTTTGCCTGATTTAACATAAGTCAACCAGCTCGTTGAAGCTGATTCTGTTGAGGATTGACTAGTATATGCGGTGTCATGTTAAATTGGACTGTTCTATTCTCTTGTTAATTTGCAATTTTTAATCTCCATTCTAGGATAATTGGATTGGTTATATAGGCTGATTAGTAGCTGTGTGTTCTTTGTAATGATGACCTATGGTTGAACAACTTCAAGAGAATGTGAAGCATTTTTCTTTTTGGCGTAAATGTGAAATATTTTGATAGGTGCTGCTCTTGTAGATTCAAAAGGGTCATGAGGTTCGGGAACTATAAAGTATTTGTGGTCTTTGATCACTTGATGTCATAGTTCTAAGTATAAGGGCTGCCTTCATGAGTTAATTTCTTGGTCGTCAGAGTCAGAAAATAGTTTCAATGCATAAGATGTTTGCATTATCGCATCTCTTCTAGCTATCCTCTTATCATCCCTTATGTGGACCTTAACACATATATGGATACAGTTCAGCAAATTTGGTTTATAGCCCTGTAAGATAAAGGTAGTTTTTCCAGACTGTGCATTTATGAACAGAGGGAGTATAAGTCTAGGTAAACCGCTTCTGTGTCCTGCAAATTTCATAGCATAAAGTTGTGCGGCTGTTATGTATTTGACCAAGCTGCTGATTTGGTAACGCAAGGCTGTTTTACAATGTTTGTGGGTAGTTCATATCTTATGCTCAGCAAATTTTTATAGCATGCTTCATAATGCTATGACTCTGTTTTACAATGTTTTTGGATAGTGCATCTCTTATGCTCAGCAAACTTATTATGTAACATGCTTCATACTGCTCATGAGTCATGATTGCTTGGCAAGCCATGATCCATTGGACAGACCGTGCATCAAAGTATCCCTTTGCTCTTGTTTAGAATTTATAGATTGGCTCTAAGCTCAAATGTATGATTTTTCAGGAAAACCCAGATCTGTGGAAGTGGCTTACTGGTCAAGAGCAACCACCAGAGGCAGTGAATACTAATCCTGTATGTCATACTACCACAGTTGTCTTTTGTCCTTCTGAATCTCCGGTTGCTTCTGGACTGAATGTTTATGTCCAAACAGGTATTCGTTGCAGTTAAATCAAGGGTCACGGACAATCTGAGCAAGCACTCTTCTCCTGAGACTCGATCGGCACCTGGTCAGCCATGGGTGAGAGGGTGGGATGACAAGAGAGGCCTTGACGGACCGAAGTACGGAAATCAGTGATGAAAATCTTCGGAGTGCTGGTTGTTCTTTAGTATGATCATGTTTTCTTGTTCCTATAGCATGGTGCTTGTGTGGAATAAAGTAAATCATGGCAAAATGGTGTCATCCAATGATTTGGGAACTTGGAGTGTCACCATGGATTGTTCTAATAAAGACCTGTATAAGGCCCATACTCTTTATTCTGAACAAAAAGTATAGTGGTGGTGATAACAAATACTACTAACGAAATAGTTCTCCATTCAGAAAAAGAAAAATAGCTCTCCTTGTTCTTGGCATTTCATCATTTATGTAATAATGGTGAAAATCGACCCTCTAAATTACAATGCAAACACCTATTGCAACTAGACCTTGAAGACTGGCTGTACCCAATTAGAAGGTCAGTATGTTTTTTAGATATTGGAAGTTTTATTGAACTCAGCAAATTACATCAAGGTGATACAATCGTTCCAAGAACACTTGCCTCTGCATTTCTAAGGGCGTCTGTAATAAGAATTGCAGTTTCTTGATGAGTGACATCTGATTATCAGACAATGGTTGCCATCGGTCAGGTGGCAATTGTAGTTTTGTAGTTTGTAACAAGCATTGTAGTCATGAAGCCTTTCATCAACCATCACACTACACATCGTAGGGGCAAAACAACTTTGCAATAGAAAGAACAAGAGGTCAAAGACCGCAAAGGCAACAAATAATGTTTCGAAATAAAGTACTGCAAAGGCAACAAGTAGTTCTTAATACTGTATTAGGCAATGTTTATTTTGTGTTGTACACAGTACACACCGCTCTTCACACTTGTACATTTGAAAATGAAATTTATTGCTCTTACAGCATAAATGAAAGAATGAAATAATAACATGAAGTCATGAACTATTTTTTTACTTTGTGGATTTATAATACATCAGAGAACTGCACAAAAGCGAAACAATCATTTTGGGTGATCACAATGGGCACTTCCGCACGAGATCTTCATATAACGAAAGAAAAATCACTTTTACTAGCATTTTGCAGGACCTATGAACCAGCTGGGGCTTGTTGAGCTCGCATCACCATTTCTTCAGTAGTAGTTCCAATAATGTCATTTGCACGCTTCAGTGGAACACATACTATTCTGCCGATTGAATCCTAAGTAGGCAAATTAATTGTCAGAATCAAGAGCACCGAATTGGGTAAAGGATTATAAACTTTTAAGCAAGTTAGAGCTAGATCTTTAAATACAAGGATTGTTTAATGACTGTATGAGGTAGTTTAGTACTTTTAGTACTAAAATTTTGTGTTATTTTTCTTAGACTGGAAACAAACATTTTTCTTGGAGTTTGCATGAATCTCAGTGATGATCTTACCCGAGATACAATACCAAGCTTTTCTAGCTTCTTGACAGCATCAACAACGTCAAAATTGCACTCAACACCAAATTCTTCCTTAATGAGCTGTTCACACCGTGAATCAAGATCCTGCAAAGGGCAATAAGTATTATACGTCAACTTCAAAAGAATCATATATTTAAAGATGACTTCATCCACGAAACTTTCAATTTTATTAAAATTAATGAACTGTGATGTCCCAAACAAAATTCAGTAAACTTGGTTTCTGTCATGTTGCAGATGAAACAGAGAAAGACATGTGTAAATACTAACTAGACTACAAAAAAGGTTTGTGGGCTTAAAAGTGCAGAAACCAATAACGGAGGTACAAAGATGTGTGAATAACATTTTAAAAATAGAGCACTAATGTCAATGAGGCGCAATGAACAAAATAATGTGTAACTGAAATATGGCATAAAAGTTAACAGGGAGGCATAGTTGCTCACTTGTATGGTTGCCTTCCCTTGCTCCATCAAAATATAGTAAGAAACAATGACCTCTTTAACCTGCAAATAAAGGGTTTAACCTTATGTCAGCGGCATATAAAAAATAAGTTGTAAATATCAAACAGAAGTCCTCAGTACTTCCATACTTCTTGCTGGATCACATCGTCACACAAATGCAGGAGTGTTCCTTTTCCACTGTCAAGCTGTTTATCATACATTGATTTGGTAATCAAGTTTTGGTAAGTTACCATATTTGCCTGAAATCTGTTTCACAATTAAATTCTCTGTAAGTATAATATCAGTAAATTGACCATGTTGGTATACAACTGGTTTTTATCAGGAAATACAAATTGTTCAAGTGTAATATGATAAGTTAAACGACTTACGTGAAGTAGATCTTAGCACAGTATCCAACTAAACCAGACAAGATTGCTATGACAACCCATACATCAGCCTTTGGCATTTCAAGGGAACCTATTAGAGTGACCTGAAAAGAAAAGGGGTATTTAGATGCTTAAACACTAACATGCCATCATGGATTGACCTCTAGAGCATTAGACACCTACCAATCCAATCACAGCAGAAATAAGAAACTTCACCCAGTCCATTGGAGTTAAACTAGGGTTCTTCTTCTCTGGCTACATCATAAATACTAAAATCAGGTACCAAAAAGAAGAATAACATGAACCATAAACAAAAGAAAATGAGAACATCACATATGAACAACAAACCAGGCAACCTATATTACCAGAACTAATTCCATATCAGCCATTGGAATATTCTTGAAATGCTTTACAAATATTCCTCGATCTGGCTTTGCCTCTGTGCTAGCTTTCCTTCAAAGTTACAATCAGAACAATAACTATGTCAGTGTGACAAGCTGGAAGATTTAAAAGCGCACATTACTTAAGCTGGTTCCTAAAAAGATAGATACCTATATACCACAATCATCCTTTCAAATGTAGGCTCTTGAATTGTCATTGGGCTTAGGAGATTCTTTATGCTGCCAGAGAGAAAATGCACATCAGGCAGAAGTTCTGTTCAGTCTACCCAAAACTTACAGGTGATCCCATAATAACAACCTCAGCTCCATCTTTTCTAGGCGAATGCGCTCAACAGAGAAGTCTTGTTCTTCTACTACTTCATTAACTTCATCAGTCTTCTTCGTGTCCTTTTGGGGCCTCAATTTCTGTTTCTTTGAGAACAATCTATCAATCCTGTTGTACAACCAACATTATTGTTTTGCATTAACTTATTAACAAAGTACTTCTGATCGAAAAAAATGAAAAAAAGAAGAAGAGAAGAGGTTACATACCTTGTAACTCTGAGCAATGACCTCCACACGCGCGATATTATTACATCCACTTTCTCAATGAAGAAGTAATCAGTTGTCTTGTCAAATCCAATGCCCCGACGGAACACAATGTACTGCAATAGCATAATTGATGTGATAATATTTATGTGAGAGATTGAGCATCATATGTATGCCATCATCGTGAGGTATAAATAATAAGCGAATAGTGTTTTACTGCAATAGAATAATAGATGCCTTTTTTTTGTTTGCATTTCACTTTCATCTTTTACTATTATTTTGGGCAATGCTGCTGATACTCAGCAGAGTAATCTTGTGTGCACACCATGAAGGGTGCTCTTAAAGTTAAAGATAGATACCTTATCTGCAAATGCTGGTAGATTATCATGTGGATGTGCTTTGAAGTACCTTGTCAACAACTTCTTGTCTACCTAAGATGATTACAACAACAGTTAATCCAGTGAAACGGACCGGTAATTTGCATGCATTTTTGTGCCCCTGATTGAAAATATTACAAAAGTAGATTAAGACCTTGGATTCATCAACTTTAATTGGTAGATTCAGAAGATACTGACCAGACTGGGCTACATCATACTCTTCATCAGATAATAACTTGAAGTTGCTCTTTTCCATTACCTAGTTAGTACCATGAGTATTTTTGAGAACAGAGGGAATACCAGTTATTGTCGAAAAGAATTTCACAGACCACATATAGCTATATCAAATTATATAGATAACGCCGTTACCTGAAAAAGATAAGTTAGAAAATTAAGTTCAAGTGTTTCAATCTCATCTGGTGTCAGGCTCTGCTGCTCCATACTCTTTGCGCCATTGACAGGATCAAATAGGGCGTATAATTGCTGAATCACAGAAAATCATTCACCATAATGTAACTAGGATCAGCTGAAGGAATGTTATGAAATAATGATGAAAAAAAATGAAGGAAGTGGCACCACCATTAGATCCTCGAATTGGAGAAGGTACCAAGCACGGATAGTGTACTCCACCCTCCTACATAGCTTCATGAATTCAGCGCGATCCTTGTCTTGCTCTGAAGATTAAAGCCAAAGAATGTGTGAACTACGATAAAATCGCACAACTTCAATTCCCCAGTTCAAATAGCAGAGTTTCATACATAGAGAAGACTCAAATTAATTCAGAGATCGAATCTAAAAAATGTCAGACTGTTCAGTCCAAAATAAAAACTATGGATTGCCAATACACTGAAATAGAGTAAATACACATTGTTTACTAAAACTTAAGTACATCATAATTTCAGCAATAAACAGAAACAAAACCATAACATTTGAGATCACCAGAAAACTTAAAAGTGTAAAAACTAAACAGTGTATAAATTTGACCAGGTTGCATAGGACTAGGAGTACTACATGTCTACTTCATGTAAGACAGTCTATAATATATGATCAGACTGTAATCACATTCGCTTGAACTCCAAGTAACAAGATGAGTCTTCAGAATCACACCATGCTTGTTTTCCATGTTACAAACTGTTTAACTAGAACACATATGTCCCCACAAAAAAACAGTACAGCACATTTAAACTAACTATTCCGGTATCCCCTAAGTTCAAAGCTACAAAAGCATGCACCTTTTTAGTCCCTACTTGAAAGAACTCGTCCAAACCAACGCATCTAGGACCTGTTGTTTGTCATAATTCAATCGAGAATACGAGATATTGTCTTCCTTCTTGTAGAAAAAAAATTAATAGGATAGCTAAATGAATCACGAGACAATAAATCGATCATCGCTCAGGAGATTAAATTAAATTTAAAAAAAACATGTTCTTTTTCCTTCCATTTCCAAGAACCACGAATTCACGGGCAATGCGCGGGGCGGCCAATTGATAGATCAAATTAACCATGAAACCAACCAACCCAAGAAGCAACAGGAGGCTAAATCACATATTATCATATACCAATGAGGTAGGCGAGCTTCATGGTGAGCTTGGGCTTGAGGATGGGGATGACAGACTCCCTCTCCAGCCGTATCACCTCCTTCACCACCCCATCCTTCTTCTCCTTCCTGATCTTCGCCTCCATCTCCTCCGCCGTATCTGCCTTTGCCGCCGACTCCATCGATCGATCGATCCACGCGTATATATACCTACCCGACCGTGCTCGATCGCAGCCGTGGAATTGGGGCAAAGGATGGCGTCGCGTCGCGGGAAGAAGACGATGCCGAGAGAGAGAGAGAGAGAGAGGCGGTTCGTTAATCACAGGCTTGTGTACTGTGTGATAGGTTAATTACTTAGTTAATCGGTTGATTAGAAGGTAATTAAGCGCTGGAAAGAGAAGAAAGGAAAGATACCAAAAGTAGTTAACACGTGAGAATGTGCACGGGGGCAAACCTTCCTGAATTGGTGCACGAATCGAAAGGTTTGGGCTGGGATGGGTCGATCTGGGCCAACTGGAAGCCCATTATGATGACCTAGATGAGGCCCATGGCATAGCAATTACCCTTCCATTTCGGCCTAAATGGTGTGTCTCGGCCCATATAAATTGGGCTTGAAAGCTGTACGTGCGGCCTGTTCTAGTGTATTAAATGCTAATTTTACCATGAGCCTGCCTAAGGTTTGCATTTCATGGTACATCGCTGCATCATCGTGTTCGTTGGAGACTTGAACTACGTTGTTGTTGTACATCTAGGAAGTGAAACTGAAACGATTGCATTTCGTTATTATCAAAGCATGTGTCTGTCTTCATGATTTGCTTACTTAGGAGTTAAAGTTACTGTATGTCTGAAACTTTTGGGAACAATACTAAAAATCTTAGGACAAACATGCATTTTGGATAAATGCAGCGATCAATCTAGAAAATATTGTGCGTTGATATGCTAAACTGTCTCTAAATCATACTACATATTGTTGCATCTGGGACAGGAACAGGAAGGTACTGAAGAACATTTACACAAATATTATTGGGAGTTTGGGCCTCTTTTGTAGGGATTATGCTGTCCGAGAAGCATTTTCAGGTTTGACTTTGCACCTTTTGGTATCAAACGGCTGTGCTTTTATCATAGCATGGTCAAATAGGTTTTAACTGGCCAATTATGTGGCTTAATGAGAAGTCCATGTGTTGTCAAATAATAAGGGGCATATCTAATTCACCCAAAGTATATAACACCGTGTTGTTTCTTCTCCAATACAGAGACTTGCAATGGAGGTCCTAGCAGTATATAACACTGTGTTTGAAAAGACAAAAATTAAATGACTCTTGATGCTTCCCCCCACTGCACTGGATCACCTCTTGTGTTTTTCATCTAGTAAACACTGTTCAGGTAGAAGAACAGGCCAGCCAATGCAAGTATTCCAACGGCAATACCAATAGGTAATGCTTGCCTGCAAATCAATTAACAAATGTGTGTTAGCTTAATATACTCAATCACAATGAATACACAAGATATTTAACGACTTCAGGTGAAATTGGACTAATTTCTCTGAAATTTCATGCATTCTACTTTATCAACATTTAAAAATTGAATGCACCTGTCATACACTACCGGCTCAAATTTAGTTTGACAACTTGTATTTTTTTCCCATTGTACTTATAAAAATTTAATTACCCGACAGCTTCATCCTTTTTCAGCTGCTCCTTCCTAGCCTTGCGGGCATCGGTGGCGTTGGCGTTCTTGGACACCTTAGGCTCGTACGGCTTGAATCTTCTCTTTGGAGCTCCACAAACTGCATGAGTAATGCAGATAAAAAGAAAAATCAGTAAAGCAGACCAAAGCTTCCTAGTGTGATTGTCTAGAAATCCGGATTACTACATGCTAGCAGGTAACTAAGTGACCCTTTAAAATCATTAACATTTTTAAAAATGCCTAGATTTTTCTAGTTTGATTTCTCTTAAAACAGGCTAAAATTCTCCCGATTGCAAATACTGGTTGGTCTCTATGGATTATAGCTTGAATTTGAGCTAACCAACGTCAAATATATGAAACCGGAGGTAGTACTTAAAAAAAAGTGTCACAAAAATATAAGCAAAAAATTCAAACTATGCAAAACATGTAAATGGCATATGATGTGCCGGTAATACTATAACAGAGTGATGATGGTTGGCATTATACAGCAAAAAACACAATCTTAGTTGTTAAATTCAATGGGCTTAATTATACAGTTGTACCAAGTTATTTGGACATGCATTGCAAGAAGCACATAAGTTGTAGTTGTACAAGTCCCACATACATCCAAAACTACGTCCTCCAAAATTTGTTTATTTTAGTCAAACCAGCTTATGAAGCTGTCAACACTTGCATATGAAACAGAGTTTACAGGGATGATGATGGTGCTGAGTATTCTAACCAGGGCAGAAGTAGTTGTCAGCCAGCTTGTCGAATGGAGTCCTGTCGTTGTATATGTACCTGCACAACAAGCAAGGGCGGCGTCACCAAATTCGCACAGCATTGAGCACAACAATACGAAATCCAGTAGCACAACAAGATGGAATCCAGTCGATGCCGATGAGGAGCTCACCCGCAGTCGCGGCAGATGTAGGCCTGCTTCGACGCCACGCCGAACCGCATCGTGATCCTCGCCGCCGCCCTGGCGCCGCGCCGCGGCGCAACCGCCGCCACGGACTGCGACAGGGGCGCGCTGAAATTCGACCGGAGCGGCGCCGGCGCTCGCGGCAGCGACGACGGGGCCTGCAGCTGCAGGGCGGCGGCCATCACCGCTATGCTTCGCTGCTGCTGCACAACGACGAGCGGGCGGGCGGCGCGTGGCGAGCGCAAGATCGATCCTTACCAAGAGAGGAGAAAGTAAGAAAGAAAGATACCGAAGGAGGAGGAAGAAGAGGTGGCTAAGAGGGGAGGATAAGAGGGAGCGGGAGATGATTGGTGAGAGGGATCGTACGTGTGCTCTTTTTCCCTCGCTTTTCCCTCTTGCCGCCAGCTGCAGAAGACGTGGAGTGTGGAAGGGAAGGTGAGTGAGCTGAGCATGCGTGGCGGGCATGGCGTCCCTTCGCGCGCTATCCCTTTCTTCTGGACGGGGCTGCCACTTGGCATGCTCCAAACTAACGACGTCTGTCAATATGCCAATCTTCTTTATCCTCTACAGTTACAAGAGAGGTAGAAGAAAAAAAAAGTTTCTAACGGAGAATTATTATGGGACATCCCGGTTTAAATGTCCGCTGTTACTTACACAGTCTACACAGTCTAACAGTAACAGCTCCCAAGTTTATTTTCAATAAATTTAGACTTTATAAAAAACTTATCAAGGTGCCTGTCCAACTTAACCAACAACAACCTCTAAAACTACTTATAGGGTAGGTTAAGGTTTGAGTTTATCTCAAGATAGCATTAAGGAGAATCACTTTGAGTATCGAGACGTATATAAACTCATTAACAATTGCATCCCTTTTAATAGCACGGCATTTCTACACTCAAAAGCAAAGAGAGAAGCTATATCACTAGAAATGTCTTTACGCCATCTTCTTCCTTCACTTAAGGATTGCCTATGGCATTTTCGATTCACCATTGGAAATATTCATCTAAACTCATTAAACACATTAGTCCCAACTCATTTATATTTTTGCCTTAAGCAATGTCCATCCTGCTCGTCATTTCTTGACATCTTCTTGATCTTCGGCACTTCATGTTTAACTTTTCAAATAATTAATGTGGATAATCCATAGCTTCATATGGCATCGAGCGGTCTGTCACGACAAAGTCTTGCTCGCTCTTCTCAACCGGATTTTGTCCTTTGGCGCAAAGCCTTTTGCTTGCTCTTCACCGACGCATGTTTCGTCGTAGCCAAACTTTGCTTGTCCTTCACCGTCTCACCATATGTTGCCACTTTATATCCAACATCCTCAATCATATTCTCGTCAACCGATAATCTTCATCTTCTAGCTTCTCGCATCATCTTCATGTTGGCCATCAATCGCCTCTTTCTTCTTCACCAACATATTTCTTCTCTAGTATTTGGTCTTGATGGCGGAACTCAACCACATCTCTGTTTCATATCATCTTCTTCACTAATCTTTTGACTTAATGTCGGAATTCAATCCTAAACACATCAACTCATTGAAATAGTTAATTCAACAAATGGTTGTCATTAATCACCAAAACCAATGCCACTCTATAGGATCGTAGATCTTCTAATCTCTCCTTCCAAGACAACTCTAGGGGCATTTACCTTTCAATCTCTCTTTTTGATGATTGATGACAACACTATCACAAAAATATGAACTAATAGAGACTACTCTAACACTTGGGTGGGTCATCCTGCTCTACCGCGACGACTTCCGTTGTCGCCTTGTGCTTCTTGCTCTTCCAGTTCCTTTTCTTGCTTGGCTCCGGTGAATCCTTGTTGGTTGTTTTCTTATCCCTGCTTGCCTTGCTCTTTCCATCCTTCCTTCTGAGGGTGTCATCCGCGTGGGCGTATATGTCGATGATCTTGAACAGTTTGCGCACAGTCATAATCTGACGTGTAGCAAGCTTAGGGTAGTATATCGATCTCAGACACCTGATTTAAACACCCTGATCACAGAGGCATCGGTGATTTCGGGGATTGTGTTTCGGCACTCACTGAAGCGACGAATGTAGTCCCTTAAGGATTCTCCTGGACTCTGAGTTAGGGTGTGCAGGTCGTCCTCGATAGCGTGGCGCTTGTACGTTCCTTGGAAGTTGACCATGAATTACTGCCACAAGTTTTCCTAGGAGGAGATCAAACAAGGACGAAGGTGGACCAACCATGATCGGGTGGATCCATTTAGGGTGGCCGGTAAATAGTTTGCCAGTGTGTTGTCGTTTGCTCCAGCAGCGTAGAGAACCGTGTAGTAGACATGGAGAAATTCTTTGGGATTCGTGCTCCCGTCGTATTTCTTGATTATTCCTGGTCTGAACTTCTTGGGCCACCGCACTAATCATAATGTGGGCGTGAATGCTCTACATCTGCCTCCTAGTACGAAAGGTGGTCGGCGCTCATGTGGTCACCAAGACCGTCTTGGCGCCGGCAAGGATGAAGATGACGATGACGATGGGTCGCTTGGCGTTGGGGCCCGCTCTTTGGATTGACGTCATCGGCCTCGATCTCATCGAGGATTGGGGGAGCGAGTCGCGACGTCGCCTATCATCTTGGCTTTGTTGTTGATCGGGGTTGTTATCTGCCCAGTCATGGCGTTCGTTGTCTCGGTCGCCTCGTCGACCTTGACGTCGTGGGTTATCGCGAGAATGACTCCCACGGCTTCCATCTCGGCTGCATCCTGCGTCTTGATCTCGGTCCGCACTGCGATCTCGCCTTGCATCTCGACTTTGGGACGCATCGCGGTTGTGACCGGCGCTGCGATCTTAGCCCGCGTCGTGGTCCCTTCACGGTGGAGTCCGCTGGCAGTGTCGATTGTTATTTTTGTGTGCTCCTCGTCATTGGTTTGTACGGTTATTGAGGTCAAGGTCTTCTTGTGGTGGAGGGGTCTGGCACCGAGGCTTCGTGGTGATTGATCCCCGGAACTATGACCGCCGCTTGAATGTTCACTGGCGTCCCTGTTGCCTTCGCCAGATTGCACGTCGTATTCCTGCGATGCCCGAGGAGGTGGGTCTTGTGCTACTACTTCTGCGAACACGCTGCCGAGATTCGCCATAGTCATACGTAGTCGTTCTGCCCAACGATTGGCTTCAGGGGTAGAACTGAGTCAAAAGGGGTTTCTCTCAGTAGTAGACTGATGGCATTTAGCTGCTGGGTAGGCATTTGCATTGCTGCCTCGACGAAGGCCACACTAGAGGCACCCACATTGATCACGTTTACATCACATGGTGTTGATGATGCATATTCTTGATCCTCCCAAACGTGCAGAATCGAGGGCTCGTAATGGTCAATATCGACAATGCATACGAGCCTATCTGGAGTTGTCTTTGCGTCCTGTTCCTCTGTGACGCTTCGAGGTTGACCTCGTGGTCATTGACTTTGAGGACACAGAGATTTGGTGGATTTGAGGAAGATCGTGCAATCTGAGAGGTCGTGCATCTTGGATTTGTGGATTAGGCACCACGTGGTGAACGTTGGTGATGTGCGCCGAATTCCGCGCTCCTTGCAAGCTCCAAGTTTATCCTCCACGTGTCGTACCACTAAGCATTCTGACAACGAGTGCTTGGACGTCTTATGGATGACACACCATGTAGTCGTCCTCCAAGGAGAAGTCCTTTTCGGCGCCAGATTCACGTTATGAAAACGGAATTTGGCTGCTTGAAAGTGCTTCTCGGGAGTAATGGTAGTCGATGTCCCCTTCTCCACTTGGGTGGGAGGTATTGTCGACATGACGTTGTTCCTCGAAGTCATGGCCACACCGTTCCCGTTCCCATTCCCGATAAGGATTGGGTCGGATGGGATCAACGTTGCGGTGTAGACTGGGAAGATGATGGATCAGGGAATGTGTTGGTATACCAATTGACGTAGTAATTTTCAAACCAACGGTATACGGATATCGCCAATCGACAACTTCTATGTAATTTTCAATTGTTTCTTTGTTCATGTAACAGCGTCATAATGCTAAGCAAGAGTTAGAGCATCAGCTAAATTATCTGTTGTGAGATATACAATTGCTTTCCCCCAGTAAATTATTCCAGCCCCCGGATTCCTGAAAGTGACACAAGTAAAATATTAAGCATATGGACACCACAAAGTACCGAGTGACCAAGAAAATATATCATATTTAAATTGGAAAGGGTGGTAACAAAAAGGGGGGAAAAGTAGCATGTAATATCCAGTTCAATAACTTAGTTGAAATGCTGATATTCATAAAATAACTTTGGTAAAAAAAGCACAACGGTCAATGTATCATGGAATATGGAACAGCAAGGCTGCATTCTCAGCTTCTGACAAACATTTATCACTACAACATCCAGAAATCCAGTATACGTTAAATAAATTAGTTTACATGCAATGCACATAGATACAAAGAGGGTTGTGCATCAGCATGAAGTAAGTGTGAATATTTTTAGAGTCTAATGTCTGTGCTAGAAAGTCATACACCCGTTGTTCACCGTTACGTTATAAGAAAAAACAGGGTAATGTGAAATAAGTTCAATCATGTCTGGTGTTAAATGATATGCATTAAGCCAATAACTAAAGTTCTCATTAATTCCCTGGAAGACAGGGGAATTATGAATGGATACGAAGATGAAGTGTATTCGGATTAATTAAAGGATAGAAAAGTAACAGTAATTTATCTTTTCCCTAATAAATCCCCACCGGTTCCGATAATCATCAACACCCTGCTGCCCTCACAGCTTTGTCCGCCGATCCTCGCCTCCGCGCCGTGTGGCGCCGGCTGCCTCCCTCGCCGACGACCTCCCCACGCGGACGCCGGCCTCGATCCAGTCACCGGCGACCTCGACCCGTCGGCCTTGATCCGCGCCGGCTTCGATCCGGCGAGAGACATCGTTTTGCGGGAGAAGATTACCGTGGCAGGTTTTGTAACCGGTGGCCATGGTGCCCGTCGAGATGCAGCCGACGCCAATGCGTAAGCCTCTTCCTCCTCTTCGCTTCTTCACCTGAACTTGCACGCCTGCTGCTAGATCTAGGTTCGGTTTCCTGTTCCTTGGGCCGTCACTTCGTCGTCTGGTGCGCAATCAAGCTGTTTGAATTCCAGATTAATTTATGCTGGTCTTATTATCTCTCAGCGCGGAGAAAATTGCAAATATAGGACTCGAAACAGTGGGCTTCGCAATTACAGGACTCCAACCATCGACTTCGCTAAAATAACCACTTTGTTTAACATTACATTTGGCCTTTTTAATCACTTTTCTCAACTTAAATACATGTATTTGTTTCCTATGACCGTATTCCATCGTTTCATCTACCGCCGCCCACGAGACGCGCGACGTTCCTCCTCCCGACGCCGCCGCTCCTCCTTCCCTCCCCACGCTGCCGTTCCTTCCTGCCATGGATGGAGCAACAATCCTATACATCCATGCAGCATTGCAGCAATGGCTCATCGTGCCTTGAGAGGATTTCATCTCATCGATGTGAATATGTGGTGCCTGCAACTTCCATGAGGCAAAGAGCAGCAGGTTCCAGGTATCAGGCAACCCCGGCAAACACCAATGGCTGCAGTCAGCATACGACCCTGGCTGCCACCTCTGCTCCGGCATGAGCATCTTCCCTTCCTTGGCCGTGATCACCGATGGGTGTGCGTCTCGCTGGAGCTCCGACGCGGGCGGCGGTAGATGAAACGATGAAATACGATACAGGATACGATGTCATAGGAAACAAATACATGTATTGGAGTTGAGAAAAGTGATTAAAAAGGCCAAATGTCATGTTAAACAAAGTTACAACGTTTGAAGGGTTATTTTAGCGAAGTCGATGTTTGGAGTCCTATAATTGCGAAGCCCACTGTTTCGAGTCCTATATTTGCAATTTTTCTCCTCAGCGCGAAGGCTTAAGCCTTAAAAGTGATTCTGCGCAAAGTGTGCCATGCGTGATGATGCGCTGATTGTCTATCTAGGGATCTCAAGCCAAAAAAAAGGAAATCTTTATATTATAGTTACCCATCTTTGATCGTCGAAGAATATAAGCATTTGGATGATTTGGACATAATCTGGGTCACATCCACTCCAAATGCTTATATTTGATGGAGGGAGTAGCGTGCGCTCATTCAAAATTCGCCCTTTCTATATCATGACATAGTTAATTGCAGGTAATGGACCTATTGCTTCAGCTACTGGAATAAATAACTCACCTTATCAATGTGGTGATGACTCTCATTGTGCCGGTATAGTGGAATCCAAGGTGCAGCTTCCAGAGGTATGAAACTCAGAAAAATAGATATTTTTTCATGAAGCGGTGATTGAATAAATTGGCACCTATACTGCTAGCAGATGCATTTTGTCGTGTTAGGTTTCACCAGCGCATCCATGTTTTACTAAAAAAAAATGTTCTTTTAGTAAATTAATGGTTCCCTCTACTTCTTGTTTCCAAAAGAAGTATGCCATGTAAGACATTTTCTAATGTTTTCATCCTCTCATGTTGGCTTGTGCAGGACATCCTTCATCATATACACGCTTTCATGCCTATGCAGGATGCTGCTCGTGCTGCTTGTGCATCTCGTTGTTTTTTGCGTTCTTGGAGATTCTACCCCAAGCTCAACCTTAATGTGAATACACTATGTATAGAGAAGGACGCACGCAGTGAAGATGAAATAACAAGGGACTTCATCAGTAGAGTTGACCCCATTATGCTGAATCATGCTGGCACGGGGGTGAAGATGTTTAAACTCTTTACCTACCCTTGTTCCAGTCTGCATCCTAGTTATGTCGACCGCTGGCTTCAAATTGCGGTTGCACCCGGAATTAAAGAATTTGGACTAAAGATATACTCGGACAGCAAGATGGATTATGATTTCCCATGCTCACTGTTATGGATTAATTAGCATTTGTCATCAAGTACCACTCATGTTCAAGTTTGAATTATTTTCTCTTAAAGAATAAAGAATTATTTGATGTGAAGTTACATGCATAGTTTTTTTTCCTTAAATTGGTCAAATAATGCAACTGACTATATGATAAATGTTGGAATTATTGATGACCTTGCTAAATTCTCTGCAAGAAAATTACTTGCCGTGGGTTGTTATAAAGTAGCTAAATAAAAGATAACAGAATTAACATGACTAAGCTTATTCAGAACCTTTTGCTTATTACTCTGCAGATTGAACTGCCAGCCATAAGACATGATTCGATCCTTGAAGATTTGAATGGTGGTTCCTTTCATCCAAGGGTTATTTCAGAATACCACCATGACAATCTCAAGAGCATGATGATAACCGGTTTTTGCTCTGCAAAGAGCATGATCAATCTTACCTACCATATTCTTGAGAACACATCATCTCTAGAGTATCTTACATTAGACACTACACGTGGCTATGACCGGAGATACGAGAAAATTGACAAATGTTTGGCAATGAGCAGGGAAGCTATCTTAGAAGCTGAGAAAGCTCTCCGTGCTATTAGAATATATGTTGAGGGAAGAGTACCCTCAAGTGTTAATTTAAAGGTTATTGAGCCATGCAGTAAATGCCACACTAATAGTAGCTGACAATTTGTGTAGAAAATTTAGTTTTTACCAGTTAGCAAACACCATATTCTCATGTATTCCTACAAGTTGTGTTTTATCTGATGACATTATCCCAAGTTTCTCATCATCTCAACATTGTGATATCTACTTGCATATCTCAAAGACTCAAATGCTATAAACTTGTGATGGGATCTATAAAAGACTATAATCTTACCTATATTGTTACTGTTACACTATTCATCCCATGTACACTGTCTGATCTGCCTATCAGCTAAGCTGTTCATCACTGCGTATACCATCTGTACCATCCATTTTGGTTTTACCAGGGATGCCTGGCCTGATGCTTGGAGCTCAGTCGCATCCGCCGCCGCCTCCTCTTCCCCACAGCAGGTCTCCAATCCTTATTTTGTACTACCCTCTGTTTCAGATTGTAAGGCGCCCTACCAGAGGGGTAGGATGCCTTACAATCTGAAACGGAGGTAGTACCAAAAAGAGTTTGCCAGGACTGCTCTGTCAAAGAAAAAAGAATGTCAGTATCAGCAATTCAGCATTGCACTGCTTGCAAATGGCATGCCTACATGGTATGGCTCTTTTCTTCATTAATCATCAAATAGTAGTGCTTATAAAGATGTATACATTTACCCATCTTAGTGGTTCCCAGATAGGAAAAAATGTTTTTACATGTTTTCTACAATTAATGAGTATGGAAGCATTGCTTAGCTACCAGGTTTGCCTCGCTTTGCCTACTCAAAGTCATAACCAAGGATCACTATGGAGGGTTCACCTTATGGTATGTACATAACATTTAGAACAAGTGCACTTTAATCTATGGATTCATGCAATATTCCAAGCTCCTCAGGAAACTCTCCTAACAACATCATGTTCTTGCCATCAAATGTGGCATAGGCCAGGGACAGAGAGTTTCCTGGTTGTCTTCTCCCCCGTTAGATTTTGTGATGTAGTATTTCATAGCCTCTTTTTTGCTTCAGGCATTTGAAGCTTTGTGTCTATGAAAGTAACTTGGTAGTTGGTACTCTTTATGAAGTTACTAGATGATTATCAGATCCCAGGGCATTCAGCAAGTGTTAATGGTCAAGAACCACACTGCTTTAAAATTTGGCAAGAAAATGCAGGGTGACATCTCTGGCATCTATACTTGCCCGATATAATTTCCATACCACATTATGTATCTCCTTTTTCTGATTATTTCCTTCCCATTGCTCCTGCAGATCATCACAAGAATGGCTGAATGATATATACAGAAACAAAAAATGTTTGGCGGTACGTACTGCATTGGAAAGCATATTTTTCCTCATTAGGATGTACATACACTACATTATTAGGACTATGTGTAGTGTTAAGCTGCTATGTCTTGCTTATTAAGCGCTGCAAGAGATTTGATTTATTTTGTTGCAGTAAGAAGAAGGGTAAGGAGAAGAAAATAACAAAACAGTTACTTTAGTTTCCCGGAAGACTCATAGTGGAAGGGATGGGTTCTGGGCCGAGTGTTGGGATATCAGGTCTTTTCGAGGTTGAGGGCAGTGCTGAGAGGTACAATATTCCAGCCTCTATGCTCTTTTGCTTCTCAGAATGTACATATGTGGTTACTCGGGATGGTGTTATCACCCTTAGGTTTTTTTGGTATTCTTATCTTGGTTTTCGGCTGTATGGTTATCTTGGCACTCTATCGATGCTTTGATGATGCATATTATTCTGCTTTGATCCGCTTTTATAGTGGTCTCTGTTGTTGTAGGGTTTAAGTTGTACAACAACATGTCTGATTATGGGTTTTAGGTATATGATTTTTTAAGACTCCCTAATTTAAAATATATCGTGCATATGACGACTTATTCATCATTGATTTTCGGCTTTAACAACCTGATGGTTTCTTTCATAGATTCACCAAACAAATACTGCCTAAAAGAGCCAATTTTGTGTTGTTTTCTTCAACATGAGTTTTAAGTATTGATCTTTTTCCCATATAGCTCCCTATTGTTATTCTCATAATATTTGATAGCTTACAGGTATAGAGTTGTCCCTTTGTACAATCTACTCACTCCTCGCTACATGCATGCAAAAATATTAACACATGATCAAGCATGACATGACCAGTGAGCATCTTGATCGATTGGCTATTGATCTCAATCTGTGCCCGTGCTTGTATGCAGGTGGTCACCAATCTATACCCTTCCATCTCTGGGAGCTATATTCACTTCTTCAGTGGCAACAATAATTTGGTATTTCTTTCCCTGGTTACTATTGTTGCTTGCTTTATTTACTCTTCTTATATTCAGTAATGCAGCTATTATTCATGCTGATATATGCAAATAAATTTAATGCTCCAACAGCAACCAATATTTTCCATAGTTAAGCTTTTGTTTAGTATGGAAAATGTTTGAAGTATTCAATGCTTAAATAAGTGCTCCATGGCTTGTCTAATTGCCAGTCTCCCAGCAGCACTGCTGCAGCAGTTCAGCGATCGAAGTGTCCACACGCATGACTGCAGACTCCACACACCGTGCAGCAGGCCTAAAGCTTGAACTGAGTGACCATTGGCAGGCGGAGCAGAGACAGAGTATGGACTCGGTATGACTAGATTAGTTTCATTTTATTACTCTTCTTTCGTTTCTTTGAAGTCAATAGAATCAGTTCATATATATTATAGATATGTTGCATCCTCCTCATTCCCTCTTATTTGTTCCCTCTATGGCCTTACCTAATGTAACAATGTAATAGTGGGCAGAGGACGAGAGGAGGCTGAGTTGGGGAGGGTATGAACTCATCATTTTTTCTCCAGTTGTTAAATTACGTGTATCTTTACACTTGTATCACTGATTTTTACCCTCTGCGATTATATAACAACAGACAAGGGGTCTTTTCTTTATGTGCAATGATTAATTGTTGTTTCATGGTGAAATAAGGTGACTGCTTCGAATTTGCCTAAAGTGGCCATTGCTTGGACAAGTATTGAAATGTTGTAAAAAATGAAAAAGAAAATAATTGAGAGCATGGCAAACAGTTCTGACAACAGCACATATCTATAGGTTTGATTCTAACTTGCCATCTTCTGTTAGACGAAGTTGCTTGCCATTTTTTTTGTTTCATTTCTGTGACAGTCATCCATGAATATTTTCCCATTTTGTATCCTGCACAATTCATGTGTCATGGTTGACATTGGTTCAGGGGTTGATAGAACAAGGGTTGTGTTTATTTCCCACTTTGTTTCGCTGATGTTTGTTTGTTCTTAGTCCTACCTAATATTTTCCTTTCTTATTTATAATCTGTTTTGCTGTTGTGCACTGCTACAACTACAGAAGAAATCAAGACTTCAACTTCAATAAATCCAGAGCATGATCTGGATATTTTTCTTCTAGGAGATATGGGTCCTGGTATGCTATTCATTTTCCAGCACTCACTCATTGATTGACTTGCTTTCTGGTTGTAAATGTTCTTCTATGTATGATTTGTGTTTCGTTTGCTTACATTTGGATGGTGATCAGGTGATGTATCCATTTCCCATCGTGCGCGGACTACGCGACCTTGACTAAACAAATATTTTCTGTTATATTTACTGGCTTTTGAGTAACCATAAATGAGTTGGGTGACTGGAGGTTTACATGGCTCTTCAAACTTCTACATGATTTTAAGCCTTAAGGTGCGCTGAAGTATTGTTGTAACCTTGGTAAACTTAGGACAGTTGGTATGTAACCTAGGAGCTTAGTCGTAGCGCAAAAGTTTGGGCAAGTTTTGTCACTAGAAAATTTTGGTAGGGTAGATATGGAAAACATGTGATTGGATGCTAAAATTATGTTATATTGTGAGATGAATGTATGGGTATTTTGATGGAGTGCTTACTTTGGCTCATTTTTGTAGGGTAGCAAGCCAAACTAGCCTAAGTCCCAATGCTGTATCAGTTCTTGATACTGGTTGAGCATCTTAAAATCCCAATGGCTCAAAACTTGTAGGAAAAGGGAACGTTGACTGATTCTCTCTTGCCAAGAAATATGTAGAATCAGCTCCTGAAGTCCTGATCCTGCCTAGGTATCTTAAAATCCCTATACTAAAATTAATAGGAAATAGAGGAAGATGGCACTTTGATGATTCTCTAAGGAATATGCAGATGCAGGGTACACTGAATTTAAATATCGTTTGAAAATTCTACGTTGCCAATTTTGCTAATGCCGGTCTAGCATGTATCTGGTACCTTCAATATTGAACGGTGGGCTATCTGGTATTCATGATTTGTTGAATCGGTATGGTCCAAATTGCATGTTCTGTAATCAACTCTGATTAGCATTGCTAAAATTTCAGTGTTTTGTTATTGGTAGGTTCTGCAGCTTCTGCTTGATCCAGACGTAGTCTTGTGTTAAGGTATCATCCTGACATCACCAGCTGTTCATTGTTCGCGCTGCCCATCCAATCATAAAGGTACACTGATTAATTGTCAAAAGCTTAAAATGTTTCTCTATAAGATCTGACAATGGGTTTTTCATGATCAAGTAAGCTTATATGTTTCCAATTTTGACAAAATGGTAGGTTCATTCCCCATTACCTGGCTAGAGTATAGGAGGCAATATTTATTATCAATTAGAATTTAAGTGGGGGTATGGCATTTTTCTGTATGATGGATCTGTCTAGCCTTTGCTTATGCCACCCTTCATTTTCATTAGTTACTTAATGAAGAAAATTCTAGGCTTGATAAGTACTCCCTCCGTTCCATAATATAAGGCGTGGTCAAACTTGACATAGTCTTCAAAACTAATTTCAACATTTAATATCTCATATATTATAATATTTTTTATTACAAAATTATAGTCATATGAAAGTAGATTTAAATGACATTTCAATGATATTATTTTTATAAAATAAAGTTTAAATAACAATAGATTAATTGTTAGTCAAATATTTGAAGAGTTGAATCTTAAAAAGCGTATGCGCCTTATATTATGGAACGGAGGTAGTATTTTTAATTGGTATTATTATTGCTAATAGGTGGTATAATCACTCTTAATGACCAAATTGACCATTTTTCAAGGAGATGACACCGAGTCATCCATGGAGATGTGTTGGTCATTCTAGATATCATTAGAGATAGGTAAGTTCTGATCGCTAAACGGATAAACATGCAATGTTTCTTCTTGATTTAAATAATCTGAGAAATAAGACAGCTAATTCTCACTATTCAATTTGTTACATAATGTTTACAGAGTTCAAGAAAGTGTGTTTTAGATAATGGTATATCCTCTTGAAAAGCGAACACATAATATTTGACCTGAAGCTCCAAGTTGTTGCCCATATGCCATTGTTCTGCATATATAATTCTTTATGACTAACAATGCAGAATCCTTATTTCCCTTATATGGCATATTAAAATTGACAAATCGTAATGTCTGTCGCAGGATCTTTGGTGGAAATAACATGTTAAAGCAAAAAGTTTAGATGGTTGGTTGGAAGCGGTTCTTGCAGAGTTTTGAAAGCAAAAAGGTTTAGATTACTGAATGGAAACAGTTCTTGCAGTGTTTAGATGCCTTTTTTTTTCTTTTGACATTTTTGAAAGATCCAACGTTCAATTTTGTCATTCCTTTTTTTACTTGTCTTGTGTAATCACCGATGTGGCGGGGCAAATAATCTAGCCAAGTATATTCAGGAGGCGCGCAGTAGGCAAAGTGCAAACGCTTCCATGGCTGCTCTGTGAGAACCCATGAGTATGTGCGTCGGCATTTGGTAAGGTCAATTGGGATTGTAATATTCTGTTTGGCATCTATGATTATTATTAGGCATTGCACAATATCAATTCTATTTCCTACACAATAAAGTACTCTTCCCCCCCTGAAAAATGGATATTGTTGCATTTTTTAAAAAATATTGTAGTACTAGTAGTGTTCTAAGTGCCCTGACAAAGATGCAACTATTTTTATTAATTTGTCATGTTCTATTTTTATAAACACAGTACTCGCCAATCTCAATTTATTGGCTTTCTCATATACTTTTTAGTTTCTTTGAATTGAAGAATATCTATTGGTTTATGCCACACCGTGGCAATGCTTGGGATCCATGGTAGTTATTTGTCTCTTGCATTGTAATGGCATACCTAAAATTGGAGAAATTATAATGGCATGTATTAATTAACCAGTAGACAAATGACACACCATCACAATTAGCAAAATTGGTTGCCACCATCACAGTTACCAAAATTGATTAACCAGTAGTCATTACCATCACAGTTATCAAAATTGATTAACCAGTAGACAAATGACGTACAACCATCACAATTATCAAAATTGGTTGCCAATGTACTGTAGCATACTGAGCATACTATGCTACCATCAGAACAACTATGTATATCACAGCTACCAAACTTATCAAAGATCTACTGAATATTGCTGAGCATACTATTGCTACCATCACAACAACTATCTATAAGCTTGAGTCTTCCATCACAACAACTATCTATAAGCTTGAGTCTTTCCTTGGCTTGTACATCATCTTCTATCCTTGATTCCTATAAGGTCCAACCTTAGCTGACTCAATGAGTTGTGAAAGATCTGAAAGCTTCTTGAGGAGTCTTGGCTTGGCTTGTCCATCATCTAGAAGAGCTCCTTGATGAATCTCTCTCACAGCATCAACAGGACCCAATCTTAGCCTCTTGATCTTCGCTTCAACTGTCTCATCAATGTACCAAGATAGCTATCAGATGTGATATGGTGTGCCTCCACATCAACAGCTCCTAATCCAACCCCCCTTACTACCCTACAGATCATCTGGGCCTCCAATGTTGATCTTCTTTAGGGTTTTACGAGTCCTTGATGGATGTGCAGATGTCAAGACATCAGTTGAGGCTGTCCTGATCCAATCGAACAATGGCTTCTTCACAGGGATGCTACCAAGCAAATCCAAACCTCAAGAGGTCCATCAACTCCCCTAGTAGGTCCAGCTTCAGATAATGGTCAGATGCAGACAGCAACGTGTCAAGGTATTCCGGCTCCACCACCCAGCCATCTTCCAAATCCAGCTTCTGACGGATGGATTGCAGCAGGGTTCCCGCTTCAGACAAGTTGGCGACATCTATGAGCAGCTGCACACGATCCCCAGCGCCGTACGTCTTCAGAACATCTTCCAACTCCCTCCCTTTACGATTCCGCCCTTCCAGAAGCTTCTTAAGAGGGCGCGGCACGGCATGAGCGCCATCGTCCGCCTTGCGCGGCTCCTCCTCGCCGCACTGGCTGTAATTGGAATTTGGGGGTAGAAAGCGATGTAGCCGTACAGCTATTTGTAACCATACTGATGCATTTCCTGTCTGCCTGCCAGCTCTAATGTTTCAATGTGGGGAGTCTTTTTTGGTTGGGTAGGAAGCAATGTGAAACTAATTGTATACATATTGAGTGTTCTTGACCAATGAATTTGTTGGTTTTAGGCAATTTTTCAGAAATGGTGGAAACAGCAGAATGCTATGGTTAAGCTGTTATGGATATGTTGAAGGGGCTCATCAGCACTGGTTATGTTGCATTGCCAATTTGATATTCATGTTTGTATTCTGTAGCAAACTCAGTTCTTGTGAAGTTCAAGAATGGGGGAATGTGCATGCATGATGAGGCGGTTCCGTCATAGGATCAACAAGGTCTAAGGTCAGATTCCAAGGTTTGTTGGCAGATTGATCCATTTTGGCACTCTGCTGTTCAAAGCCTGCTGCCTGGCCACGTAAATAATGACTGAATCCATTTACATCATGCTTTCAGAGTTAATGTGAGTTAATTTTTTTTCATTGCAGAGACTACTGCAAATGTCTTATATGATGCACTACTATGCTTTCACATTTAATGTGAGTTTAAATTCTTTCATGGGCAGAAACTAACTGAAATGTCATATACAATATACTTTTACTTTTATCACATATCCACTTTGCATGAAAAGACAAACATTGAACTCTGTTGTGCTGTCATGATAGTAGTACATCGTAGATAGTTAGGCCCCGTTTAGTTCATGAAAATTTTTGGAGAAAACATCACATCAGACGTTTGACCAGATATCGGGAGGAGTTTTTGGACACGAATAAAAAACTAATCTCACGGCTAGCCTGTAAACCGCGAGACGAATTTTTTGAGTCTAATTAATCCGTCATTAACACATATGGGTTACTGTAGCACTTATGGCTAATCATAACATAATTAGGCTTGAAATATTTGTCTCGTCGTTTACAACCCAACCGTGCAATTAGTTTTATTTTTTATCTATATTTCATGTTCTATATATGAGTCTAAAGGTTTGATGTGATGTTTTTGGTGGAAAAATTTTAGGAAGGCCTTATTGTGTTGAGATACTAATATGTCAGTATATGTACCTTGCTACCCCCTAAAGTGTGATGCCACAAAGAGCGTGTTTTTGTTGACCACACGACATAGCTGTTGTCATACAATGCATTTTTTTTTATTGGAATAACATATGCCCCTTTAGTGTTTTGATGAACATACTGGACTTGTTAGAAAAGGAATGGTTAAGCAAACATATATTTTTTTTATGTTTCAGGCAGGATTCAATGTTTTTTATTTTTTGTCCAGATTGATCAGAAGACAGTGATACATGAAAGGGAATAGAACCTGAGGTTGTGGGAGGGGCTCCAAGGCTCTTGCCTCATCACCTGATTTTGGTAAGCTTCCCCTTTTTCTCACAATAAATGTTACACCTCTTCATATTTTTAAAACATGGGTATGTTTTGCACATCCTTGCGTGTATTCCCCCCTCCAAAAAAAAAAAACGTACCGCGTTTACTTTTAGGTTGATGAAGAATTTTTCGAGAAATAATATTATTTTAATGGATAATCGCAAAAATAACAGTTGAACTTGCGAAGTTGCAAAAATAGAGACCTACCATCGGAGGGTGAGGCGGTAGGTCCCCTTCCGTCAAGCAGCATGGCGGTAGGAGCCTTACCGCCTGACGGCACGGCGGTAGGCCACTTACCGTCGGATGGAACGGCGGTAGGCCATTCCGCCCTGCCACGGCGAGGTACGGCAGGCCTCCCGCCGAGCGGCCCGGCGGCAGGACACTCCGTCCGACGTACCTCCATACTGACTCCGTATGCATGTATGTACATACTCAGCGGCATGCATGTACGTGCTCTGCTAACGTGCACACACACCATATCCTCATCACGTCACTGGCCAGACTAAATTAAAGGTTGATCACGTACGCCGGCGCCGGAGGCGTTCTCGCGGCGATGCTGTTCATGAGGGGACCTGACGGGAGGCCGAGGTACACGGCGGAGGAGGCGCTCGAGTTCGTCGCCGGCAGCGTCGGTACGGACTGGGCTGGCGCCTGGCGGCCGGCGCGGCGGGGTGTGGTCGAGGCTGTTCCGCTTCGGTGGCGGCGGCGGCGGCGCGAGGAATAAGGCGTTCCGGCGGGTGTTCGGCGACGCGACGCTCAAGGACACGGTGGCGCCGCTGCTGGTACCGTGCTACGACCTCGCCACGTCGGCGGCATTCATGTTCTCCCGCGCCGACGCCGTCGAGACCGACGCCTTCGACTTCGCCCTCCGCGACGTCTGCGCCGCCACCTGTGGAACCACTGTGCGCCGGTGAAATGTCTCGACGGTCGCACGTCCCTCGCCGCGGCGTCCGGCGCCGTCGCGGCAATGGGCAACCCAGCCGCGGCCGCAATCACGCACGTGCTCCACAACAAGCAGGAGTTCCCCCTCGCCACCACCCTCGACGACATCCTCCTCCTCTCCATCGCCTCCACCACCTCCACATCCACCACCGCGGCGTGGAACACGCCAATGCCAGCAGAAACGCGCTCGCCGTCGCCGCGGGAGCTGGCGCGGGTGACAGCCGTGGGCAGCAACTACGTGCACATCCAGGCGGCGAGCACGGCGGCGGGCGAGATGATGTCGCAGAGGAGCGTGGAGGCGGCGCTGTTCAGTGGGAGGAGGATGTCGGAGAGGACGAACAGCGAGAAGGTGGACGACGTGGCGGCGGAGCTGGTGAAGGAGTACGAGCGGCGGCGGCGGCGGTGCAGCACGATGATGCTGCCGAACGTAGTCATCAAGCAGGTGACCACGCGCGCCGTGGATGTCGTCGGCGACCACGTCGTCGTTCGGGAGCACGGCGAGGTCGGCGTCGTCAACGCTGGCGTCGACGTCATCGTACGGCTCCCGCCAATAGCTGAAGACTTGAAGTGAAGCAGGAATTACATTAGGCTGGCCAGTGACGTGATGAGGATGTGGTGTGTGTGCACGTTAGCAGGGCACGTACATGCATGCCGCTGAGGGTACGTACATGCATGCATACGGAGTCAGGACGTCGGACGGAGGGTCTTGCCGCCAGGCCGCTCAGCGGGAGGCCTGGCGTATGACGGTAAGTGGCCTACTGTGGTCGCCGGACGGTAAGGCCCCTACTGCCACGTCACCTGACGAAAGGGGACCTACCGCCTCACCCTCTGGCGGTAGGTCCCTATTTTTGCAACTTCGCCAGTTCGATTGCTATTTTTGCGATTATTCATTAAAATAATATTGTTTCTCAAAAATATTCTTCGTATCCCTTTCCTCTGTTTTATAATCATCTATTTTACACCAGGAATGGTTTTTCTATCCTTTTTCTATCCTACGTTTTTCATATCCTAGGATCCGAATAAACTCTTAACATGAAAACAGTAGTATTTATCATGGGTGCGACAAAATCTGACGCAAAATTTTGAGAAAAAGAACTTATATTAGATGGTATGGTAAAGTCATAGTTACCACAAACCAGAGGATTTTTGTGACCTCAATAATTTTATTGGTGGTCAGTTTGAAATCGTCAATATTATTCGTTACGTTGACGGTTATAACTAGCGGCCAATAATATATAAATTTTATTTGAAGTCAGTTTGAAACCACCACGAAAATTCTTTTATTTTTTGGCAATATTCTTTTCTCGGCCACAACCACCAAGAAAAGCAGCGGCATGGGTGAATGGGGGCATGATCAGAGACATCGGATTGGCGATAAACGCCTATAAATAGTTTGGCCATTTGGATCCAAACGAACCTTTATGTCGTTCCTTTTCTGGTTAATATTATCCTTTTCTTCTTCATTCTATTGCTCCGTTGTAAGGTAACACATAAAAATAATTCTTATATAAACCAATATATTATCTACGTAATAGACTATAAAACTAATTTACAATTTCCTATATATTTTTATATGTTGAATGAATTTCTATATCGTTATAAAAAATAATTAAAAATTTAATTACATTTGCATATAAAAAGATTAAAATTGCAAAAAAAGGCTCACATGTTCCATTCTCCTCGTGTCCAAAAGATAGATGGAAAGATAAATTGTCTTTTAGGGATAATTCAAACTTATGTCTTTAAATCACCATATAATAATTACAATAATATCAAAATAAGGTCAAAAAATTCTACAAATCGGTATGACAACATATTTTAGTCCACAAGCTTGCTATAAAAAAACTTAAATAGTTTTAATGAAATTTGGACCACACGTTATTTACTACTAGCAATTTGCCCGTGCATTGCGACAGGCTACTTTTTTTTTGAACTCTTAAAAAAAGTTATATTCTTCATGTAGACCTGGCAAATAACTGCTTCAAAATATGGTAGCGTCCTAAAACGAATCTAATTGCATATGTAGCATTTATTGCTTGCATTGTTTGTTTACTCCCAAAGATCAGTATTTCGACCTCTCTTCCAAGAGCTCCGGATCTCTGGTCCATGCCGAGCACTTTGTTTTTCAGAAGGTGAAGAATTTCATACTAAACCTGTCTATTTAGCTGAATATTCACAACACTGTTGCATAAGATAATATAGACAGTGTAATAGACTGAGTGATATATTGGCGTAGCAATTATACAAAAAGGGGGGATAAAATAATCCTAACAATTCATGTTCATCTATGTATACAGAGGGTTCCATGCGAAAGTTTTTTTTTTAAAAAAAAATATCTGCAGATTAACTTGTATATGTGAATCAAATCAGATTTGAAATGGCATCTAAACTCTTTTAAAAGACCAATGGTGATAGTGAATAGCGAATCTGCCACCACAAACCACCATTATGAGTCTCACGAACAATGAGTTAGGCGTACTTATATTTCTTCTACAACAAAGAGCCAACATATAAAGAAAGTTTATTTTAAACTGATTATAATATGATGACAAATATTATCAGAACTCCAGAAGATTTACACTGAAAATTTTTTTATTTCAAATTTTGACAGTTCAAAGTATACGGTGTCGCTCTCTTTTTTAATTTCCGTCGTAACGCATAGGCATTTAGCTAGTTATATCAAATGTTCACAATTGTGACACTAGCATTTGGATAGAATAGAAACACAGGTGTACATGCTTTGCATTTTTTTTACCCATTTTTCTTTCAATCTGCAAAGGAAGCGCGCAATGACAGAGTTTTCAGTAATCGATTTCAGTGCGCAATATGTTGTGCACAGCTTGGGGTCAGATTAGCTTAGGGTCAGATCATGGATGACTTCAAGTCATGATGTACAAATGCAAAAGTGTGACACACAGCTTGCCGTCAGGGGCAGGGGGGCTGTAAATTCTTGCAACTTAATGACAACCTTGGTGTTTAAAGCTTTATAATGTTGTCATTTTTCTGCACGTTGTAGGAGCGTGCCCGGGCCAGAAACGTACAGGATACGAAGTAATCCCTTTTTTTACGTTTGAGGTTGGCTAGCTAAAAGTACTTCAAACAAATATGGATGGAGGAAGTACTCCATCCGGTTTTTAATGTTTGACGTCGTTGATTTTTATCAAATGTTTGACTATTCTTCTTATTAAAAAATTTATCCAAATATAATTTATTTTGTTACGAGTTGTTTTGTTACAAAAGAAATTTTTAAGCATGAATTATCTATATCTATACTACTCAAAAAGATCCCTTACGGTGGTGACTAGTAAGTGTGCACGTGGAACCCATGTTTCCAAACAAAGTAATTAGAAGGCAACAAATAATTGTTTTAAGTGCTAAAATATTTTTACAGATTCCGTTCTCTTGAAAAAGATTAATGATCAATCAGGCTCTAGGTTTCATATAATTACAAAACCCAAATTTGAGGGCATCGTATTGCCTGAATATATGGAATGGTGCAAATGCTTCACTATATTCTATAATTTCAGTTAAGATGTCTTTTTTACATCCAGTTGCAAACTTTGATAACTTTCCCAGAACCGCCATCCCAGATGATGAAGCGGAGCAGTAAGATAAGATAATGATAATAACTATATATCGATTCAGAAATGTTTTGAATCTTTTTTTATCAAGACGACAAATTTTGGAAACTTGCCACTCCTCTCTATTTGCATATATAGTTTTTATTTCCAATCATTAAGGCACAATTAGGACCACCAGAGATTTAATTCATCCAACTCCAGTATAGGAAGAAATATTGTACGTCGACTAAACTATGGCATGATACTGAATGGAATTTCGAAAGCAAAATTCTTGTTTACAGCTTATCCGAACAAATTGGATTCCCGTATATGAGAAACTAATTTGAAGAATATTGGAAGAAAACAAAAAATTGACATTAGATTTACTTTATTGTCATCTAGCCTAATTATATGAGAAACTAATTTGAGGGGACATATACAGGATCTAGTCCAAACTAATGTCGAGAGTAGGGATTAATTAATTAAAAAATTATCCCGTTAGTATGTTTGTATTGTACGGGAAGAAACAGCAACATGAGCAGGGTGCTAACTTTGAAATCAGCAACAGAAACATGGTCACTCAATCAGCATCAAATGCTCGGAGATCTCTTCGATAAGCTCTGGATGTGCAGCGTGGCGTGAGAATCATAGAATGTGTGATGCAAGATGATTGGCGGCAATTTTTGGTTGCTACCGACGTTGAAGGAAAAGGATCGATCCTGGATCTTGGGTGTCATTTTGTAAAGGCCATGCATGATTAACCAATCGGGACCCGTGATTACGGGAAAAATTCACGGAATCAAAGACCCCCGATGAATTGCGGGATGGGAACGGGATAGCGGGATGAATCACTCGACAAATCTGACGGTTGGATGTAGTGTTTTGGAAGGTCACGATTACATGAATGCAACCAAGTTGCTGTATAGATGATGAGTCCTGTGTGTGCTATATTCTCTCTTTATAATTTTACCCCCTCCACCTAATACCCCTACCGAGCATCCCTCTCGTTCTCTCTCCTACGAACGCTAATCCGCCTCCGCAAATCTGCATCGCTATCCTTCCGCCGCCTCCGCATCACGCCGCCTATGTCGCTAGCTCCAAACACTCGCAGCACCCCTCCCCCACACGCTCGCTGCCCCGTCCTCGCCGAACCCACCGCTGACACGTCACCGGATCGCCGCCTTGCCATCGCACGAGATCTCGACGCGCCAACGCATTCGCCTCATCCTCCTCCGTCCCGCGGCGTTGCTGTCGACCATTTCATCTCGCGACGCCGCCGCTTCATCCTCCTCCTTCGCCTCCTCCATCCCTCTTCCCCGTCCGTGCCGGCGTGGCACTCTCCGCCCTCCCGCCGCCGTTCTTCGTCGTCAACGCCCCGCCCCAACGCCGACGAGGCGCTGCCACCGTCAACACTCTGCCCCGACGCCCCGCCAATCCCCGTCGTCGCCTCCCTCCACCGCCCCTGACAAGGTCAGGTGCCAAGCCCCGTCGTCGCCTCCCCTTGACACCGCCGACAAGGTTATTGACATTATGAGATTACCTCTGAAATCCCTATCTATTGTTAATTAGTGAGATTGATAGCTTACCCTGTGTACTGGTTCAGTATCATGGTAGTCTCTTGGGGATTTCTTTCTGAGATAAAGTTTTCTTGGGGATTTCTAGGTGATCATCCTAATTCAATTTTCAATTTGTCAGTTAAAATTGTGTTTGGGTGAAACTCTGAAATTGAGGATCCTGACTTTTGGTTTCTATGCACATATTTCTGCTAATTTAGTACCTGACTTGGGTATATTAAAATTCAAGATCGTGACTTTTGTCAGTTAATCTGAGGGTTCCATTGTGTTGTATTCACCAATAGTTATTAAAAACTGGTCCTCACTTATAAGCAAAATTAGATGAATACCACCACATCTTGCACACATATTTTTTGAAGCAACCATTGTGTTGGCCCTGACAATTAAAGTGGATAGGAAGATGATGGTGCTCTGTGTGGTTAATATATCATTTCTTGCTACTGCTCTATCACTTAACACAATATATGCTTATTAATTAGCACATAGATTGTACCTTATCAGTTTTACCTTGGTTACAGTAGAGGTGAATTGTAGGAATTATATGCGCCTTATACTTGAGGTTTGTTACTGTGTGATATTTATTTTTCTTTAAATGTTCATGCAGTC
This sequence comes from Leersia perrieri, assembly GCA_000325765.3. Lineage (NCBI taxonomy): Eukaryota > Viridiplantae > Streptophyta > Magnoliopsida > Poales > Poaceae > Leersia > Leersia perrieri. The sequence goes on along the minus strand of CM002478.1, from coordinate 13,188,485 downwards.
ATGCTGTAGCAGGCAGGCAGCGATTCAGTGGGGCATTGCGGGGCGCAGCATAGATGGAGCACACCAAGGACCAAGGAGTACGTTGGCTAATGGATGTGCTGTTTTATTTGTTTCAGGTGCTTGCTTCTGACATGGTTGGAATTTCAGCTGGGCAAGGTGAGAGTCTACTGGAAGACCATGAACGGCCTTCATCCGTTGGCTGTAAGTTTCTTTAGAAACAATCTCTACTACTACAAAAACACTACTGGTGGTGGCAGTAAATCTGCCACTGCCACCTATTCTCATTGTTTTTTTACAAATTACAATTCACACCCTTAACTTCATATCTCTACTACTACAAAAGACACTAGTGTGCCACCACCACCTACTCTCGTTGTTTTTTACAAATTACAATTCACACCCTTAACTTCATAATATTAAAAATCGATCAAATTTAGAACCTAGATGTATATCCACATATAAAATCAGATATAGGTGTAAATTTCCTATATAAAAACGTCAGTCACATATTTCATGAAAAATACCTTTCGAGTAATTTTAGGAAATAATATAAGTTTTTTTTATCCATAGCAAAGCACGGACATTTAACTAGTATACATAAAAAGTTCATTGGTTATGTAGGTAACAACTGAATAGTAGATTTTAAAATTATTTTTTTTCTTATCAGGGAGAGGACCATTGGTTTGTCACATGGCATAGTAATATATTATCAGGATTTCAGTTGATGTATGCCCTGTAGTTATGATTTTACTGGAATTGAATTCTCATAACTCCCTGCCAAGTAGTATGCTTGTTGTAACTATGACACAACACAATACTTCTAAATTTTATAGGTTCTATGGGTGAAGAATGTCATCCTTGTGGGAGAGAACAGATTTTTTTTTGTCGGGTCGACCGAAGGATTAGACCGACCAAATTTTATTAAGACTGGAGAAGGGGTGTTATAAAGTTACAATCGACATTATACTGTTGATGTCCGGCCCCGAGAGGCCGAACAGAACTAAACTCACATTCACATTTACACTAATTACATTCTTTGAAGGTTCCTGCTTCGGAGAGAACAGATCCACCTTCTGATCGTATATCAGGTTAGGCAGTGCAGTTGGATTCTAAAAGGTAGGTGAATTTTCTTTAGTCAGCTCCTTTAATTCCCAATTTTCAGCAGAAACCTCATGTTTTTTCCTGCTATTTGCATTGGGCTACATGTGATTAGCAATCAAATTTGTACTATTTCTATGCATTATTGAACGTGGTAACATGCAAGGATTTTCTTATTGGTATTTCTTGTTCATATGTAAAATAATATCATGTCATTGGGTTTACATTAAACTTTGGATTTGTAGTTGTATCGTACCGTACAAGGTTTTGCTATATGATCAATAATTATTTATAACATCAATAGATGATTTCGCCGATTAGATTTCATTACCCAAATCAGCGCTTAATTTAACAACATTTCACCCACCTTGATTTGAAATTGATGAACTACTCTTTTTCCTGGGACTTTGTTTTGACTCCGAAAGGTATATGACTGCCCTGTTTTCTTTATGCTTGGTTCATTTGTTGGAAATGGCAAATCTTTTGTAGGTTTGAAGCTGAATAATTTAATCTTGATATTGTAGGGCCAATATATTCTTTCTTGTGTGTTGTATCATTTGGAAGCTTTGCCTCAATTGAAGAGTCTTCTGTTCATTTCTAAAGATGAGCTGCACTAGATCAATTGCAAGATCTGTTGATGACTTGATGTGCCATATAGTACAGCAGAAACTTTGCCTCTTTCAGTTATGTGTGCACAAGAAGATTCCATGCTGCTAAAGTGCTTGGTGTTTCCAGTTTAGAATCTGTTGCACATGCTAGTTTAGAGAATGATAGCAATCTAGCAATCATGTATAGAAACTGAATTGTATTGAAGCTATGTATAGAACAACCGATATGTTTTCCTGGCAAGTCAAGCACAATCGTGGCAAAGGATTGTATGGACAGGGCTTCATTCCATCTCAAGAACCAACCGAATGCATTTTTTTTAAGAGTTGGATTAAGAACAGGCCTGGTTCAAATCCATGGGTGGTTATAATTTTTTAGTGAACAGGCCTGGATTCATTCAAACCAGGCCTGGAATAGTTCCAGGCCTAGTTTAGGAACTAGGCTGCCGAACAAGGCCTTAGCCGGCACTCCGCGTCGAGCATAACGCGGCAGTCCCAGTCGCCCACATCACCACGGCGAAATTGTCATGTCTAGGTAAAGAAAAAGAGAACAATTCGGAAACAGGTTATTCGAATTTATGAACTCCAGCTGAGATGAGAAATTGATGAGCATGCATCATAGCCAGCAAACATGGATACATACCTCGACGACGGCCGATTCTGCCGGTGACCTGCCGGCGAGCTAGCGAGGGGGGATTGGGGAAAGGGAAGAAGATGAGAGGAGATAGTAGCGACTAGCGAGAGCTTTGTTCAAAAAAAAAAAAGACTAGCGAGAGCTTGTGGGACAGGGGATGTGTTATTTAATGGTAAAACACTAAAGCAACGTGTCGCAAAGTCTAAACCAGCATTACAGCACACTGATTTTACAGTAGAGTAAGTTGGCCGGCAATAGCCTGAAAATCTTAAAGCAGCCTCGAGGCTGCGTTCGGAAGTAGGAAAACAAAACAGTGAAATGCTACAGTAACATATGCACACAAAACTAGATGCTAAACCGTATGTTTTTTGAAAAAAATTTCTACACTAAAGTTTTTTAAAAAATTCAAATTAATTCATTTTTCAAATTTTAAATCATTAATACTTAATTAATCATACGCTAATACCATTTATCGTTTTGCGTTTACTTAGCCAGTTGCCTCTTTTTTCGTTCACAAACGAAGGCAGCCTCGAGAATACTGGCCTGGCAGTCGCAGCTGCTGTTTTAAATCCAAAAAAGGGCAAGTATGAAAAGTCCTGAAAACGGTCCCCATCTTCCACCTCTTCGAGTGTATGGAGTACTAGTAGTATGTTTGCATTAAGATTGGTGATGCCACGTGGCGAGATCCTATAATGGGTTCAATCGCCTCTCCCACAACAGATTGACTAGTCAGGGAGCTCGTCGGCGACTTTTGACGGCGGCGGCGGCGATGTCGGCGGTCACCGAGCTGGGCGAGACCTCCGCCGGCGGCGGGGAGGGCGAGATCACATACGTGAGCTACGGCGGGGAGCACCACCTGCCGCTGGTGATGTCGCTGGTGGACGAGGAGCTCAGCGAGCCCTACTCCATCTTCACCTACCGCTACTTCGTCTACCTCTGGCCCCAGCTCACCTTCCTCGTACGCCCCTCTTCCCTCCCCCTCCTTCTCGTTTCTTTCACAGTTCATGAGGATTGGATGCGTTCTTGTCTTGTTTGGGGATTTGATGTGTTCTTGGTTTGGTTGGGGATTTGGGAACCGAACCCCACAGGCGTTCGATCCCAAGGATGGGAAGTGCGTGGGGACGGTGGTGTGCAAGATGGGGGAGCACAGGGGCTCATTCAGGGGGTACATCGCCATGCTCGTCGTGCTCAAGCCCTACCGTGGAAGGGGAATAGGTGAGAGCATCCCTTCGTTTCCAAGAAGAATTTCTCTATTTGATTGATTGATTGATTAACTGATTTGTTTCAAGTTGGAGCATTGTTTATTTAATTTGTTTATCTGCCTGGTCTGTCTCACAAGGGAGCATTTTCCCTTTGCGCTTGATGTTTGATAAGATCTGCTTAAGTTTGTCCTGAAAGGAAGCATACACCATTACAAATTTGTTGGGTGATTTCCAGTGCTTGCTGTTGCTGACCATCTGTAACCAAATAAGATCTTAGGAATGTTATTGGGAAGAATGCTGAATGTTTTTGTTCCAATTTGACCTCACCTGTAATGGCTAACACCTGGTGGAGTGGTGACGATTTAGTACACATTTGCTATCTTCCACCGACTTCGACATGATTCTTTCATGTTTGTGTTATGCTTTCATGTATGTATTACATATGTGTTCTTTCCTTGTTATGCTTGCACAAAATTTATTGAATTTTCTTTTACACGTGTCAATAAATTACTAGTAGTAGGTCTTATAAGTTTGCTTCATGATCCTTTCACATTAGCAGTAATTTGTTGTTTTCCATAATATTTTCTTTGTGTTGTAATGGTATTGTTTTTTATCTTGACATAAGCAGTGACATATGTTTGTGTAGCTGACCGGAATGAATGCTAGCTTTCTGTGTGTTATAGGTCTTCTAAAAAAGATGCAATGTTAAGTATTTCATTCAGATTTCTTTGTTCTTTGTCTGCTTGGTCTGCAGAAAGGAAAAGCATATTGCTTCTCTCTTCTATGCAAGTTACTTAGATTCATTTCTGGGCAATCTGCAACCTTCTACCGCCATTTCCTTGAACTGTCTAATCTTATTTTGTCAGTTGCAATTAAGAATTTGCTCGATTATTTGGACAAACAGTTCGTTAGGTGGTTTTCTGTATTCTAGTATTGCATAGGTATTATGTGGTGCACTAATCTTCATATTTTAAGTCTACTCTATTATAGATAACTCATGTATGAGAGCATTGTTGGTTGCTTAGTTCTTATGGTTGGGGCCATTTAACTGTTCACTAGTGTTGTGTCTTACTGGACTTTTTTATGTGAATTTGCATAAGACAATATTTTCTCAATAGTGTTGGTGTCTGTATGCTTGAAAGCAAACCAAGTATAATCGTTTTTAGCATGTCTATATATTTGTTGAATATAGTATGGCACGGCAGTTAGTTCAGTAAAAAAATAAAGCAATAACTAGCTACTGTTCAACTCACCGACTCGACCCATTCAGTGCTCTTGCTAATGCATTTAAGTATCCTGCTTAGGGAGTACATTTGGAAGAATACGTAGGTCATGAAATGCACATTAATATTTATGTGTTTATCTTGGTACAGTTGTACAGTGGTACTGCTAGTCTGTTCATCTTGAAAAATCCAACCCTTTTTTTATAATGAAGTCAGCAGTTAAGGTGTTCGACTGATAAACTGGCAGACATGAATGCTGTTTCCCTATCCATGCATACAGATGATATGGTAAATTTGTAATCTTTTAGGCATTTCTACCTCTCCAGCTTCATTTTGAAAAGCTTTCCTGTAAAAAGTGTTTTACTTCTGCAAATGGTTGCTTTTTGTTTATTTTCCATATTGTAAATAAGAAATCATAATGGATATGCGGCCCTTCATATGCTAACCATCTGTTTCTTCATGTTACAGCAACTGAATTGGTAACAAGATCCATTCGGGTAATGATGGAATCTGGCTGTGAGGAGGTAATCACCACTGCATTGTTTTCTCATTCCATGTTCTTCTGTCCATACTTTCGGTGCTCATCATTTTTAGTTGTTTGATATCTGAAACACACTCCAACCAGGTGACACTTGAAGCAGAAGTTACAAACAAGGGCGCCCTCGCTTTATACGGTCGTTTGGGCTTCATCCGAGCAAAGAGGCTGTACAGATATTATCTGAACGGCGTGGACGCATTTCGCCTGAAACTGCTTTTTCCTCGCCCTGATCCTAGTCTGCATCCAATGATGCTAGGCAATGAGAGAGATGACCAGCACATGGATTCTCCTTACCTGTGATACCACTCTGATCAATGGCTAGGATGAGTTAGGATCCAAGGCCTTTTTGCTCTTTCATGTCAGTTTGATGCTTTTGTAGCTTTGCTGTAACTCTTGTAACATTGCTGTGCTTAAAGGTAACTTATTTGACATGGCATGTATTTCTTTCAATCCATGTCAGACTGATGAAAAAGCATGTCTTACCATTACATGTCTTCATTAATTGGCACTATAGGATGAAGAATAGTAACTGTATGTGAATTTGTATACCCTATTGAATTTCCGATCCATTTGATCATACTTCCTCCGCCCAAATTATAGAGCATAATTTGAACAAGGGTTTGACCAAGAATTGCTTTATTAAAAAAATATTTTTATGATTCAAAATTCATATTGTTATATTCATATTTGAAAGTACTATCCTATGATTACGTTTTCTCAATGTACAAATTATGTCTTGATGAAAAAATTATAAGTCAAACATTTGTCCTAACAAAACAAAATAGGCCTTTATAATTTGGGACGGAGGGGGGTACTTGCTAACCCCTGCATATGCCAAACATCATGTACCCAAAGAGAGAACATTCCCTACTAACACATTTGAATCGGAATATGAGAACGTGTCAGATTCTTCATATTCATCAGGAGTAAGTTCAACCCAAAAAGTTATTTACATATAAGCGCCTTCTTCACAGCTCACACATGTAGCTATATAGGATGTCACCAATCTAACCAAGTTACATGTAGGAGACGAATCCCTCTACCTCGTGCAGAAAATTACATGAAAATAAATTATATGACAAGGTGATGGCACATTGATGATCAAAATCGCTAGTTCATCGGGTGGCATGTGAAACTCAGGAGGATGAAGCAGCAGCATTCGGTCTGGGCAGAAACGTCAATTGGCTAGGAAGTAATTACTGGTACGTTGCTGGTGCACCAAAGACATACTGACGGAGCAGCACATTGTTTCCCTGACAGGGGTTGCTGTGTTCCCTGGATTAGTAGTAGATTGTTGAGGAGCCTCCATATGTGTAGGTTCCAGGTGCATGAGTAATGTAAGATGTGGCCTGCTGGAATTGGCTCCCCTCGGATGAATGTGCAGCAGCTCCAATCATGCTGCTTGGCACATACCCATAATTCCTAACAAGTTGCAAATTTGTCGTAGCTGCCCCAGAATTACAAGCTAGCTCTGAATTTGTTGCAGCCGCGTCAGGTGCTGCAGTTGCACCGCTTATCCTGGCCACCTCATGCTCTGAACCATAGGTAGTTCTGGAAGACAGTATGAAAGGAACTGATAAGCCTTCCAAGTAGCTGCAAGTGTTCTTTTTTTAAGAGTTCATAAACAAAAACTCAAAATTATGGCTATATACTGTCCCTGCGGGCTCAAGTAGCAGTTTATCAAGATTTTCAAACTATGTCCAGTAGCTGAACAATATAGCTTTGAGACGTCAATGTTGTGAGCATCGGTCTACATGCATACATAATTTAATTTGGTTTGAAAAAAATAGCTAATACATAATACAATTGGCAAACATCAAGTACTAGAACCATTCAGAAAGCAAATGTGTACCTCCCAGATTCTAGGCGATAGGATCCTTGGTCAACTGGGTGTGTGCCAATTTGGTGGGTGGCATAATATGGGGCAGTATAATAGCCAGGAGCCGAAACATGAGAGGAAACAGATTGGTGGGAATAGGGGTAATGTGACTGTGGTGCTTGTGCATACTGATAGTTTGAAGCCAGCGAACTATATGTTGTGTGTTCTGCTTTATATGGATACTCAGATGTGGACATATAGTAAGGTGTAGTGAACTCATTTGGAGGAGGCATCTGAGCATATGGATGTGCATAAGATTCAGGTGGCACCGGAAGAGCAGTTGGAGGAATATAAGAAGTTTGATGATGCACATAAGCAGCTGGCTCTGTTGGATGAGAAGCAGGAGGTAGGTAAACAGCAGGGTGGGCAGGATGCCTGTCATCATTATGGTAGAGTGAGGATTCTGTCATTACGATAATTGGACGAAACAATGTCCTCAGTTTTTTAACCTACAATAAAAGTGATGAAAATAGAATAAAGTAGAAGTATGGTATAATTCAAAGGCCCAAAAAATTGATATAGAAGGAAAACTGGGAGATAAAGGTATTGTCATTTTTCCTATTCCAGCTAGCCGCTAGACTATTAGCAGAAGTCAAGATTCAAGAATAACATAAAACAGAGAAAACAAAACAAAAACATGAAAGAGAAGGTACATGCTAGTATGCTGTCCTTATGTTTCTCTTCTATTATACCAGCAACTAATTTTCTCAGGACAAACAACACAATTTTGTTACTAAACAGCCAACAAAATACAATCAAACAAACTTTTCATTCTTCATAGAATGTGCAAGAATGAAAAGTTTAATCAGAATAAATAAAATGTGACATGTTATATATTATGTAAACAGTACATGGAAAATAATAAGCTAAGCTTCAGGCCTCAAAATCCAAACAAGATGAAACTTGTCATTACATTGTTCGTTTGTACATAACAACCCTCCCAACCTAGATTGATGCCGCATTCACATGTGACATGACAAATTTCAGAAGGAAACAACAATGTGCTTTTAAGGTCCTTATAGAAACTAAAATTTGGTACAGTTCATTTAATCTTGAAACTGATCACAATATCAACAAATAATAATTCAAATTTACCTGTGTAAGGGTAAGTTCAGGGTTGAACCTCCCATTGGAATAATTTTCTTTTATAGCAATTCTTAGGCTACTCTCTGGGATAGGCATGAAATCACCTTCAACTGTAAATTTAACCTGCACAGATAAAATTAACACAAGTGGTCACACTGAGATCTCAGCTATATTGAGATAAAATACAGCTAAATATATGAAATTTTATTACCGGAATTCATTATGAATTTACAAGGGTACAAGCCGAAATTACAATGACAAAAGGATCCTAATCTAAGCATATCATTTCTCAATGAATTATAGTCACAAGACAAACCTGTTCTCTCTGCAGGTTAAACACATATAGCGCGATGGTAGTGAATTACCTGGGCAGGATAGCGGCCGTGGAAAGCATCCGGGACAAGGGTGAGGCCACCATTAGAGTCGGCACAGTAAGGCCCATAGAGGTGCTTGGCATCGAAGTCATAGAGAAAGAGCGTCGTGCCACGTCTGATCCGGGACACCGCTTCCAGACTCCCCAATGGCAGGCCCATCACCCGGTGCCTGTAGCACTCAACTTTTGTCACGCCACTGCACATGAAGATGTACCCAGCAGGCGATGACTTAGAGGATCCACTGGGGCAGCCATTCTCATCATCCTCCACCAGAGGATCTGGCCTGTTGCACGCCAGAGAAGGTGCGGTAGGGGACATGGAGCACTGCAACACATATATATGATTGAGCTTCAGGTGGCACCGGAAGAGCAGTCAGAAAAGGACTATAAGAAGTTTAGTTATGCACATAATCAGCTAGCTGAGTTGGATGAGAAATGGGAGGAGGTAGGTCAGCAGGAGGAGCAGGGTGCTTGTCATCAAAATTATGTGCAAGTCCAGGTTCTGGTTGTACAATAATTGGGTGAAACAATGTTCTCAGCTTCTCAACCTACAACAAAGTAGCAACGATGATGAAAATAAAATGAAGTAAATGTGAAATGAAAAAACAGATGTGCCAATGTGCCATAATATAAAGAGGACATGAAAAGAATAAGCTTTGGGCTTAAAAGCCCAAACATGATGAATTGTCAGAACATTGCAACTCTCCCATCCTCGATTTCACTCCATATTCACATGTGACGCAGAAGGAATTTTAGAAGGAAATTACAGTATATTTTATGATCCTTATAAAAGTTGATTATTCAAATCACAATATCAACAAATGCTGATTCAAACTTACCTGTGTAAGGCTAAGTTCTGGACTGAACTTCCCATTGGTATAGTTCTCTTTTATAGCACTTTTTAGGCTACTTTCTGGGATAGGCATGAAATCGCCGTCAATTGTAAATTTGACCTGCAAATAGGTTGCACTGAACTTTCAACTATACTGGGAATAAAAAAGGCTAATCTACAAAGTTGGTTATTGGACTTCATTATGTTTTTTTTAAACTCAAAATGCACATAACATGAGGCAGGAGGAAGGCAACTGTTCGACAAAAAGGAATGGTAGACAGGTTAACTCACATCAGTAGAGCTCTTCTAACATGTTTTTGACTCCTAGCGGAGCTAAAGTTGTAAGCAAGCATGTAACACTGATTGCTTGTTTTTTCTTTTTGAAGAAAATCATTCATTACTTTTGGAATTAGCTCTGGCGGAGAGAACATTATTAAGCAAAACCCAACCAATATATTCTCAGCAAACAAGGTGAATTCCGACTATATGAAGAATTTAATGATGGTGAGTCCGACATCCCACCATCACCTCTTATGGCTTGGAAGACTATTCCACGATATGTATGAAATAATTGCAACTATACAACTTAGGATATTTGATTACGAACACGATGCAACACAATTTTTCATTCTTAACCTTAGATCCTGCGGTCCTAGACCACAATAGCTGATGGTTTACAACAGTCCATTGGGCCAATGTTACACTAAATGACATGCTACAGCAAGGTTCTTCATGTCATAGGATGGTGGTTGACTCATGACGGAAGTAACAAAACATTCTGCATAACCAGTGCAATGAACATGGCCTATGTGACTCAATGGTTTGAAATGTGCTCCTACATAACAGATGTGAAAGCACTAACACATGTTACATATGTCGCATTTGTGATTTGTGATGGCATATTAATAATTGCTCACTTATGGATGTTTTGCACAATTCAACAAAAAGTCAAATATCGCTATAGCAGGTTATTTGAATTTCCAGTTTTCTCTTCATTTCATTGAATTGCATAGCATAGCACAGATATATATTATGCAATTCAAGGAAGTCCAAAACCGAGAAGACTATGAACTCCAGATAGCATTTAAGATGCTAATCCTCGGAAATGTGTGTCAAATTTCCTTTGATATGTCTGGCGTCACAGAGGAAATCCACAAAATACAAGAGCAAACAGAAAGCCAATAGTGTGAAATTCGGGTACTCCTATGAAACAATGAATTTCAATTATCTTAAAACGTACATTATTACTACACAGAGCGCATCATGCAACGTAGCATGACAGTTAAAATTCCAAAAATCTCTACCAATCGCCATTCAGTGAGAAATCCAGTTCTGCAAAATGATTACCATTCCAATTCCACAAACTTCCCAATTCAACACCGTTCCCTCATACCAAAACGATCCCAGCCACAACAGCTCATATCAATTATCACAATTATCACAGTAGCAGTGACAGGACAATCGCAACCCCGCTGCAGACGAAACACACGGAGGCAGAGGAGGCAGGGCGATCGGGGTCACTACCTGGGCGGGGAAGCGGCCCTGGAAGGCGGCGGGGACGAGGTCGAGCCCGCCGTCGGAGTCCGCGCGGTAGGGCCCGTGGAGGTGCTTGGAGCCGAAGTCGTAGAGGAAGAGCGCGGCGCCCCGCCTGATCCGGGAGACGGCGGCCAGCCTCCCCCGCGGCACGCCCATCACCCGCCGCGCGTAGCACTCCGGCTTCGTCGCGCCGCTGCACATGAAGATGTACCCCGCCGGCGGCGGCGACGACATTCCGCCGCCGCCGCCGTCGTCGGCCGGTGGGTCCCGCGGCCTCTTGCGCGGCGGAGACGGCTGCCCCGCCATGGAAGGAGACGGGTTTTGGAGGATGAAGTGGGAGTGGAAGCGTGGCGGGTGTGGGTGGTGACGTTTGCTAGATATTTTTTCCCTTTTATTTTTCCTTTTTTTTTTTGAGGAGTGGGGGGTGTTGTTTCTTTTTCGTGCTTACGCAAGTTAAAAAGCAAAAAACTTATACTCCCTCCGTTTTTTTATATTTGACACCGTTGACTTTTAAGCAAAACTTTGACCATTCGTCTTATTTAAAAAATTTATGCAAATATCATCTATTTTGGCATGAGTTGTTTCATTATTAAAGAAATTTATAAGATGACTTTTGCTTTTATATATTGATTAAATTTTTTGAATAAGACGAATGGTCAAAGTTGAGTTTAAAAGTCAATGGTGTCAAATATAAAAAAACGGAGGGAGTACAAAATTATGATAAGACTTTAGTGATGCTATATTTCAAAATTTATGGTGAGTGGGGTGACTAAAATTTATGGTGACTAAATTTTTCATGATTATTTTGTTTTTTTGGGAGTGGGGATGGGGTTATGGTGATGCTATATTTCAAAAGAAACAAAATAATCTGTCCGGTCACGCTAATCTAACATTCAGAGCAACATTTTAGTCAAAATTTTAAGATTATAACCACAAATTTATATTAAAATAACCTTATACAAAATTATGATAATACTTTTCGTGGCAAATTTAGCATTTATTTTATTTTATTTTATATAACTGGGCGTTTAAGAATTCATAGATGATCAGAATTTTAAATGTTTGGGTAAATCGTGTCCTAAAGGTTAAATATTTGCGGTGGGATGAAGTAGACTTGTGAAACATAATTCAACATACAAAGATTGTACTACCTCTATCTTATAATATAACAATCTAGGAGTAGATTTGACCTTATATTTTGAGGCGGAGGGAGTACTATAATATGGCCAGGTTGTAAATTTCGACGAGTGGGTATTTTGCAATATATATTGTGTGTTTTTAGTAGTCCTTGTACATTTTGATAGCCACCAGGACATATCATTGTTTCTTTCATTGCGTAAAAAATAACATATAGCCTTATTATATAATTCTAAAAAATATTGAGTTTAAGATGAGGAAATTATCACCAAAGGAAATTCTATGTTGGTTTTCTCAAATGTGAATTTGGTTGTGTTGGTGAGGGGAATAAAACAGACCATGTTGTTTTTGTCCGATTGGTTCTCATCAATACTCCTTCAGTCCCAAATTAGATGACGTTTAACTTTTTGTTTGCAATGTTTGATCATTCGCCTTATTCAAAAATTTAGTGTAAATATAAAAAGGATAATTCATGCTTAAAGTAATTTTGATGATTAAGCAAATCAAAAAATAGATAATATTATTGGTCAAACACTGCAAATAAAAAAAGTAAAACATCAAGTATTTTTTGGACGGAGGTAGTACAATCTTTTTCGGAAAAGAACATCGGGTAAATTAAAAGCTACTGCCGTTTCAAAGCTCCCAGAGCGATCCGAGGGTGGCGTGCTCGGCAATGGTGCGCTAATCCCGCGCCGCCTCCTCCCCCCTAGCGCTTGTGCCTACCGCCACCTTCCCGCATCGACCGCTCGCCGCTGCCGTCCCTCCGTATTGCGTCAGTCAAGAGCAAGGGTTCCGCCTGCCTCGAAATCCTAGGCCACTCACGGGCTCATTGATGAGGTGCTCAATTCGGCAGCAAACTTGACTGTGTCATCTTCTTGCCTCCAGGCTCCTTTGGAAGACATGGCTATTCTTGCCTCCAGGTTTGACAAAACCTCTCTTCTCTGCTATTCTCCTGCTTCGATCTTGGTCCTAGCGTTTTAGTTGCTTCTCACAGGGCTGAATCATCGTTGCCATTGAGGACAACGGATCTGGCCGCCGGCTGTTGCCCCAGGTAGTTAGAAATCAGACGGAATTGATACTAGGCCAAGATGCTGGTCTTGCTTGGCCTTGCACTGCTCGAGAAGACATGGCTACGGCCAAATGGTGTGGAGCAGCAAGTAATCTACTGATTTATCTCTGAACATAATGCTTCTCTTGTATTTTCTCCTGATTTGTCAAACTGTAAATCCATACTTCTTAGTTCTTACGCAGGTGTTCATTGTTGTACTTGTGACAAGTAATAAGACAGGCTTCCAATTATTCAAAGCAGGTGCTGCAGATCCCGTAGATTCACATGGATGGGTTAATGTTTCTATAAGAACATGTAAATATTTTTAGAGCTTTGGTGTTCATTTCTTGCCGAACTTTTTGAATTTATTTCCTCTGTCAAATGAACACTCCTTCATGCACATAAATGATCAGTTTTATCATTAATGACTTGCTTCTGTGTTGAGAATAGATGATCAGGGAGTATGGTACTGTGCTGGTTGCATGGCCTTTTAAGTGTGTGTTTTTCCTATGAGCACGGAGTATGAAACTATCTTGAATCTATGAACTGTGCATGCAAATACCTGTTGATATGCATATTCAGTGAGCTAAGCCTGAATGGTTGGTTGGACATGAGAGATTTTGATCCTGGCATTGAATTATTTTGCTTCAAAAATTTGAAGCTATCTTAAGATGAACAGTTAGATATAGTAGATAAATATGGAATCTATTCTTAATGAAAATAGAAGAGTGAAAATTACTTATGAAATGCAGGAGTGAATTTCTATTGCGTATTTGTAGTTCCCATGTGATCGATGACATAGTTCACCATGTACCTTCTGTATTTACAGTGTATAAAATCATTTTATCTCACATTTTGATGCCAGTTCATCCATTTTTGGGGGTTTCACTTTAAGTTGTTTAATCCGGACACAATCAATGATTAGTAGTTAAATATGCAATTAATCTATTTAATGAAATTAGAAGAGTGAAAATCAGTTATGAAATGCAGGAGTGAATTTCTTTTGCGTATTTGTAGTTCTCATGTGATCGATGACATAGTTCACCATGTACCACCTTGTACCTTCTGTATTTACAGTGTATAAAATCATTTGATCTCACAGTTTGATGCCAGTTCATTCATTGTTTGCGGTTTCACTTTAAGTTGTTTAATCTGTACACAATCAGTGATGCTATTATGCTGAAGGTATTGGTCCAGGGAAAAAAAACCAATCCTACATCTTCCGCTGCTACTATGTGGTGATTTAGATCTTTTTTAGTTGGCAATTTACCTTTTGGTCTTGCTAACATCTATCCTACCTAGCTCATTTTGTTATATGTTCCGCGTTTGAACATATTAGAAATGGTTGATTAAGAAATTTGCAGTGCTAAAATCTGAGTTGCATCCAATTATTCATTATTATGTTAGGATGATGTTTATACTGTTTCAAGCAACTTTAGTCGAGCTGTACATGTATCTTTTCCTAATCTTTTCTTATCATGCTTTCATAGATATATGTTATATTCTATTTTTCGTTTAACCGGTGGTTGGCTGTGACTTGGCTACATGTTTTTGGTTAAGTGCTTCTAGAATCTTAGATGTCTGCATGAAGTTGGATTTGGATCTGTGCCGGATCGAGGTGGATGCACTGCTGCCAGCTTGCCATTGACAGCATTGTAGATAATTTATAAGCTTGAAATTACAACTACATCTAGATACAATTCATTTTCCCCTTCCATTATGATCTCAAATATGCTTTGGAGGTAATATGCAAAACATATTAGTTGAGTTTCCTCTGTAATTTTCCATGCAGATATAACTACTCCACGTATTCGAGCACCTACTATTAGATATGTAGAGGTAACTTAGTAATTATTACGCTCACGTTGATCTCGTCCTGCAACTAAGCTGCCCCACGTTTCTATTTAGCAAATGAATTGAATTATGCTCTTTTCTTTGATCTCTCATCAACATTATGCTGACAGTTGTTCTAGATTGCATGTTAGGCAAGAAATAAATTTCTCTGCATATTTGCAGTTGCTGAGACTTTTATTTGGATTACTTCTAGCATACAGGATTGAATTGCTTATAAGCCGTATTCCAAATTATAAAGTTGCACTAACCATTTTGAGAGGTTCTAAGATTGTATGCATCTTTGCACCACAACCAGTGTCAATGCCTCAATCGATGGGTGCCATTTACACCTTCCGTTTCTATCTTAACAAGGTTTTTGTCCTGTTATTTTCAGGAGCACAGACCAACCATTGCTCACCTTTTATATATGTATATACAAGGTGTACACGACTTAGAAACTTTATAAAGCACGATGCCATTCTCCCATCATACAGATGTGTAACACATTGTTTTGTGCAGCGATTATGCAATAAATATTTATCCATATGGTGAAATCTAAAGTATGTATAATGACCATGCTCTATGACGAGAGCTAAACCATGTTAGTTATTGAAGATGTGCATACTTTTTTCCACTACAACATGGTTTTGCACTACCGCTGTTCAAACATTGATTTGTTTATTGCATGTTTACTGATTAAATGGTTATGAAAGCTTTCAGAAAACCATCTGTGTGACGTTTCAGAATTAAGCATTTGGTTTCTCCAAAAGCTTCTTTTTAATTATGCAATATGCAGATTGATAGGGCGCGCAAAGCGCGCCTTCATGCCTAGTTCTTAATTAAATGGGCCCATCAACTGGTGTCATGCTTGGCTCACGCTTGCTTAATAATATGACAGGTGGGTCTTGCTTGTCATTCATAGACACACCGTCGCAGCACATGCCTAAAACTGTCCAGAATAACTGAATAACAAAAGGGATATGAACCAAATAGAGACCAAAAGTTTCACTCACTTCTCTTCACTGAAGCCGAGCTCAACTTAAGGTGAAGCCGAATTCATTTACAAGCTAAAAGCAGGGTTCAGTGGCTTGATGCAAGCACTGAATTTCTGCCTTCGGTGACCATGACCACATTATTTCTTATTGCTCAGCACCAAGAGAAACTCGGGCTAAAAATAAAACATTGGTGCCATCACCATGCCACCCCTCCCAGAAGCTCACATCAACTGTTTGCCGGACTGCTGGGAGAAATTGACGAGGAATGTGCGTATCTCCATGGGCCCCAACTCGACGATTAGCTTGGAAGGATCTATGGGGCCTCCCCGGACAATCTTTTCATCAGCAGGAGGCCCTTCCACCTTCCATTTCAGTCTCTTCTTCTCCATGGCAGAACGTTCTTGGTTCGCTGATAAGCTTGTCTCGACAATCTTGCCAATCTGGAGGGATGGGGATGGAATAATCGAACAAGTTGAGTATGGTCATATGTATCAATATAGGTGTAATCAGAAATTGTGATGATGATAACCTTCTTATCTGGAAATACTCTCTTCAGATCGACGCTAGCCAGAGCTGAAAGTTCCTTATGCTCTCCAGCCTATAATGGCACACAAGACTCAGAAAATGAAAGAAGATCAAATGTACACAAAGGAAAAGTAGGGATGATTGTGTGAGACCTCATATAGGTGAGCCAACCGAACAAGAACACTTCCATCTTCAAGTTCCTGTCCAACGCACAAGCATTTGACACATACAACTTTAAAGCAACATGGTGGAACACTTGATTGATACAGATTTATTAAGCATTTTCATCAATTTTGTACATGAACACATTTTTAGCTAACTGCCTAACTACTGTTTGTATAATCAATGAAATCAAGAAGGATTGGTGTAGGGCAAAGAACTAGCTTGCACCATTGAAAACGGTTACAAACAGGGGCTATTTGGTAGGCCAAAACTGCATCTTTACTTGGCTGTGCAGCACAGCACTGCTGTTCGGAAACCATTCTTTTTTCTTTCCATAAGCTTCTCTTCTCCATGCAGCCATTCTAATCCCTACTGGCTAGCTGCTGCAGCAGCAAGCTCTTCCAAACAAGGCCAATATAAATATTATACTACAGAAAGGTGAATTAAATCATCGATAGTTAGGTGATCCATAACCTAAAATGGGAATAATTCCAGTTCCCACAAACTCTAGTTCTTATCAAGTACTCCATCAGGCGCTCAGGCAAGATAAGAGAGAGAGCTTTCAATATATAGTCATTAGTGAAAAGAAGATCATTTCCTATTCATTATTATGGTATTAAAAGAATAATTATGGACATTTTTACTTTTAAATAGAATATGACAACAGTGGTTCATAGCAGGCAGCAGATACCTGAAGGGTAAGCAATGCAACGTTATCAGGCAAGCTGTAAGTCGGATCCATTGCAGAGAATTTTGTAACGTGTGAATTCACCCAATTGCCTCCATCCTAAGTAAACAGTGGGAAAAATGCTCAAGACTAGCATAACCTTTTGATCAATTATTATATAAACAACTTCCATTTATACCTGCTCTGCAAAAGCAAGAAGAAGAGGGGAGTATATTTCCTGGCCAAATGTTCGCCGCCACCTAGATCCTTCACCTTGTGGATCAATTTTAAGATAATACTTTCCTTCAATCTGTGAATTACCATAATAAGATGTTTTCTGTATTATTTTTGGAGACACTTGATGTATTTGAAGACATTATGGAACAAAATTATCTCTAGCAACAGTTAGTGCAACTAATATTTCTCTTTATACTCCAAGAGGACTTTGTCATAGAGAAGAAAATAATTCATAAGGGCAGAAACGACATACTAATAGCACTAAGCCACTAACTTATTTTATTTAACTATGATCTTAAAAAAATGTATTTTCTCCTGAAAAAATGGAATCCATATTCATTTGCTGATAAGAAATCAGTAAATGACATCTTATTTTGATTTCTGTCCAAAAAAGAGATTCAAGATAAAGTTCTGTTTTACTTACAACTAGTCCTTCACACTGATTATCAAAACATGTTGTTTCATTTAATGCCTCCGCAACACCACGACCATCATCATGAAGTAGTCTCCTACAAAGAGTGACAAGGATTTAACCATTCAGAGGTACACAAAAAGGGAATACTAAAACAGAAGCATATCACATGAAAACGAGGAATTTTGAAACTGTGCCAGTTACAGTAGATTAAAAGTTACAACTACAAAAAAAAAAGTGATATACAAAAATTTCAAGAAAAGAACTCATCTCTCCTGTGAGATACGAAAAGATACATATGCACCATCTTAGACATGTTGCATTTAATTTTAGTGGAATTTTTCACATTATCAAATGATATGCTCCACAACAAAAATATGAAAGAAGCAACAAAGTACTGTGCAGTATGCTGTTTTGAGTTGAGAATTAATGGGATATACCTGTGTAACATTAGCTCTATCTGTCCATCCTTTATACTGGCACCTCCAACAGACCTGTCTACGAGTATAGATAACTCTCTGCTGCCATCTTCCACATAAATACCAAGATTAACCTGAAAATAAATACATAATCATCAACCTGTGCATAAATCAACCCCCAAATAAACTATCTATAGAGCTACACAGCAAACTATGACTGGATCACTGGATCCTTTCTACTTCAATATCACATGGTAGGAATTAAAAGCATTTCAATTTCTTCAAACATTGAGGCTTGAGTGAACTTAGTCTCGCTTGTACATGTCAATTTCGCACTTCCCGTAATCATTGATAACCCTTTGTGCATCAAAGTATTGTAGAGATCACCGAACCTTTTAGGCTACAATTAATGTTGTTTTCATCATAATATTTCAGTGGAATAAATAACCAAATAATACCAAAAAGTTCTTTAAAATGAAGTAAACCATACGAGAAAAGTCATAAACTTAGAGGATAACACAAACTTAACTGCTGAGTAGTTTCAAGTATTGATTTTAATGATAAAAAGAAGAGATGGAAGAAATCAATTTCTCAGTGACACTACACTTAGTGAGAAAATATATACAGAGGATGGAGAACAAAAGCTCACAGGATAATAGTTCCCAGCAATAGGCTGGTGCACTTCGATCTTCCACTCTGATCGGTAATCCCGTATCTGCAATAAAAGAATCTTATATATTAACAAGAATCCTTTACAATCATGTGATAAATTTCTGTTGCAGTCATCTTCTGTGCATTCTTTAGTCCTTCCCCTTCCAGAACTAGAGATAGGAGGACATTCACATAAATAATTCTGGATTTTTCCCAGTACTATTTTTATGTTCATCATAGATGTATAGTGCGGATTGCAGATATGCTTTACCAGACAGAAGAGTGAGAACACAGCATACCCTTTTGATGAAATCACGTCCACTGGAATCAGTATAAAATGTTTTGTTTGTTGCCATGTTTGTAACAATTTCAGTGGATACTTCTTTTCCATTTCCATCATCCACTGGTATTGGCCCAACCTATCCACAAGAACAATTAGTTAAGCAGATGTCAGAATCTCACCCAAAGAGATAAATACACAGGATATAAAAATCACCATGCAAAATGCAAAATATGAAGCCTTTACAGAAGCCATCTTTAGCAATACAAGGTACATTTTATTGACACAGCACTTACTATAAATTCAGTCTCCACATAGTCCTTTCCTTTGTAAATTCTGTTGATCTGCGCAAAGAATGGAAAATCAAGCATCATGAAAACAGCAGCAACAACATTAATTTTTCATTCATTCACAAAGATCAAGAGAACATAATAAAATTCATGTTTCAAGTATTCCATATCCATGAGTATGGTAGAAAATAAGAAAGATAAAACCAGAAACTCTAGGTGTGCAACAAAAGGGAAATTAATAAAAGGTAAATAGTAATGATACAGACAATCAATTCTTGTAGAAATAACCTGATATATCCATGAATTAATCTGCTGATGCACTTCGTCCAATATGGGCCCGCGGAGAACTGTCAGAGGGACCTTGAAGTGGGCAAAAAAAACTTCAAGTAAGATTTATGCGCATTTTTAAAACCTCTCAACATATGCTGCAGAGTAAATGTTATACGCAGTAAAAAATCTATGAAAACCGTAAGGCAAATTACTGAATTGGATCACTTCACACCTGTCCATTAGTCTTGATAGGAACTGTGCCATTAGGGCGAAAAATGTATGCTCCAGAAGCCTACAGTCCAAGAAAGAGCAAATAAATGCCAAGGATAGTAAATGTTGCTGGATAGATTATTTATATAATCTGTACTGCACCTGAGGATCACTTCCATTTCCATCCTGTCCTATGTAATACTTGTACTTCTGCTCAAAATTTGCTTCAACCTTGGAGTTTGTAAATGGTGTTTGAGTACAAGTGAGTTTAGAACATATCTAACATTTAAAGCAAGAAGCGATGAACCCGATCTTCTACTTCTAGGGCAAATAATATACTGGTTTACTTCATATCTTTATGATGAATGCAAAGGCAGCAAGACTTAAGAGATAAGAAAAGCTTCCAGATTGGAGATAATGATAAACCTTTGGCACATTACCTGGCTCTTACTATTGGAGTACAAAGACAATTTTCCAGCAGCATTGTATTGAAGTTTCAAATGTCCTTGCCCAATTTGTGTATTACTGTTTTCACTTCCTTGAGATGGGTGCAGAGTGGACATCAAAGAGAGTGATGCTGCAATATATGCAGTGAATTAAGAAAAAATGTCAAACTTCATAGCAACTTTAACTAATGTTGGTGAGATAGATATGAAAAAGAAAGATATTAATTCACCTGACTTCTTCCCGCTTGATATAAAGTAAGTGTTGAAACCAAGAGGTGGAACAGAAACTGGAAAAGCAAGCCAAAACTTGGGCTTTGCAGCTGGTAACATCCCTAGGTAAGCCTTGACATGTTTCTCCCGCATGTGCAAAGATGCATTAGCTATGGGCAGAAGTTGTGATTCAACTTCTCTTCCCTCAGAATCATGAACAACAATTGAGTCACTGAGAACCTGTTGGTTCCATAAATTGGCATATTAATTGGTCATCTTAAGCAAAAGCAGTTTGGTAGTAGTATAATGCATCACACATCTTATGAATAAGCAGAAAACTGCAATTGGTATATGCCGAGCAATTAAAAACAATTGAATATCTTGCGTATCAGAGAACAGCAAATTGCATACCGGTATGCGAAGGACATCCTCTCGTTTCCACCCAAGAGAGTTGTACACAAGCACAACCTGTAACATAAGAGCGAAAAATAAAGCTATATGGTTTTTTCTTAATAATATCAATCATTAATTGCACATAAGTCGTCCATCTTGAAAAGAGTTGCGTGTGTGCATGTTAAGAACAGAACTCACCAAACTTTTCCCTTGTGAAAGGTTCGTCTCGGAAGGGGGGCAATATGTAATATTTAGGAGCGGACACTGAAAAGGGGATATAATGATAACGTAAAAACTAAATCATGTCCAATTACAATGCAACTTGAGAGTGTAGTCCACATGCATTATAGGGGAAGGAAGCAGGCTCCAATCAATGCCAGGGTTGACACACACACCAAAAGAAAAGAAAAAGATGTAAACTAACCTGTCCAAAATTTGTTGTTTGGGACAGACAATGTGATTTTGAGCCTGACTGACTCAAGCAAGAGAGAGAAGATGAGACCAGCTTCTCGGCCTGTAAAAGAATCATACTCATTAGAGCGGTCAAACTCCAAAAGTAAACATCATATATGAATTAACAGTACTTTTGGGTACTCACTTGTGTATAGCCAATTGCCAACCTCTTTGCATAATCATTTGCGACATGCTGCTTCTCTGTTCCTGTTACAGCATCATGGTGCTGAGCAAGCGCTAGTGCATCACCTAAACTATCGGTTCTATGATCAGAGTTGCTTCTCCCTTTAAAGAATTCCAACTGCCTAGCTGCCTGAAAAGGTGAATAAAATAAATAAAATATTAAGCATATGAATACATTTGAAGTAACAAGTGACCAAGAAAACATATCATATTGAGGCTGCACATCTGAATGCCAGAATAATCAATGATGATAGAATTACCAAGTAGTATCCACTCATAACACGGACATATCTTTTTAAGGCAGGTCTGCTTGTGAAGTAACCTGTCCAGTATGCATTTGGGTCGTCTGCATACCTGGTGAAAGAATACAGTCATATGCATGTGAAAGCAACAAAACTAAAGTTAATCATACAAAATCCTGAATCCAAAGTTAGAACATACGGGAAAAAATCATTCGTCTTGAGAGGCCACTTCTCATTTTCAGCATGTTTTGCATCAGTATAAATGGAAGGTGTGGAATACAGAGCATTAACACGGCCATCCTGAGGTAATGGAACAACAAGTTGAAATCATCATGTTACAAGCTCAGCATATATGCATTAATTAATGTCATGCTCATCTTAACCTTGTTGACATAATGAATTAATTTGTCCATCTGTCTGAACCAACTTTCTGCATATTGATATTTGAAGTCTGTACCCATTGTAAACATAACATGGTTTGTCCTTGTAATATTTGCCTATAGAAGAAAGAAAGAAACATGAAGTAGGATGAACAACTCATTGCTGATTAATAACAATAACTTCTAGTAAAATTATTGTATTCAGCTAATATCTTTGAGTATTACAAGCAGAATGATCAACGTATCATGGAATTTAATATGGAACATGAAAACTGAATTATCAATTTCTGACAAACACTTATTATCACTACAACATCCATAAGGTCATTCTAAACTAAATAAAAGTTTCACAATCCATCAATATGAGACTAATGGATTTCCATGCATTGCATATAGCTTCAAACAGGGTTTACATAGGCATGAAAAAGGTGTGAACATAGAGCTTAATGTACCTGTGCTAGAGCTGCATCAACAAAGTCATTCACCCGTTGTTGAACATTATAATCAAAAAGAAGGGGATCGTCCTGCATAGAGGCAAGCAATGTAGAGGTTCGTGTCTGGTGTTGAATTATACGCATTAATAGAGTAATCATTAGTTTACCTGGACGAGTGGGGAAGTATCATCGACTTCGAAGTAAAACTCACCAGGCGGTGGTTCATAATTTTTTGGGAAGATTCCAGCAAAGATCTGTAAGAAAATGAATGTTTTTCGTAAGGAATATGGATTCCCATAGTTTAAGAACATCAAATTGAGGTGCAATATTTACCATGAAAAAAGATATCACTTACATCAGCTGATGAGCCAAAGGTCTTGGAGCCCCTCCACACAACCTCGAGTTCTTTTGTTCCCTTCCGTGTGTCACGGTCTTGGTAATCAATCCGGAAAAAATAAAAAGCATCGAATCCTACCTGAAACATAGTAAAATATGTTCATCAAACTAATGCAGGCACAGCTGTCACTTAAATTAAACAATTGGATTGTGTTGATCCAGTAGCTATGTTGTGTGGTCAAGAAAAGCTCTCTTTGGCATCACTCTTCAGGAATACTGACATTACTGTGTCTCAACACATAGTACCTATAATGGGTGATACCTAGTTACTGTAATAATGGCACAACAGAGTTCAAATTACAAAGTCTGTCTTATCATATAAACTGGATAATGGTTAGGTAGCAATACACCATGTAGGAAATTTGAGTTAGTTTCCGCCCAAGAAAGTATTTAAGTCACATTAAACTATGGAAGCATGGCACAAATGGATTCAGTGGATTACTTCTGTGCCTAGGAGGTAAGCCTGAACTGCAGAGTGCCCAAATGGATCAATCTGCCAACCAATTCTTGGAATCTGACCGAACTCCTCCTTGATGAACCTGTGACCAAGCGTAGTTTGGTCTATCATGTCAATGTAGTGCACGGTCGCCTCATCGTGCATGCACATTCCCCCATTTCTGGAACATCAAAAGAAGCGGTCATTCTCTATAGAAAACAGGCATATGACTGCAAATGCAACATCCACTGAAACATGAAAGACCGTACATTAATTCCAACCGTCCAGTGCTGATGAGCCCCTTCACTATATCCTTAATCATGTCATTCTGTTGTCTCCACCATCTCTGGAAGAATGCCTAAAAACAAAAGAAACCATCGGTCAGGAAAATTCAGTATGTCTATAAGTAGATGCACATTGCTTCTTACCCAACCAAAAAGCACCACCCCACACACACACATTGTAGAGCTAACCAACATTTTGAATGTACAACTTCAACTCCTAGAATTCAGCTAGGATATGAGGGTAGAAACATCAGTGTGGCTAAAGACAGTCCTACATTGCTTCCTACCCACAGTTCCAATTCCTCGCCTTCAAGCCGCTCAAAAACTCAATTGCTGACAAACCCAAACTTCCGAAGACTGGAATACCTTTTTTTTGTTCGTCTTACCTGCTCAACATAGATGAACTTGCGGTTCTCGTCCTTGAGCAACGCCGGCACGAGCGAATCCAGCACATTCTGCACGCACGCCCCCTGCAATCAAAAACACCCCAATTTTACTTTCAAATAAAAAAAACAAGCAACGCGAACTCTGACGAGAACCACACAACCATCAATCGTTCCTAAACAAGATAATCATCAATCGCTCCCCAACAAGCTCGCAAAACCCATAAAAAAACCCTTCCTCCCCGAAAATTGGGGGAAATTTCCAAAGGACACGCGGCAGCCATCTCGATTTCTCGAACCTGGATGGAATTGTTGGATCCGACGTAGTACTGGTCGACGGTCTTGAGCCATCCGACGTCGTCGTGGGTGTGCGGCACCACGTGCACGTTCAGCTTCCCCTTCACCACCCCCGCCGACGTGTTGTACGGGATGTACACGGCCTCCACGACGGCGGCCGCCGCGACGAGGAGCAGTACCGCGAGGCGGACGGCGGCGCCCATGGCGCGCGGCGGCGGGGAGGGAGGCGAGCCCCTCCTCTTCGGAGGCTTCTAGAAGGTCGGGCGGGGAAGGAGAGGGGGAGGTGGAGTGGAGGTCGTCGGCTAGTGTCGCCGGCGAAAGGGAGGGGGTGTGGAGTGAGAAGAAAAGAAGCTGAGGTGTGGGGCCCACCTGTCGGTGAGGCGGCCGCGGCGCGGCGTGACGGAGCGGGTAGTTGCGCGCTCGCGGCGTGTGCCACGTCAGCTTTCAAAGTTTCGATCGCGCTTGCGGATATTCATTGTTTCGGGTCAATTTACAGTATGGCCATTCATGTTCCCACGATTTGTCGTCTGGGGTCTCGTTGGGTGTGGGAATATGGGTACGGGTATCTACTCGGACCATCATTAACCCACGAAAAAGGGGTGTTCTAGAAGATAGAAGAAAAGCAAAGAGGTCCGGCCCATCAATGTCTTGATTCTCACGGCGCAATCTTACAGATAGGGCATATCTCGAGTCGTATATAACTTGGAGTCCGTATATGTAAAGAGATAAATCACCCGGTTAGGTTTTGCCTTATGTTCCACGGTAGATATTGTAACAGATAAGAAAACCCTAAGCCGTCTAGGGCTAGGACTCCTAGATGACTCGGCTTCCTCTCCCTATATAAAGAGAGGCCGAGGTCATCGAAACAACAACAAGCATAGGCAATTATACAAACTCGGCGGAATACTTCCTCCGGACTGGATTACGGTTATTACTCCATCGGAGGGCCTGAACCAGTATAAATCCTTGTGTTCTGTCACCATCTAGTTTTCGAGTTCGTGCGTAGCCCATATAGTTTATTGTCGGTCCAAAACACTGACATTGGGTGTAAAATTCTTTCAACTCAGGCCATGTTTCTTTCGGTTCGAGATTATCATAATCCAGATTATTGGGAGTAAGCTGAAAGAAACAAACACTTTATTGAAGCAGCTTATTATAATCTATAGTTCAAATTGTTATAATCTGATAAGCTCATTTAGTTAAGCTTTTTATAGATTATGGGTGGAAAGTTATCCACCATGCCACTCCATTTCCTCTTCATACTTGCAAACCCAATCATCTATACTCTAATAATTTAAAAAAGAAACAATTCACAGCTTATTCTACTACAGATTATAACAATCTAGTTTATAGTAATCTGACTCAATAATTTAGATTACAATAATCTTAAGTTGAAAGAAACGTGGTCTTATCGGAATTGTTTCTTTTTTTTCACCAGAAAAGGGTACAATTTGTATGCACACGATGACACGACCAATAAACGCCAAACTCGTGTCATCTTATGCGTGGAAAAACGTGTGCGTGTTTTCTATTCAAGTTCAAATCTGAATCACAGCTGCAACATTTACGCTGCAATTCTTCTTCAGTACTACATCTGTACAAATGCACCAAGTTCTAGTATGATTGAGTACAAATGCACTAATAAGTAATCAGTCCTATGGAAGAACTATAATAAAACTCTATTTTAGGAGCCACGCTATGTGTAGGAGTAAGATAATTTATTTGTAGTGCATTACTTATATATCTACTCCTGATGTCGTTGGCCTCCGCCAACTCTATCATCATACTCACTCCTTCCTAAAATACAAAGTATATGATATAATTTTTTTAAGAATAACACAGTACAACGTAGACACTCACAACACAAGCACACTCATCCCTATAAAAGCATGCACGCAAACCCTACCTCTATGAGCATATTCTTAAGATTGACGAAGTCACCGCGGATGCCTCGTTGTTGATGGGTACGTCGCTTACCACTGAAACTTACCATTGAAAACACAAAGCTGTTAAATCCCAGAAATTCGTTCCTACAGGGAATCGAACCCAGGACCTTAAGTGCTACTGAGGCTCTTGTAACCACTAGGCTACAATTGATTTTTAAGACAGGTTTGACCATTCATTTTATTAAAAACTTCTATAATTATTAATTATGCTATGATTTGATTTATTATTAAATATATTTTAAGCCTGACATATGGTTTTTTTCCATATTTTGCAAAAAAAAAGGCAAACGTGTCTCACAAAATCAACAATGTCATATATTTTTGGATATTTATTTATTATTAATTTATCATGTTAATAAACTATCTTAATGCGCATCATTTTTATATGATAACACTACTCAAACGTACAAGCACAATAAAAACTAGACAAATTGACAATGTTGCTTTCTTTCGTTGTTAGTCCATCGGACAAACCATCAATCACAAAGCATCAAAATTTAATACTTTGTTTGCTAATGGCTATATCATACCCCTCCGTATTTTAATATATGACGTTTTTAACACTAATTTTAGTGTGAAAAATGTCATATATTAAAAATCGGAGGGAGTAATTACTAGTAAAAATTATTTAAAAAACACTAACACTGGTGTAAGTAGCATGGTTTTTTATGTTGGATGATTTAGCATGATTGCGAGGTCTCAATCGCAAAACGAGATAAGAGAAGATTGGAACAAAAGCCCGTGCCACGGTGGGGCTACTTCCGGATAAGAAGGTGCAGGCCCCACCTGTCTGTCCCACCTGGGACCTTTCGCAAAATATAAAATTCGTCCAGATCCGCTGCGCCCTACCGAACAGCAATCGCCGACTCGTACGCAACAGCTGATCGATGAGTTCCTCGTGCTTTCTTTGGTGGAGCACTGGAGAGCTGTGTACTGCCCATCCACATGACCACATCGAAGGAATCTCAATCTCCCTTCCAATCCACATCCGATCGGGTTTCTTGTCGCTGTCGTCTCTCGTGAACTTCGACCCTGTTTGGATGATTTTTTTTTCGTCATATCAGATGTTTAGACATTAATTAGAAGTATTAAATATAGATTATTAATAAAACTCATCCTATATTTTAGACTATTTCGCGAGACGAATCTATTGAGCCTAATTATTCTATGATTAGTGAATGTGATGCTACAGTAAACATTTGCTAATCGTAGATTTATTAGGCTTAAAAAAATCGTCTTACGAATTAGCCTTTAATTATGTAATTAGTTTTATTATCAGTCTATATTTAATACTTATAATTGACGTCCAAACATCCGATATGACACGAACTAAAAAAAATCCCTGGATCAAAGAAGCTCTTCTTCTCTTATGGGACCGTTCATTGGAATAATCTTTTTTTTTTGGCGGGGATTTTATTGGACTAATCATGCAGTGTATAATTCAGTTTTCTGATTAGTGATGGTGGATTGGTGACTACCATTATCATTTTCTTCCAGACGTTAGTTTATACGGGAAGGGATTTGTCAATTTCAAATTTTCATGGTTTCAGAAGAGATGTGCTCATTGAATGATAGGGTATACTTATATCGATTCATAGAGTCGATGTATTGGAAGATTTTGCTTTCGCCTATATTCCAAATTGTTCTTCATAAATTTTGAATACAAATTTTTCTTAATAGTGTTAGTGGAAGTTTTATCGAACTCAATCAATCAATTAAGTCAAGGTGATACCATCGTTCCGATAACACTCCCGCCATATGTATAACTACAATGCACATACTCAACACTGACAACACACACGGGTGAGAGTATTATTATGCCCATTAATGATAACATTGTATCGTCACATATGTCTGGAAGTAAAATGCTTTTTTTTTGACCATTTGCTTCAAGCATAGATACGCCGTAACAACCAAATCCTATGAACCCGTGTAGTACTCTATCTGTTTCACGATGCAAGTCATTTTGACCTTTTCAAAGTCAAACATCACCTTTTCAAAGTCAAACATCATTAGATTTTATATAGTTTATAAAAAGAACATTAACATTTTAACACAAAAAATATACTTAAAAATATATTGAATGCTAGATTTAATGAAAACAATTTTATTTGGTAAATATTACTATATTTTTTCTATAAATTAGGTTAAACTTGAAAAAGTTTGATTTTAAAAAAAGTCAAAAGACATACAATATGAACATGGATTATTTCTTAATGTTGCAATAAGGCAATACATATTTAACTTTGACATGGCTCTTCATTTCAAAAGCTTACTCAATTATTACATCATATTTAGGGTTTACTTTTATTCTCTTCCTGCAAACTTTGGTAGTGCTATATTTTGGTTGGTAGCATGGTGGCCTGGTAGGCGGTATCTTGATTGTTTGGATTGTTACCATAACTTTTAAAATTGTGAGATGGGTGCATTGATAATTTTGGCAGTGTATAAGGTCAAAAAAACCTTTGGTACTTATATGTTTTTAGTTTGATTGCTGTCACAGTATTGGAGATACCGAAATTTGACAAATAACAAACCAAATCAATACTAAGGCCTTATTCGTTTCACGGGAGAAGTAGAGGAATACTGTTGCTGCTGGATTTATTCCTACCACATGCATTCGGTTTACAGGATTGCAACACGGGAAAAGTGAA
>CM002478.1:13144763-13159106 GCA_000325765.3 Leersia perrieri | reverse complement strand
TGGCAGAATGTTCCTGTGTTTTTCCTTTGGATGGATCCGAATGCACATTGTTTTGAATTCCTGTGGTTTGGTTTCCTATAGGATTGGAGTGTATGGGTCTTCCTAATCCTCCATTTTTCCTATCCCTGTGGATTTGTAAAACCTGTGAAACGAATAGGGCCTAAGTTTGTTACAACTGCATATGTTTGGAGAAATTGTTTCGATACAGACAATACGATCGGAGAATGCAAGAATTGCTGTGATTGCATTAAAGAAACGCATAAAACAAATAAGAAAAGAAAAATAACTTTAAGGGGCATTCCGAGAATTGAACTCGGGACCTCTCGCACCCTAAGCGAGAATCATACCACTAGACCAAATGCCCGTCTACGATTATTGATTACTATTTCAAGTATACATTGGGAGGGCAATTTGGTTCGATGGGCAATGACTGCATTAGCCTGCCTTCTCCGATGATCTCCCATCGTTCATCATTTTTCTCGAGTCGACAGCAAACCGTGAAGATAATCTTACAACCGGGGAAAACTGTGGTTGCAGACAACACAAACTGCCATATTTTTATTTTCATTCCCATCCATTACATAGAGTATTATTAGTTCAGACATTCCATATGAAAGAACGGACGAAGGCAAGAATCAGTAACAGAGGTAGTACAGCCCAGGATGCTATAAGTCTAATAACACATACAAATCTTTGCCAGGAGGATCATAGGCACACAGTTGCAGAGATCAAGCTTGATTTCATGGCAGGAAGCAAACCACAGGATCCTAAACGACTGAAAAAAAAAGCCTACTACAAGCTGGTGCACACGGATGGCAGACTTACATGGACCAAATACTGACAGAAAGGGAAGAAGAAACCGAAAAGTGCAACAAGCATCGAATCCTAAGATGGAAGGTGGCGCCTACTTGTCGACAACAAGCTTCCTCCGCTTGAAGTTGACAATCACCTCGTTCTTGATGCCCACGACCATGGCCTTCCAGTTGGTCTCTGGGAACGGGGAAACCAGCTCGAACTCGAAGTTTCTCAGCAGGTGAGTCCATATCGCCTTGATCTGTAGGTATGCGAATGGCTCACCGAGGCAGCCATGCCTGCCACCACCGAAGGAGATGTATGAGAAGGCGCCTGCAACCTTGTCCTCCTCCCTGCCTGGTGCGAAGCGGTCGGGGTCATATGAATCAGGGTTCTTAAAGATGTGAGGAAGCCTGTTGGCAAAGGCTGGAGATGTTGCGACGATGTGGCCCTTCGGGATGTCATACTCTTTGCCATCGTTTGTTGTCACTGAGAAGTCATTGTGTGACTGACGAAGCAACATGATTAGCGGTGGGTGAAGCCGGAGAGCCTCCTTGATGCACCTGTAGAGGACATCCATCTCTGCCAAGATGTCATGATCGATCTTGTCCCCGTGCCTCTTCATGACCTCCTTCTGCTCCTCTTCAGCAGCTTCAAAGTACTGCTTGAACTTCATCATGTAGGCCCCAGTCCAGGTAGAGGTGATAGAGCTAGTGTGCTGACCAGCAAATAGTGCCGCAATAAGTAGCCCGGTTACTTCATTTTCTGTGGTTGAGCGTCCATTCTTGTACTTTGAATCCATGAAGCATTGCAGCATGTCTTCCTCAGACTGTCCGGAGGCCTTGCGGGACTTGATGATGGTAGAGAAGATTTCCTTCAACCGCTTCCGTGCCTGGTCACGGCGGCGGTGTGCAGGAATTGGGAGGTAGGGGAAGATGACACTGATTGGCTGCATGCCATTGTCCAAGTCATGGAAGAGAGCAGAAACATCATCAAAGAGCTTTTCTCGCACCTCCCTCCCGAGCAAGCACCGACTAGCAGTCAATATGATTAGATGCTCCAATTCATACTTCAAATCCACAGTTCCACTTTCTCCCCACTTAGAGAAGTACTCCTGTAGGCAAGTTTGAGATTAATCATCCAAGATAATATGCAAATATATGATAACTGATGAAAACAAGATGGGACATAGTAAAAAAGACTTGGTAACAGGATTTTTGAAATGCTACATAGACACTAACATGTTACTATCATGATGCTAAGCTTTCAACATCAGCGGCTTACATAAAGATGGTTTGTATCATTTATTTGACTTATTATGTGAAAAAATATATAGAAAAGTTCAGTTGGTTGTGCAATTGTGCAAAAAAGCAATCAACCAAACCATGCTATTGTGAACAAGAATGCATGGGATGGAGTGTTGCACAATACACAGGTCCAGCAGTATGCAACCATGCACCTATTTGTAGAATTATTTTAACAAAGCAATGCACCGCTTCAGTTTCTTGTTCAGGCAACATTTGCTATGAAAACAAGTTTGGAGTCTTATGGAGCAGTTCTGATTGCATCTTCAGAACAGGTACAGTTGACCCACTGTTCATGCTTTAGTTGGATACAAGAATGTTGGTTGTGACTTGTGACAATATGCAAATATTTTATCATTGACCTCGAAATTTAACTTGACACAACAACGTCTAGTTTATTTCTTTTCAGCCAATGAAAACTCAGGTCTTTATTACTCAAGTTATATGTTAAGCATGTTCCATGTTTATACACTATTGATGGAACTCATAGTAGAAACAAATAAATATCTAAGCCAAAAAATGCTAACTGCAATTTGATATTGTAAGATGTCAAATACAATCACCCGGCAGCAGCACCTCAAATCCATAGATGACTTTAGAAACAAAACACATCTCATAGGCGTCAGTATACTAAATAAAACGGTGTTGTGAACTTGTGATTAATGGATTATGATGCCGGTGTGGACGTCCACAGTTAAAAGAATGTCGCTAGAAAAGGGGTTTATAAGAAGCACATAGAAACTGTATAAATTAAAAAAAACACATAGAAACTGTATAAATTAAAAAAAAACACATAGAAACACTATGAAGCAAAAATGCAGAACTCAGAAGAGTAAAAAGACAACTTTAATCTATAAAATTTGGAATAGAACAGATGTCTAAGCTTCATTCTAAAGAACCGGGCACTCTAAATAAAAGGCATAAAAAAAAGCACGTATGCCACCGGAAAAGAAGTGTCAACAGCAAAGCACATATACCAATATTTTTAGGTTTGAGTGGGAAAAAAAAAGACAAAAAATGTGATGTAAGGGAGGCCACGTCTCTACTTCGAGAAAAGCCACACACAACAGTCAAACAGAAGCATTCAGAAGGAATTAGACCCAACCCTATTGACAGCAACATGTTGAGTAACAAAACTGAATGACAACAGCTCTGTATTGATGTACACCACTAGGCATTAGCTTTGATTAACAAAAGCATCTGTTCCTAACAAAAACCAACATAGCACATTCAGACATATATAGAGATTTTATCTGTCTAAGGGCTAATGACAAGTTCAGTGCATAATGATCACATAATTGATTTTCAAATCAAATTCCAACACACCTTAACCTTGCTCAGTCGATACATTCATAATTCATATTTCCAAGAACAAGCATCTCATATGAAGCAACTAGCAACCATCCTAACATCCCTAACAATTCAAACAAACATCAACATTGCAAAAACGGAAGCGATTCTCACCTCAGCCTCGGCAACCATCTGATCGACATAGCTGCGGAGCTTGTTGGCGCGAAGCGCCTCGGTGAAGAACCTGAACTGCTCCTGCCTAACCGAGTAATCGACGTCGAACACGACGCCGGGTCCGAAGGTTGGCACATTGAACCTGTACACCTCCTGCTGGCTCATCTCCGACTCGTTCCCCTTGAAGAAGTGCGCCGACACCTCGGGCCCGATGAGGAACGTGATCTTGCGGCTGATGATTGGGACGGTGAAGACGCTCCCGAGGCGGGCGTACTCCTCCCGGATCATGGGGATCGGGCCACGCATGAACCGGATCAGGCCTCCCACCAATGGCGCCGCCGGGATCGTCGGCGGCAGGCGCTTGTTGCCGCCGGCGAGGGATTTGAGGAGTAGCTTGATGAAGACGAGGGTCGCCACCAGCAGCGCCGCGCCGGCGATGAGGCGGTGGTTGGAGTCCGCGAGATCCATCATCGTTCCTGCTCGCCAATGGTGACAAACGATTTCCACCGATTAGATCAACTCCAGCCAAAACAAAATAGAAAAGAAACTTAAAACCCCGAGATGCAAAAGCCTCGTTTGCATCGAAGACGGCAGGGGGAGAACAAATGCATCATCAAAAGCAGTAAAAATACAAATTTTCTCTCTTTCTCAGTCTACTCGATCGAGAAAGCAACAGGCACTTAGGCAGGCAGAAATGCTGGTTGTATAAATCCCCCCCCAATGGAAAAAAGGCTACTACTCCTTTCCTTTTGGCATCAACAAGATCAACAAATAGAAAAAAAAGGTGGAAAATTTCTAGCAGATCGGCGGCACGCACGCAACGCAAGCCGTCAGGTCTCGGGACTGAACAGAAAAAAAAAAGAAATCGGTCAGATCCGATCTTGGATCGAGGGAGAACATACCTGTCCCTGCTGCGGTGTGGGGTGGAGGGAGTGTGGAGTGGGAGTGGAGACTGGATGGGTTGCTATTTATACAAGCATCAAGATTCTCCGAGGAGAGAGCAGGCCGCGGGGTGGTGTGGGAGGAGGATTACGGGGGGCGGAAACCGGGGCAGGCAGAGGAGAGTGGAGAGGAGAGGAGGAGAGGCGCCGGGGAAGGAGGAGGAGATGGGAGGCTGGGCCCACTGCCCACAGCACACACATGTGGATGTGGGCACGCCCCCCACGAGCTGAGCACGACGACAGGTGTTGTGCGTGCGTGAGCGTGTGATTGTGTGTCCGTCATGGTCATGGGCAACAGCGGGACCCGTCTGTGGACTGTTGTGGTGATTGCCGGCCGAGGGGGCTGATGGTGGTGATGGAGGTGCCTAGCTAGGTCGCTCTCGTCTCGCCGGCCGCCGGAGTGATGCCCAGTCAGACACGAGCCCCACAACTTTTTCACTGTGGTTCTCCGTGGCGAGTATTTCACTATTTCTATCAGGTCACGTAGCGCAAAGAAGCAGCTCCTGACTTTTTAAGGGATTGTTTGGATCCAGTCATTTTTTTTTTAAAAGTTCGCGTCATATTGGATATTTGCACGTCAATTAGGAGTATTAAATATAGACTGATAATAAAACTAATTGCATAAATAAAGGCTATTTCGCGAGACGATTTTTTTAAGCCTAATTAATCCACGATTAGCAAACGTTTACTGTAGCATCACATTCGCTAATCATGGACCAATTAGGCTCAATAGATTCGTCTCGTGAAATAGTCCAACATATGGGGTGGGTTTTATTAATAGTCTATATTTAATACTTTTAATTAGTGTCTAAACATCTGATGTGACAGGGACTTAAAAAAAAGCTGATGAATCCAAACAGGGTATAAGGTCAGAGGACTGTACTGACATTGGGTTTATAGACAGGGGAACTCATACGACGGCAAGTCATCCACAACGTAAAGTTAGAGGATCCTTTTCCGAGATTCACAGAGCTTGTGTCTTCGTGAGAAAGACACGTAAGGTCCTCGCCCTGTAAGACTGTAAAGTTTGTTCGGTAGCTGCCTGACTGGTGTGTGAGGGAGTAACTTGGCGCAGGACAGCTCGGATAACTGTACAACAGCAAGGATACGTAGTACATCATACATAGGTCTCCTAGATTGTTGCATGCTTCAGCTCCTCCACCAAACTTGCCCGATATACCAATGTCTTGCCCCTTTGATGTCTGTTAGGCCGAGTCTGCATGTCGGCTATATCTAGTTGACTAGTAATCTTCACTGCCATCTAAGATCACATATAGTGAAGCTGGCGTCAACGGCGAGCCACATCGCTACCCTCCTAGCGCAGGCCTCTTCTACGATATCCCAGGAGCTTTTTGTCTGCGTGACATTGACATACGCTATTGAGCCCATCTATGCTGAAGCCATCGACGACAAAGGAAGAGAGCACACCGACACACAAAGGATTGGGGAGAGGTCGCGTGTTTTACCGTCGCCCCAGGAAGATTTGTACCTACCATAAATTAAAAATAACAAAAAGGCAAAACAGAAATATCAAGGGCTGTCAGAAATATTAAAGGCATTTGTAAAGTCACTTACTCATTTTGTATTGTTGGGAATGTATAATTTTGGACCTATAGCCTCAGCCTAGGTAGCCTTCGTTGCTAATGCCCATTACAAGGAAGAGGCGGACTCAGTATTCATTTTGGTTGCCTCAACAATCGTAGTTGATGATGTGGATAGAATTATAAACTAATAGTCTCGCAGGGTACGGTTATGAATCTTACCATACGTTTTTACATATTTATATACCAATGGATGAATGGAGTACTATGTAATACGAGGAATATTGGGATTTGAATATTCCAACGTCTCTACGTCTTGTTAGCTACGTAGTCATTTGGTGTGACGTGGTGAGGAATTGACAACAGTCAAGATCTCGAGAAACGGAGCCAAATTTAGGTTAACCGTTTTTTACAAGTTGTTCCATATAGTTTAAATTCATTCAGAGACTTGCTTAATTTTTTCCATAGATTATTTTTTGAATTTCATAAATGCCCACTCTATTAGGTCCCTGACATGTTTTTGGTTACCGAAATTTAGGACAAAAATATGAGTGGTCATGTGTGTTATGACGTCAAAGTACCATTCCTAAAGGACCGGCCGTCCGCTATGTGTTTTAGCAAATAATCGCACAAAATGAGAGTGCCATGTGGTAAAGGCATGTCTTTGGAGAGTCTCATGGTAAATTCTGCAAAACAATACTAATAGTCTGTGAAATTTTTTTTGCCAATTTTAAAGGTTTTACCAAATCATGGCCTACACATTAAGGCCCTTTTAAATCGCATGATTGAAAAAACAGAGAAATAGGAAAACCATAGAATTCTAATAGGAATACAAGTGTAAAACATAGGAAAAATACAAAAACAAGGGCTCCTTTGGCACAAAGAAATTTTAGAGAAATTTTGAAGTATTGGATTCCTATGGGAAAATTCCTATGTGGTATTTTGGAATGAAGGAATGGCTCTTCCAAAATCCTTTGAATTTCCATAGGATTGCCTCAAATTATAGAAGTTTTGGAGGATTTCTAACATAAGGTCCAACTTCTTGGAAAAAAATCCATTGTTTATCTCTCTCTTCACATTCCTTGCGCTGTGCATCCAAACAATCGATACTGCAATATTCCGGTGTTTTCCATTCCGTAGGAAGAGATGCTAGGACACTTCAATCCTGTGTTTTTCTATTCCCGTGTTTTGAGAATTAATCTCGCATTCCAAAGAAGCTCTAACCGTCTGATAGGATCACAGAAAAAATGTTGGAATCGGATGAGAGAGATAAAATCATAGAATTTGTTTTAGAGCTTATGCTAATTTTTCTCAAAAACTTGCATGCAAAAAGGCATTTTATATGAACTTTATAAGATTTGGGAATCCCCAATCCTTTGTTTCAAAGGACTAGACAGAAAATTTTTATATAGGATTTGAATCCTACAAAATTTCTACACAATTCATTTAATTCAAAGGAGGCCTTAATATTTTGGGCTTTTTAACCAGAGCTAGTATCACCCTACATAGTCATCTATATATATTAACAAGTGCTACAAGCCTACAATATTTCCTCTTGTGCCCTGATGTGAAATATGAGTGTCCATTAAGATTGGTTGGAAATATATGTTCAAGTAGTTATGAGAGTGCACGCTATAGGCATCAATTGGTTTCGACAATCAGATCCCCGCCATCGAAACCAAATTAATGTTGCTCGTTTCTGATCAATCAAGCCGGGCCACCTCCAACTCAACTAGTATAGTTTGATTTGTATCGTTCCGATCATGCCTTTCTTGTAGTCCACTTCCATGTGCACATCTTATTAAAAATCAAATAAGATATTCGAAGCCACTCCCAACTCAAGTGACAGTCACATGACTTGATTTTGATTCTTATGCTCATCCCAGGATAATCCAAAATCCAGCCAATAAGTTATAGTGCCTCATCATAACCAGAGCATGCAAAAGTTGATCAGTATATTAATTTTTCATCCAGTGGCTACTTCAAACCAGTTTTACAGATGTGTAGAGCAGGTAAAGTACAACAAAGCTGAGAAGCTGTAAACCGCAATACCGCAGGGGCCAACGGTATAGGCATCGAACTGGATCGTATATATGTTCAGAACTTGTCTCAAGGTAGCTGTTGAATCGATCAGTAGAGCAGAACAGAACTGTACAGGGCAAAAAGGAGCCAAAGAGACAAAAATAGCTTTCGTGACAATGACATGTGAGCGGGTTAGCATATGCAACTTGGCAATGTGAGCTATCGATTAACCTGTGCTGGCTTTGTATAAAAGCTGGGCCTGACGCCTTATGTCTAAAAAAAATGGAGCCATGGATGTATAGATGGCCATATGGCCTGTGGTCCGGTGGCCCGGCCCTAGGCACAGCAATTTGGCCTGGCCTAGGCACGGCACAGCACGGCCATTGTCGGGTCTGTGCCAGCCCAGCCCGACCATCGGGCCGTGCCTGGGCCTAAGATGTAGCACGATGGGCCAGCATGGCCCATGATGAGACCATGACTACTACTGCTAGTTTGCCGGCTAAATTGATATTGAATCGAGCTAATTTATTTAAAAAGAGTACTGAGCAGATACCAAGCAAATATATATTAATCGGCTCGTTACATGTGTTTATCAAGGAGGCAACATCCTGGCCTGGTTGATCGTTTATTTGGGTTCTAATTATAGCTTTCATAATAGTTTAGAGTATTTTATTATATCTTATTTCATATCTATGAAGTTCAGTCGGCTGGCAGCATTAGAGTCATGAACATTATGGCTTAATTGGTGCAAAGTGATTAGCGGCTGGATTACCAAAGGTAATTAGCTAGGCCGGCAAGTCCAGGTTCTGTATATGGACCCCGAAGGCCCATTGTGCCTGCGCGTACATGATACATATATCAATGTAATAGGTCAGTTTTGGGTGATTAGATTGGTTTTTGTTATTTGGCTATCGTCAAGGTTTTCTTTCAGGTTGGAGATGGCGATTCCATCAGCTTGGTGAATTACTACAGTCGGTGATATGGATATAGGGATACCCACATGAGGCTAAACTTGATTTGGCACCTAGAGGTTTGCGTCCGAGGGAGGAGTCGAGGCAGCCCGATGCCTTGCCCAAACATAAGGGGCTAGGCAATCATGGCAGCCCGATCCACCTCGGACCTATGCACGAAGATTACGGCCACTCGGACCCACGCGGCGCGCCCCCGGAGGGGTCGGGCCCGGGGTCCGGCAATGAGGCCACTCCCCGCAAAAGGGGGTTCGGGCCACTCAAGGCCACGTGGCACGCCCCTGAGGAGGGCGCGCTCGGAGGCCTACGGGGAGGCCACGCCCCGCCGATGGGGTTTGGGCCACACAAGGCCACGTGGTACGCCCCTGAGGAGGGCACGTTCGGAGGCCTGCGGGGAGGCCACGTCCTGCGGGAGAAGGTTGAGCCACCCCCCGCGGTACGAGAGACTCGCGCGCGGTGCGCCACGTGTATGATCACGACACACCCCCAATGGCCAACCACCGCATTTAATGCGATCAGAGGGGTCTGGCGTTTGCCTTCTCGCATTTAATGCAATGTGAGGCGCGACTGTCCGCCCCTCGTCATCACCATTTTCGCCCATTTCGAGGGAAAGAGGGGGGGAGAAAGTCTTCAGACTGTGACTGCGCGGTCACAGACGCACGCCTTTTGCTACGCCCGATCACCGTCACATTTAATGCGTTGGACAGCTGCGTGGGAGAGAGGTAGTGAGAGCTGGGTGCTTGACATCACCCCTAACCCAGTTGGTGGCACGCCGACAGATAGGCCCCACTGGTGGTAGGTAGGTTGACCTCGTCCCTCGTCAGCAACATGATGGACCCGCCATCCTATTTTCTCCACCAACTCCCGTGACATGGTGATGGGAGTAGGAACGGGGCATGACCCCCGACAAGACAAAGCAGAGACTACTCCGCGGCTCCGGCTTGGGGTAGGAAAATCTAGGACTACTGTGGTGTCCCCTTGCACTATAAAAGGAGGCCCAAGTTCATCGTAGAAGAGGTTCGACCCTTGAGAAATCCACATCATAGTTCAGTCATCCACTCCAACTCCCCAGGAAAAAACTCCATTCCAGTAGGAGAGAAAGGGATATGCCGAAGAGTTAGATAATACTCTGATTGTGGCACAGAAAAATCACCACACCAAATCCTTGTAATCTCTCATCCACTATATCAAGAACAAGAATAGGAGTAGGGTATTACGCTTCCCTACCGTCCCAAACTTGTATAAATCCCTGTGTTCATGTGCTGCATGTCTTTGTTTTTATCCTCCCCACCTTCTTCTTCCCCTTGACTCAGACCTCGATACACCGCACCCTTGTGCCGAACCAAAAAGGGGTCCTTGGGATCCCTGCGTGTCAAGCACACGCATCGACAGCTGGTGCGCCAGGTAGGGGGTGCACTTGCTGAGGTTTGAAGTTCCGAGCTTCCCACTCTTCGGCGAGGTCTCCTTCGCCAAGACTTGTGCGTTTCTTCGCGCACCATGGCTTGATGCCACCTTCTTTGCATGAGATCCGCAGCCTCGACCCCTCCATGGGCGGAGGGTCCGGGGGTTGCCCAGGAGGCACGACCGCCATCGCCTGACGGGGGCAATTGTGACGTGCTCCCACCCGCTGCACGAAATCTGCGACCTTGGCCCCTCCGTATGGGGAGGGGGCTGGGGGCTGCTCAGAGGCACGGCTGCCGCCACCGGTCGGGAGCACTGGCGTCGTACTCCCACCCGTTGCCGCGTCGACTTCGACACAACAGTTTCGCGAGAGAATCTTCCACGCCATCAAAACATCAGATCAAAGATAAGTGTTTCATTTATGCAATTGTCAATTCCGTATCCATATTTTAGCTATTGTTTTGGAAATCTTTTCCTCATTATCGCTTGCAAGTTCGCATGCCGCCATGAGGGTGTTCATCTCCCATCCTCGGTTGTAAATGAGGGCTGGTTGTAGCATGCTTGGATTAGCTTGGCTCTGCGTGCTGAGGACAAGTGTTCATGATGTGGACCATGCCCTGAATACGACCCAAGATCCGAGATCTAGAGCAAACCCCCTCCAGGTCGGGTAGCTTAGATCCCGGTAGAGGAATTTGGTATTCTGCCTGGCCAGTTCCATTCCGGACACTGCCGATGCCCGGACGCCATGGGGTTATCCGCTCATCCTCGCACGTTGCTCCAACTAGTTCCCCTTAAGAGGCTACCGAGAGGTCGGGGTGAGTAGACCAAGTGGCGGGCCATGCATAACCCTTGCTAGCGAGTGTATGTGCTGCTTAAATATGTGCAGGTTTAAGCGGGACTCCGAATTACTCACATCTCCATGGCGACAACACCACATGTCATTAGTGTGGCGTTTGTCGTGGAGCGCGAAGGGGTACAAGCGACCCCAACGCCCCCGACTACCACTTTCGTGGCAGGAAGCCTGGGACGGTGTTGACTGGGGAAGCCCTCGGGCCGAGTGGTGGCCTCCAGCCCTCTTTGTGCTCGAGCGATACCCCGCCCCCTTGTCCGGCAACCTCAGCCGCCCCCGACCCTCAGAGAGGCCATATGACCCCGAGCGGTCAGGCGGCCCGATGGCCTCGGACCCCGTGGCCAATAGCCCGAAGGACGGTGATGCCAGCAATGGCCCCAAGCCACATGAGCCCGACCTCTTCGGTATGCATGGTTCTATCGGGGTTTCAGCCGATAGCTTATCTTTCGCTTGTATCGGCTTCATTTTGCTTAAAATTGGTTTAAAGGTATTTCATATAGTTAATTGTAATCCTGTGCTGCATCGGTTAAGTCCGACCTACTAAGTTTATTATTAATGAAAATTAAGTATTAATGAACCAAATCCATTAAATAGCCGATCCAAGTCTATTTTTCTCCCTACGAAGCCGATCCCGATACGTAAGGCATCGACAACTTAAGTTTTATTCTTGTTGATTGCAGGATCAAATCAACTGGCACGCTCAGAACCCGCCGAATAAGGACCTGCCCTCAGGAGTAAGCAAACCTCCCAGGCCTAGCGTAGTACATGTGAGATTCAAATTTCACGTCAACACTATGTTGCGTTTCTTCATCCCCGGTTCCAAGCACTTGTGCGCGCAAGTTTTTGGAACGAGCAGGCCTTCGAAACTTCTGTCCACTTGCGAACCTGCATGGGTAGCGAGCAATCAAATTTTTAAGGAGCATCTCGACGAGACTGCTCCTGTTCTTCCTCCTGTGCAACGCATTCTTCTTCACCATCGATATGGCTAGAGAGAATGGTAACGGTAGGAACGGGAACGGTGACGGCAAACAACGGGAACGGCAACACCAATGGAGGCAACATCACCAACAATGCCTCAAGCGGTTCTGGATCTTTCACTGGGTATAGGAGTATTCGTGTTCTTGATTTGTTCATGTTTATATTCATGTTACATTCTGAATTTATATCACATAAGAATGCTGTTCAATTTCATACATATATATTTGTCATGTTCTATTTAATTTTCTGGATTAAAATATACTGAAATATGACCAAAATTCCAACATATTCTATTATATTTTAGACGATGACAACAAAAAAATGAGTCTAATATTGAATACTGTTTGAACAATTTATCAAAAGTGAAATTTAGACCTTATTTAAAATAATAGCAACATACTTGAGATAATAAGAATGTAATAAAAAAAAGAGATGTGTCCATACATCGCATGAAATTGAAGCACCAATTGTTTCTTATCAGTGTGATGTTTGAGACAATTTAACTGCTTACTTCCAAATTTGCACGATAACAGTTCATGGAAATGTGTTGTTCATCTAGCGAAAAAAGACCACCACCTTGCAATACTGATTGAACCAGGATTGTTAACTGTCGCCTAAGTAACATTTTGCTTGATTTTTTCTCCACTTGCTGTTTTAAATCCTAAGCACGAACAGGACCAATTATGAACAAATATACTACTACACCGTTGCTTTGATGTTTATAAATAAACTAACAGAGTATAATTTGTGAACATTTCGATAATTGATAAGTGACTGCTAGCAATCTCTTTATAACATATAGATGAGGTTGGATGTTCTACTGCCTGTTAATTTGGTTTTTGTGTCGTGCGATTATTGTATGATTCAGTCACTACTTCCTAATGTTGAACATAAATATTGTTTGTTTTGCTCCGTGAAACCAGGCGACATTCTCGCCAGCCCAAATTGAAGAACTGAGTTGTTTGTAGGAAAAACAGTGCCGTCCTTCTCGCGTGCTAGACCGAAATGGATTCATCCATCGATCTGCCCACAAAACAAACTATGGCTAGCACTACTAGAGGAAGGGGTAGGCATCCCAGTTAAGAAACCCCTTTAGTCCCGGTTTCCTAACCGGGAAAGCCCATCCGAGACTTAAGGTATCCGGTCAAAACAACCGGGACTAAAACCCAACCTTTTGTCCCAGTTGGTATTACAGTAAAGGGGCTCTAGGGAGCGACCGTGAAGGAACTTTTAGGGTGTGTTTGGATGGAGGGACTAGGGTGTATAGGGTTTGGCCGCCCAGTTTTGGGAGGCGTTTGGTTGGTGGGCGGAGGGTGGATGGGGCAGCCCGGTAGAGAATATTATATCTAGATGCTGGATGGGGGAGTCCGGGCGATTTCACTCGGACGCAGCCGCCCGAGCCAGACACTAAATCGCGTCACCTCCTTCTCTCCCTCTCGTGTCTCCCCTCTTCACCATGGCGATTGACGGGATTTGGGAAGCGACCCCGCGGCGGGCGGCTGGCGGCGGAGCTCGGGCTAGCAACCGGCGCGCAGTGGAGCTCAGAGGCAACGACCAGCGTGGGGTACGACATGCGACATAGCTTGGGCAACAACCAGTGGAGCTCAGGGTGGCGGGTGGCATAGCTTGGGCCAGCGACTAGTGCAGGAGGCGGCGGGACCAGTGGAGCTGTGGGATACGGCAGCGGCGACCGGTGGGATAAGACGGCAACAACGCAGATCTGGCGGCGCCGGAGGGAGCGAGCGACGACGACGATCGGGCGAGAGGAGCGAGATGACGACAATGACAATGACAACGACCGACACGGGAGAGAGCGACGACGACGACGACGACCAGCGTGGGAAGGAACTGGTGGCAAGGAGGCAAAAATGACCGGCGGGGATCTGGAGGCAACATTCTTAATATCTCTCGTATCTGATTTTCTTGAACCATTGATATGTATTGAAGAATATTTGTGTTTCTTGGATTTTTATTCAATAGTTTTTTAGCTATAAAACTTGAGGATTTTGGAAAACATTAGGGGTATACTCACCGTGGTGAGCACACCTACATGTCCACCCTACTCCCTCCATCCAAACAAAA
>CM002478.1:13110597-13144663 GCA_000325765.3 Leersia perrieri | reverse complement strand
GCCTCCCGATCGTTAAGGGGGCCGCCTGCAAAATTGCTTCAGCCGTCCGGGACGGCGAGGCACTTTTACGGGTGGCCC
Source organism: Leersia perrieri (assembly GCA_000325765.3). Classification (NCBI taxonomy): domain Eukaryota; kingdom Viridiplantae; phylum Streptophyta; class Magnoliopsida; order Poales; family Poaceae; genus Leersia; species Leersia perrieri. The sequence continues at coordinate 13,144,585 of CM002478.1, read as the reverse complement.
CCCCGGGACGGGAATAAGCCACGTTGGATATAACTCCCTCTGTCCCCGGGCAGAGGGAGTTAGGCGTCTAGATCTGTTATTTTCGAAATCAAAAATACATATTTGTAAAACTTTTAAAAAATAATATAAAAATAGAAAAAACTCGCTGGTGTCCTGGGCCACGTCTTCAATCGGGGAAGTGCACATTGGATCCCCGCTCGGTGGGAAACTGCAGGGACTCGGAGCTTGCCGCCGAGAATTCGTCCATCATCGGGTCGTAGCGTGCCGACCACGAAGAGTTGTGATCAGCACATAGCTCCAAGAAAAAGTGTAGCAGGGGGTCGGGATGGGATTGTGGCGGTGGAGGAGCATGCGTCGCAATTACCGCATTGGTGGACAAGGGGCCGTCTGCGTCTATGTTGACGGCTGTTAATGCAATATTTTATGCCGTTAACACCTGTATAATTAAAAGAGAATAAAACATACAACATAGTGGTAGGGTTTTTTCTAACCATTTTTATAAGTGTTAGTGTATATTTGTATGCAGGTGACAAACCACCAAAATGAAGAGAAAATGCACAATAAAAGAGGGAGGTCTCAATTACTGGCAAAGCCCATGTAGTGCAAAGCCCATAAACCCAAGTCAAATACATCAACTCAGGCCCTCTCCAATGGATTTGGCATATTGGGCCTACCAAGAGTGGACACAAAAAAGGCCGAGGCAAATGGGCCCAGAAGAGGGTTCAACCGAACCGACCTTGAGGCCGTTCATCCTGTCCTTCCACATGTGCGTCCGAGATGGCTCCCTAATGATGGTTTCAGCTGCCACAACCGCCATAAGCTGGACACATGTCGCTAGCTAGGACGGTGAAGATGCTATTTGGATGCTTGGAAGTAACTCCACCTTCCCAAGATACCTCCACCTATAAATACACCTCTCATTCGACACTTAGAACACACACCAAGCTTGAGCTGAATTACAAGAGACTCTATTGTACACTATTGTATACTAGATTATGGAGAGAGTGAAGTAGAAGTCGTCGGAGGAGTCCCGGAGTTGTCGGTAACTCTTTCTTCCTTTTTTTACTTTATCAATTACATCTTCTTTAATAGAAATATTCTTCTAAGTAATTGAGTTTACTTTCGTAAGATTTATATCTCAGTTAGTTTCTAAGTTGAATACGGGATTACTGCTTACTATAAACAACTCACTTATAGTACTTGCTTGGGGTGCTTAATTAACACTTGAGTAGTAATTAATCTGCTTAGGCAAGGTGTCTAGGTAGCTGCACATTCCACAGTTAGCTTGAGGCAAGTATAGAGGTGGTGACAGCCCTCAAGATCACGTAGTTCTCCCTGTCCGGGGGTGTAGTAGCTCGCTTAAATCTGGGGCAGCGAGTCACCAGTGCTCAAAGTATTCCTCTAGGATTAAATAATCTTCCTGAAGACACTGTCTATTACAAGTAAACTCTCTCAACCATTTGGCCTACCATTAGCTTTGTGTCCTTTGATGAACTAGATTAGAATTAGTCACACTGTTCCCTGTGGATTCAATACCCTTGGAATACTCCTTAGAGGAAGTGTTATAACGCTATTCTATTCGTTTGAGAATTTATTCTATGGACGATAAGAATTACCAACAGCCTATAATGAGGCTAGCAGGGGCAGGCTGGCCCCCTACCGCCTCGGACGGCACAAGCTCGCCCGTTGGAGGTGTTGTCCCGTGCTGCTCCTCTGGCCCACCTCCAGAAGTCCCTTGGCTGGACCCACCTCCAGAAGTTCCGTCGCTGGTGTGTCGACGACGTGGCGGGGAACAGTTGGCACGGCGTTGAGGTTGCCCACGTGGCGTTGCTGCCAACGGACGCCGACAACCCACGAGGTCGTTTCACTAGGATTGCCGGCGCTCACGCTTGTCGCCGCCGCCGCTATTGTGGTCGTCGTCGTTGTTGTGATGCCTGACGGCAGCCTGACGGCTGCCGACAAAATCGCGGCCAGCATCATCTGCTGAACTATCGACATGTCTCGAGATCCAACGGAATTCGCGGACACATGGGATCGGCAAGGCCTCATCAGAGGAGCTCGAGGACGGCAATCCGCTCGCCTTTGATTGCGGCGAGCTGGTTGGACGTGGACTCCAGTCTTCATATTTGTCGAGGTGGACAATGATCGTCTTGTAATTTCCTTCTGGGGCAAATGGGAACTGGCCAGGCATCGAGTGCCCAATGGGGGGGAACACTGTGTCCTGCAGCAACATGAAAGAAAGTAGTATCCTTTACCAGAGGCAGGAGATCCGGGTTCCATACCCAGAACCAGCAGATGAGGAAGGTGGAGCCGTCCTCCTGGAAGGCGCCGGAGTCCATTCGGTCGAACAGGCAGTCAGGTCCCAGCAGCTGAGACACACCTTCCGGCGTCCAGGCGTAGTTGGGGACGTGCTCGAGGAAGATGCAGGAGCGGTACCACCAAGTGCGCCCCTACGTGTGGGAGAGCTCGTTCCATGGCTTGATGGAGTAGTACATTCCGTCGATCGAAATGGACCTGGAGCGGATCGCGGCGTCGCGCTGCGCCGCGTTGTCGAACCAGGCCAGGAATTGGTCCGGCTCTTGCCAGACGACTCCGATGCAGTGACGAGGCAGCCCCATCCTAGCTGAGACAGCCTCCGCCATCTCAGCCGGAATGTGCCTGTGGGGCGACCGACCATGGGAGAGAGCTCTCCATCGGCTTCGAAAGGGAAGCTTGTTTCCTTTCCAACCAACTACAGACTATAATGTCATTTTGAGGCATTGCAGTTTTATGGACCTCCAATACAACATGCTAGGTGGTGTGCTGCCAAGTTCTGGGTTGATACTGTGATAGTACAGGTGCTATAGCACATACATCCTAACCCGATTCACTTCATGCTGCTGGTAATATTCTTAGCACAATTCAACAGATTTCATCTAAATTACTTGTCCAATATCTTTACAAAAGATATTATATATCAAAGATTTTAAATTTTAGTTTTTTATAACGTATATTCTAAAAATGTTGCAGATGGTGCTATTCAGATGTTTCAGTAATTATTTTGTAATGTTTCACTATGCCATTAAAAATGTTGCACCTAGTGTTTTTTTGATGTTTCATCAAGTATGATGTGATGTTTCAATTGTTACAACTAGATGTTTCATACCTACTATAAAAATGTTTAAATAAAAATAGGTACTGGAAAATATATTGTATGCCATATGAATTTTTTATGTTGTTTCACAAGCTGCCACTTAATGTTTCATGCAGTGGTTTTCGGTGTTGTAGCCTGTAGTTTGTAGTGTTGCATCTCTTTGTAATATTTTATAAAATGAGTCGAAACTTTTTTTCAAGTAATGAAACAATTTTCTACAAAGTGGTGAAACAATAGTTGATTTGTGGAGTTGTATGTTTTCTCATTAAAATAAAATTGTCTAAAATGTTGTTGTAAATATTTAATTGCAAAATGAATAGGAGTAACAACGTAATTGGATTGTAGACCGGAGAAATGGTTCGGCTTAACAGAGGCAACTAATATAGAGTAAGGATGGAACCGAACAAGCTCCCAACCCTGGCAACCCCCTCGCCCCCACCCGCGACCCCACGGTCAACCCACCGGCGGCGACCACTCCGGCGTCGTCGTCCTCCCATAACCTTGCGTCCCTCTCCGCAGGTAGTAGCTTCTCCCACCTATTCACTCCTATCCCTTCCCCTGCTACCCTGAGCACGTGAGCCTAGGTTCCCTTGGTGATTCAGATTCAAATCCTGGATCCCCAGATCTGTTCAAACCACAAGTGCTCCCAGCAGATCTAGTTTCTTCCTTCCAAGATCCGGTGTCTAGCAGCTCTCCAGCTGCTCCTCCCACAGGTAGGTTTCCCCCAATGAATCCTCTTCTGGCGCACTGCAGTCGTCTTCAATGTGAAGCCAGTTGCTCCCCGGTTGCCTACAAGGGAGCCAGCTGCTACCTCTGCTTCGGCTGGTAAGGGAGTTATGCTGCCTTCACTCCTTGGCCCCCCGCCGCTCCTAGCTAGCTCTGCACCACCGGCGGAAAATCTTGCCCGAGATCCTCAAGGACAAGGCTGGCAGGTGGCAAAGAGGAAATACTGGTGGCACCAGATTCCGCGACAGGCTTCTTCGACAGGTGCTTCCCAACACCAGGTGCAGAAATCTTCATTGATTTCTCAACAACCAAACTTGAATTCCGGCAAACCGGCCTTCAATACCTCTAGCTTCGCTCCACAAGATGGTGTCCTCCTGGATCTCTTTAAAAGGAAGGCAGTGGGACACTGTTTCCGTTGCCTCTCTTCGGATCACAAAGTTGCAGTCTGTAGAGATCCCCCCAAATACCTCCTTTGCTATGCCTCTGGCCATCGTTCGCATTGGTGCACTAGAGCGCCCAAAGCTTCGCGCACTTTGGTCAAGAACAGGTTAACTGTCACGTCCCGATAAATCCCTAATTTTATAAATCGTTGTTTAATTGGAATAATTGAAATTAAAGAAAAATAATCAACAATAAAAGAGGTGCAAGAAAAATTCAATTAAGACCCGGAGGATTTCCTTTAAAATTTCTCCCAGTCGGGAAAATCGGTTAATAATGTACATTGGAGTTTACAGAACATGTTAATTAATGTCACAATAACAAGTTAATAAATAAAATAAAACTAAAGAAAAATAAAAATAGTTTCCTTTTCCTTTTGGGCCCAACCCCCCTCTCTCTTCCCCCTTTCCTCTTGGCGCCGAGCCCACCCCGGCCCCAAGCCGGCCGCGCGCCCTCCCCTCTCCCTTCACCCGCTCGGCCTCCTCTCCCCCTGCTGAATCCATCTCCTTCCCCCTCCCTTGCCGCCAACCCCTCCCACCTCCTTTTCCTTTTCTTTTTCCCCGAGGAATCCTAATCCTATTCCAATGAGGACTCCTTTCCTTTTTTCCCTTGGGCTCTAAACCCAGCCCACCTCTTCCTTTAAATAGTGAGCTGCCCCCTGCCCCTTGCACCACCTCAACCCATGCCTGCCCTAGCCCTAGCCGAGCCGAGCCGCCGCCGCTGCCTCCCTAGCCGCTGAGCCACCAGCCGCGCGCGCCCGAGCCGAGCCGTCGCCTGCGCCATAGCCGCCACCTAGCCAAGTTGCTGCTACCGCAAGCCGCCGTCGTTGCGCTGTCACCGCCGCCTGTTGCCTCTGCCGTTGTGCCGTCGTCGAGCCGCTGCCAATTCCGGAGGAGAAGCCATTGTTCGCCACCGTTTTCGTTGGGTAAGAACCTCGTTCTTTCCCCTAGTTGTGTAGAGGTTAGTTTAGCATTAGGGTTTCGCCGTCTACCTTCGGTACGCGTGTTCTTCCCCCGTAGGACAGCACTTGCGTGGTGTCCTCTCTTCTCTTTTTAGGGTTTAAATTGAATACAAAAATTCGTTAAGTTGCCACTAAAGAACACCTAAATTTAAAACGATTATATCTTGGCCGTCTGAATTCGGAATTGACCCGTTCAAATTGCTAATTGTTCGTTATAACCTAAATAATCCTTTATGTGCTTTTTATGTACTGTTTTTGGGCCTTATCTAGCTATTTAGCTTAGTTAGTGCTGTTAGTGTAGATTTCCGCCGTCCGAAAGTCGTTCGCCGCGTAGTTCGAGTTCGCCGGAGAAGTTCGGAAGTTTGAGAGAATGACGCAGGCAAGACCTTGATCATCATTGAGCCTAGTTTATTAAATGTTATTTTGTTTTCAATTATTAAGATGCATATGCTTTATTAAATGCGCATAGTACAATTCATGTCTACTGTTTTAATTAGCTGCCAATATCCATGTTATGCCTATTTATCCTTGTTAATTAAAGCCTTGTCATGAGTTGATTACCTTCACACTATACCTTTGTTAATGAAAGCCTTGTCTTGAGGTTAGTTTTATGTTTTGAAAACCCTAGTCTGGATGGGAGATTCTGGATGGGATTGTGATAGGTACGATCTGGTGGGTTACCGGATGAAGGCCTAGGTTTGCATGGTCATGCATTCCTAAGCAGAGGCACTGAGAAAATATGAACTTTGAATAGGCTCGTGTGTTTTAAACTTGGCTTTGAACTAAAATGAGTTTAAACTGCTGTTTTAGCCAATTAGCCCTATAAGCCTTTATCCTTTGATATCCCGTGCATTCTATTATTGCATTCTCATATGGCTTGCTGAGTACTTTCGAGTGCTCATTCTTGCGTGCTGCTTCTCTCCAGTAAAGTGAAGTTTAGAAGGTATAATCCTGAAGGTGGAGCCGTGGCTTATACCTCAGTTGAGCGCATGTGTCGTTGGAGCTGCCGCTCGCCTAGTCCGTTGTAGATTTTATTTGTTTATCTTTTGGTTGCCAGGCTGCTTAAAAGCCTTTGTAATAAATAATGAATTGTAAAAAGTGTGATATGATTCAATTGTGTACCCTGCCTAATCCTGGGAGGAGGGAATTATGTACTAGCATTATAGAATTAATTTTCCGGGGTGTGACATTAACCTTCCCGGCAGCTCCACCTTTGAAGGACAGGCTTGTCTTCCCGCCTCTACCGAAGATGACCTCCCAGCCAGGTGATCCCGCAAACCGTCCGGACAGCATTCAACGCTGTTTGCCACGCACTGCAGCGATGCGGGAGAGTGAAGCCAAGCTGTCGAGGCAGGCCCTTGTGCTCTGCATCACTGGCAACATGCCGGCATCCAATTCCAGGGTGGTGAACCGCGCGGTTTCAAGTTGATCAGGATGATCTAAAGGTATGGGCTTTCCCAAAAGGGAATTTCTTGATGGTGTGCAGGTCGTGGGACTTGAGGAACAGAATCCTAGCGGACAGTCCCTTCACGGCGGAGGACATTGATTTCAATGTCCTCCCCTGGTCCAGGCGTACTCAAGCGGAGTCCACCAAGTGGAGGTACAAGGCGAGGATCTGCATGGAGGGGATCCCGGCACATGCATGGTCTAAGGAGACCGTCGCTCATTTACTTGACGATGGCTGCCTTGTGCAGGACATTGACGACGCCTGTCTTTGCGTCTGGGTGAAGACAGAGGACCCGGACCTCATCCCTAGAGCTGTTCATCTTCAACTGGAAGAAACAGTGCTTCCTCCCTCGCCCCTGCTTCACTATCCAGATTTGGGGATTGAGGAACCTGTACCTGAATTCGACTACTCACTTCACAGTCACAGGTACTTGTTCACCTTGATCGTACTTTGGATTATGGGCCTCATTGTGTCGAGGGAGGAACCCTTTTGGTTTCATAGTCCAGGCAGTCAAGGTAGTGGCCTACCCTCTCCGGTGTCCTTGTATCACTACGTCGCAACTTCGTTTGGCGACTTGGCTTCAAGGACGGTGCCAGGATACCGCGTGAACCAGTCTCAAGCAGGCTGGGGTACGATCCGGACCGCTCTCGCTCTCCACCTCAGGGCGAGCGACGCCGGCCGACGGAGACCAGGGAGACTCACAGGCGCTCTCCTGCCAGGAACAACCAGGGTGGGTGGTGTCGGACGTTCTACAGGTCCATACCGACAAGTCCCATATTCGCTGGGAGAGAAGTGAACACACTTGCCACGGAACAAAATGTTCTTTGAACCAGAACAGGTACTTAATGTTGAACATAACAATACTGTTGTTGCTTCTCCTTCCATGCCTCTCGACCTGGTGCTACTAGAGACGGACCCTTCTCCTGTGCAGATCACCCAAGAATCGGCGCCTGACCTGATGAGGGACGAAGCGGCGATCTTGCAGATTAGGCCGGCAGCTGAAGGCGGGGAGCAGCAAAACCAGGTTGAGTCTGACTCTGACAGTATTCTGCAATGCAAACTTGTTTCTTTTCTAGAGCAGGTGTTTGAGAAGATCCCGCCACCTTTGATCACTTCCCCACCTCGCAAGGGTCGCAAACCAGGAGCGATCAAGACGAGCCCCTTCCGCCTTTCATGCGGGACGGACAGGAAAAGTGAACGGCTGGGGAAGAAGACGGCGGCCAGGACCAAGGTCACCACTGAAGAAAGGGCCCAAGAGGTCCTTATGAAGAAATCAGGTTGTGTTGCTGCGGATGCACAGCCAGATGCAGAACAAGTACATCCAGCTCTTCTAGCAGCCCCTGTCACCAGAGATTATCGAGGCATTCTCAGCATTGGTGGCCGGATGCGGGTTGGGCAGCGAGAAGAAGAAGAACAATGCTGTCTAGACCCCATCTCTGCACGCTTCCACGGTCGTCTACCTAGTTTCTATGTTAGCAAGTCTTTGGTTTGGTCCTCTGATGTGCAGGTGTTCATCGCGATATCATCTACGCGGTGTAATACTTTGTTTCTACCCTGTTCGTCGGGATCGGAACGTCGCCAGCGACGCGTCGCCCTCTATCATTTTAGGTCTCCCTTCTGGAGTTGCTACGGTTGGCTGAAGCATGTGGCGTTACAGGTGCAGCATCGTCTTCAGTCATCCATGTATCCCCGTCGCCTTTTTAGGTTTCTGTTTTTCTTCTCCAGCCGCATGTGGCTGGCCCGTTGTTGGCGACGCGTCGCCCATTGTTGTGCTCCCCTGTTCTTGGGTTGGTCTGCTAAACTAAGGAAGATTAGGTGGTGTTTTATGTTAAAAGCCTTCGAGCTCAGGTGTCATGCTGTTTTCTTCTCTCTGTTCGACCTTTCCAGCTACTACACAGGTCTTTGCACAGGGGACTACTCACAACCAGGTGTCTGCGTGTTTGCAAAATGAGTACTTCCATCTGTAACTTTCTAGTGTGGAACGTCTGAGGTTTAAATTCAGTGGCACGCCAGCAGGTCGTGAAAAACCTTGTAAAAGACACAGGTTCGGTTGTGGTGTGTTTATAGGAAACTAAAATGGCTACGATTGACAAAAGCCTGGTAATCAACATGTTGGGTCCTGAGTTTCAGGATAATTTTTGTTTCTTGCCATCAGTGGGCGCTAGTGGTGGAATACTGCTAGCAGTTTCAGATAGGAAGTTTCGCCTCTCAGAACCACACGCCACACAAAATACAATCTCTGCAACTATCACCGATCTTCAAGATGGCATGGAATGGAGCCTAACGGGGGTTTATGGCCCACAATCTGATGCAGATAAGAGAAATTTTCTTGATGAGTTAAAGCTAATAAGATTGTTGATGAAGAACAAATGGCTCCTCCTAGGGGATTTTAACTTGATTGTGCAGGATGAAGATAAAAAAAATGACAATCTGAATAGGGGGATGATGCATTCTTTTCGTGCGGCGCTTAATGAAATTGAGGTATTGGAATTAAAACTGAATGGGAGAAAGTACACTTGGTCCAGTGAGACTGAGGCGCCAACTCAAACGAAGATTGACATTGTTTTCTGCACTCTACACTGGGAAGCTTCATTTGTGGGATGCTTCCTCTCCGCAATCTCAACTTTAGTCTCGGATCATTGTCCTCTCCTGTTACAGGCAGGCACAAACAAACCTAAGAGCAATATCTTTTGATTCGAGACATATTGGATGAAAATACCAGGTTTTTTAGACGTTGTACAGGAAGCTTGGAGCAAGGAAATCCAAACCACTGATCAGTTGAAGAGGTTACATATAAAATTATCCAGGACGGCAAAGGCCTTGCGCAGGTGGAGAAAACACACAATAGGAAATCTCAAGCTGCAGATGGCAATTGCTTCTGAGTTAATCCTACATCTTGATCAGGCACAAGAGGAAAGGGACCTGTTGCAGACAGAAAAGGAATTTAGGAAATCCTTGAAGCAAAAAGTTCTAGGTTTGGCTGCCCTTGACAGGATAAGAGCAAGGCAACGATCAAGACAAACATGGCTCAGAGCTGGTGATGCAAATACCAGATTTTTTCAGATAAAATCGAGTGCAAGAAAGAGAGAGAATTTCATTCAAACGCTAAACTTGGAATCAGGGGTGGCACAAACTCATGAACAGAAAGAAGAAGTGTTGTTCAATTACTTTGAACAGCACCTAGGCACCCCGGTGACAAGACAAAAATGCTTCAACTTTGAAAATCTTAACATACAAGAACATGATCTGGCCGAACTTGAGTTACAATTTACTGAAGAAGAAATCAAGCAGGCTATTTTCCAATCCAGGTCGGAAGGGGCTCCGGGACCGGATGGGTTCACGGGAGGTTTTTTCAAAAGATGTTGGGAAATAGTAAAAGGTGATTTAATCAGTGCAGTAAACAAAGTGGCAGACTCACCTTCCCAAAACCTGTGGTTGTTAAACACGGCCTATTTTACTCTGATCCCAAAAAAACAGGGGGCAACAACAATCTCAGATTACAGACCAATCAGCTTAATTCATTCTTTTGCCAAGCTCTTCTCCAAGTTGCTAGCAAATAGACTTGCCCCGAAGCTCAAAATCCTGGTCTCTAATAACCAAAGTGCTTTCATAAAGCGCAGGAATATTCAAGACAACTTCCTCTTTGTGAACAATGTAATCAAAAAATTATATTCGACCAAGACACCGACAGTGATGCTGAAACTTGATATAGCCAAGGCTTTTGATTCAGTTAATTGGCCCTACCTCATTCAGTTGATGTGCCAACTAGGCTTTGGACCTAAATGGATCTCATGGGTGATCTCTCTTCTCTCCAATACTTCTTCAAGGGTGATCCTAAATGGTGTGGCTGGACCAAGTTTCAGACACTTAAGGGGACTACGATAGGGTGACCCGCTTTCGCCCATGTTGTTCATTTTGGCCATTGACCCATTGCAAAAAAATTTCTCTAGGGCACAAGATGAAGGTATTCTGCAGCAGGTTTCGCAACATACCCATGGTTTTAATGTGTCAATCTATGCAGATGATGCAGCGCTTTTTCTAAGACCAAACAGGCTGGAAATACAGGCAACACAAGAACTCCTAAACCTTTTCGGACAAGCTACAGGAATGACAACCAATCTGCAGAAGAGCGAAGCCTACACCATCAGATGCGAAGACCTAGATGCATAGGACTTCCTTGACCCCTTTCCTGGGCAAAAGAAGAATTTTCCTTGTAAATATCTCGGGCTCTCGGCCTACCTCTCCATATAAGAAAGCTACGACGGGCTGATGCACAACCTTTGGTGGACATGCTTGCTGCCAGATTGCCAAAATGGAAAGGAAGACTAATGACAAAAATTGGACGCTCGGTTCTTGTCAAATCCACCCTGTCTTCTATGCCAACTTACCACTTAACTGTTTTCCCAGTGAAGAAATGGGCGATTGCTAAGATGGATAAAATCAGACAAAACTTTCTGTAGACAGGTTCTGAGAATGAAAATGGTAGCCATTGTCTCGTCAATTGGAAGAGAGTTTGCAGGCCAAAGAATTTAGGTGGCCTTGGCATAACAGATTTAGAGAGATTTGGTCGAGCTCTCCGCTTGCGATGGCTGTGGTATGAATGGACAACCCCACATAAACCCTGGGTTGGCTTACAAACACCATGTGATGAGATTGATAAAATCCTTTTCAGGGCCTCGACTGAGATTGTTTTAGGTGATGGAAAAAAGGCCAAGTTCTGGCATGACCGTTGGTTACAAGGGACCGCGCCAAAAGAGATATGCCCAAACCTGTACAAACTGGCACATCGGAAAAACAGATCTATACATAAGGAATTAACCAACAACAATTGTCTAAAATCGATGAGAAGAATGAACGATCTCCAGACGGCCGAAGAATTTGTCGCCCTTTGGACAAAGATTCGCAATGTGCAGCTTGATAACAACACTGAAGACAGAATTGTGTGGAAATGGACAAACTCAGGAATTTATACTACGCGCTCAGCTTACCAAATACAGTTTGTTGGCTCAATTCTGGACACAAGGTTCAATTTCGTCTGGGTGCAAAGACCGAAAACAAATGCAAAATTTTCGGGTGGCTTCTGGTGGAGAGAAAAATCCTAACAGCTGACAGACTACAACTCAGGGGGGCGGCACTGCTGCAGAGAGATCCGTCTTCCCCGGATGCGCAGGGGTTGGGCGGAAGTCGCCGGAATCCGACGAGGCCACCCCCGCCTTGTGCGGGCGCAGGAAGAGAGGGAGTGGGGAGGGGAGGGACGCCGCCATACCACCCAGCGCGGATGCCCTCCAGCGGCGACATACGAAGAAAACCTCCCGGTAATCTGACTCCGACACCGTGCGTACTCGAGCGAAGAGCCCCAAGAGCAGCTCCACCGGGAGAATCGCCCACGGCGGCGCCGCCGCTGCAGCCGGAGAACCCTCCATCGTCGCCGGAGGGGAAGCGGATGCGCGCGCGCCCGCGAGGTGTTCGACGAAATGCCGAAGCGTGGTGGGCGCGGCGGTTGATGTGGCGAAGAGGGAATGATGGGGGAATGGCGTGGAGAGGAAGGAGGAGGCGGCGGCGGTTATTTCGACCGTCGGGGTTTGGGTGGGGGGCGAGGCGGCGGCCGCGATCCCAAATCTGGAACCTTCCCGAACCAGCGCTGCGGCGGCCGGGCGTGGAGGAGGATGGGGATTTTTTTTTTTTCTTTTTCTTTGACAGGAAGAGGATGGGGCGTTGTGTTGTGTCTGTTACTTCACCAATGCGGCGGTCCAGTCTCGACGCGCGTGCTTTGAGATTCGTGCAATCCAAATTGGACGGGACGATTCCCGCACAAACTGGAGTAGCGCCGTCGGACAACCCACGCGTCCGGTCCGCCTCACGACCAGATGACTACGGCCACACGTGCGGGAGGAACAGAGAACGCGAGTACTCCCTCCGTTTCGTTGCAAGTTTTGACTCGCCTTATTACTCAAAAAAAAAATGTAAATATACAAAGTAGTTAAATCATAAATGAGCCCTTATTATTATTTTAGGGTCTATTCGTTTTGGAGAAATTCTAAGGAATGTGAATAGAAAAAGTGGAGAAAGAGATATACATGGACACGGAGGGGATGGAAAATTTTGTATGTTTTGTCTCTAGTCTCTATGACTTGTAGGAAAGAAAAATTTTCTTTATTTTTCCTACGCCTTAATCCTACGGAAACGAACGACGCTCATATGAATTTTTTCTTTGGAATATGAATGTCTTTGGGGTGCAAACAGAGGATCGTGGCGTGACCGAAGAGACATAATTAAATTTCTAACAGTAGAGCACACATAATCAATCAAAAGAGAGTACGCTAGACCACCTGTGATTATACAGGTTCAGGCCACCCATTAAGATGTAACAGCTCTCTGGCTTGGTACATAGGGATTGCTCTAAAAGCTTGATCCACGGGGATCGCTCGGAGACTTGCTAATCCGCGTGTGGACTTAGATACTAAAGCTTTCTTGCGGTTGGTAGTATGGTTAGGCATGGGATCGAGTGAGATCCGGCTTCTTAAAGCACCTCAAGTAGAATCTTTGGATCCGAACTACTAAAAAATCTTGTGTCTCCTTGTTCTCTATTTACCACTCTTTATGATATTGTGAATATTGACTTGGTTGATTACATGTGCTAGCTTCATGTTGCCATATTCATTCTTGTGCTAACTTGTGTTTATATACCATATCGTAATATTGTGCTTGAACTTTATGTGCTAGCTTGTATAACTTGTTCCTATCTTGTTACCAGCTATTGTCCTTTGTGCTTGAGCTTGTTTTTTTTTTCCTTCGTGGGAAAACTTTATAGATTATCGGATAGCCCAGCAAAAACACCGGAGTGTCCAATAAATATACCGAAGTATCCGGTAAGTATTTAATCCTGCTGCAAAGTATTTTTTAGGAACGCCTATTCACCTCCCTCTAGGCGACTTCAAGATCCTTTCAAGAATTCTATAAGGATAAAAACTACTTTAAATTGTCTTTTACTTCAAGATATCTCTATCATGTATATCTATATATATACCTTATAAGGATCAATGTAATACACATGATCACAATATATTGGATCAATATTTTTCGTAGGCCAAACCTAAGGTAAAGTCCGTTGGAGAGAGAGTACCCTTCACACATAGTACAAAATGTGCATTTATCAAGGGAAGGTGAGTCATGCGAGGATCGTGCATGAAGAGATTATGAGATACACCTGTTGTACTGCATATGTCAAGTCTGGACGAGTCAGTACGAGATACTATAGTCTATGGGAGAATCCGCCATACTATAGTCTATGGGGGAATCCGCAATAGCCTAGGACCGAATCTGACTCCGATTCAATCCTACACCTATTACAACTACGAGTCCTAATCTGTAATCGACCACGCAAACATATTCGACACAAACTCTAACAAATATCATAAATTCAAAATTTAAAAAAGTAATAACTGTTGACTTGTACATGACATGGATTCTTCCTTTATTTACCTATTATATTTTTTATCAAAACAATACAGATGCCCTTTCGGTTATAATTTTATTAAACTGAAATAGAAGTTCCAATGAAATAATAAAATCCAAATATTCAGAGAAAGGAGAAGCAAATGAAAGTCTTTCATAAGGAGCCTTTTCCAACTAACAAAATTTGCTCTCTTGTTAACACCATTTCGTTGATGTATTGTCATAATTTGATCCCACCAATATACATGATATTGTTCATTTGCAAGTTGTTAATTTGTGATATAAAGCCTTTTTTTAACCCGAAGCGTCTTATTTTTTCTGCGAAACAAATCTGAAGCGTTATAATCAGTCCCACGTACATGATGGCCAAGTTTATTCAGTGTTTATTTGATTAGCATGGCTATTTTTATTCTCCAAACAAATTTACTAGATTTTTTTGGTAATGGAATTGAACCAAAACAACTTTACTAGATACACAGTGACTATATAAAGCATACACATGCTTCTAGATGAACATCCTTTCGTAAGATTGCACTAAAGCCCTGTTTAGTTCCAAAAAGTTTTTTCCAAAAACATCGCATCGAATCTTTTGATACATGCATATGCATGGGGCATTAAACATAGATTAAAGAAAAAACTAATTGCACAGTTTGCCTGGAAATCGCGAGATGAATCTTTTGAGCCTAATTAATCCATAATTAGCCATAATTCCACATGTGTTAATGACGGCTTAACCGGTTGTTAGATACGGACGATGAAGACTAATTCCATGCACTAAACCTTTTGTGTGTGTATATATAGTTTTGTGTGAATCTTTGTCGGTTACATAGTATATGCAACTGCAATGCTCAAAGACACAATTAGTTATCTCTAACGACAACAACGATGTATATTAGCGCGGTAACAAGTTGAAGAGAAAAAAATAGAAATAAAAACGGAGAGAAAAAAAAGAAACCTTTAGTCAGTCCGTTTGGTTGGCGGTCGAGGTAGCATGGGATATGGTGGCCTAAATTTAGAGGGATATGGCGATCCCGTTTTTTATTTGGTAGATTGGATATGGTGGTGTATATCTTTTTGTTTGGTTGAAGGGATGAAATTGGATTTGGTGATCCACTTTTTTTGTTTGGATGGAGGGAGTAGGGTGGACATGTAGGTGTGCTCACCACGGTGAGTATACCCCTAATGTTTTCCAAAATCCTCAAGTTTTATAGCTAAAAAACTATTGAATAAAAATTCTAGAAACACAAATATTCTTCAATACATATCAATGGTTCAAGAAAATCAGATAGGAGAGATATTAAGAATGCCGCCTCCAGATCCCCGCCGGTCANATATCAATGGTTCAAGAAAATCAGATAGGAGAGATATTAAGAATGCCGCCTCCAGATCCCCGCCGGTCATTTTGCCTCCTTGCCGCCAGTTCCTTCCCACGTTGGTCGTCGTCGTCGTCGTCGCTCTCTCCCGTGCCAGTCGTTGTCGTTGTCATTGTCGTCATCTCGCTCCTCTCGCCCGATCGTCGTCGTCGCTCGCTCCCTCCGGCGCCGCCAGATCTGCGTTGTTGCCGTCTTATCCCGCCGGTCGCCGCTGCCATATCCCACAGCTCCACTGGTCCCGCCGCCTCCTGCACTAGTCGCTGGCCCGAGCTATGCCACCCGCCACCCTGAGCTCCACTGGTTGTTGCCCAAGCTATGTCGCATGTCGTACCCCACGCTGGTCGCTGCCTCTGAGCTCCACTGCGCGCCGGTTGCTAGCCTGAGCTCCGCCGCCAGCCGCCCGCCGCGGGGTCGCTTCCCAAATCCCGTCAATCGCCATGGTGAAGAGGGGAGACACGAGAGGGAGAGAAGGAGGTGACGCGATTTAGTGTCCGGCTCGGGCGGCTGCATCCGAGTGAAATCGCCCGGACTCCCCCATCCAGCATCTAGATATAATATTCTCTACCGGACCGCCCCATCCACCCTCCGCCCACCAACCAAACGCCTCCCAAAAGTGGGCGGCCAGACCCTATACACCCTAGTCCCTCCATCCAAACACACCCTAAAAGTTCCTTCACGGTCGCTCCCTAGAGCCCCTTTATTGTAATACCAACTGGGACAAAAGGTTGGGTTTTAGTCCCGGTTGTTTTGATCGGATACCTTTAGTCTCGGATGGGCTTTCCCG
The DNA here is from genome assembly GCA_000325765.3 of Leersia perrieri. NCBI lineage: Eukaryota > Viridiplantae > Streptophyta > Magnoliopsida > Poales > Poaceae > Leersia > Leersia perrieri. The sequence continues at coordinate 13,128,268 of CM002478.1, read as the reverse complement.
GTTATGAAACCGGGACTAAAGGGGTTTCTGAACTGGGATGCCTACCCCTCTGGTAGTGCTAGCCATAGTTTGTTTTGTGGGCAGATCGATGGATGAATCCATTTCGGTCTAGCACGCGAGAAGGACGGCACTGTTTTTCCTACAAACAACTCAGTTCTTCAATTTGGGCTGGCGAGAATGTCGCCTGGTTTCACGGAGCAAAACAAACAATATTTATGTTCAACATTAGGAAGTAGTGACTGAATCATACAATAATCGCACGACACAAAAACCAAATTAACAGGCAGTAGAACATCCAACCTCATCTATATGTTATAAAGAGATTGCTAGCAGTCACTTATCAATTATCGAAATGTTCACAAATTATACTCTGTTAGTTTATTTATAAACATCAAAGCAACGGTGTAGTAGTATATTTGTTCATAATTGGTCCTGTTCGTGCTTAGGATTTAAAACAGCAAGTGGAGAAAAAATCAAGCAAAATGTTACTTAGGCGACAGTTAACAATCCTGGTTCAATCAGTATTGCAAGGTGGTGGTCTTTTTTCGCTAGATGAACAACACATTTCCATGAACTGTTATCGTGCAAATTTGGAAGTAAGAAGTTAAATTGTCTCAAACATCACACTGATAAGAAACAATTGGTGCTTCAATTTCATGCGATGTATGGACACATCTCTTTTTTTTATTACATTCTTATTATCTCAAGTATGTTGCTATTATTTTAAATAAGGTCTAAATTTCACTTTTGATAAATTGTTCAAACAGCATTCAATATTAGACTCATTTTTTTGTTGTCATCGTCTAAAATATAATAGAATATGTTGGAATTTTGGTCATATTTCAGTATATTTTAATCCAGAAAATTAAATAGAACATGACAAATATATATGTATGAAATTGAACAGCATTCTTATGTGATATAAATTCAGAATGTAACATGAATATAAACATGAACAAATCAAGAACAAGAATGCTCATATACCCGGTGAAAGATCCAGAACCGCTTGAGGCATTGTTGGTGATGTTGCCTCCATTGGTGTTGCCGTTCCCGTTGTTGCCGTCACCGTTCCCGTTCCTACTGTTACCGTTCTCTCCAGCCATATCGATGGTGAAGAAGAATGCGTTGCACAGGAGGAAGAACAGGAGCAGTCGCGTCGAGACGCTCCTTAAAAATTTGATTGCTCGCTTGCAGGTTCGCAAGTGGACAGAAGTTTCGAAGGCCTGCTCGTTCCAAAAACTTGCGCGCGCAAGTGCTTGGAACCGGGGATGAAGAAACGCAACATAGAAGTATATCGTTTTTTATATATTTTGGGAGATGAGAATCATTCTCTTTTTATAGGAGAGATATAGATTAATTCTCACAAATGGTTTTAGCTTTCTCTTTATCACCCATAAAGAACATGTAACTCCTTGCATGATGAGCTTAATCACTCATGAAGAACATGTAACCTCTAGCATGATGAGCTTAATCACACATGAATGACATATAACTCCTAGCATGATGAGTCTTGGAATTTATTTGATTAATTTAATTTAATTGGCTAATTAACCAATTAAATCTAACAGAATATACCAACTAAAATTTTTAAGTGGTTTGTTCGGAATGATCGTTTTGAAATCTATCATGCAATTGAATAGGAGTAGGATATATTATTACACAATTTATAAGTAGTAAAAAGATGGTTTTGCAAACTTCACTGTTGCATTCATCCTAGCCGTTAACAGAATTTTTAACTCATGCGCTGCATGTTGTGCAATGCTAGTTAAGAGTCCTAAGACAGCAAGGAGATGAACAGGGCTACAGTGAAATGGGATGTTGTGGCAGCTCATTGGAAAGCCTGCCGTATTACTCTACGAATATAGATATAGGTAGATACCTTTGGCAGCTGTAGTTGGTGTTGTCGATAAAATAAATGTGAATCAAACCTTGTATGTAGTGTGCTAGAAACATCGAAACACAATTTTTTTAGAAAATAATAATATTTTAATAGAAAATAATAAAAATAGATGGCAGATGAAAAAATTTATGGTTTTAGCACCTTGTCATCGTCGAGCTTGACGACTAGGCACATGTTGTCTAGGCAACCCTTTCGATATCTAGAAGCCTATCGTGATATACAATTTGTGGTGAGATCTGTCATCATCAGGGGTGGCGATAGGTCCCATCTGGTGGGTTATGTCATCATCTGGGATGGTGATAGACTCTTCTGGTGGGTTTTGTCGTCATTTGAGATGGCGACAGGCCTTGCAATGGTAGAAGTAGGCCCTATCGACACACCCCACCTATCGACACACCCCATATGTCGATAGGCCATCCTATCGTCACTTAGCCCTTTCGGGCGTTACGATGTCGATAGGGTGCTAATACGCAAATTGTCCCATCCCATCTATTTTTGTGATTTCCATTAAAATAGTATTGTTTTGAAAATAAATTTGAAACATCGATACATATGATCAATCTATACAAAGCTAGCCTCCAAAGTTTTATAGGGCCTGTTTGGAGGAGGTTTAGATTTTAAGAAGCAGTTGTTTGGTAATCAGCTTCTGAGAATCTGAAAAAGCTCTGAAACCCAGCTTTTGGCTTCTTAGTTTATTTTCAGAATCTATAACGGCAAGATTCTCAGAAGATATGAAGGGACAGCTTCTGACAGCTGCAGCTGGGAGAAGCTCCCCCGAACAGGCCCATATTCAGATGCAAAATGCCACTCAAATTATTTTGTTCATATTAATTATACAGAACGGAGTTAAAATTCAAAATCATGGAACTAATGCAACATAAGGAGCAATATATATGAATTTTACAGAAGTTTTACACGTTCGCCTGTGAACCGGAGGAAGCATCTCTCGCATCTGAGTATTAAACAAATAAAGTTGAGTACGAGACTAGGGAAATATCCCTTACTGTTCTTACTACAAGTTTACATGTTTTCTTGTGAATTGGAGTAATATCTAGCTTCCCAGGTTGAGGCGTTGAGGATGTGGATGACGATGGGAGGATCCTCGAAGGGGATGGTCATGCCCAGCAGAAGATCCATTCTTGCCCTAGCCTTGGGCGCCGTCTGCCGGAAGTACCACACCGAGCTCTCGAGACCCTTTTGTCTGAATCTGTGGTCGCCGGAGCTAGAGAAGCGAAAGAAGCTGATGGCCTCCGCCTGCTTTCCTATTTCCAGCGCATCGTAGCCCGCGAGGGTGTACCTGTTCGGCAGGAACGGCGGCGGCTTCTGGCTGCCCACGGCGCAGGCGAGCTCTCTGAGCAGCGCCGTCGCCGGCACCGGGATGCGGTCCTCCGTGTCCCTCATGACGGCGTCGAGCGCGTCGCTGAGCGCCACGATGCGGGCGGCGCCGTCGGCCGCTGCCTTGAGCGCCGCCATGGAGGCGGCCTCGTCGTCGACGCCCCAGAGCTTGGCCTCGACGTGGTCGCGGATAAGGGTGAGCAGCTCCTGCGCCTGGCTGACGCGGACGCCGGAAACCGCCACGCGCAGCCCGTCCTCCGACTCCGATGCGCTGGCCTTCTCGGCCACCGCACGGAGCTCCTCCGGCGAGCCGACGGTCAAGCCTTGCTCCTCCATCGATTCTGTGTTCGCTCAGGAACTAGTCTCAAGATTCAATATTATTTAGGTGGCGATCGATTTCACTGCTGCCTCGGTCTTCTTCTTTTAAAGCGTGGACACCGAATCCGTATCGACCTCACGGGAGCACACCCAATCCGTATCAACCTCGAACGACTATCTCCTGTATTAATCCGAGTCAAATTGTTACGAGTAAATAATACCCCTTCCGTTTTTTTAATGTTTGACACCTTTCAGCGTTTGATCATTTGTTTTATTCAAAAAATTTATCTAAATATTTATAAATATATTTTATGCTTAAAATTTCTATTATAATAAAACAACTCATAACAAAATAAATAACATTTGAATAATTTTTTTAATTAATACAAATGGTCAAACATTAACTCAAAAATCAACAGGGTTAAACATTAAAAACCAGAGGGAGTAATAATTACTCTTATCCCCTCCGATCTCACAAAGGAGTTTCTTTTGCCATTTGAGTTTTATCACAAAATTCTAACATTTCTAAGTACGTAAGTGGTTCCAGCTCAATATTACGCATTAAATTGTTCCTCACAACGATACCTATGGCTAGAAATGATATGGTTTTTTTACAAGTCCCCACTTAAATACTTGTAGGTACTCTTTAGAACAATGTATTGGCTTCAGTTGTAGGCGCACCTAAAGTGGACAAGAAATGCACATTATGCCACAAATGATTTTTGCATACGGACCTAGAGCCACTATGCATACGGTGGGCTAAACCATCTGGCCCTATGCGTATGTGAAAATAACGATTTTCGCAAATGGACAGGCCAACCGTATGCAAAAATCGATCTTCACATACAGACCACATAATACAACCGTATGTGAAAATAGATCTTTGTATTCCAACAATTTAAGTAGTTCGTATGTAATTTAATTTTTAGGAAGAAAAAACTAATTTCTGTTTTATATATTGTTGTATTTATGACTAACACACTTATAATATAATATTGGTTTAGTTATAGCTAGAACATCATAAACACTTCATTTCAAATTAAATAAGTATTAAATATGTTCCTTCTAGGCTAAACCAAGTCCACATATAATTGTTGTCTTACATAGATGTCCCTAGAACTATTACATATTTTCCTTCTCCCACTCTCGTATTGTACTTGTCTTCTTTTGCATAAGAGTTATCCTAAAGGAAGAAAGGTCCAAGTGCATCACATATGTCCTGATGGATGAAATTGACATCGGCAACCAGATTCCAAAGAGTTGTATTGGTCATACATGTAGCATGGTCTGGTACTTTGTACAACTGTAAGAAAACAAGTTGAAGGGATTATGAAAAATAGTAAAGGTGATGACTAATGCGTGTGAAGTATATGTAGGTACGTACATTTTCCAAGTCGGATGTGTATCTCCCGTTGATTCTCATCATCTCGCACACGTAACATCTGCAAAGAACAGTCCCAGGAGGTTGTTTGTGACACTGTGTAAGTAGTGTTTGAAATTAAAGTAAAGATAGGAGTTGGCATGCATATATATATCATGAGAAAGAAAGGGTTTGAATCATTACCGACCAGTTTGTCCGCACAAGGCATTTTTCTTGTTGTACATCTTCTCGCCCTCCTTGGTTTGCATATGCCTTGTATGAGCTGTTTGATGAATTGTCCGTGATGTTAGACATAGAAAACAATTGAAGTAGCAGGTAAATAATTAATAAACTAGGCTTACAGATAAATAAGCCTGAGAAATTCCTCAGTCTTATTATAGTAGGCTGGATCAAGCACCACATTGATTATGTTATGGATCTCTAGGTCTTTCCATCCTTAGTCTTACTCGGAATATCCAACAAAGTACCTACAATGCTCTCGAAAACATTTTTCTCAAGGTGCATGACATCGATAGAGTTATGGATCTCTAGGTCTTTCCAGTACGATAGGTATTTTAAAGAAGATGGAGTGCTTCTTGAATGACAGAATAGATTCATCTTTGTTCTTTTGGTTTCTAGTTCTTTTTTGCACCCTTTTTTTTTGACTTTCCTAAGACTAACCTTCAGATTGACAGTCATCTTAAAAACCCATTGGCCATTGCAAAGTATGGGTGCAGATTCATCCTCCACTATATTGTCAAATAGACTTGCATTCCTCCTGTACTTGTGCTTGCCGGTTAGGAACCGGTGATGCTTCATGTACACCAATTTAATCGACGAGGAAACATAGGTAGAGGATGTATTGTCCACACATGCTACACAACCCTTCTTTTCTTTGATTTGCCCCGATAGAGAAAAATTTGCCGGTAAGTCGTTGATGGTGACGAAAATAGTGGCTATGCAATTGAAGTACTCCTTGATGTACTCATCCCATACCTCTTCACTCCACAAATCATCCATGTCCTCCAAAAACGGTTCAAGAAACACATCTATATTGATTCCAGGTTGCTTCGGCCCTTGTATAAGGATGGTCAATAAAATGTACTTCCTTTTCTAGCATATCCAAGTGGGAAGGCTGTACATTGCTAGTAGAACGGGCCAAATACTATGTGAACTGCTCAAGTCACCGAATGGGTTCATCCCGTCGGTACTCAAGGCGAATCTGATATTCCTTGGATCGAACAAAAAAGTTTGTATTCTGCATCAAATTTTTTCCACTGTCGAGCATCGTTTGGGTGGTAGAGCTTCCCGTCGTTCTTCCACTTCTCTCCATGTCATCTCATCATTTCGACATCCGTGGGGTTCAAGTACAAAAGCTTAATGTGATCTTTTACTGGTAGGTACCATCCCGAGAATCATCTTATGCTGTGGCGCTGAATCGTCTTTTGGCACGTCACCATCTCAAGAATTACTAGCCGACTTGTACCTACTGGTCCCACATGTCAGGCACCTCACCAAGTCCGCATGCTCTTTGCGGCAGAGGATAAAATGGTTCTCACATACATGGATCTTTTGCACACCAAGTGCCAAAGGGCATGTAAGTTTCTTCGTTTGGTAAGTGTTTGCTGGTAAAAGATTTGGCTTCAAAAGAATCTTACTAACGACAGCCAATAACTCATCAAAACTATTTTCCAACCATCCGTTCAAAGCTTTCAACCATAGTAGATCAAGCACCAATCGTAACACTGTGTATTCCGTTGAACAACCTTTATATTTATCATACAATAAATCTCTTGCTTCCTTTTGCAAAACCTCATAACTTTCTAATCCTCGCATGTAAGACATCAACACTTCTGGTTCGGCTTGGCATAACATTTCCTCCAAATTAAATTCAATGTTGTCATACAGGTTCATCTCTATATTGACATTTTCTTGCTTACTAACATCAAGGTTTTCATCTACATGTTCTCCGTGATGACAACAAACTGTGTAGTTTGACATAAAACCACGCTTCACTAAGTGTGGCTTGATCACTTCCGGACTTGTGAACACCACCTTATTCTCGCAGTCAACATATGGACAGAATATTTCCTTTCTACCCAAAACCGAAACGGCTGCATGCGCCTTCACCGTGGTAATGAAATTTGAAAGCTCCATAAAAAATGGCTTCTTGTGTCTTAGGTTACCATACATCCATGTCCTATCCATCTTAATTTCTGCGAAAATTTAACATAATGTCAAAGGGGTGCCATAAATACACACACAAATGTCCATATCTAAAGTAGTGAAAAGATTAATCTTTCTCAGCATTAGAATGTGCCACGTCATTGAAATATTAATAGCCACCGGATGCAACCAGAGTTCAATCCCTACCATTAGATCTAGCACAAGCCTAGTCAAACAATCAAGAGTCTTAAGAAAGAACAGAAGGCAACCAGGATATGTGTGACGTCAAAAAAAAAGGCAGATTCATTATACATGTTACACAGGCAGAACATATTCTCATTAATCATGTGTACGGCTAATGCGGGTTGTAATTGCGTTATTGTGCAAACAAAAACAATGGGTTGTGCATAACATTAATTCGAAGGTCCGTATAAATTTATAGTTAGTATAATTAATAATCTTATAGCCTTATGTTATACTATATATAGATCTTTTATATGGGTATGGAGAGTCACACAACACATGACTAAATTAGCTAGTATATACTAGCCATCATACACCGGGACGACATAAATTAAAAATACATCGGATGAAATAAATTAAAATTAACCCCATGCATATAAAAAATTTCCCCACCTATTCTCTCTCTAAACTAGATCTAGGGTTTCAAAAGCCACCACATCCAAACCATAAATACACATATAAATATACATACATATACTAACTATCATATACCGGGATGACATAAATTAAATTACACAGGGATGACAAAATAAAATTCACCGTTCTATATAAAAAAAATTCCCCACCTCTTTTCTCTCCAAATTAGATCTAGAGTTGATCAAACCATCAGTACAAATCATAATATAACTCCCCAACTTACTCAAAATTCCAAGTTGATTAGTTCTCCAAAGAATCTACTAATTTGCCACAGAAATATTAGATATCATTTGCAATAATTTTAGGAAAAGGTTTAAGTATTCTCTCTACACAATATTCCAAAATTCTCAACATCCATCCAACCAAAATCAACAAAAATTACATATTTATTGTAGGCACAAGTAAATTTACCTATAGGTAAGCAAATCCACCAAGAAATTGAAGTTCATAACTTTCCCCCTATTGTATGGAATATTTTGGTGAGAAAAACTCGGGTTGGAGAAGAACATGGTCGGGCTACAGGAGTTATAGTCTCTGAATTATCACAAGCGGACATCTTAGTCTTTATTATTTAATACTAAGGTGCTATTGTGATTTTGCCCCTACTTTTTCAGCTTTGTGATTTTGCCCTTGTTTTTTTTAAATTGAAACTTGTGTTTGCCCCTATTCCGTTAACTGGTCTTAACGGTGTTAAAAATTAAGTTAAAACATGCTTAACATTCATACCAAGTCTATGCCTGATCTACTTTTCGACAAATTAATCTATAGAAATACCATGTTAAAACATAAAAATAATATCTAAATTTTTGATATCAAAACATGGGAAAAATCACAAATTAATTCAAAACTAGGGGCGAATCTGTAAATAATATACATAGATTTAACATCATTAAGTGGATCTAATGGAATAAGGGCAAACATGAGCTTCAGTTTGAAAAAACGAGGGCAAAAACACAAAGTTGAAAAAACAGGGGTAAAATCACAATTAGGATTGAAAATAGGGGTTATAACACAATCCCTAGTACTAAATACTAAGCATGGCTAAGAATTTGGCACTTAGACGCACCCCCTTATTCTAAGGTTATAAATAACAAAGGAATTAATTCAACAATTACAGCAGTTCTACCAGTACCCCACAATTTTCATATCGACCCATGCAATTCTATTGCTTTCCTGTCCCAGCTCTCCGGGTTTTGGTCACACGTTTACAGTGCAACATTGATGTTTATTCAAATGTAAAAGTAATTCAAATGAACGCTAAATAAACTTTAAATATAAAACATGATTCACCATGCAAACTATACAATTTGAAGCATCAGTATTAAATAGCATAGTTTTATGAATCTAACAAAATGTGGTTCACGTATTAGAGTTGAAATGAATTGGTTGTGTTTGATATATTTTTTTATAAACTAGAAAATGTACCCGTGCAACGCATGGGAATAAAGATAATTCCACTAAATGAATTTCTAGATTTTTCTCTATTTCTTTTAACAGAATAAATTTTCTGTGTTTCAAAGAGAAAAGTGTCTCCATAATTAATACGCTTTCTTCAGCTGAAAGCGTAAGTAACGGATCTGTAATGAATTTTTGCTGAAATCATTACATCTCAACCTCTCGGGTTCACATACCAATGATTAGGTAGTATTGCAAATTGAGCTATATGGTTTCCCTATTAATAGTTTATAGGATTAATTGGAACCATGGCACTCTAATGGGCAACAAGTCCGCCACTCGTGCACAGAGTGGACAGGAGGCGCGGCTACGCCGCTACGGTGAGCGGCAGCTTGTGAGCCCACCGGCGAGAGTAAACAGGGAAAATCTCACCGAAGTGGGGATATCGATTGCTCGCGGCGGCATTCCCAATCCTTGAACCCCTCCCTAGTGAAACGCTATTTTACATTTTGAATTTCTTATAGACAAAATTTAGTACACAGGGCTGTATACTACATGAAGGCAGTTTTTCTGCTTGATTTTCTTAAATAAGAGTTACATGAACTGTATCTAAAAATGAACTGTATGTACATACTACTGATCATCGATGGAATATGAACTCTCCAACTTCTTCTCCAGCGTTAAGGGTGCCGAGAAATTTAGCGGCGAGAACATATCGTCGTAATTAGACTTGGGAGCAGGCTTGAACTCGTAAGGACCAGCCTTAGTTCCCCAAACCTGATGATAAATGTGTGTGCATTGTTAAAAGGACCACTCTTCAGATGGGCTGTAAATTAGATGGAATCACAGTGAGAAAACATAGAAAAGCTACCTGATTCCCGTCATCATCAAAACCCTTGTCCCAGATATGTACCTCACCATTCTTGTGAATGGACAGATCCGATGTGCAATGTGTTGCGCCACTCTGTCAAAACATTGATGTTGAAATCATGGAATTTGCCTTGAAACATTCAATAGGAACAAGAAATCATCAAGAAGTGTTGCTGTTGGTCAGGTGAAGAAAAGAGAACTAACCCAGTTGTTGGGAAAACCTCCAGGTGGGGTTGATCCTTTGTACAAGCAGCGCTTTCCACGCTCACACCGTGACAAGTGTATGGTGGTCAGGTGCTCTGCAATATCCTGAGAAGCAGCAACAAACTTCAGCATCACAACGATATAAGTGCAAAGTATTTTCTTGGATAAAGAAATGAAAACCTTGTCTATTTCGCTTCTACCATAAACACAAGAGCAGAAGCTCAAGCTCTAAATGATGATAGGGTTATTGCCTTTTTATTACTTGTCAAAGGGGTTCACAACTTCACAAACATCATAAATCAACAGAAGTTTCAGACAAGATAGTATTTCTCTGCAGCATTGTCGTCCTAGATAGCTTAATCGTTTTTACCCAATAAAAAGGTCCAGTCAGTGTTTTCAAATAAGAAAGACATGTAACTTCTTCACAGTCCTGATCTTTATTTTGATTTTGAACTGTCAAGGCTTCAATGAGACTGCTGCATCATGGGCCATGGCTACAATAATAAGAGTATTGGAAGGATTTCTAGCGCAAACTGTCGATATATGAAGCAAGCTACTGTTAACACTACTCCATGTGGAGATCCATAGCAGACATACTAGTGTTTACAAATATAGTGCATAGCTTTGGATTGGATGCATAGTTATGCCATGTAATGCGTGAGATCGATCTTTATCGATGTGGGAATCCTATTAGTACAGTAAGTGAAGCCCATAATAACCATGTTTAGGTCAGCAGTAGCTGGATTCCATTCCACGATCTTTAAATGATAAAAAGAATGCACATGAATTGGTAAAATTGAACATATAATGGTCAGACAACAAACCGTAGATATCTCATAACCGCAGCCCATTAGACTCCCCTGTATCATCTTGATATTAAATTGGTGGAACTGATCACACTGATTTCCCATTGCCCATGCAAGTGGCTATTTCACTATATTTGCAAACAATGCCATGTAATAACTAAACCTACATGAGTACAGAAACTGAAAACAGTATTTGCCACATTTATTAGGAAGCAAACCAGCAACAAGTCGAGCTACTGACAGCCATCCATCAGTTACTAAGTAAATGAGTTCCATTAGCCAGACAATGAAGTATCACCTACACGCCACTCACTACGAAATAGCTAAATGAATAGAAAAATGAAAAGAATCTAGTGGTCCCACTCCCACCCAAGAAACAAATTTGACAGTCCATGGGAACATTTGTTGGTGAGATAAAAAGATCCAAAAGGCAATTCCATCCAGACCAATGACAATGAGTATTAAGCAGTCTGGTATTTGAATCTCTTACAAACAGCAAGCTAATTATGGATGATGTCACTATATCAGAACTGTCATGTGATAAAGCATCTTACGGAGCCATGGGAACATGACCAAAAATATCTCAAGCAAAATTATATATTGAAGGGAGGAAGTTCTGAAGTTTGCACTCTGAAAATGAAAAGTGCGATGTTGAAAGGACATACCGCAATGACTTCTTCTGGCTGTGGCCTCTGATCCTTTGGACGGTCACAGAAATTCTTGTACTCTTCAACATCTCTAATTGCATATGAACTCAACTATATCCATTGGAAATTATAGTGTCAATAAAAATCTTGAAATAGAACGGTAAGAAAGTTACATATGTTTTCAACATTGTATATGAAAAATTGGAAAGGTATAAATTAGAACATGTCATGATGCCTCTTATACAATTGAATATGATACCATTTCCTCTTATGACGTCGTTTTGGTATATAACAGTTTAAAGTCCAAATGGAGGATGATGAACCAAATGACTCTACTAATAACTCTATGGAATATCAATGCAAAATATTAATAATGTAGTATTTTAGTTCCAGCATAAAGGCATAGTGAAGCTCACCTCCACATCGCATTTCATATCCTTTGGGCATGGCTTTACCATGTAGAATCTCTGCATGGGACACAAGTTTATTAGCATTTGCATATAAATGCTAAAGCAGTAAGACAGATGGAATAGAAACCATGAAACATATAATGAACAAAACAAGAGCTTAAATCAAAGTTCATCCTTAAATCATGTGAATAATATGTTACTACAAAAGGAGAAGTACAGTCTAGTTGATTATATAACATTTGACTAGATCATCCCATGGTGTGGGTTATAAGTTATTTTCTTGTTTTGCTTGTAATAAAAACCTCATTATTAATAAATCATATCATAACCAAACGTAAAGTTTTCACAGGAAAGGAAACAGAATTGCTGCAAATGAAATGTTCAGCTCTAGTAATTACTAGTTATTTTTATTAATCTATTATTATATCTAACAAATTAAACATCTTATTCAGAAGCATCGTTTTTGCATAGTAATGTGACATTCTCTCTGTCTCCAATAACAGTACAACCTAAAGTGTCCACACAAGAAATGCAGATATACCAAGAACGTTGGATGCAAAATGGAACTTCGTTTGTGTGATTGGATCTAAAATAAGCAGATATTTATGCATATGTTCTGTCAAATCTTGTTAGCTTGTTAACCATACACTTTCACACATGATGCACTTCAATTTGCAGATAAGCACGTCAAAAATTGAACAGAATCTAATAGTAAATGCAATCGCATGTTGAATTAAAAAGCTGAGACTTGTAACTTCTACAGTTTCAAAGTTACCATACTTGTCGGAAAGGTTTTTCTGGACTTCTCCAAAATGCCTGGAATTAACATTTTTATAATCAAATATTAGAAAAGGCTCTAGCACTATGAAAAAAAACATAAATTATAGCTGGCATACTTGCTCAAAATAAAGCACTCTAGAACCATCCACCATCTCTGTTGCAGGGCATGTAAGCATCCTGTAATGCAAGGAGATCAGATTATAACACAAGATATATGTCTTGCAAAAAGCACATTAGCACATAAATTACAAAATATTTGGCCTTATGCCAAAAAAATAAAGAAGTTCATAACTCAAAGAGTTCCATAAGGAAAGAAGGCTCAAATAGTTCCAAGTGTGTAAATGGAAGATTTTGCATCATAGGTGCACAAAAGTTGCATTCAAAAATAAAAGAAGTTTCATCGCTCCTATAGTTCTGCCACGTTATATCGTTAATAAACTATTCAAACTAATGGTGAATCACTATCAATTAAGAGAAGCTGTATTTCGGTACAAAATATCTTGGCAGCAATGCAATGGTAACCATTGTGTCACGATAAATACAGGTACATAGAGGACCACCGATAAATTCTGGTTCAAAGGAGCAACCATAAGGACCATGGTAAATCAGTAAGAACAGAAGCATTCAGTGGATATAGCTTAAAACAGAAATTGACCACATCGACGAGTTTCAGGTTCTTGAAATTGACAAAAAAAATCATTGGATGTTCATCTACTCTTGAAGGCTCAGATACAGGATTTAATAAAATTAAAAACTGTAATAAATAAATTGCTCCAGGTGATACTGTAGGAGGACATCACGTAAATTAGATTGATGTGTTTCCATAGTTCTCAAAGCAACAGCAAACATTATCTGAAAAAAAAAAGCGATAGCAAACAAGCTTAAAGAAAATGAACCATTCATGATGGCTTTAAATAAGGTCAATTATTTGTACAGCGCCGCAGACTAGAAGACTAAACATAGTACCTTAATTGCAAAGTTATTTATGGGGATAGAAAACGAAATATACAAATATAAAACATTTTCATAAACTTGCCACTCAACAAACTATTGTATATACTGAGCTCATACTAGCAGATGATCCCAGTACGCAATAATTTGTTGTTGAAATCCAACGGAGAACAATTACAAAACTTAACAGTTATTAGACTAATTATGACCAAACTGCACCGCCGGTCATTTTAGCATTGCTCATTTACTTGTTAAAAACAACATTCATCACCAAAGATTAAAAAAAGCCTAAAATATTAAGTACTCATCCTCAACACCGCAATTACATATCAGCAATGTGCATTGCACTGAAACGAGAATAATGAAGGTAATGAGCAGCAAAAAAATCAGTTCTCCCATAGGGTCAATCAATTAGAGGGCAACATTTTACCAAATTCCTAACAAACCAACAGCACCTAAACACTACTACTTCTTACCATTCGGAAGTGTTAACTGCCTGATTCAAGAACTCCTAACCAAATCAACAGCCCAAATGCTACTAACATACAAAAAAAAGGGAATACTTTCACAATTCCTCACCTCAAGTTGAAGAAGTTATCAGGATCCTTCCTCGCCTGCTCCCTCGAAAACTACACAAGCAAACATCAAAACACACAAGCAACATTCAATTCTCAGCACTACGCACACGAGAAAAACGCAAAACAAAAAAAACTTATCCTCCGTTCAGAATTGGGAAACAAAATTCCCCCAGCGCCGCCGCATCCAAAGTGCTCCCAAATCCGAACAATTCTCCAGAGGAGAGGGAAATGATTTGCGCTCACCTTCTCTCCGGAGAGCGCGTCGACGACGGCGCGGGCGTGGTCCCACCGGGTGGTGGAGCGGCGCAGCCGCCGGAGCAGCAGGACGCCGCCGACGACCACGAGCGCCTTCAGCACCGCGCCCCGCACCACCCCGCCGGTCCCGCCCCCTCCGCCTCCGCCGCCTGGGACCCCTCCCGCGCCGGTCTCCTCACCGGAGCCCATCGGGTGTTCCACGGCGAACTCGCGACGGCGGCCGTGGCGACGAGGTTGGGGAAGGAAGAGGAGAGGATCAGGGGAGGGAGTGAGATGGAAATGTGATGTTTTCGAGGGGGCAAAGCGGAAAAGTGCACTGTTTTTTTCTGTGGTGCAGGTGGTGTATCTGCGTGTGCTGGAAATTCAGGAAATCGTGAGGTTTTTGTGTCGCTTTCTGAATTTTTGGAGCCACGAACACATGACTTTTAACTCGATTTGTGCTGAGTTCGTGAAAATGGATAAGAAGAAACAATGTATATTCGTGCAAGGCATTGCAAATTTCTTTTTTTGGGAAAAAAAGAAGTGTGTAAATTTGTTCTTTGAGTGGAAGATCATGTTTGCCTGCCTTATAACTTTGTTTTTACGGCTCTGGTTTGAACTAATATGTAAATTTTAGCTGTGAATATTCAGTCTAATAAATGAATGTTTGTGGAATGAAGAGCCTTTTTCAGAAGGTTTATTATTTCTATTGTAGTATGTTGAAACTAAACATAATTTTAATTTATTTTTTGAACGAAAACTAAGCATAATTGAGTTCACAAAAATATTACAATGATTACATGTGTACCCATGCAGTACGTGTAAATCTTGTTTACAATATCCTAAGAGAAAAATTGTTAGCTGTATGCATATTGTCCTATATCTCGATAATTGTGTTGTCACTTGATGCTGGAGACAGTGAGTGATGGAGACATGATCCAACCATATATAGCGTGACAAAATAAATTTGAAACATATACTTCCTCATCCCAAATTAGTTAAAGTCTTAACTTTTGACTCGCAACGTTTGATCATTTATCTTTTTAAAAAAATTAGTGTAAAAATGAAAAACAATCGTGATTAAATTATTTTGATAATAAAGCAGGTTACAAACAAAAATGGCATTTCTATAATTTTTAAATAACAAGAATGGTCAAACATCACAACAAAAGAAAAAGTCAAAAGTCAAGTATATTTTTTAAGTAGGAAACAGTAGGGAAGGCCCCAATGGTTCATTTTCATATATTTAACAGAAAATAAAAAAGATACAATTACAAGTTGTGTAGCCATGACTGAACTCTGAAGTAAAGGTTTATCTGAAACTCTAAGTGTAAACAAATGTAGACATCGCTCATCACAAAGAAGTTTCCAATGAGAGAGGGAAGGCTGCACATTATCAAAGAGTAAGGCATTGCGTGACTTCCAAATCTGCTAAAGGGCAACCAAAAAAATTTCTAAGAAGCAGGGACGACCAAAAGAAGCCCTTTGTTGTTGTAGCATAATATGGAAATCAAGTGAAGTGTTCCAGGAGAAACCAATTCTTTGCCAGCAAGACCGAGCAAACGGACTGTTAGACATTTACTTACATTTACTTTCGTTCGCTGTCTCACCATTCGGCTCCCCTTCCCTCAACTCGTGTCATTCTCCTCGGTTGAGTAATGAGAGGAAGGTTATAGCCTATATGTATTCATGCTTATGATCAATACAAGTGAGCATTAAGTCTGTTCTGCTATCATGGTATCAGACTTTCGATCTCCTCTCGCTTCCGCTTCCTAAATCCCGGTGACCGGCCTTCTCTTCCCGGCGTCGTCCACCTGTGACCATGTCAACCGACTCCTCCTCCTCCTCCAGTACCTCTCCCCACTCAGCCACTCTCAACTCTGTCGTCGACGCCGTCACTGAAGCTGTTCGGTCGTCGTTCATACCCGCGGCCGACCTACAGCTCGATCCCGCCATCATCAATCCCGTCGCCGATGACGCCACACAAAGGGCGTCGATCGCAGTCCACCACGTCCTCACCGATCTACTCGCGGCTACCTCTCCCACAGACACGCCCGTGTCCACGGCCGCGCCGTCACTTCTCGTCTTGACAGCGGCGCCTTCCGCCTCGACACTCGTCGCCACGATCGCCACCGGCGGCGTCGCACCGACGCCTCCTCCTGCTACCCTAGCCGGTCTGCACACCTTCCTCGCGCAGCTCGGCTTCTCCGTCTCCACACAGCCTGTGCCTCCTGTCCAGAACACCAACGCACCCCCCTACTCCCCTCAGTGTCCCGGTTGCCGTCTACTTCGACAATTCCGGCAACGATGACGATGCCCGTGCCGCGCTCCACGCCCAAGCTGTCAACGTACTCAACGTGAAGTCCATTGTTCCTGTTACTCTCGATGTACAAGCAGCAAATTACACACGGTGGCACGGCCTTTTCTTGGTCGCCCTCGGCAAGTATGATCTTCAGGATCACGTCCTCGCCGATTCCCGTCCCCCTGGTCATCCGGACTGGCAGCAAATGGAGTGTATCGTCCTCGGCTGGCTGTACGGTTCCATCTCCGGCGATCTCCTCCAGGAGGTCTTCTCTGGCGACGCCTCCGCGCGTTCCGTGTGGCTCGTCGTCGAACACCAGTTTCTTGGGAATCGGGAACACCGCGCGCTAACCCTCACTGCCGCTTTCCACAACCTTCAACAAGGCGATCTCTCCGTCGGCGAGTACTGCCGCAAAATCAAGTCGATGGCTGACACCCTCGCCGATCTCGGCAAACCCATCACCGATCGCGCCCTCGTCATCGCCACGATGCACGGTTTGTCCGAAAAAATTAAGCACATCAAAAGCTTAATTAAACTGCAGAACCCTTTCCCGACGTTCGCCGCCGTCCGGACACTGCTTCAATTGGAAGAGCTCGATCAGGTGCGACCGTCCAGTGCCTCCTCTGTCTTCCTCGCCGGCACCGTGAGCGGTGGTGGCACCTCCAACCCCGCACATGTGACCGGCTACGGCGCCTCCGGTTCCTCTGGCACCAGCGGCACAAGCAACAGCGGACAACGCGGCGACGGCAACCGCA
>CM002478.1:13096483-13110497 GCA_000325765.3 Leersia perrieri | reverse complement strand
GCGCCGGCCGTGGCGGTGGCGGCGGCAGCGGCAGCAACAACACCGCGCAAGGCACCCAAGGCGGTGGTGCCCGTTTTTCTCCTACAGGCGGCAGCGGTGGCACACAGTGGTCGTCCCCCCATAACCCTTGGGCATGGACGATCCACATGTCGCCTGGTCCTCTGGGCCGTGGTGTCCTCGGCCCAAGAACCGCAGGCTTCGCTGGCGCCGCTTTCTCTGGGCCGTCTGGTGGCGCTCCATTCGGTGGGCCTCTCAATGGCCCACCCGGTGGACTTGGTGGACTTGGCGGTTTCCCCTCCCAGGCTTTTCAACAGCCGCAGCCCACCACCCCAGTGGCTTTCCAGCAGCCACTGGGTTGGTTTGGAGGGCCACCCTCCCAATGGGATCAAGCTTCCCTCGCTGGCTCCTTCAACACCGCCACGCTACCACAACCGTCTTTGCATGAATGGTATATGGATACGGGTGCCACTGCACACATGACCTCTGACACCAACACCAGTATCCTCACTTTCACCCACCCCCCCTCCTCCAATTCTCCCTCCCGTATCGTTGTCGGAAATGGTGCTACCATTCCTATCACCGCCATGGGACAAGCCATCATTAATCATCCTAAGCGTTCTTTTACTTTGCGAGATATTCTTTGTTCTCTTATAATCATTAAAAACCTTATTTTTGTTTGACAGTTTGTTATTGATAATTGGTGTTCCGTCGAATTTGATCCCTTTGGCTTTACTGTGAAGGATATCCGCACCAGGATCGTGATCGCCAGATTCAATAGCTCCAGTCCTCTCTACTCTCTACAGCACGCGTTGCCTCCTTCATCAAACTATGCCTTCCTCGCCTCCGCCGACACCAACATCCTTTGGCATCGTTGTCTCGGTCACATCGGTCACAACGCTCTCGCCCGCCTCGCTGACACCATACCTCTATCTCGCGGTGGTGCCACTGGTGTTTGCCACGCATGTCAACTTGGGCGACACGTCCGTTTACCTTTTACAAATTCCTTTACTAGGGCATCTGCAAATTTCGGGTTAATTCAATATGACTTGTGGACTTCTCCTGTCATTAGTGTTTCGGGATATAAATACTACCTCCGTCCCTAAATGTTTGACGCCGTTGACTTTTTTACAAATATTTGACTGCTCGTCTTATTCAAAAAATTTACGAAATTATAAATTCTTTTCCTATCATTTGATTTATTGTTAACTAAACTTTTATGCACACATATGTTTTATATATTTTATAAATTTTTTTAAATAAGACGAAGGGTCAAACATATATCAAAAAGTCAATGGCGCCAAACATTTAGGGACGGAGGTAGTATTATCTTGTTATACTTGACGATTGTTCTCATTATGTTTGGACTTTTCCTCTCCGTTTTAAATCCGAAACTTTTGATGCCCTATCCAATTTTTTTGCTTATGTTAAAACTCAGTTTGCCACTAACATCCGCAACATACAGTGCGGCAACGATCGTGAGTTTGACAACCTCACCTCCCGCACCTTCTTCCTCACAAACGGCGTTCACCTTCGGATGTCGTGCCCCCACACTTCTCCTCAAAATGGTAAAGCCAAACGAACTCTCTGTTCCCTTAACAACATTGTCCGTTCCATGCTTTTTCAGGCCAGCCTCCCTGGGTCTTTCTGGGTTGAGGCCCTCCACACTGCCACGCACCTTATTAATCGTCATCCCACCAAAACCCTCACTCGTCACACCCCTTTTACGCCCTTAACGGTACCCATCCTTCCTATTCTCACCTTAGAGTTTTTGGTTGTAAATGTTATCCTAATCTTACGGCCACTAGCTCTAATAAACTTGCACCTCGCTCCACCCTTTGTGTTTTCATTGGCTATCCTCTCCACCACAAAGGGTATCGGTGTTTTGACCCCGTGTCTAACAGGGTTATTATTTTGAGGCATGTTGTGTTTGATGAGCACTCTTTTTCATTTACTGAGATTACTAATAATAACACCTCCGCTACTGATCTCGATTTTTTGGAGGATTTCTTGGCTCCTGTACAGGCCCCAGTCGGCACTCATCATCGACAGTCCTCTACTACAGAGGACCCGACTCCATCCATGGGCACTACTGGACCGGTCCCTTCCCCATGCATCAACGGACCGGTTCAGTCCTCTGCCATGCCGGCCTCCTCCAACAGGCTTGCTGCTTCGGGATCGATTTCCCTCAGGCCTCTCGGCGGCCTCTTCACCGACATGGCCCCCGGCTCAGCTTCTCCTGTGTTGAGCCATGAACTAGGCTCACCAGCGACGAGTGGGTCGGCCTCATCAACATCGGCAACTAGGTCGGCCCACTCTACCGGAACGAATGAGCCACGACAGCAGCCAGGCGGGCTGCTGCTCCCTGTCGCACCTCCTGTACCCGCGCCTCCCTCAGGACTTGGTGTGGCTCCTACCATCAACGTCCACGGCATGACAACGTGCTCCAAGAACGGCATCTTACAACCCGTCATGCGCCTCAATCTTCATGCTGCACCACTTTTTCCCGTGCCCAAGACGTACCGTGCCGCTTTGGCTGATTCTCATTGGCGTGCTGCAATGGAAGAAGAATACAACGCTCTTCTCGCCAACCGCACATGCGATCTCGTGCCTCGTCCCAACGGCGCCAACGTCGTCACCGGCAAATGGATCTTCAAACACAAGTTCCATTCTGACGGTTCTCTCGACCGCTACAAGGCCCGTTGGGTTCTCCGTGGCTTCACACAACGACCCGGCATCGACTACGACGAAACATTCAGTCCGGTTGTCAAACCGGCTACTGTTCGTACCGTCCTCAGCTTGGCGGTGACTCGGGAGTGGCCTGTTCACCAGCTCGATGTCAAGAACGCCTTCCTCCACGGCACGCTTCAGGAAACCGTCTACTGCTCCCAGCCGCCCGGCTTCGTCGACACGACCAAACCTGACATGGTGTGCCTCCTCAACAAGTCCTTGTATGGACTCAAGCAGGCCCCCCGCGCCTGGTACAGCCGGTTTGCCACTTTTCTGTAGTCTATCGGCTTCATCAAGGCAAGATCCGACACCTCACTTTTCATACTTCGCAGAGGATCGAACACGGTCTACCTTCTACTCTACATCGACGACATCGTCCTCACGGATTCCTCCACCGCTCTTCTTTAGTGGGCCATCTCGGCTCTACGATCGGAGTTCTCCATGAAGGACCTTGGACCTCTACATCATATTCTCGGCATCACCGTCACCTGACAATCTTCCGGGCTCATCCTCAGCCAACGTCAGTACTATGTCGACATCCTCGACCGTGTTGGCATGTCCGACTGCAAGCCCTGCAACACTCCTGTCGACACCTGCGCCAAGCTGTCCGCCGCTGATGGCGCACCTGTGGCTGATCCGACAGACTTTCGGAGTCTTGCAGGAGCACTACAGTAACTAACCTTCACCAGGCCTGACATCGCATATGCTGTGTAGCAGGTCTGCCTCCACATGCATGATCCTCGGGAACCTCACTTGGCTTCTCTCAAGCGAATCCTACGTTACATCCGTGGCACGATGGACCTAGCGCTGCATATACAGCGCTCTGCCTCCTCTGACCTCGTCGCCTACTCCGACGCTGACTAGGTGGGTTGCCCAGATACCCGCGCTCCACCTCAGGGTATGCTGTTTTTTTTAGCGACAACTTGGTCTCCTGGTCCTCCAAGCGCCAAGTCACGGTTTCTCGCTCCAGTGCTGAGGCGGAATACCGTGCTGTCGCCAACACCGTCGCCGAAGTCACCTGGCTTCGCCAACTACTTCACGAGCTTCATGCTCCGCCGTTACGATCTACACTCATTATTGTGACAATGTCAGCGCCGTCTACCTCTCCTCCAACCCTGTCCAGCACCAGTGCACAAAGCATGTTGAGATTGATCTCCACTTTGTGCGGGAGAAAGTCGTGTCGGTGCCGTTCGTGTTCATCATGTTCTGACATCATCCCAGTACGCCGACATTTTCATGAAGGGACTTCCCACGCCGATCTTCGTCAATTTTCGTTCCAGTCTCAACGTTCGTTAAGCAACATTGCGACTGGGGGGTTAGACATTTACTTGCATTTACTTTCCTTTACTGTCTCACCATTTGGCTCCCCTTCCCTCAACTCCTGGCATTCTCTCGGTTGAGTAATGAGAGGAAGGTTGTAGCCTATATGTATTCATGCTTATGATCAATACAAGTGAGCATTAAGTCTGTTCTGCTATCACGGACATTCAAAGAAGAGGTGCAACCTGATTTCCCTCAGTCCAGAAGAGCATAAGGAGCATTTCGAGGTCGACAGTGTTTTCTTTCTAAGAGATCCGGAGTGTTTGCTCTATCCATAAAAACCAACCAAGAAAAGACCCTGATTTTCATATAAGCTTTACAATTACATATCCATTGCAAGGTCTGTGGCGGCTGCAGAGACCAGAAAGCAAGCTTGTAGAAGCGTTGAGATGAGTATCGATCATTTCCCTAGATATAAAACGAAACATCAGCCGAGTCAGTTAGGCTTAATCTGAAATAGTTTCAAGAATTATACTCCTCATACGCCTGCACTGATAAAGGCAAAAAGAATTGTTCTTGTACTGGTCTTGCCAGATGCTGGAATATTGAATCATCCTTATGTCGAACAAAGGTGGGAAATTTTAGAGATAGAATTTCCTCAGACCAAAGATCATTCCAGAAAAGTGCAGTAGTCCCTGAGTGAATAATTGGCGTAACAATGTCTTTCCACCGGAAAGAGCCACATGGCCTAGCATGTTGTTGGAGCAAAGTTGTGAAGTTGTGTAATAAGTAGACCAAATCAAATTGACGCATGGGATCTGAAGCTATTGGTTGAAAAACTTGCTCAAATGTTTCATCAGAAGTGCTCTATTCATGACCTTCAAATCAATGACTCCTAATCCTCCTTTTCCCTTCGGCCTACATACTTTACCCTAGGCAGCTAAAGATTTCTTCGTAGAATTCAAATCGTTCCCTCTCGATAAGATATATCTTCTGGCTCTATCAACATTGTCAATGACAGTTGCTGGCAATTGGAGAGAACACATATAGTATGTTGGCATATAGGAAAGCACTACATTCAACAAAGTTAACTTATCTCCATAGGAAAGAAAACCCAAGGTTGCAACCATTCTTCTCTCAATTCGATCAGTTAGGAGAGAGAAATCAATTATTTTGGGATGAAGAGAGTATGCTTTTTTCCTATCTGGCAACATACACGACTTTTTTCGCAAAACTGAGGGTTATACAATACATGACACACCTGGCCGGTAAAAGAATTAATATTTAGTGATTAGATTGTTTGAATTAGAGATGATTTGCGCTACAAGGGCTCTCTCTCAGTATCGCAATGATGGTGTTTAGTTGCTGGGCGGGTGTCTCCATCGCTATCCCAACAGCTGTTGCACTGGCCCTTCTCTGTCAATCACATTCCCTTCACGCGGAGTGCTCGATGAAGATGATTCTTGGTGTCTTCCCGTTCCTCTACAACACGCCGAGATTGAAATCGCAGTTGTTGGATTTGAGGGCGCAGAGACTTAGTTGCATTGAGGAAGATTCTGCAATTTGAGAGATTATGCGTCTTGGACTTATGGATCGGACACCAGGTGATATATGTTGGTGAAGTATGTTGGATACCACGCTCTTTGCAAGCTCTGAGTTCAGCCTTCACGTGTTGTATCACCGAGCAATCTGCTAGAAAGTGCTTGAATGTCTTGTGGATGACACACCAAGTAGTCGACCTCCGAGAAGACATCCTTGTTGGCGCCTAATTTCTAACGAGAGGACGGAACTCGGCCGATTCAGGCTTCTTCCCGGGCGTCATTGTAGTTGATGTTCCCTTCTCCGCCTAGGCGAGAGTAATTGTCGACGGAGGGTCGTTTCTCGAAGTCATGACTGTGCCGATCTTGCTGCTGACAAAGACTGGGCCAAACAAGATTAGTATCGCAGAAGACGATAGATCCGATTTGAGTCCACACCAGTGGTGTTGAGGTTTGAGATCCTAGGACGAGTATGATATTGGCATTGTAGTTGGGATAGCACGAAGTCATGTCGGCGGAACCTTGAGCACCAAGTCCCCCCTACGTGGCGCGCCATTGTCGACGGGCTATACACGTAGACCGGATAAATAGGATATTGGGGTATGGTGATACAAGGATCTACATGATACGACATCAATCAAACAGGGAGACAGGGATTATACTGGTTCAGGCCCCTTATCACGTAATAACCCTACTCTAGTTTGTATGATATTGATATTGAAAAACCACAGAGTACAATGGGAACAGATGAATCTGGCGATGTTAACGAGATCGTAGTTGAAGGTTTCGACTAGATCTCCCGGCGAATTGGCTTCATGTGCTCTGGCTTTGTAAACTATGGTGGGTGTGTTGGCGATTGGATTCGATCCTCTGAACCTCTCAGAGGGTATGCCCTTTTATACCGTGAGTTACCTTACTCTCCAAGTAAGACTAGGAGACATCGAACCCTGCACAATATGGGAAGGACCCAATCCTCTTCGAGTAGGAGTCCATTAATCTCTTTACCAGTGAAGATATTTTCCATAATATCTTGTAGATCTTTTTGTCGCTTATGGAAATAGATCGTATAAATGAAGGTATACTATATTCGTATATTCCATAGATCGTAGAATAGAAGGTATGCCTAATCTGTAACCATGACTAGCTTCACGGCTACTGTCATAGTACTCGGTATAGGGTATCATGTATAGTTGTGTATACAATAACCGCGTATTCCGGATACCTTCATAACTAAGAAAAAAGGACCACCAAGTATCACACGATTAGGAAAGGCTAGGAAAACTTTCTATACTAAAAGATACAATCTGGATAGCACATGTCTTATTCCTTCCTTATCATACCATACTTCCTACCTCACATGGTGTATAAATCTACAGACCCCTAGAGGACCCAAGGCACGTTCAATCAAGTCTAACGTCTTACAATCCGCCGGAGCACATCGAAGACCTCGGAAGCACCTCATCAACAATCTCGCCAATTAAACTAGCTCCACATATACACATATAGACATATACCCCCATCTAAACTTGTCAAAGTGTTAGACTATCCTTCTGCAGCGGCTCATTGTACTTTGTCTGTTGATTAAGGAAAACAAGCTACCCGTCTAACAGGAAGCAGGGCTATTACCCCAACAAGGCCTGAACCTATATAAAAGTTTGGCCCCTCTTCGTTTCTCTAGTATTCTTGCTAGCCTTGGTATCAGTGAATCCCATGGGTTTAATGGATCATGTGTTCAATTTGTTAGTCATCGACAATGTTCCTTAACAAAATCAATAGCATCCTTGGTGGTGACCTTTTTCAAAGAAATTGCTTCGACCTACTTAGTGAATAATCCGTTGCTGCTAATATGAACTTATGCCCTTTGTTGAAGCTGGATAAATCTGGTCGATCATATAAATACCTCATCCTCTAGACGGCCATGGCTTAACAATCAGAATCATAGCCAATGTGTATGCTCTCTGTATTAATCCAAATTCCTGACAATCTTGACAACCTTTGTAATACCCCTAACAATCTTCCAACATGCTTGGACAAAATGTGTCCCACAAATTCCTACATGTACTTCACACGTAGCAACATTTGTTTCCTCTAAATTTAACCATTTTATACTGATGACTCAAACACGACATGATCGGCTTAACATATGTGATTGTAGCAAAAAAGGAAATTAAGATTCCTACACTTATACAGATCTGGTAAACCAATTGGTTTTCCTAAAACACAGAATCTAACCTAGATACACTCAGAATGCAAATAAGGAAACCGATAGACTTACGACATTAAAACCGCAACTTCCTAATAGCTAGATCCAAATCACACCATTAACAGCCCACAGCCAAAACCTCACAACCCAACACACAACTACCACCGCGCAGCACAGATTTGGAGCCATTCTCTACAGTCAATGCCCTAACCACAAGGCCCACAAGGTCACACTAAACATTGCACTCCCATGGATCTTCTATCCTTTGCTACCATGACCTAATTCGCTATCAAGGTCACTCATCTCGCCATTGTGAATCATCTTGCGCCTGTCGTCGGCTGGCAGCTGTGCTAACTAGCTAGACCTTGTTATCCAGCACTCCACTAATGCTTGTTAGGGATCTGGCTTCATATAGCTTATCTCCCTAACTT
This sequence comes from Leersia perrieri, assembly GCA_000325765.3. NCBI lineage: Eukaryota > Viridiplantae > Streptophyta > Magnoliopsida > Poales > Poaceae > Leersia > Leersia perrieri. Next base: position 13,102,338 of record CM002478.1, on the reverse strand, counting down.
GTTGTGTTGTTGTGCTAGATGGCTAGTTGTAGTAAAGTATGCACAATTTCTATGATGGCTACGCGAGACATCCATACATAGTGGAGTTTACAAATATAGTATTGTCGTAGAACATATGTAAGTTCTTTATATTTATTCTTTTTGTATTTTGACAATGGTCAGTTTACGGAAAGTACCAACTGAAAATACTACCAAGTAGTAGAAGAGATAGACAACACAAAGATATTAAGAAAAGAAATAGGATGCTAATTAACAATTGGGAGCCTGGGAATCAGCAAACCGAAAACCTGTTGAAATGATGCATGCACACCTAACCAACAATACAACAAAACTGACTTCCTTCACTACATCTAATAGAAGCACAAAATATATGGTTATCCAGTTGAATTACCACAATTCCTATTACATCAGGAGCAAGAATTTATCGATGTTGCTTACATAAATTCTCTCATTTCAGTCATTGTTCCAAATCCATTGTCCTCCTACATCCCATGCACTCAGATTACCTTCCATTGCCAAACTCTTTCCTGCTATAGGGGCTAGACGGGATAACATGATGACCTACTTAATGGTGCGATTGATGTGCGACGTCAAGGAGATGCTTGTGTATGGTAAGGTCACTACTAGATTTTTGCCCTATTGCCATGGTGAAATATCGTTGTAATATCGTAAAAGGCATGGCAACAGGTGCCAACTGCCACAACATGAGGGTCGTTGGCAGGCGTTGTGTAAGGTCTAAAGTTTGTGCCACGGTTTTTGTATTGCATAGCAGTAGTTCTCCTGTTACCACGGTATAAAACGTTGTGTTAGATAATAGTCGCAAAGACCAATTTTTTGGCAACAATGCAATCAATGCGTAGCGATAAGATGTATTGCCACACCAATGTTTCATGGCAATAGAACCTATTGCCATGCAAATAAGTAGTGGCAGCCTATTGCTTCCCATATAATTCATTTTAGCTACTAGCTAAAGTTCAAATCTATATCATTGTGATAACAAAACTAATCAATATATAGTTGGCGAAAGCTTTTCAGCGCTGTAGACCTCTTGACTTTGACCATGCGATGATTCTGGGCGCTGCACTCAAATTGTATCCTCCTGATGAGTAAAATGATGTGCATTAGATATTGAACTATAATCTCAATAAAATGTATTTGCTTGTAAAAAGAATTTCAGTGCCAACTCATTGGTGCTAAAATGTTGATACATCAAGCTACTAGCTACCAGAAGCAAAGATGCATGTATACACACTCCTAGACGCTCTAATTGCTCGTGCCCCCCACAAACAACACTGGGAATTGTTACACACAACAGGGACAGGCTGTAGTGACACTGTCAGCCACAGCCAGTAACATATCACATATTTGTGGACTGTGCAAAATCCTACTTATCATGGGATTGTTGTTCAAAGCTATATTAATTGCATTTGATAATGCCTGGCAAAACTCTTATCAACATATAACCCAAATATACTAACTTGATTCTGGTTGCTCATGTAAGAATAACTTTTTGATATATAACATATATAACTTTTGAAAAATATTGAAGAACAAGTTGTGATGGTAGTAGCAGTTGACCTTGTAGCTTCATTGAGTTTAAGGTCTTCTATTAGATAAGTCAATTTTTGATCAACTTCTGACAAACAACCCATCGCATATTTATTTCTCAAGTATTAGCAACTCTGTACTTTCATATCAAATAAGTCAATATGCTTCTAGTTTTTATAAGTTCGGACTTATGTATGACTTTTGGCATTCATCATATAACTTTAGAGATCAGTTGGGCAATTAGTCAGGTGTTAGGGTGTCCCAAAGTTGATCAAAAATTGACTTATCTAATAGAAGACCTTAAACTCAATGAAGCTACAAGGTCAATTGCTACTATCATCACAACTTGTTCTTCAATATTTTTCATTCAGAACCATGTCTGTCAGTTGTAATGTCAAAAATCTTGTATTGCCATTCAAAGAGCCTCAGAACCATTCATACTCACATTCAGATTTCCGCAGAAAAAAAGAAGAATCAAAACAAAAATTGATGGAAAATTTCCCCTAAAAAAATCTATATTTCCCATTCCTGAAAAGTAGAGCACTATGCATGTGTGTTGTCAGCTCTTCAGATTGGAAACAGAACAGATCAGCTCTTCAGATTGGAAACAGAACAGATCAGCAAAAGCCTTTGGCAGAGTTCCTAAGAAACCATCTCATCTTATATTTAATCACTTATGTGAAAACATATTGCCATATCCACAGTAGGTTACATGTTTTGCCACTTGGAAACAAGTTCATGTTCAGAGCAGTTTCTAATCACAAGGCCATTGAAACATTGTTCAATTTCAGAGTAGGTTCTACTCACAAGGAAATTATATAGATTAAAAGTAGACATATCCATGATAGTCTATCTCAGCAACATGTATGTAATGATTCAGCAATCTAGAAAAACACTAAATTAGCCTTTCCAATTCATACCAGTTTGCTCCTTTGCCGTGTATGACTTTTTGCATCACTCTGAAGAAGAACACAGAGTGACGGTTGTGATTCACACTTTTTATGCTCCAATATTTAATGTTATACGCTTCATTTACAATTGGGAAGGGGAGTCCCGAGCAACAAGTACACCAGATGGTACAAGCTATAATTAATTTACATATATTTCAATATAACTAAAGTTGTTACTTTCTTTGATCCTATGATAGAATTGGGGCTCATCATACATGTATAATTGGTTTTTCTAAGAAAACGTATTTAAATTTATGAAGATATAATAAATATTAATATAGAATTAACTAAGACTTTCCTAACATGACTCCAACCATCTGTAAGTGGTATTTCTCATATAGGTCCAAAAAATATCATGAATCCACTGAGGCAAGCAGCTGGCTTTTAAACACTTCCCAACACAAGCACCCATCTTTAAACAAGCAAAATAGCAAACCCCCAAAAGGTCTATCAACCATCCAAATAAGGACAGAAATTGATTACATAGCCTTGCAAACCAGGTTCACACACCTTTAATTCCAGCCTTAATAGGCGCCCACACATATCCTAGCCAGCGCTTTGTCCACATCTCGTCAGTGTTATCTTCAACCTGATAACACATCAAACAAGAAGTGAGATAGCGTAAATCTCACATGATCTTGCCAGGAGTGGAAAAGCACAAAAAATTTTGAAGAAAACTGGCGTTCGGATCCTCATCCCCTCCCTTGATCATAAAACCCACCTCTTTATTTCTTCCTCTTTTGGACTTTGTGTGATACTAAATGCATGTGGTGCTACCTTGGATGCTATCTCACCCTCTGCAGCTTGGAGATAGAGTGAGGGGTGATAGAGGGTGTGTCACAAGCAAAGACATGCAGATAGAGAGAGAAAGGGAGTGAGTTGAGTCTCTATCACGGCACTCATAGTTGCCTATCCAGGTGGCAATCATGAGACAACAAGTCCCCCCCTCTGCTTTAAATACAACCTCTCTCTTCCTCCATCTCTATCACCATAGTATCTTCAAGCTTTCATTCATTTGAGTCTAGGTGAGCTAGAACCATGGCAGGAGGTGGAGTTTGCATCACCTTGGTGAACGGTTCCACGATGCACCTCCCAACAGGGAGCAAATTCCGCCCCACCGAGGGTGAGCTTGTGTTCCACTACCTGTACCGACGTGCCGCTCAGATGCCGCTACCATTAGACTTCATTCCCAACATTGATATCCTACGCCACAACCCTTGGGAAATCGTCCCAGGTAAGTCTGTTTTTCGACTCACGTTGCTTGCTCCCTTGAAAATTGTAGGCCAACTTGTTGCCAAAATATTGACTTAATTTGATTGATCAGTAGCTACACCTGGGGACTAGCTAGGTTGATCACATGTGTCTAAATGTTTAAATTTGTGTCTTGTTTTGGTTCTTTCAACATGTCCTTTGTTGGGTTGGTGGTGATGAGCAGCCCAAGATAAGAAGAACGGGAAGCATTTCTTCACCCGTAAGGAATATAAGCACCCAGGTTATCGACGTCGAAACCGTGCTACCGGTGACGGGTTCTGGAGGTCAACAGGATCAGAGGTGCCAGTATACTATAAACCAAGTGCTGGTGGCGATGACATGTTGGTGGGAATGAAGCGCGCCCTGGTTTTCCACTATGGAAAGTCGTCATCCGCTGAGCCTACTGAGTGGGCGATGCAGGAGTTCCGGCTTGCTGGAACATGCCTCCTGCAATGCCCCATGAAGGGGCAGGTCACCAGTGGTGGATCCTCCAACGCCGAAGTGACCATCCCTATGGTGAGACATTGCTCCCAAAGATCATATATTGTGACATTGTTTTGGACAATATTGTTTCGATCTGCATGTTGAATATGATTGGTAAATAGGGAAATAGGATTGTTTTGTTTAGCTTTGGGGAAAGGGGAAAAATGATGAACTACTAGCTTATAATTACTAGAAGAGTAGTTCTTGTCTATGTTGCAGCTAAGGGGTTGCACTATGTTTTAGATGACTAATTGATTGATGCTACGCAAGGCGCGCGGGATCTAGTGGCAATTCAAATTCTGTTGTGAAGTGATACTTAACGGTTACGAGATTTATTAGATATACTAATTTGTCCATTTTGTTGCCATGTCATGACATGGTATCAATACGTCTTAGTCGGACCTAATTACAATGAATCAGATTTTGTCGTGAAGTGAGATATAACAGTTACGGGATCCATAAGAGATTCGAATTTGTCCACATGCAAAAAGCAGTATGTTGTTAGCTTGCGTTTTTTCCAGCGAAACTCTTTATGGAATACCACATCTACTTATTCCTTGTCTCGGGAAGGGATGTTTTGAGTTATATGTCAAGTTCTGGTCATGATGACTTCCATGTAGTAAAGACTTTTATCGCCAAGGTTTTTTGCTCAAAGCATATTGGCGATTACACTACTTTAACAACATCAAGATGAAAACTGGAAAATAAATAAGTTACCATATCTTTCTAAATTCTAATTCAGTCGTAAGTGATTATCCTCCATGAATCTGGCATGCTACTATTCCTTTATTACCAATAGTTCACCTCTCTGCTTGTTGTGCATGCTATATATACCAAAATTGCACCTTAAGCAGCATCAACTAACAGATTTAATTACGTGGGATTGTTATGTAGAACAACGCTGCCGGTCTATCTTCTGCACTTACTCAGGTTGTACCTGACAGTTCTTGGTTGATCTGTCGGATCTACAAGAAGAGGCAGCGTGCTCCGCAAATCATCATCCCTCCGGCCTTTGGGAATGCAGGGGAAGTCATGATCCCTCCTGCCATTGGTAATGCAAGTGAACAAAGCCAAGTACGCTTCATTGACTTCCTGGGGCAGGCGCCCCGCGCTAGGCCATCCTCCTCTGCTTGCTCCATTGCGCTCTCCTTCGAGGGGAGTGATGAGTCTACTGACTAAGGGGTTGCCAAGGATGGTGACGGCCATGGCAAAGGGAGTTGAAGTAATCAAAGGAAGCAACTCAGCTGAGTGGAGAATACAAATTGCAAGTGTGCTCCACAACTTTGCAAGGAAGACATAAGATCTATATATTTATGTGTGTTTTAAGTTCAAGTTGGAGTCTATGTTATTCTATTTAAGTTCAAGTCTTTGGTTGAGTTTCTAGGAACAGATGCAAAATAAAGTCACAGGGAGGTAGCTATACCTTTCTGATAATGGTAACTGGTGTATTTTTATCATCAATATATTGTGCTTTTCATTATGTCAAACAAATCTCTACATATTTTACTTTTTTTCTTTCACTTTGCTGCATTGCTTGTATGCGGTTGCTACTGTCGATATCCAACTATGGTTATCACCTATGTGGCTTGCATGTCGACAAGTCAATAACCACATATCCAAACT
>CM002478.1:13061410-13096383 GCA_000325765.3 Leersia perrieri | reverse complement strand
TGAAGAAAACTGGCGTTCGGATCCTCATCCCCTCCCTTGATCATAAAACCCACCTCTTTATTTCTTCCTCTTTTGGACTTTGTGTGATACTAAATGCATGTGGTGCTACCTTGGATGCTATCTCACCCTCTGCAGCTTGGAGATAGAGTGAGGGGTGATAGAGGGTGTGTCACAAGCAAAGACATGCAGATAGAGAGAGAAAGGGAGTGAGTTGAGTCTCTATCACGGCACTCATAGTTGCCTATCCAGGTGGCAATCATGAGACAACAAGTCCCCCCCTCTGCTTTAAATACAACCTCTCTCTTCCTCCATCTCTATCACCATAGTATCTTCAAGCTTTCATTCATTTGAGTCTAGGTGAGCTAGAACCATGGCAGGAGGTGGAGTTTGCATCACCTTGGTGAACGGTTCCACGATGCACCTCCCAACAGGGAGCAAATTCCGCCCCACCGAGGGTGAGCTTGTGTTCCACTACCTGTACCGACGTGCCGCTCAGATGCCGCTACCATTAGACTTCATTCCCAACATTGATATCCTACGCCACAACCCTTGGGAAATCGTCCCAGGTAAGTCTGTTTTTCGACTCACGTTGCTTGCTCCCTTGAAAATTGTAGGCCAACTTGTTGCCAAAATATTGACTTAATTTGATTGATCAGTAGCTACACCTGGGGACTAGCTAGGTTGATCACATGTGTCTAAATGTTTAAATTTGTGTCTTGTTTTGGTTCTTTCAACATGTCCTTTGTTGGGTTGGTGGTGATGAGCAGCCCAAGATAAGAAGAACGGGAAGCATTTCTTCACCCGTAAGGAATATAAGCACCCAGGTTATCGACGTCGAAACCGTGCTACCGGTGACGGGTTCTGGAGGTCAACAGGATCAGAGGTGCCAGTATACTATAAACCAAGTGCTGGTGGCGATGACATGTTGGTGGGAATGAAGCGCGCCCTGGTTTTCCACTATGGAAAGTCGTCATCCGCTGAGCCTACTGAGTGGGCGATGCAGGAGTTCCGGCTTGCTGGAACATGCCTCCTGCAATGCCCCATGAAGGGGCAGGTCACCAGTGGTGGATCCTCCAACGCCGAAGTGACCATCCCTATGGTGAGACATTGCTCCCAAAGATCATATATTGTGACATTGTTTTGGACAATATTGTTTCGATCTGCATGTTGAATATGATTGGTAAATAGGGAAATAGGATTGTTTTGTTTAGCTTTGGGGAAAGGGGAAAAATGATGAACTACTAGCTTATAATTACTAGAAGAGTAGTTCTTGTCTATGTTGCAGCTAAGGGGTTGCACTATGTTTTAGATGACTAATTGATTGATGCTACGCAAGGCGCGCGGGATCTAGTGGCAATTCAAATTCTGTTGTGAAGTGATACTTAACGGTTACGAGATTTATTAGATATACTAATTTGTCCATTTTGTTGCCATGTCATGACATGGTATCAATACGTCTTAGTCGGACCTAATTACAATGAATCAGATTTTGTCGTGAAGTGAGATATAACAGTTACGGGATCCATAAGAGATTCGAATTTGTCCACATGCAAAAAGCAGTATGTTGTTAGCTTGCGTTTTTTCCAGCGAAACTCTTTATGGAATACCACATCTACTTATTCCTTGTCTCGGGAAGGGATGTTTTGAGTTATATGTCAAGTTCTGGTCATGATGACTTCCATGTAGTAAAGACTTTTATCGCCAAGGTTTTTTGCTCAAAGCATATTGGCGATTACACTACTTTAACAACATCAAGATGAAAACTGGAAAATAAATAAGTTACCATATCTTTCTAAATTCTAATTCAGTCGTAAGTGATTATCCTCCATGAATCTGGCATGCTACTATTCCTTTATTACCAATAGTTCACCTCTCTGCTTGTTGTGCATGCTATATATACCAAAATTGCACCTTAAGCAGCATCAACTAACAGATTTAATTACGTGGGATTGTTATGTAGAACAACGCTGCCGGTCTATCTTCTGCACTTACTCAGGTTGTACCTGACAGTTCTTGGTTGATCTGTCGGATCTACAAGAAGAGGCAGCGTGCTCCGCAAATCATCATCCCTCCGGCCTTTGGGAATGCAGGGGAAGTCATGATCCCTCCTGCCATTGGTAATGCAAGTGAACAAAGCCAAGTACGCTTCATTGACTTCCTGGGGCAGGCGCCCCGCGCTAGGCCATCCTCCTCTGCTTGCTCCATTGCGCTCTCCTTCGAGGGGAGTGATGAGTCTACTGACTAAGGGGTTGCCAAGGATGGTGACGGCCATGGCAAAGGGAGTTGAAGTAATCAAAGGAAGCAACTCAGCTGAGTGGAGAATACAAATTGCAAGTGTGCTCCACAACTTTGCAAGGAAGACATAAGATCTATATATTTATGTGTGTTTTAAGTTCAAGTTGGAGTCTATGTTATTCTATTTAAGTTCAAGTCTTTGGTTGAGTTTCTAGGAACAGATGCAAAATAAAGTCACAGGGAGGTAGCTATACCTTTCTGATAATGGTAACTGGTGTATTTTTATCATCAATATATTGTGCTTTTCATTATGTCAAACAAATCTCTACATATTTTACTTTTTTTCTTTCACTTTGCTGCATTGCTTGTATGCGGTTGCTACTGTCGATATCCAACTATGGTTATCACCTATGTGGCTTGCATGTCGACAAGTCAATAACCACATATCCAAACTAAGGTTATCACATATGGATGTTACTGTAGAGTTGCTACTTCAATCACATATAATTAAAAGGTTGTTAATCTTGAGCAAAATCAGTGCAGTGAGGATTATTACTTAGGTCATTCGACGGTGCGGACGCCCCTGAATGAACTGCTGTGTCACTGCTTGTGGGGAGAGAGATTTTGTTTGGTTTGCTATATGAGGGTAGAAAACAGAGATGACGGAGACTAAAAATTAGTGGCCATGCAAACAAACAAGCATGCATTGTTCAGGTCATCTTGTGTGCGTGACTATTGTGGCCGATCAAAAGCTAATTTATCTATGTTGTCCGAGACAACTACAGAAGCTTTCAGTTTCATAGTGTTCAATGTGCAGCCGTGTGATCGATGCATGCGTCTCCATGCGTATATACATTTTTTTCTTTACAATCTCTGAACAACGGTCATATGAAATCTGTGATTTCGGAATTATAATTTCAGCCATATCAGTTGAAAGTTTGGGGATCTTGGTCAGGTATCCATCACCGCCGAGAGATTAGAGATGATCACACTGTTGCTCGATGCCTCGATGCCTTTGATCTGGTTGAGATGGGATCACGTGTTTAATAGAAGGGGTATAGGAATGGGCATGTGAATGGTTTGCTGAGTCAAACATGTTCAGTTTTGACGGCAATCTGCAAACAACTGATGATAGTGCTAAAAACTAGAACGGTGAAAACTTTCCAGTGCAATAAATATGAATGGGTAACTTTCAGTGCTATATACCAAAAAACATGAACTTTGGGTACTGTAAAACCAATTTTGCCTAAATTTAATGGTAGGCAAAATGGATCTACCCAATTAACATTACAGCATATCATTATTTTCATAGTATGCTAATTAAATTTTAATTGTAGCAAGGCTAAAAGCAGGGGGTTTGTTCAATTCCAGATCATACAAATCCATTTATGTTTTCCTTACTGTTCTTGTAGAAGATCTTCACGGTATGGTCACTGTTAATATGGGAAAACTAATAATTGTTTGCATTCAAGATAAACGTACAAGTATAATTATCGGTTTCAATAATACTTAATAACTGGCAAAAAAAATCTTAAATTCAGCAAAAATCTTTGCAGTTCCCCAATAATCCTATAACTTCCCATAAATCAACTCGCGGTCAACTCATTTGCCTGCTGACACTTAACCTATCCAAGAGGCTGGTCCACGTCTTATTTTTCTTGTCAAACTGAATTCATTTTTCTAATTTTATATGTAGTCTGAAATGAATTAACACAACCAAAACTATCTTCCATATGTACCTATATATCCATTAAATTTATTTGGCTTATCCCATGACTTAGCGTGGGTAAAAAATCAGATATTTACCCATAAGCAAATAAAAAATAAAGTACGCCCATACACTCCCATCATGGATACAGTATATCTTCTAGAATATTTGAAGGCATTAATGTGTTAATGCGGATCAAAGAAAATTACCACTTAAAATTCTACATGTATGGATCTTAAGTTCTTAACCAACCTTCAGTCTATTTAACTTGAATATTTGTTCTAAAGTATTGTAATTCAAAACATTGTTGAGACTATGAAACTTTAAAAGTTACCTTAAATGATGCATACACAGGTGAGTTGACAACATTTTGGCCAACTTCTCCTGATGCAACTGAAAAAAGAAAAAAAAAGGCAAACTCTCCCTTCCCCGGTGAGCAAACCTCATTAAAACAAGCATTAGCATACGCTGTAAAACAAGTAATGCTTAATTGAAGGCAAGAGTATGGGTAGCATATTAGATCAAAGAATCTACTTCACAATTCGCAGTACTAGATACAGGTGATACATATTATAATAAGTAATAATTATTTACAATTCATTAAAACAATCATGAAATAAAGCGTTGCACAGTTCTCTAGCCACAAACTAATTTCATCATATCGATGTCAATTAACTAAACGTTTAACAATCAAACAAGACCACCATATATTTTTCTTGTCATGTCCTCAAACCATGACACACCCTTTGTTCATGATTTCTGCTATTCTTTACTGTTTAGAATACAAGTCCTATGAATCAGAATTATGATAATTAATTAACCAAGAAGCCCCAAAACTCAAATGGTATGTCGCTTTGGTGAATCTTGCTCAGCTGTTCAGCCTTGTCCATGGGCACTTAATCCCAGATTAATCAACCGCCACTCTTGCCGAACCAAGGCACATAAAACCTTGAGTGATTTATCAAACTTACCAGTAAAGCAATCCTTCCTACACTGGTGAAATGAGCATATGTGATTTAACAGAGAGCAAACAAGGAGGATGAAAATTGGAGAGTAGGAAGAAAATTTACGGTGACGGTGTACTCAGTCGGCATCTTCATCTTTGATGTGATGCATGGGAACAGCGGATACCTAGATATGCGGAGGACAATGAATCTGCATTGGTAGCGTCCTCAATTTGCTGCCCACCTGGGGATGGGGATGGTCCTGCAGTTGGTTCGTGTTGGCGGCGTCCCCATTGCAGGAGATAGGGTGGTTGATGAATGAAAGAGAGGTGGGAAGGTGTAGACCAGTGGACAATTGGTGGTTTGACGGAGGGGAATCACATGATTTGGGGACGGACTCGTGTTTTGGTAGATAAACTGCTGCTTTTCAGCATTTTTTAATAATGTTTTACTAGGAACACTTAAATGGTAGTACTATAGATGATTAAAAATCATAATTAACATCTATTGAGGCGTGGAGATAGATTTACATGTGATCACATTTACTAACACCCCACCATCAAATCATTTGAATAGCAAACAAGGAAATAAAAAGCTCTACCAAGGTTTACACAGACGCCCATAGTTTCTGACTCAGCAATGTTTCCAAATCTCATCCCACCATAAAATACCAAACAAAAGGCATGGTACAGTGAGATTAACTGGTTGGATGAGCTCTCTACAGTGAGATTAACTGGTTGGATGAGCTCTCGAGGAAGAGAATAGCACAAAAAAAATAAAAAAATACTTGTTGGCACAAAAAATGGTTGGAATAAACATAACTTACAATGTGCTCATCGTCCCTTCATCACAAATGACAATCCCCATCCTTGGTTGTTCCTCTTTTTATGCTTTGTGTGTTTCTTCAAGCATGCAAAGCATTGATACGCAAAGCAAAATGGACACTAGATAGAATATGTGATTGAGTGTGGCAAAGTAAGAGGCTTGTGGAGAGAGAAAGTGAGAGTGAGCCTATCAATCTCATGGTGCTTACAGTTGCCGATTCAAGTGGCAGATAATGAGATGGAGATGGCCCTCATCTAGGTGCTGTTAATATAGCCCCTCTCGCCCTCCATCTCCATCAGCACAAGCGCCTTTGAGCATTTATTCATTTCACTAGCTCTCTCTTGTACGTATAGCGTGCCAGCAATCAACATCTTTCATCAATCTTTCATTTCTTTAAAAAAACATCTTGCACTATTCGTAACTAGCGAGCTAGAAAGATCGATGGCAGGTTCTACACTTTGCAGTCTTTTGGTGAATGGTGCAATAATGCAACTCCCCCATGGTTGTGTGTTCCGCCCCCACCGAGGGTGAGCTCGTCTGCTACTATCTCTACCGCCGTGCTGTTAACTTGCCGTTGCCCTGCAACTGCATCACCGACGTCACCATCCTACGCCACAACCTTTGGGACATCGTCCCAATCGGTAAATAAATCTTTGACATGATCTCTTCCTCCTCTTAGTTGCAACGGAAACTATTAATGCATCCCGTCCACACCTCTTATAGATCCATTTATGTTTTTTAGGCTTCATTGATTGAATGGTCCTACAGTTCATTGTTATTTGTTTTTTACTATTAAATTAACTCATTGTTTGTGGTGGTGATCATGAACAAAGCAATGCTGGCGGAGAGAGACACGGGAAGTACCTCTTCATGCAGAAGGAGATAAAGTTCCATGGTAGCCACCGCAGCAACCGTGTCACTGGTAACAGATTTTGGAGGTCGTCAAGCAAAGAGAAACCCATCTACTACACCCTGGGAGATGTTGCCAGCAACCTGCTGGTGGGGATGAAGTGCACTCCAACATTCTATTATGGGAAAGGATGCACGGCAGAGCGCACCAAATGGGGAATGAAAGAATTCCGACTCGCAGATGCTGGTGTCTTGCCTTGCCCTACGATGAGGCGTGCCACCGGCGATGGCTCCAAACTGCCCTGTGGCTGTGCTGAAACAAACATTGCCAACATAAGATGCTTCCACCAAAAAAAATTTGTTATTCTCTAGGATCATCCCAATCTCATCTGAAGTTGGTTAGTTATTTGCTAGCAAGTAAAGGTATGTGAGATTTAGCTTTCGGGAATCAGGTAAAGTTGATCTTGATTTTAGAGATAATTTGCATATTGGTTTAGTTTAAGAAATGGGAAAAGTTGTTGTTTGTCTTTGTTGCCTCTTAGGGTTTCTGATGTTAGATATTGCTCAGGATATAGACATGATTTAAATTTTGTCATGATGCAGTACCTAGTGTTAACAGAATCTAGCTGTTACAAGATCTAGGGTTGGTTCATGTATATGTGTTAGTGGGATCTGAATTTTGTTGTGATGTGAGATCTAGCGGTTACAACATCTAGGAATGATTCGTCAACTTTTGTCATGGCGTGAGATCTAAAGGTTATGAGATCAATAATTGAGTTCAAGTTGATATGAAGATAAGGAGATTTCTTGTTGGCTTGCAAGAAACTGTCACGATCCGCCCCTCGGCCATTGTAACAAATGACATGAAGGTGGGCATGCCGTAGAAGAATAGCGAACCGCTCCCTACAGAACCGCATAACAGGTATCGGTCTCAGGATTTTGTTGCTGGTACCCACGGTAACAAGATGAAATCAAAACTTTACTAATAAGTAAATAATACCTTTATGTTGCGACCACGGGTAAACCCTGGGTAGCAACCTTCAATCAGAGAATAGCAACAGCGGAACTTAAGCGTAGCTAGAACACCATCCACAAGCAGCAGTTTGGGTCTAGAAACAGAACTCCTCGGCGTCAATGACTTCAACCTGAGCTAGCCGCAAGAAGGGGAAAACAACAACAGAGGGGTGTGAGTACTTTCGTACTCCGCAAACCATAGGAAAAGTGTAATATGCAGGCTGCAAAGGACGGCATAATTTAAGTGCAAAGCTTTAAAAAAATGTACTAGTGTGTCACACTTGTTCACAATTATAGACGAAGTAAACCATAATATCAACAGTGACCATGATTTATCATGAAGACTAAATCATGTCGCAAACTCAACATCCTCGATCACACAGATCAAGCCCGACCATGAAGATCTCCCGTCGGTCATGAAGGCCGGCTCACTATCATCCGTTTCCTGAATGGGAGCTCAACCACGTCATCACACGACCTCCTAGGTGACACGGACCCGTCTCGTGACCACACAGGTCATCCATTTGTCACAAAGACCAACTTTAGTAACGATTCCTTTAATCACGAAACCTTTTGTCAACCAGGTAAAATAGAAATCTACGCTAAGGAAATCACCCAACATTCGCTCCTGACCATGAGCACGACTGTTCGAACAGTCCTAAACACTTTGCAGAGGTTGCACGCTTTATCCATGCGACATGAAACTAACACTGAAACCGGCCAATGATTGAAAGTTCATGACAAGGCCTTTCCAAGGCTAAGTCGTGAAAATTTCATGTCACGTGATTGGGTCGACTAGCCGCTCGACCAGTATCCAGGCTATTCACGCAGTCGTCCACCATTTATAGAACACCCAGGGATACCCACGAATCCTGTATCCCCCATGAAGGCAAGATACCAACAATCCCGAATCCCATATCCCCCGCAAAGGCAAGATCCTGGCGATTCCCGTACGCACAACATCTTACCCCCGGCGTGCCTCACAACCATCGACATACAAGATCCACACAAACTAACCAAGTACTCATCTAGGGGTGTATCCATATTACCCGCATGGTTGTACTATAAGATGCTCGGATAGAATTCCCAAAGGAATCGGTCCTTAGATGCGACTACACCACCCAACCACACAGCTGCAGGTCTGCATCGCAGGTTTTTCCCAAAAACTCGTTTTTTCTTCGCAAACCATTTCTCAAAACTATTTCCACAACATTTTTTTTCTAAAGCTATAACATGGTGGTAAGGGGAGGTGATGTGACCATGGCTACCAGTGATACAACCATTATTCACATCATGGATCAACAAGTCATCAAGGTGAAATCCTCCAAGTGCTGGACTCCAATACGGCCACCTGCTCTACTGCTAAATTCAAATAGCCGTCAAATCTACATACGAGCTCCGTTTTCAGCTTGTGAGTACCTAATGGAAAGCTCTCAGAGTCCTCTTTCCAACAGATCCAGCCTCACCTCCAAATTCTGTCTCGTTTGGCTGGAATCACATAAACAAGGTGCTGCATCACCTGTCATGGGCCTTTGGGCTTGTAACTTCGTTTGGGACCCCGGCCCAAGTGGGGCCCATGTGGGGCGCGCACCAACTAGGTGGAGCATGACCCTAGGTCGTCCTCTCACCTCCTTAAATAGTTAGGTACCCTTTAGGATTAGTTGGGTTTTGATTAATTGTAAGTTTAGCCTTTGCTACTTCACTTGCAGCGCGCGAGTCGGCTAGACCGTCCGTCTGCTTGTTCGGAACCCTACATTATCGTGTATCGATTCATGTTTGTGCATCTTATTTATCTAGCAATTCAGTTTCTTTTATCTTGTTCTTGCTTGTTCTTGATTGCTTGCAGGAATAGGGTTGATCTGCACCGGCAAGATCAACAATCCCTGGAGAGGTGTATCGATCACTAAGGTGCAACACAACGACATCTCGTACGGTTGTAGTCGAATCATCAACGTTTCTCCCAAATCGTAGTTATCTCAACTCAACGAAAGATCGGGCCACCCCCATGCACATTAGGAGGGGTTTAGACCGATACCCATACCCGAGGGTATGAATACCCAACATTTACTTTTGAGGTGTATCGACAAGGGTTTACCATATCCATTCAATTCCTACGGAAAATAATACAACTACTGGGTAGGTCCATCGATTACACTAATCAAGGCCAGGCAAATTAATCGTGCACAGCCTAATGCGATTTGCAAAACATTTCTATTTGTAAACTAGGGGCAATATGACCAAAGGGTGGCTTGCCTTGGTGACGATCCAGTGGTCTTCGCGATTCCAAGAAAACATACATAGCTTTGATACGTGACCGATCAGGCAAAACCATCGAGTCGAAAGTCTTCACATCTTCTTGATTTTCAACAGTTGACGCGGAATTTCCGGAACGGTCGCTACGCGAACAACACAAGAGATAACACCCTAAAAGGCCTTTAAAATAAAAGTATATAAATATAGTTAATAATGCCAGATCACATCTTTAGAGGAATTTAGGAAGTTGAACGGGGTCGATCGGACTTATGGAGCAAAAGATATGAATTTTGGAAGGTCGGTGGAATTTCTGGGTTATCAGGAAAGGGATTTATTTGGATATTGGAAATGAATATCCGAAAATATGTCTTGAGGTCAAAGGATGGATTTTTCTCGGTTTCGGATGGAGGGGAACCTAGCCGAAGGATGGGAGAAACGAGGAGATACGAGGACTTATTTTATCTCATAAGAGTTGGCAAAAGGAGGGACCTAAAGTGGACTCTTTTTTTGTTCTGGGAAGAATGGGCTTTAATGGCTGGGAACAGAGGGATTAAAACTGAACTTATTTTGTGTAGAATAGGCTGTGTAGGAAGAGGAAGGACCAAATATGGACTTATTCCTCGGAGTGTTTGGGCTGTTTTTGTACTGTATAAGGGGCGGAAAATGGACTTGATTTTAAGCGTAATGGAGGAAAGTGGTGGACGGCCTAGCAGACTCGTGGGCCGGCCTGGCAAGGAGAGAGAGGCGTCCGGGGAGGGAATGGAGGCTGCCAGGTGGGTCCCACATGTCATCTCCTTCCTCCACCCTTTTCTCTTCCTCTCCCCTTTTCTTCTTCCTCATTTGCTCTCGGCACTATGGGGAAAATCGGCGAGGGGCGGCCGCGGTGCGCGCCGGTACTGGCGGCAGCGGACTCTGGTAGTGGCGGTCGCGGACGATGATAAGCGGTGGCATTGGGCTCACTTGCAACGGCTTCGCGGGAGGGCAAGGAGAGGCACGGGTTGGTGGTGACCGGAGTTGGCGGGAAGCGGGGAAAAATGACGAAGAGGGAGGGAAGGCGGAGGACATCGCCCGCCCTTTTGTAGCCGGGAGGCGAGAGGAAAAGTGGTTAGGGGCGGCCGGCGTGGCTGGGCCCAGTGGCATCGGTGGCAACCGCGGCAACGTGTGGTGTCAGTGCTGGGCGCAGAGGGGGCAGAGGAATTGATGGAGGCATTGCGCGGCGCGGTTTCTGGCGCGGAGCGAACAGGGCTCGGTGTGGAGGAACGGAAGCGAAACACGGTGGAATGGACCAGCGTGGCGGGGCTTGGCGGTTGCAAGCGGATTTAAAGCGGTCGGCGAGTGGCTCAGGCCACAGGCTGCGGCGGTAGGGGTGAGTAAATGCGGGATGGGGTTGGGACGGTGTTGTTGCGGTTGGTGTCATGGCGGCGGGGTCTGGTACGGTGGCGCGGCATGCGACACGGGCTGGCGTCGAGGTGTCCGACACGCATGCTCGGTGAGTGAACGCGAGGGGCATAGGGGACGGCTGGCTCGATGGCAATGCGTGGTGACGCGGCATGGCCAGGGCTACGTGGTGGGGATGATCGAAGCGGCTGTCCAGCGCCAGCGGCAGCTCGGGGGGATGAGCGCGTGGGTGAGGATCAAACGGATGGTCTTCGATCCACTTTCCGCACAGGCCCACCTGTCAACCAGTGTCACAATTGAGTTGCTCCCTTGCTTCTGGCAAGCCATGGGCTGGCGAAGCGGCCCGCGGGAGCGATGGGCTGTGGTGGATGCGGAGCAAGCCAAAGCCCATGCACGGGTGAAACTGAGGAGGGGAAGGGGAGCTAGGCCAGGGAAGAGGAGGGGGAGGAAAACGGCCCAAGGTCATTGTAATGGCTTAACAGTCAGTGCTAAGAATTTTGACAGAGACTTGAGGTATAAAGGAAAGTGATTCAAATTCAAATTTGGTATTTGAATTTGGGGGATTCCATGGGGTCATATGAAAGGAGAATTTGGAGGATTTTAGGGATCAAAGGAAAAACACAATGGGGAGGGGTTTTGATATTTTGCGGAAGTATTAAGGGATGGCAATGGGATGATTTTGGATGATCAAAGAATTCAAAGAATATGTATTCCGAAGTACACCTCAGGGAAGAGAAAATCCACTTCAAGAAAAGAATACACTTAGAGAGTAAATTCTTAGGGGTGAACTATGGTATGCCCGGAATCAAGGAAAGCCGGAGAGAAGAGCGAAAAGAAAGAATTTTTATTAGGGGGTGATTAAGGGAAGATAGTTTAGGGCCTTGGAATCAAAATGGAGGTAAAGGTATTATATGGAAGGGATGGAAGACAGAATTACCGGAGTTTAGTCTGGAAAGGATTTTTGGATCAGGATTTTTCTGGCTGTGGAAGACAAGGAGTTGAGATCTTATTGGCACTTAGAAGTAATTATACAACCAAAGAACCAAATTTTTGAAAGATAGGTTTTTACTTAAAATAACCTTTTTACGGCGGTAAAACTCAGGTTAAAATAGGTTTTTACTTAAAATAACCTTTTTACGGCGGTAAAACTCAGGTTACTATAGAAACTAATGTTTTAATGAACTCCATATTTACCATATCGAATATGTTTTGGTACTCAGTTTCCAATAGCAGGAAGAAAATTAGACACAAATAAGTTGCAATTTACTTCTAATTCTGCCACATCTAAAAGAAGAGACAGCATGCACCGTGTGTCATTGTTCCTCCTACCATTTGAAATGCAAGGGGAAGGTCAAGGTCAGTTCATTTACTTCCTAAGGCAGCCACCACAGATTGACCCGTCCATTGTAGTTTCATCATGGGGCCCTGTTTGGCAGAGGGAAGTGATGAATCTGCTGGTGCCTGTGATGAAAACTTAACGAGAACAACAACGGGAGCAAATTATCAATGAAAGGAAGCCAACTAAGTCGGGAATAAAATTGTAAGCGAGGTGCCCCCGTTGCATGTAATACCGCAAGTTATATAAGTGTTTGTTATTTGTTTTGTTTATGTTGGTTTATACTCCACTCTATTCATTATGGAATACTCTGTTTTCTTACTTAAGTTCAAGTATATGTGTGTTTCTTAAGTTAACAGTTTCATTGTTTTTGGTTGTTGTGTGAAAGAAAGAACTTGGCAGGGATTAAAGCGAGAGTAATTTTAGACGTGGGTCAAGCCAACTTGGGCTAGGGTCCAATCAGTCCAACCCATAGCCTCGCGCCCCTACCTATGTAGCGAAGACCAAACCTCCCAACGCTCCCCGCCCCTTCTCCCACTCCACATGCCGCACACACAAACAACCCATGACACACCTCACGTGGAGCCTCCAGAACATGCATGTATCTCCCTCGTCTCAACCTCAACTTCTCCCTCGATCAATCTCCAACAAACTATAGACCTAGCTAGAAGCAAATTAGAAAAAAAAACATAGAAAGTGGTAGGAGAGGTGGATCAGCGTTTTCATCATCTCCTTGCAAGTTCTACATTAAACCCTAGGAGAGGGTTGCCCTACCTGTTATAGTGGATGTTTTAGGTTGATTTTTGTGCTGTAATTTGCAGTCAAGTAGGATTAGATAAGGGGGTTTGGATTCGACGGTATCATGGTGGGATCGAGTTCTCTAACGCAGCTTTAACTTTTAATTTTCTAATGATGTATTAACAAACATAACATTATGATGAGCAATAGACAGGAGAATTAACTTGAAAATCTAGTTACGAGATCCGAAACAACGAAATAACTTATGATGCCATTAAAATATCATACCTTTGATTGTGATAAGAACTTTAATGTTCTTTGTATTGTTAGGAAAATGGAAACTTCTTGCATCATTGATCATTATGCATCAAATGCCCTTTTTTTACGGCTTTTGAGTTTGGAGCCTCTAAATGGTGGTAACCCAGTACTGGATACTCCTACCTCCCACAGCTTCATTATAAGATGTGATGATAGAATCTAGCCATCTCTAGGCTGTGCATCCAGCTCTGTATCAAAATTTTAGTAAGAATCACGTCAGATGACATTTCATCATGGGCTGCTTAGGCATAATTTCTTGTATTATACTCTTTATTGCTACCTCTGATCATAACTATTTCACGCAATTGACTTTAACCATGAACTTTGACCCTTGTGTTATTCAAAAATTTAGATCAAATATGCAAAAGTTTAAGTCACAACTAAAATTTATTTGATAATAAATCAAGTCATGACAAAATAAATGATATTTGTATAAAAATTCTAATTAGTCGAATGGTCAAAATTCATGGTTAAATTCAATGGTGTCAAATATATATTACGGGTTGTGATATATATCTTATTAAACTATAAGTGTCGGTGATATGGATATAGGGATACTCACAGGAGGCTAAACTTTGTTTGGCACCTAGAGGTCCGCGTCCGAGAAAGGAGACGAGGCAGCCAGATGCTAGGTGATCGTGGCAGCCCGAACTACCTTGGACCTATGCACGAGGATTACGGCCACTCGGACCCACGCGGCGCACCCCCGGAGGGGTCGGGCCTGGGGTCCGGCAAGGAGGCCACACCCCGCAGAAGGGGTTCAGGCCACCCGAGGCCACGAGGCACGCCCCTGAGGAGGGCACGCCCAGAGGCCTGCGGGGAGGCCACATCCCGCAGAAGGGATTCGGGCCACCCGAGGCCACGAGGCACGCCCCTGAGGAGGGCACGCCCGGAGGCCTGCGGGGAGGCCACGTGTATAATCATGACACGCCCCCAGCGGCCAACCACCGCGTTTAAATGCCGAGAGAGGGGCCTGACTCCTGCCCCGTTACATTTAATGCAATGTGAGGCGCGGCTGTCAGCTCTTCATCATCACCCCTTTTCGCCCGTGTCGAGGGAGAAAGGGGGAGAAAGTCTTCATCCCTGTGACCGCGACTTGACCGTGCGGTCAGATGCACGCCCCTCTCCCGCGCCTGGTCACCATCAAGTTTAATGTGTTGGACAGCCTCGTGGAGGGGAGGCAATGAGTATATATGGCATGTGTCACCCCTACCACGATTGGTGGCCCGCTGACAGGCAGGCCCCACCGATGGTTAGGTAGGTTGACCACTCCCCTCGTCAGCAGCATGGTGGCCACGTCGCTCGTTATCTCCACCAGCTCCCGCAACGTGGCGACAGGAGCAGAAATAGGGGTAGACCCCCAACAAGACAAGACAAGAGCTGCTCCACGGCGTAGGGCAGAGTAGGAAAAACCCAGGGCTACTGTGGTGTCCCCTTACACTATAAAAGGAGGCCCAAGTCCACCATAGAAAGGGGGAACTGCTTGATAGTTAGCAGGTCTCCCTTGAGCATATCTGATAGCCTCCACACCCATACTCAGTCATCAGCTTCAGCCTCCCCTCCCAAGGAAGAACTCCATCTACTTAGCTGAAAAAGGCATTGGCCAAAGAGTTACATACTCCGATTGCAGCACAAAAGAATCACCACACCAACCCCCTGTAATCCATTCATCATCATATAGTGTAAGAACAGGAGTAGGGTATTACGCCTCCCAGGCGGCCCGAACCTGTATAAACCTCCTGTGTTATGCTTGCTTAGTGGTTTTTTCTCCTGCCCACCTTCTTCTTCTCCTTAGCTCGAGCCTCGGTATACCCCACCCCTGTGCCGAACCAAAAAAGGGTCCTCTGGATCCCTGCGTGTCGAGCACACGCATCGACAATAAGGTACTTGAGTTGAAACTTGGAAGTTGTGGTAGAACTCAATTAAGCCTCTTAGCTTTTTTTAGATATCAATAAAATAAATACAAAGAAACTGAAATTATTATTAATTAGTTTTTGCAAGTATTATTCATCTAACTAACAGCCCAGTACGTATTTCAGTTTCAAGTGTTACTACAAAAGCTCATGAGCCCATAAACTTCCAATGTATTTACAGGTGGCTATATTTGCAATACTTTTTTTTTAAAAGGAAGGCAAAAGCTTTGTCTCGTATATATTAATAGAGAGGTAGAAAAAGATACAAGATTATAGTCCAAAGTAGGGCTATAACCAGGAAAAGAAAACACAACAACCCCACGCGTCGACAACCAGAACCACACTACTGGAACGAAAACAGGCGCAAGACACCCTAAGGTACAAGATCTTCGAACGACGCTTCTAGCAAGGTTACAATGCAAAACACACCGTCGTCACCTGTCCTAGAAGTTCAGGACATGGTTTTCACCTGAAGAGTCCTTGTAGGGAACGGGAAGTACACAGCAATGGCCTAACAGGAAAACGACACCCACAGGCATCACCATTGCTGGCCCAAAGACAGGGCTTTCGCCCGTAGCTTTCCACCCACTCATGCCTTAAAACACTTGCAATGCGCAGTAGCCACCACCACCCATAACCATCGATGTGCAGCCCCTGCATCGGCGCCTTGTCTCTAGCCGACTATTAAGTAGAAGCTCCATGACTTCCGGCACGCTCCAAATCCATCCGAGCAGTTGAGTTGGATAGGGAGAAGGTGATAGAGAAGGATGGATCCCCTCTCCCCCTCGCAAGTCCGTCCGACATGGCCATCTTGTGATGGCAAGGTATCACTGCAAGAGAACGAGAGTAGATCGGGGCTGCCGAACGCCTGTAATGTCCTCCTCATAGTGCTATCGTCGCCTCCGCCTTGGTCAGGAAACCCTCAGCACCGCCACCTCGGCTCACCAAGTCGCTCCGTCGTCGCGCCTCGCCGATCTCCGCACCGTGCTGACGTTTACGGTAGCCTCCACCGCTGCTTTGTGGGCTCACACTCCAAGCAGGTGGCAGCAGTCCTCGTCGACCCACCGAAGCAAGGCCAGAACTGGCCACGGAAGGCGCCCACTCGGCAGCGCCTACACCACCGCTGCCGCCTTCGCTCCGTGCCACCATCTCCGCTACTCTGCGCCGGCGTTGCTTGCCTCGTCGCCTAGTCGCTTCAGCCACCACCGCCTCACTCTGTTGTCGGAGGCCGCGGATCCGAGCACGGAGGTTCCGAATCCTGCCCCGGTGACGCCAGATCTGGCTCGCAACCACAGCACCCCGAAGCGGCGCGACGCTACTGCAGGCTTCAGGCAGGCGTGGCACCGCCGCCACTAACGCCGAGCCCCTCCAGCCGTCCCCACGCACGCCCGCGCAGGACCACTATCGCCTAGTCATAGCCCACCACGCCTCCCAGCCGCTCCGGCAGCCGCCGCTTCGCATCGCCGGGGGGCCATGGATCCAGGCAAGGAGGTGCCGAATCTGGCCCCGATGGTGGAGCCGGTGCCTGCGCCCCGTCCGGTCGCGTCGCTATGCCAGCACGGTGTGGATCTAGGTGCCCAAGGAAGCTCGTCGTCGCCCTCAACTCCTCCTCTGGTGCCGCCGCCGTCGCCACCACCACCAACCACCGCCGCCAGCCTCAACCCCGCTTCCTAGATCTAGACTTCAGCCACCCCACCACCCTCTTTGGCTCCCCTAACCATTGGGAGCTCACGATGGAGGTGAACGCACTGCCGCCGCCTTCCTGGCAACCACCCGTCTTTGCCGGCGGCCGCTCAGGCGACGGCGTGAAGGAGGATGGGAGGGGGAGGGTTGGTAGTGGTGCTGTGTTGTCTCCGCCCAGGTCGCCCATGGGGGGAGCAAGACGGGCTTCCAATTACTCGCAAGACTAATATATGTTCATTGGGGCACTAACAATTCTATGAAGTCCTACCTATCTTGCGCTCAAGCAGCAACAAACCCTAAATATTTTCTGTCGAAAGTACTACTACAGTCAGTTCCAAAGCAAATATAATTCTTTTTTATACTCCCTCCGGTTTTTAATGTTTGACGCTGTTGACTTTTTAGCGCACGTTTGACCCTTCGTTTTATTCAAAAAATTTATGCAAATATTTATAAATATAAGTCATGCTTAAACTATCTATTATAATAAAACAACTCGTAACAAAATAAATAACATTTAGATAACTATTTTGAATAAGACGAATGGTCAAACATTTGTTCGCGGCATGGAAGGTGCACCTGCACTGACCTCTCTGTAGTAGCGTGATAAAAAAGAAACTACGTATTCACATATCTCTAACACACGCTCCAGGTAACTAGGCAAGCGTGAAATCCTTAACCTTGCTAAAATCATATCAGAATCGCATCTAAGTATGTGTAATATTTATGGGTTGAAGGGTATGGTCATGACGGTGCCTCACTGAAGTACACATTTCTTTACCAAAATAACAAAAAAAAAACATACGGGCAATAACCACACCACAGTATTCAACAGTTTATGTGCAAATTATGTTCTAATTATTAAAAAACTGCAGAATATCAAGAAATGAGGAAATAAAAATCACAGGTGAATGGATTTCAATGTTATAGCGGAAAATCAAATAGATTGATCACATCTAATTTGCATGCACTGCAGATGACAGATAATATACAGGTTGTGTAAGTGTGTGTGATGGTGGAACTACCATTTCTTTTCTGCCACTTAATTTTGTTGGAAATCGGGTGGCCCAAGAAAACTTAGCCCAAGGTACTTTCTGATTCGGCCATCACTAAATAGCATATACTTGTATAATTTTGGCTATAAATAAAGGGATGGAGGATGCATTATGCACTAGTGAGAAATAAATAAATGAGAGATTACTTGTCTCTGGCACATCTTATATCTCTTTTGTTCTTGCATTGAGCAACTGTCATGTTCCACCAAATATAGTTTTATTTTTTGAAGGAGACAGTAGTTGTGTAGGTTGTCCCTGAGCATGAGCGTTGAGCCAATGATACCACGGGGGAATACACATGGATTGTGCCCTCGTAGCTTCACTTTGCCGCGTTTACCGTACCAATGAAAATCCGTCTGAACTTTTTTGGACCGGATTGGTAAAAATTCGTTTGTTTTTCAGTCAAGTTTTAAAATAGACTAAGCATATTCAAGGAATCACTACGCCAGAAATGCTTTTTCATATGGGCTGAAACCATATTTGTATATGGTGGCCTATCTTTACGATACACTTGAGACATTCGTATGCAAAGTAAAAAAAAAAAAGAAAAAATAAATTGCCACAACCACCGGACTTGCACCCGGAGGCAATACGCCGATCCCGAGCCAGCCGAGGCCGATCCAAAACACTAGCTAGCTGAGTCGTCGCCACAGTCAATGTCGAGCGGCCGCCACTAACGCAGCCTTCCCCAGGGGCGCAGCCGTCGGATCCGGCCACCGTTGTCCGCTAGATCCGCTCCCAAGCCCTCGCAATTGTCGTCGCCTCCGCCGTCGAGACGTCGTCGCCAGATCCGGCCACTCCAGCGCCATCAGACTGCCGACACCAAATTCAAGGGTCTGTCCAAACTCTAAAAAGACGGTGTGAGAAGGTGGGGCCAGGGCATTCTTGACCTCTCCGGTCACAAACTCACAGTCCCACACAAACGTACCCCACCACTGTACTGCGTACCCTCTCGCTGTACAAGCGGGCCCACCTCGAAGGAACCCAACGGCGTCCGTACTTCGGTTCCGTACCGGGCATGCACGTACGGACGGACGGCCGGCTGCCGGTTGATCCGCGCGCTCGGAGGTTCGGATCGGACGGTGGAGATCGTTCGATCGATTCCATCACAGACGCAGCGTACTGCGGGCCGGGTACTGTACATCCACAGTCACTTCAATGACTGAAGCTGAGCTGAGAGACTGGCAGTGGGGCCCGCCCTGCCTGCTACTGATCGATGCGTCAGCTTGACCATCCATGCATGAGCTCATGTCCAGGAGGAGACCAGTGAGTGACTGATGACTGATCTGTATGGTGTACGTTTGTATAGACACACTTTTAGACTTGGCATTGACACGTACGTACACCTGCACGCTAGCCGTATACTCCAGTAGTAACATGAGCTTCTGTAGCCAGCTGCAACGCTAGCTAGTTAGCAGCAGCAGCACTACCAGCTAACACCAGTGCTGTGCATGTATATGTATGCAGTGGTGTACATTGTGCGTAGTACTATTTCAGCTGTACGTACTCTCTTTTTCTTGTACGTAGACAGGTCTGACTGGTATAGTGTGGCACGGTAAATGAAGGGCCAGACGACAAAACTTATCGCTGGCTGGCTTGGCTAGCTTGACCAGCGCCTTAACTTTGATTAATTGTTTGGATTTATCAATGAGCTGAGCTAGCATGCACCTTAACTCGTTAGTTATAACTTATAACAAGCCAACTCGAGTAGACTCGTGGCTAGCTGCTCATGAGTCCAAGCAAGCAGTAGTAATTATAAGGTGTTATTCCCCGCAAAAAAAAAAAAAGGTGTTATATATCCTCACCCATGGTACGTTAGACCCGAACATGTACGGTACCCTTGTTTTGTTTTGGTTTACTAGATATAGATATAATATTTGTGAATTAATGGTGCATTTTGCTCATTTAGTATGTTCATCCAATATATATTTGTGAGCTCCTCCCTTCTTCGGCCAGACCGGTTCTGGTCATGAGTTCTGGGTGGTTTGGTGTTGACAGCTTGCGTCTTGAGGGTTTGTAGCCGGCTCGTTTGGATGTGGCGACCTAGGCTAGAATATAATATTAGCAGGTGGGCATGGCGGTCGACTGACGTTTCTTGCACTGACTTTGTTGTGTGGGGTTGGGATTTACAGGCGAAAGCCTTACCGGCCATGGCTGGTTGACAATGACGACGTCCTTGGATGCCGTTTCTTTTGTTGGAGGCATTGTTATGTTGTCCCTCTCCCGTAATTTTTTTTATGTGAAAACCTTGTTCCGGTTACTGGATGGAACATGACAGTAACTACGTTTCACGTTGTATCCCTACTGAGGGTGCCGCTTTGGAGAACTTGTCTGTGCGAGCATTGGTGGACTTGTGCGTCGACGCCAATGCTCATAGCTCTGGGCTCAACGAGATCTATGTTTTTCTGGTCCACTTCTTGCTCCTTCTGAAGACCTTTCCTTCTCAGTTTGTTTTTGCTAGATGAAGTCGGAGCTTCTTTGCTGTCTGGGGGTACGACAAAGCCGGACAACGATGACATCTTGTAATCTCTTTTTCGGTGTGTTGGTGTTAGCCTAGTGTTTGAAGTGGCGTTTCGATAACTTAGGTTGAATGTTTCGTGGGATGTCGGTGCTACTTGTTAGCTTTGGTGATGTATTTGGCACGAGCGTTACTTCTGATATGAAGTCGAAGCTGTAGCGTTGTTTTGATGGCAAGCTCGTTAAAGACGACACTTTCCTTGCAACGAGATATACTCGTCAGTGGTAGCATCATTGTAGCAAAGCGTCTGGATCGATGGACATACACCTGTGCAACAACAGCTGATCATGCAATTGCAATGGTGCGTGCACACGTACGTACGGCTTGTCCGGCCGTGCACACCAATGTATAGTAGTATTACTCCGTATTGTACAGTCGCAGTAATGGCACAAGTACACATCACTGCCCGATGCCTTCCACCCCGAGTGACGACGAGCCTCTGCTCAGTGGGCCCGACGTCCCGGCACGCATCCCGATGCAGCCCATCGATCGGACGGACACCACACCACACCCCTCTGCCTGGGCTAGGCTAGCCTATAGCCTAGCACCACCCTATACGAAGCTGAGATCGAGATAATCATCGTGGGCCAGCCAGGCCTAGCCCGTGGACCAAGCAGCAGCAGCGGCTGCCTGATACAGTGCCTACGCCAGCACGAATCTCCATGCGCTGTCGGGTGGGCCCCACGCTACTCCTGCTCCATGGGCCCCCATGTCGAGGCCGCGGGAGGGGCCTTCGGCATCGGACGGTGGGGAGTGGTTGCATGCGTGTATGTGGACGGTGGTGGATAACGTTTGGAAGTACTGCTGATAATGGGCCACCGATGATGGAAAGGCCTTTTGGGCTTCTCCCACTAGCTACAGTAAACAGTTTTTTTTTTTGAAGCTTAACGAGCTGGCGGCTCATTAATAAGAGCTTTGTTAGGAGCACTACAAAAGGAAAAATCCAAAGCTTGGTTTTCTGATTTCTCTCGTGACTTCGTGAGGGGGCAACAATCAATGTTGGGGGGTACCAAACTATTCTATAGGAGACACTGTGCTTAATTAAGGGAAATTTGGTTAAAAGAGTAAGTTTGACATAGAAAAAAGAGTACATGACTACAGGGGTATTAGTACAAGTTTGCAGCAAAGTCACGCTAAAAGTCCAAAACCAGATCAACACATTGTTCAATCCAAATATTTAAAACCCAATAAAGATTAGTACTAAAATGTGGAAGTCCTTGCTTAAGTACGTACCGCCCCAGCACCTGACAAATATATCGTCAAATAGAACTATTGTTGAAGCTGGCATTCAAAAAAGTAATCCCGTTTAAAATATAGCAACCTATTTTCGAACAGATGGATCATATTTTTTTCGATCAATTACTTCATAAATATTGTTATGCAACAGGTTAACTTAGTGGCATGGGATTTTTAACTGAAAATGTATGAACTAGATGACTTATTAATGTGAATGCCTACATTAAAAACATAAGAAAAGTGTCAAAAACATATGATAATTGTCACGTAAAAAAACTGGAGCCATGGAAAGAAAAAAAAAACATAATGTAATACCATCCGCTTATTTCCTACTAAATCTCTGTTGGGACTGTCTATTGCATATAAATTTTACAGGAAATGATACGATTCAATTCTTTGAAAACAAAAGCTTCCCCGGAAATATTTGTCTATAGGACTATAAAATCTTTCAAGTTTGTACCACTACACTGCGTTATTACCAGCCAAACATCCAGCATTGCATCAAAAGTTGGACAGGTACTAGTAGCTACACTGACACGTCAAATCGGTAGGCCGTAGCCACGTACTTACGCCCGTACCCATTTGTCTGCATAAATGTCGACATTCTCTTTCACCGAAAGCTCCGCCAAATTGCAATGCTAAAATACTCCTCGTATATACGTATGATATGATATGAGAGCCATTCTTGTAGTACTAGTAGGAGTACGATCTTTGGGATACCAAAATGGAGAATTAGCATCATTCGCTTAATTCAGTCAACTGTGTAGGTGAACCTAATATTTTCCTTTTTCAAATGCCTGGCAGACACAACTAGGTTTGTAAGTTTGTTGCTGCTCGTGAAAGTCAAAATATTCTGGCATTTGTAACGACTAAATTGCAGTCAAGCATGGATAACATGCTAGCTAGTATGATGCATTCACACATTAGCTTCCTAGGAAACCCTATGACAGTTACTACAAAATTATTTTTGGCATAGACCACTATGCATATAGAATTATGCAACGCCCGCATGAGTTCGTAGTTGCACGTTGCAAATATTTTTTAAAAAACGAAATTTCTCGAAGAAAATCTCGTTGAATCTCTCAGTACTAGCTCTACACCTAAAAAATTGCCTGCACACACGGCTTGGGATGTTGTCACGTTGGAGATCAAAAGAAGATTTTGGCAATAATTGACGAATGATTTTTCAAGTCTAATTTCTGAACTGCTCCGTAAGTTTAAACAAGTTGGAGGTGTAGTGTACACGTCCCCGGGAACACCGGGGCAATACCTACTAAAACAAATGGACTATTTAAACCCTTTCCCACACGTCCTCCATTAGGGCAGCACTAATAGTTTATTAGCGTGGTGATCACTATCATAATACCATCATGGCAGGCACTGTCACCTCCTTAATCCCCTTTTAAGGAGACATGCCACACCTGCCTAGCTTCACCATCAGCCCTTTAATTATCTTTTTGTTTAAGTGCATATACAAACTAAGCCTAGTCTATGGCCCACCACGTCACAAATGGACATGGGCATGTGATTTTAATTTCTAATGCCATCGGGCTACGCCATGCCCCTCATTTTCTTGGCTTGTGCATTACATTAGCATTCCCAAGAAATTACAACTGATTATTATTAGAAAATTTTGACGTTTACCCATAAGATTCGGCCGTGCATGTAGACAATAGAGACAATGAAGCGAAACTAACTATAATTAATTCGTTGTGTGTTTTCCGTAAGTTGAATGAAACAAATAAAATTCCTTGCACTGCAGTTATAGTTGTGACTCCTTTGAAACGCATGAATAAAAAAACACAACAGGAAAAACACAAAAATTTTATAGGAATGCATATGCAAAACAGGGGATTACAAAACACAAGAATGACCGTTTGTTTGGATCGCAGAAAAAACATAAGAATTGAATGAGAAAAATAGACTCAAACGAAACTTTTGAAGAGGTTGGAGCTCTTGAAAAAATTCCTTTGTTTCAAATGGTCTTATATGAAAATTTTCCATAGGATTTAAATCCTTCAAAATTATTATGACTTTCATCCAAATCAAAGAGGGCCTTATAGTTTCGGTCACCCTCTGAAATCCTATGACAATATTCCTTAAGACAAATTTGAAAATACATGTCTAAATCTTCTAAACTAACTTAACGTGTTTGATCAACAAAGTGTTTCATATTATCGTAACTATTTGTGTCAGTGTTAATCTACAGCGTTTATCATCACGATGGAGAAAAAAGAAAGAGGGGAAGAGAACACTCCGATATGGGGTACACGCACGATGGGGTGATGGGCCCACGCGACAGTCTCCGTGGCCCCGGGCTGCTCCCTTTTACGTCATCCTCTTTCGCAAAGCAGAGCTGATCACGTTGCTCTCTCTCGCTGGAAAAGGACACAGAAGGGTGCCCTCGTGGGGCCCACGAGTCAGTTCCAGGAGTAGTGTTAACTTGGGCCCACAAAACGTCGCTGTCCTCGTGGGAAGTCATAGGTCTAGGGGGTAGGAGGAGTCGAGTCTCTAGGATCCTCGGATTGTTGCTGTGTGGTTGGCTGTCTGCCTGCGAAAGGTAGGATAAAGATTTTGCTGGATTATCACCTGACAAGCTTGTATGAGGCGTTGCTCCTGGTCGTGATAGCCAAAGAGAATTCCCAAAATCAAAGTATTACTAGTACGAAGACAAGATTTTATTGTGTGTATTAAGAACAGGAGTAGTGCTTATATCTCCAACGACACAATAGTATTATTAGGATGAGCCTCTTATTATCTGCTTGTTGTCTTATTGGCTTAAAACAAATTTTAATTTGGAATAAGTCTACCTAATTTTATTTTATAGGGTGAGCATGAGCACGTTTGGGAATATTGTGTCTGCATTGCGTTCCTCAGGCTTCCATCGTTTTTCCATTGGCATGTACTCGAGGAGTATACCGTAATAAAAATTTGAATTTTTATATTCAATTTTAAAGTTGATTTTGTGAACTTTTTTAATATAATTTTTTTCGGTCTTGGATTTCAAATCGTGACGGATATGGATGTAAAAATTTTACCTTTAAATTATTTTTATTGTTTTGTTTATGTGCCCTTAACTTATTTTAATAAACGAACGATTAAAAAACATGTCTAGCTCCGTGAATTTACTCTTAAACATATCCACCATGCAACAATTTTACTATACTCAAGTCAATAGAGTGAGCGTTAGTTTTCGGACAGAGTTAGCTTTTCGCCGTTACATCTAACGATATCATTCCCATTTGTTACTAACCTTGACATCAGCAAAAGGAAGCCTCATGTTAGGGGCAAGTAGGTACAACTCAATTGATAAGATGTACCGATGCTATGAAACGGGACTTACCATTAATATACTAATAATGGACTCGAATTAAAATGTAACAGAACTCGTCTTAAAAGAAAAGGAGAGGTCATATAAGCAACAACATCACAAGGCTGTGAAATTATGATGCAACTTATGACGCGATCGCATATACATCCAATTATGATTATCCATCTAACGACGAGTATCTAGATTAATCTCCCCTGCATATTCCACCGAATATACCGTGAGTGCATACCAGATCGCACACAATTCTTTTCCCCCCAAACCAGATACTATAAAGTTGTTTCGCATAGTATACCACGCGTGTTCACTGGATTTTAATAAAACGGTCGTCGCTGTTGGGTGACGTCGACTTCCGATAAGCGCCGGCCGAGCAGTCATGCGAACATTGAAACGTACGTATGCGACGTCGCGACCATGGACGGGGGTGTTGCTCGGTGACGTGATCGATCGAGCCGTACAGAAAAGGGCTAATTAAATACTCCCTCCAATTATTAATATATTTTAATGTTAAAAATATCATATATTAAAATATGGAGGAAGTAGCGATCCTTCTCTCTGTTTTACGAGCTAGCCAACATTAAACATTAGTTCCTTTCAAAAAATATTAAACATCAGTAAAAGAAGAGAGCATCAATTATCTTGTGCCCGCGTACATAGTCAAGCATATATATATACGTATATAGGGATTGATTTACTACATTATTTTTTGCCAAAAAATAGTTGATTTTACCCATTATGTGATAAACTTGACCACTAGTAGTATCAATGAATGTATTTCGTGCCATTTTACATGTGTGGGCCTTTTCTTCAACGTGACAGTAGCGGTGCCAATGCACAACATAAACTAGGTTATTAGAGTAAGTTGAGGGGAAGCTTTTGAGTTATCTAGCTCGGGAAGCAACATGTCGATAGCGTACATGTGAACATGATGATAGAGAGGGTCCTGCTAAGAAGCGAGGGTGTGTGGATCAGCAGTGGTTAGGACCGAGAACATTAAGGACGATGGAAAAACCAGGATGGCCCTCTCTGCCACTATGTTAATCATGTACTTTTTTTTTCTAAATTATAGGACGTAATTTAATTTGTTGGAATAAAAATTAACTAACAATTCTTTTTTAAAAAAATACCATTTTAACATAAAATTGATGTTGTTATATTCGTATTTAAAAGTGACTTATTATGATTATATTTTTTCATCGCAATAATGTTTTAACAGAAAAATCTTGAGTCAAACATTTATCTTAACAAAACAAAATAAAACCTTATTATAATTTAGGACGGAGGAAGTAACATCAGTCAACATAATTGAACCTCACTGCACTATAATACCAAACCTTTTCGATTCATAGACCAAACTGAAACTGTTGACACTGAGTTCGTGACCCAGTCGAGCACAAAACACTGCAGATCGACATATCTTCTTTACAGGTAAAACAGTAGAAGCACAGGAGTACTTGTTCACAAGCTCATCAGTGGCAGCTGCCCAAAATTCATCTGTAGCTCTCTCCTGCATGCAGCCTTGAACGGGTCAAGGCTCAGCAGTCGCCGGACAAAAACCCCGGCCGGAATCTACCTCGCCGAGGCAGCGAGGCGTCGAGAGCGACGCGACCAACCAACCAACCCGACCCGCACGCGCGCACCGGACCGGACCGGACGCCGAGCGCGCGGGCACCGGATCCGCGTATGCCACGCGTCGTCACGCGGTTCGTCCGGCGCGGGCCCCACCAGCCAGATCTGCGCATCAACTCCGCCTCACGTCCGCCCGCGCGGGGGCCGCGTCCGGGGGGGACACTGCACGCTGCCGTGGCTGGGCCGGGGATAGGGTAGGGCTGGGCCTGGGCTGAGGGATGGGCCGGACTGAGGAGGCAGGCAGGTGGGCCCCGAGCTCTGCGGCTGCCGGCTGCGCGGGAGGCAGAGGGTGGGGCCCACGTGGCCAGGCACACGGGACGCCTTTCCCCGCCCTCTCATCGCAGTGATCACACACTCTCTTTCTCACTCTCTCTCTCTCTCCGGATTGCGCTGCTCCTGCTGCAGCCTAGGGGCGTGTGCCATACAAGGTTTGCTGCTGCTCGCCCTCACTTTTTCTCTCTCTCTCGTCCATGGCTTCTTTTTCCCTCCTACTCCCCGGTAGGAGTAAAGTTTACTACGGGGTATACTCATTTCAGGCCGTGAAAGCAGATTACGAGAATTAACACCGTTGAGTACCTAATTTATGAGAATCCTACAAATATTCCGTACTATACCTGGATTAGGATTTTTAGTAATAGCAAGATCAACAGTAGCATCCACTGATGTCTCCAATTTTAAAATAATTTTATAGCTCATATGTACTATAAGAGATTTTAATTTTCAGTTTGTTCTCTCATGACAATAATAATATATTCTTCATATATCCTATCATATCTCTTTTTTAAAAGTGATTCTTTCTTGGTTTGTGTGTGCAGTATGGCTCTAAATTAAGCACTCACTTATCTTGTCTCATCTACCTTCTTTCCGCTAACTTAGCAATAATTTTTTTTGAAGCCGGCTTAGCACCCCTACTGCATCTGTTATTAGATGAGCTTGTGATAGCTACACCTACTTAGGTATGTCATCGTTAAATACTCCCTACGTCTATAAACATAAGTATTTTAAATATTTATAAATAGAAATATTTTTATATTTATGGATGGAGGGGTAGTCAATATTTTTATCTAGCGGAGACACCTTTTGATTAGAGCAATTGAAGCACACAAAATATGATAGGTCATTAGCATATAATAAATTAAGTATAACCTATAAAAAACTTGAAAATATTTTTGACAAACATTTTATATGTAAAGTTTTATAGAAAAAATAGACAGTTTAGGCCTTTGAAAAATCTTGGCTAATAGAATCCAAAAGGCACTAACTGAAAAACACACAGTTACAATACTCTAGAAATACACTTTTAAAACGGGATATTGTAATGGTCTACAAAAGCAAGAGTTTTTGAACTATCCGGAAGTTAGAGATTTGGAAAACCTCCCCCTCAGAATCCAAGTATTGAAGAAAATCAGCTGCGAACATTCCAGCTGCCAGAAGCTGCCTTGGACAGTCTAGATTCTGGTTCAGCTTCTAAGAATCTGTAATTATAGATTCTAGAAAATAAAATAAGAAATCAAAAGCTGGCTACCAAATAATTGTTTCTTATAATCTAAAGCTTCCCTAAGAGCAAAGCTAATAACTTAGACGACTTATTAGCTGTAAGATTCTTTATAGCCTTCTCTTAGCCCACCCATATAATAGTTAGCTCTTTACTATTGGTATATGACCCACTTATCCATCTCATAAAGTTTTTTGGTTCTTGTGCTCAAGCGAACTGTAAGTTTACAGCCTGCTTCTCCTCTCTCCTTCACCTAAACATTTAGCCAACTTACAGCCAACCATTAAACTGGCTCTAAATAGCTATATACTTTCGCGTGCTACCCCTAGTATTAGGGGAGGGTCAAGTGTGCCCGAGGTGTGTGGATGTAAATGTAACCATGGGATGGCCCGTGGCTTGTCGGGTCGGTGTGTGCCCCACCTGTCTGCGTCCTTGCTGCTCTGGTAGTGGGTGGCTGTATCGTACGATCGACCCCACCAACGCCTACCCGTTGGCTGCTTTGCTCCAACTGAATAGGTCAATTTCTCAATGTGCTACGGTACTGGCATGGGTACTCTACAAGATGAGTACAAAGATTTTCGGCAGGCATGAGGATCATCACACAGCTAGTAGATGTCAGAAACATGACAATAAATCACATAAAACAAGTGTCAGATTATATTGTACTTACTTGAGTAGGTTATTAGATATTTAAATCAAAGGGACCATTTATTAGCTGTCTGGGATTAATCTTTACCTGTTATATGTGTGTTACTAAATCTTTTTAAACGTGTATCTTCATTTAGTCAATAAAAATAACACCCACATAGATACTAGTAGTACCTATAATGCACATATAGATCTCTTGTGAAATAAATTTTTCTCATCAACAATACGCTATAAGAAAAGTCAAAACTGACAACAAATGGTTTTAGCTCAGTTTTTTACTGCGAATAATTAATCTGCTGTCACATTTGCATTCCAACTGTAATGCTACGTACTACCCGTACTGGTGTTTTACTACAAGTTTATTTTTAAAAAGAGAAGTAAAAATGTAGAGACATACCTTCACGAAACTTCATATTGATCTAGTGGGAAAAAAAAAGATACTCTATCCATTCCATGTCCATTCCATGATATAAGAATTTTTGTTATTGGAGGAATAGTAAGGACTTAAGTAAAATGTCTATGATACTCCTCAATTGCAAATCTCACGACTTAATTGAACGTGCTCTAAGCCCTCCAGGTCCTCTTGGATTTATACCCCCTTACAGGTAACCATGTGGCCTACACAGACTTAAGGATATCTTGAGCTGGATTGTATCTTCTAGTATGAAAAATAATCCTCGTTTTTTCTTAATTCTATTGTGTCTAGTAGGCCTCTCTCTCGGAATACGTGGTTATCGTATATATACGTGGTTATCGTATATACAATAGCGTATCCCTTACCGAGTATTATGACACATACTTAAAAGTTTTGAAATATAGATGCTCGCTGAAATGCATGGAAACATATAGAGAAGATGAGAATATTAATCGGATGTATTTGGTAATGTTAGATATATAGCCTACGCTCTTATAACAAACTCGAAACAAAAACTTTTCTATGTTATGGGGCAGACTGAGTACCTCAAGTCAAGGCAATTAAAGGAGATTTAACCCGGGATGAAGATATACAACCACAACTCCCTAAAATGGCAACTAGGAATCGAGTCAGACACAGCATGTACGTGGATAGTGGATACCACACGCCACCGCGGCCATTGAAACAATATTTAAATGTATAAGGGCATAATTGACTCACGTCCTAAATGTATTTTGCACTTGTCCTAAAGGTCATAGGTAAATTCAAAAATATAAGTGAGATCAATGCTCGTCGTTTGCAAAGCTATGGCAAAATTGTCTCTTTACAATGTGACAACTCATTCGATCTCACCCTCCACCTTTTCCTCTAAAAAAGGGTGTACATGTGAGGATGCTTAAATATAGATCATTAATTCTCATAATTAATCGAAAAACTTCCATGAGGTCAATTAAGCTATAATGGCTTACAACTAAGTATCACGTACTGATCACGTGGAAACGTGCGTGCAACCAATATATAGAATCGTCGCAACAGAAACACTAGCTAGTAGCCCGTACGGGAGAATGCTTCATTTGCTACTTGATCTCGATCATGACTCGATCGCTCCAAGGCAGGCATTAATGTCTAGCAATTATATGAGATGTATACATGCACGTCAGCACGTGCGTGGCTATGTAGTTATGTTTCATGATTTAGGCATTTGTAGTAGTCCCGTGGCTAGCTAGTTTGGTAGTAGATGAGAAGTAGTGCTTAATGTTTGTGGAGAGAAAAAAATGGATCAATGCAAGATGACATCTAGGTTAAACATTTGTGGCTTGTTCTCCATATCAAAATATAACTACTAGATTCAAATTTCTCTCGAAATATAACTACTTGCTCACCTAGCATTTCATCTTAAATTCTCAACCAATCACAACCTTACTCTATTTATTTTTCTCACATACATAATCTATTAACATTCATAACCATTTGTCATCGATAACCTTAACCTATATATTTAAAGGGCATAAATAATTGTATTTTGAGACGTATGTAGTAGCTACTATTATCATTACTTTGAAGTGAAGTGTTGTCACAATAAATTAAGATATAATGTTGATAGCTTTACTTTAAACACGTAGTTAAAATGAATTTGTAGTGATTCGTGTATTATTTTCTTGATGTACATCGCTATTTTTCATTTCGTTGCTTCAACTTTCATGGAAGCCTTGTGTTTGGACAATTTTCCTTTTGAGCCATGTTCTTTTAGGACATGTAAAATTTATTTGATAACACATTATCCTTATTTATTTTGTGTGTTTATTGGGATATTTGGAGAACGAAAGGAAAAAAAATGGCTAGAAACTTCAAAATAAAAAAGCCTGCTGCTGCCCCTTTTCATATTTTACCTCAAAACCTGTTGAAAGAGGACAAAAATTCAATCTATATTGACAGTGTGGTTACATAAGCTGGTAGAGTGGTAGTACTAACTTGGAGTGAGTTTTTGTTAGCCAGCGTACATGGGCCTTACTCGACAATATCAAAAAAGAAAGCACCCTGCCCGAAATAAAGCGCGAATGAAGCCTCCCGCGCGTATTTTTGGCGCGCGCACATGTACGCTTCCTTTTGTAAGCCTCCTGCCGTTCACTCACTGGTAGGTGGGGCCTACAGCGTTCACGCTTGCTTTGGTTGGTCGCCGAAGTTGACTTTTTTTTTTCCCCTCTCTCGGCTATCGCATTCACACGCTGTCAAAGAGGAAAATGAAAAAAAAGATCGATCGATGGATCATGGATATGGATTCGATCTTAACAGTGTGTATATTGTACGTACCTAGCTGGATCGAGTAGCTTAATTAGAACTAGAGGATGAGAAAGGTGTCGGAGAAATCGAGTTCAGAATATACGTGGTGTAGGAAAAAGAATCGATTGATCCGCTTGGTTAAACTACGGGGTGTCTGTTTCGCTGACGCTCAACATGGCAACACAGCGAGACAGCATCAGTATTTTTGTGCTACTTGCTCGATCGTGTCCCCTGGTCAATGGCTAATGCATGTCGGTGTGCATTTGTTATTTGCATACCATCTTTGTTGTGCAATCCTGCATATGCAGTCTTCGATCAATCGCCAGGGCCCAGGGCAGAGCAATCGCATTTTCGTCTTGTGTCCTGTTTTCTAGTAGTAGTAGGCTAGTATAGATGCTATTAAGCCTAGCGTGTCTGTTTACTACGAATCAAGATAAAACTATTGTTCATATTTTATAATATTAAGATATTTTTTAGATGTTTTTATAATATTAAGATATGTCACATCTGTGCACAACTTTTTATATTTATGAAAAAATAGATTAGCATATTTACGATTTCATATATATAATTACCATTTGAAACCATAGTGAAAACAATAGGATCGACTGATTGTGATCGAGCCATGGGGCATGAGATCGGGGACGTACGCTTAGTAGAGATGGAGACATAGCTCGTAGCCATACTAACTCTATCAACAAATATAAGTATTTAGGATTGAATGTGACACATTCAGTATCACGAATCTTCAACCAAAGCCTAGTTGACGAAGAACGTCTCAACATGATGGTTGGTGGGCAATGGTGTAAGCTTGTTGACTCGAAGGCAAGGCATGCATATGAAAGAATGCCGATGGCTCTCACGCAGGAATGAGACCGAGGTTCTTGGAGTTGTCCAAGACTTCAAGAGACGGATGCAACGACGTTGATAAGTCAACGACACTGGTTGGTTGAAAGGTGGCGGTTGGAACTTGAAAGGCTGAAAGAAGATGGGAGGGAACGTATGTGTCTGTTCGAACCTTACTTCATACATAAATACAATTAGCATCTTAAGTTTATATTTACAGACGATGTGAGTCGTCATAGCTAGAGTAGTTCATATCCATAGCAGGCCTGTATTACATATTTCCATTGTCCATTACCAAATCAGTGTTTATTGGTGTTATGAGAAATGAGAAAGGCCATATAATTAATTGAGCATTAGATATTTCAAACTTAAAATAGATTTATTTATTTTAAGAAACATTTTATAATAGAAGATTATATTAAGAAACATACAGTCTAACAACTTAAAAAGTGTGCTCCCACAAAATATGGAAGTAGCTTGGAATAGTTGAATCAAGCTACTACAATGGATTGCTGTAGGAGGACATGCGGCCTTGCCTATTTGGCATCTTACTGTGCACTGGACGCTCTGTTAGGTAACGTTGATTGCTTTAACGGTTTAACCCTGGTTGGTGTAAACCGTATAAGTTATTTCGGTTGAAATATCTAGCAAGTCGCTGTAAAATATATACTGCATCGATCGGGTATGACTTATGAGCCATGATAATGCAATGCATCAAGGTGAAAATATCTTGGCCACTTGTGCTTTCTTCTGCCACGTACTGCTACTACTTTGCGTTATGTGACGTTCGCTGTCTTTGATTGATAAACAAAATCTTAGTCGGAGTGGTTTGTTTGATGTTGGTTAGCTTAAAATTAGAGGGAGTAATTAAGTATACATTCATAATTACTTTTTAAGATTTTATCCATAATTATATTTCCCAGCGGAAAAATTTACGACACCGTACCTCACTATATTGCTTTTGTGCTCGGGCTGGTGATTGGTGTGAAACAGGCGCATCGAATTGAAGAGAGAGGCAGGCAGCGTTGGGATGCGGTGACGGTGGTAGTGGTGCCTGGCTGTCAGCGTCAGGAAAAAGACACGTGGGGCCCACCTGGCCTCTGATTCCTCGACACGTCCCCCGAGCCCATGTAGCCCACTGTTTCCATCCCTTTCCGCTGGCTGACACCACAGCCTGCGTGCCAACTTTTTTTTTCATAAATGTCAGGACGTAGTATTTGAAGAAATTAGATTCAATTTAAGTTAGATTGGCTAAATTTAAGAATTTCGATTTCTGCAGAAAGAATAATATCCCATCAAAGAACCAGCATTTTCATTTTTTTAAAAAAATGTTCACAGTGTGGTTACGAAAGTATGAAACACAGTTTATTATTGGTATGAACAGGGAACAATACTTTAAGAGCATTAATCATAAAAATTAATGTTCCTTTTTAATCTGTTCTTTTAACGGCAATGTGTACATATTTCACGACTACTTTTATTGCAGCTATATGGAATACTTGTACTACTACTAAAAATATTACAATAATCTTTTCACACACATCATATTCTAATACTCATAGTACTTCATGTTTTTGAAGTTTAACCGCATGTACTACGTCGCCTACTAATTTCTCTTAAGCAGGAAAAAAAAAACATACCCATTCCCAACTTATTTTATCCTAAAGTATACTCCAACTAGTAGAGAATACAAGTACTCCAACTAGTACACCCGTATGCCATTAAAGAATCACGAAAATACCCTCGAGGGGA
The DNA here is from genome assembly GCA_000325765.3 of Leersia perrieri. Lineage (NCBI taxonomy): Eukaryota > Viridiplantae > Streptophyta > Magnoliopsida > Poales > Poaceae > Leersia > Leersia perrieri. The sequence continues at coordinate 13,061,970 of CM002478.1, read as the reverse complement.
CACACCCGGATCCACCCCAACACGAATATTTATTGCACCTACCCCCTTGCCTGCAGGAACGAGACAGCCCAAGCCCAAAACCCAAGGCCCAATAACCCGGCCCATTTCCATCTCGGTGAAATAATTGCAGCTGCGGTAACCTCACCGGAAAACACACCCCCACACACACCATTTTCCCGGCTTAAAGTCGAGAGAAAGCAAGCTCACACAAATGCTCACTGAAACTGACGTCTCGCTGCTTAAATTCACCCAGTAAAAAAAAAAAATTAGAAGAGGGAGAGGAAGCGAGGAACAGGGAGGCGAGCTGCGGCGGCGGCGAATCGGAGGGGAATTCGAGCGGAGGCGGCGAATCCGGCGGGGAATTCGCGCGATTCGGGGCTGGGTTGAGCGGGCTCCGAGGCGAGCGCGACGCGGGAGGCGCCGCGGATGTGAAGATCTGGTCGTGGGGAGATGGTGACGGCGGAGGTGGAGGCTGCGGCGGCGGCGGCGGCGGGGGTTGGAGGAGGTGAGGGGGATGCGGCGATGGCTCGAGGTGAGCTGAGTTTTGGTGTGTGTGGGTG
>CM002478.1:13050783-13061405 GCA_000325765.3 Leersia perrieri | reverse complement strand
AGGAGGAGGAGGAGGAGGAGGAGGAGGGGAGGATGCGCTGTTCACGGAGCTGTGGAGCGCGTGCGCGGGGCCGCTGGTGACGGTGCCGAGGGTGGGGGAGAAGGTGTTCTACTTCCCGCAGGGGCACATCGAGCAGGTGAGGAGAAGGAGAGCAGAGCTCGCCGCCCTTTTCGCCTCCGATTTGGCTTTAGAAACTTCCATTTCGATTTCTTCTCTGCGCTGTTCTTTCACGCTGTTTGATTTGAGTTTTTCTTCTCTCTCTTAGTGTCTATTGTGATCGGAGCGTGTGTTTTCTGTTTTGAAGTCTGTTTTTTTCTACACTTGTTTGTAGTACGTTTGTTCGTGTGTTGAGTTTTAGAGATTTTGGTGCTCCTTTTTGCGAGGGAAGGAAATCTTAGGGCATGTTTGTGAGGGGGGAATTTCCGCGTCTCTTTGGCGAATTTCGTTGCCGGGAGTTTGTATCGTGAAATTCGAGAAATTCTGGGTTTTTTTAGCATTTGCTAAGCATTTTTGGGTACCGAATTCTGCGGGGTTTACACTTCCGCCTCTCTAAATTCGAAATCTGGTTGATATTTTTCTATACCGTTTGGAATTCTCAGGCTCGGGCTAAATTTTCGCACCAATTCGAATTCTTAGTGTGGTCTCAGGTGACCTCTCGCCTCTGCCACTCGGAACTCTCGATTGGTCCATTTCCGAGTGGAATTTGTGTAGGTTTTGTGCTGGATCGCTTAGTGCTTATCATTCCCTATTCTTCTACTTGGCTGAATTTTGAGGTTCTCAAGCTTATACCCAAATCCTTGCATGTTATGCGGCGATTTTAGACCGAGTTGTTTCACTTGGCTTGCGGAATTTCGTTTCTTGGATGGTACAATTCGGAAGTCTGTGTAAACTTCGTAAAGAATTTGGGATTTTCATGTTTGTAGTGATTATTTGTTCTTCCTGCCTTCTTGCCATGCATTTTTCTTGGTTGGAGTGTTTCGGTAGCTGATTTCGGAGTTCTTTGCCTCTGTCCATTTTCAGGTGGAGGCGTCGACCAACCAAGTAAGCGAGCAACGGATGCAACTGTATAATCTCCCATGGAAGATCCCGTGTGAGGTTATGAATGTCGAGCTGAAGGTACATGCTTTTTGTTTATTGTTAATTTTGAGAGCCTTAATTTTTGGTAATGTGTGCTTGACACATGGCTCTGTTTGTAGGCCGAGCCAGACACCGACGAGGTTTATGCTCAGCTCACTCTGCTTCCTGAATCGAAGGTAAAAAATGTCTCCACTTTGTACATTGTCGCTGCTTCATAGTGTGATAAATAAAGGTTTATAGCGTTTTGAACTTAAAACTTGTATTTGCTGGTTTTGGTGTAGCAACAAGAAGAGAATGGCTGTACTGAGGAAGAGGCGCCTACTGCTCCAGCTACGCATGTTAGGCCACGAGTGCACTCATTCTGCAAGACATTGACTGCCTCAGACACAAGCACACATGGTGGCTTCTCGGTGCTGCGACGCCATGCGGATGAATGCCTCCCACCATTGGTTAGTCCCACTGGATCTTTGACTTGATGTTGTTTTCAGTGATGTACTTGTAGGTGTCTTACTAGGATGCTTGAGTTGTACTTGTAGTGATGATCTTTGCCTTGGCTTCTTGATCAGGATATGAGCCGCCAGCCTCCAACACAGGAATTGGTGGCCAAGGATTTGCATGGTGTGGAATGGCGCTTTCGCCATATATTTAGAGGTGATTACTCTTCAACTTCATAGTTATTTTACTATTTCTTGGATGTGATATGTGCACTGCTCTTTGCTCACAAACACAGGTTTCCATGATACCATGACTCGGCATCTTTACACCGGTCTTTGATTGATTGCACAGTGTAAAAACAGTTCTTGCATTGCATGTGTAACTAGCCCCTTGATCTATAGTATTGGTTTAAATGCATTTTCTGTTACTATACATAATTACATATCCCATTTTACCTCTTGATGGCTTTATTAGAGGGACCAGCTTGTGCCTCTCACAATTCTTGTGCATGGCCCTACGCTTGCTGGAGACTAAAATTACAATTAGAAGACTAAATAATTCTAAATAACAATTAGAAGACTAATTGTGTTGGTTGATGCTGCACCTGTTGTCTTTATTTTCTTAGGGGAAGTAGTTTATGCCTCCATATGCCCTTGTGGTGTAAGAGTTGTGTGAATTAACACTTAGGATAGAATTAAGTTGTTAATTGTTATTTAAACTCATCTTGAGCTACATTTTTGTAATCAACATCAGGTCAACCACGAAGACACCTTTTGCAGAGTGGCTGGAGTGTGTTTGTTAGTGCCAAACGACTAGTTGCTGGGGATGCATTTATCTTTCTCAGGTTTGACGATTTGACACAGTGATTACGTTGTGTTATTCCCTTCTACGGTTCTACTCTGCTTTACGCTGTACCACTTAATAAATATCTCCCTATATGATTCTCAGAGGTGAGAATGGGGAACTGCGTGTTGGAGTCAGGCGTGCAATGAGGCAGCAAACCAATGTCCCGTCTTCAGTGATATCAAGCCACAGCATGCATCTTGGTGTTCTTGCCACAGCATGGCATGCTGTTAACACCGGAACCATGTTTACTGTGTACTACAAGCCTAGGTTTGTTGTAAAGTCTTTCTGGATTTTATGCACACGGTTCTGTTAATGTACTTTATGAGCTCTGTCTGTTTATTTGTCACCTGAATTCTGAACTGAGCTATGTTTAGCGCTTTGTTTGATAGAGTTAACTCTGAAATATTCTCATTGTTCTTCAGGACAAGTCCAGCCGAGTTTGTGGTCCCTTATGATCGCTATATGGAATCACTCAAACGTAATTACTCAATTGGTATGAGATTTAAGATGAGATTTGAAGGTGAAGAAGCTCCAGAGCAAAGGTAAACAGTTGGGTATGCATTCTACTTAAACAGGTGATTCCTTTTTACATGAAGCAACTGATTAATCTTTAATGCTCATATGCATTAGATTTACTGGAACTATTGTTGGAATGGGGGATTCTGATCCAGCTGGTTGGCCTGAATCAAAATGGCGATCCCTTAAGGTTTCTTTCTTTCTTTCTTTTCTTTCCATCTGAGTAACATTCGTTTTCTGAGCACTTTCTTCTTACATGCTTTTGTGTTACTTAGGTGAGATGGGATGAAGCTTCTTCCATCCCTCGTCCTGAAAGAGTTTCTCCCTGGCAAATAGAACCTGCTGTAAATCCTCCTCCTATCAACCCGCTTCCAGTACCAAGAACCAAGAGGCTTCGTCCGAATGTTACTGCTTCCCCACCTGACCCTTCTGCTGTAGCAAAAGAAGGTTAGACCTTCTCATCGATATGGAGTTTGTAGGATAACTTTGTTGTCTTTTCTAATACATGTTCCTTTCCTCAATCTAGCTGCTCCCAAAGTTACAGTCGAATCTGAACCAAATGGCATGCAAAGGGCCTTCCAGACACAAGAGAATGCAGCCCCAAAAGGTAGTTTCGGTAACAGCAGCGAGTTAGACACTGCTCAGAAGTCTGTCATGCGTTCCTCTGGATTTGATCGTGAGAAAAATAACATCTCTACTCAGAGAAAGCTAGGCTCAGATGGTTGGATGCAGATGAACAGGCCTGAAAATTACAGTGAGATGCTATCCGGATTTCAGCCACCTAAAGATGTACAAACTCCACAGGGTTTCTGTTCTTTACCAGACCAGATTACACCAGGTCATTCTAACTTCTGGCACACGGTAAATGCTCAGTATCAAGATCAACAGGGTAATCACAATATGTTCCCCAGCTCATGGTCCTTTATGCCTCCAAACACTGGCCTTGGGTTAAACAAACAGAACTATTCAATGATTCAAGAAGTCGGTGGGCTGTCTCAAAGGGCTATGAATACAAAGTTTGGGAATGGAGTTTATGCTGCACAACCAGGACGAGGTATTGAGCAGTACTCAGGGGCCTGGTTTGGCCATATGATACCAAGTTCTCACATGGATGACACACAGCCACGCCTGATCAAGCCTAAACCTTTGGTTGTTGCCCATGGTGATGTGCAGAAAGCGAAAGGTGCTTCGTGCAAGCTATTCGGGATTCACCTTGACAGCCCAGTGAAATCTGAACTGCTGAAATCTCCATCAAGTGTTGTATATGATGGGACACCACAAACCCCAGGTGTTGAATGGCGTCGACAAGATGTAAATGAAGTAGAGAAATGTTCTGATCCTTCCAAGACTCTGAAGTCACTTGATGCTCCACAAGCGGATTCTGTTCCTGAGAAGCCCCTTTCTTGTCAACAAGCTTCACGAAACATGCCATGCAAATCACAAGGTGGATCAACTAGAAGCTGCAAGAAGGTAAAACTTCTTATTCTTCTTGGACTTGTTTCCACTTCTTAATCTCCAAGTTCACCAATATGCTACAACCTGCCATTCTTGTGAACGGTTTTCAAATAATTCTCTGATTATTTATCTTCCCCTGCTGGATATGCCCAATGAGATTAATTTTGAAGCACCGATGGTTATATTCACATTTCAAAGGACCAAGCCAACAAATTTGCCATGCTTACACAGTACCTTTATACGTTGTCCCTGTTGTAAATCATCTTTATTGATGAAACTACACATTTCCAGGTCCACAAGCAAGGCATTGCACTTGGAAGGTCTGTGGACCTTACAAAGTTTGATGGCTATGAGGGGTTGATTGCTGAGCTGGATGACATGTTTGACTTCACCGGTGAACTGAAGGGTCCTAACAAGGAATGGATGGTCGTCTACACTGACAATGAAGGTGACATGATGCTGGTTGGCGATGATCCCTGGATGTGAGTTAGCTCCTTAATGCTTTCCTCATTCGCTCATCTGATTTAATGACATCACAAATGCTGAATGCATAAGAATATCATTCTTGAACAGTGAATTCTGCGATATGGTTCACAAGATCTTCATCTACACAAGAGAAGAGGTCCAGCGGATGAATCCAGGAACCCTGAACTCAAGATCAGAAGACAGTCATGCTAATTCAGTGGAGAGGGGCTCGGTTGCTAGAGAAATGCGAGGCTGCGTGTCCACCTCGTCTCTTAATTCTGAGAACTGCTAATGCCTTCCCATCCGGTAACGCGAGTTGCTTCATTAGTGTCACTTGGCAGGTCTTTTGGAGTAACAAGGGAGACAAGAACGTGATGCATTGTTATAGGAAAATGCATTTCGTAGTGGAGTTAATGCCTTCCCTTTTCTTTAATGTATTGGATAAGCCCAAAGTACCCTATTTGTAGATGGTGCTTGTCTTGGTGGTCAAGTTGCACTCTTATTTGCTGCAGTTTTGGTTTTTATTTTGGTGAGGTAAGTTGTCAGCCGCCAGTCCTACCATATAATGTTGTATGAGTAGAAAGTAAGCTCAGCCCTCCCACCTGCACTTCTCTCACTTAGCACTAAGCTTCATTGTAAATAGCCCCTGTTTAATTCAGTCTAATATATTATCTACCTTGACTGACATTCCTGTGTTCATCTTGCTAAAATATAGCCTGGTAGATTTGCAGTCTTATTTAAAATGTATACGAGATTTTTCTTTCATGTTTGCTCCAGTCCATCTAGATAGAATTGGTAAACCTGACCGGCAGTGCTGGGCTGATCATGCTATCTTGCAACCCAAGGTTGTGTCTTTGTTTTGTCAGTCGTTAGCATCACGGTGAATCGTTGAGGTATCATGACATTGTGATCCTGAAGGTATGGTGGAGATTCTGGTCAGCAACTTTGATGATATGAATGTTTGTTGGTTGGCAACTTGGCATGAGTATGATGGGTCCCCTGGAGAAAAACTTGTGTGTTGATTTTGTTGGTTTGGTGAGAGGCAGCTACTTTGTTTGAAAGGCATCCACTCTGAAGGATGAAAGGCAGGGCATGCAGGCATGGCGATGACCTTTTCGCAGTTGGTGCGCGTATTAAGCGCCTACCTCCATTGACCCATGGTGTCATCCACACGATGACACGCTGCTGCCCTTTGTCAATGGTTGGCAGCATCACCAATTCACCATCACTAGCTCTCTCACTCACTGAGCTTGAGCCTTGTGCTGTGACACTTGAAGTGTCACACTTCTATGTACCTACTATAAATGTCTATGCACGAGGGTTCATATTTTCAACGAAATCCGGTCGGTTTCAAGGCTGGAAGAAAATAGATTTCGAGTAAAACTTTGAATGAATTTTGAGACAAAACAGTAAATTTGATAGAATTTTATCGAAAACATTTGTTTTGGCGGTTTTACAGCGGAATCGGTATTTCACTTGGAATCGGAAAGGTTAAAATGAGATCCTCTAACTTTATATTTTTACAATGACTCTGTGGTTGATACGTGGGTCATATCGCTCATTGGTCCATAGTGGCTTTGTTTTTGCTTGTACCAACACGGGAGAGTTTTGGTTGGCCTGGACGAGTCGACCAGGCAACCTGGCTGTGCACGAAACGGTGGATAGATGGAAGAGGACGAGGACGCGTGACGAGTAGATGCCGGGAATGTGCACGTAACATCCATTCGGTCGGTCCGGTTGGTCGCTGGCTTGACCCAATCGGATTAAGCCGAGCCGACGTGTTTAGTTGCCTCTTGATCTCGACGTGTCGTCCAGTCGTCCTTAGTACCTTTTTTTCTTCTAGTGGTCGACCATGGTGTCAATTGGTAGGGTGACTAGGAGGAGAGAAGAGACAGGGAACAACTGAAGAGTTTGGATATACTTGATCTCCGTAATACTGAGGGCCAAAAATATCATATTAATGTTTGGACACACGTTTAAATTATTAAATATAGACTAATAACAAAACAAATTATATATTCAGACTGTACACGAATTTTTTTTAGCCTAATTAATCCGTCATTAGCATATGTTGGTTACTGTAGCACTTATGACTAATCATTACGTAATTAGGCTTAAAAGATTTGTCTCGCGATTTACGTTCAAATGGTGCAATTAGTTTTTTTCGTCCACATTTAGTGCTCCATACATTTGTCCAAACATTTGATGTGACGGAAAATTTAGAAGTTTGAAGTGGGAACTAAACAAGGCTAAGTGAGTTCAATTGGTGGAATGGAACAGGGGTACAGTATACACAGTACAGGGCACATCTGCATCACACGTTGTTGCAAGGCCTGTGGCTGAAGTGATATACAGTGAGTGTATATTATACCAGTAGCTCTGATATATCTTTTTGTATCTATCTAACCAGAAATCAATGTTCACAGCATACTGAATATTACTGAATATGTAATAATAGAAGGTGATAACACACAGCATGACAAATTTTCTGAAGATAAAGGAATAAAGAGGAAAAATCGGATGATTTTTGATGCAATAGTTATATCCACATATTTGGAACGTACAGAAGAGAGTTGAACTGCTGCATTTTTAACAGGATTATTATGATCATCAATGGATAGAAGGCAAAAGGACAAGAGGATGCCGATAGTGGAGGTTGGCAGAAACAGACTTAAGTCCAGCGGTTTAGCTTAGGATTTGGTTGCCGCGCTTTTTCCTTATCTTCAGAGTTCAGACTGATGTGGACCTTAGTTGATATCAATGCAAGATAGAGCCCCTGCCCTATTTTTCAAAAAAAAAAAAAACCCATAAATCTTCCATACTTCTCGTACTTGTTCACCTAAATGCTAAGCTATTTACAAGAAAGACAGGCATGCATGTCTTACAAGTGAACTGCAGATATTCTTTCATCCGCATAGCAGGCATTTTTGTGCTGAAACTGGGGCAGTTACATAACTTACATGTTAAGACGGGGGTGGATATACTAGAACACCAGAAACCTTGCAAGTGAGAGATCACCTGCTACTCTGCTGCCACAGCTTCGCCGTGTCCACCTGTCCTGATAGTAGGTAGAAGCAAATTTGTGCCAACTCAAAACATCACTCAGTTTTAGCTAGCTGGCAACAGTTTGCTGCATTTATGTTACTCCCTGCGTTTCAAATTATCTGTTACTTTATATTTATCCTAAGTCAAACGTTTTAAACTTTGCCACTAATTCCTAAAAGCTCATATAGCTTGATATCAGATTATTTATTTTTTTAATTCACCGTGAGAAGTCCTTTATTCATAATATATAATTAACATAATATTAAAAATATACATAATTCTAAAAATTAACGATTAAATATAGACATATTTGACTTAGAACAAACCCAAAGCAACAAGTATTTAAAACAGAGATACTGCCTCCACCCAACATATAACTATCTTAGACCGAACGTCATATTTTCTAGTCCAATGTATGTGGACTGAGCTTCTATCAAATACACCGAACTAGGAAATGTCCCATTATATTTAAGGTAGCTAAATTTTAGGACAGAGATAGTAGTAGCCAAGGTTGGCTACTGTAGATTAAATTGATCTAATCATCTTAATCTGCTTAGCCTATAGATCACCCTAATTGCGGAATACATCACTGACTGTTGTTTGAAGCAACAGGAATTTTGCTCGGTGTAGTTTTCGGAGGGGATGAAGAGGTGGCCGTGTCTTAAACTGCTTCGGAAGTAGTCGATGTAGATGAAGCAGAACGCAAAGGTTGGGAAAGATGTTCTCGGTCTGGATGGCTACACCCTTTAGGCCACCACTTGCACTGCACTAACCGACGACGGGAAAGATTGCCGTACGTTCTCCCTCCAGCGTGTTTAGAGATCAGGTTATTGAAAGAGTATCGGGGAGAGGATTGTGAGAACAAGTGATTTTTGTTTCACTGCCAATCTCCCCTTTTTATTTTGCACTGTGAGAGAGATCGTGGGAAATCCGAATAAATGGGAAGTTATTCGCACTACCGATCACTGCACGTTTTGTTAGGAAAGTAATAGCGAATTTTATCACTTTAATCCTGTAGACAACGGGTGGAAACGGCTACGGGATTTTCTCCGGTTTTCATAACGAGAGATTTCCCAACAGCTACCATATATATTTCCGTAGCTCTCAGCTATCACGTGGCATCTTCTTTCTACCTAGATTTTGCCAAAAAAATAAACACCATCCGTGTTTGTAGGTTGCCACCAAGGTTTAACAAAGCTGTCCGCCCATGGCTCATCGAAAACGGACCTTGAGTGCTTTTTGTTGGATTTACCATTGAAATTTGGTCAAATTTTGTTAGAGAAATAAATCTCACTTCAAATTTTGTGAATATGACCATTCAAGTCGAGCCAGCTTAAAATCTCAAAATTTCATGAAATCTAGTTGTTTTTTTTTCACGAGTTTAGTGAACTTACCGCAGACATATTTTCTACTAACACCGTTTTTTTTTAGGTTTTTACTACGGCATGCGACATCGCTGTCGTTGACGGGGTAGGTGTGACGCCGCAGAATAATTAGAGGGGAAAAAGAAAACGAAAAAAAAGGAACAAAAGCCCAAAGGAGTTGGGCTAGGCACATGCGACCAGTGTAGTAGCAGCAGTAGCAGCTTGCTAGTAGTGCAGTGCAGCAGCAGCTGGCCTTTGTGCTTTGGCCCATGCAGCGAAAGAAACGGCAGTAGCACAGCAGCTCAGCTCGGCAGCAGCAGCAGCACTTGTTAGTCCCAACCACCTCGGTGTTTTGAAGAGAGAGAGAGTAGCTTATAAGAGAGAATTTCGGTTAAACCAACTCTCAATTAACCGTTTTTTATAAACTGAAAATGATAATGCAAATGAATATATTTATAGGTGTGGTTTAACTGGATTACCCAGAACCTAGTTGTTACAGTAGGTTGATTCAAATACACATGCGTCAGGATGAAAAGGCTAGCTCTCTCCCACCCACAGCACAAGAAAAAGAAGACTGGCCATCCACCTGTTCCGTTTCTTCCTTCATTACACCTATAGAACGGAGCTGTTCGAATGGCCTCTTCTTCCTCCATCACACAGCGATGCACCACCGTCACAAGACGACCAACAGTCCATATAGCAGGTGCTCGCCGGAGAGACTCGCCAGAGGGGATGGCGAGAGGCTCGCTGGAGGGGACGATAAGGGGCAATGCCAAAGTGCCTAGCCACCTAGGTATCAAATCTGGTGTTCCATCCGTGCAATGCCCATTGGTGCTGCGGTCTTTCTCTTCACTGGCGTTGTATGAGAAGGTAACAAATTACGCGCTTTGTCAGAGAAGCACATTTCATCGATATCAAGCTATACCGAGGTATCGACTTATCAGTGTCCGTAGGTACCAGCTCACCGGGGTCCCCATGCCTCGTTTGAGTTGCCTATGTTTTCAGAACCGTGCGTCCTCGCCGTTGCCACCAGATGTGCCGTCTCCGATTCGTTGTCAGTGGATCTAGCCCTCACAAGACATTCGCCATCTCCTTCCTGCCATGGCTGTCGGCGTCGTCCCCTCACTTTGCATCTCGTCCGCTGCTCTAGCTAGACCATTGACACGAGGGGTGGTGTGATGACGAGCATGTCGACACGGGAGACGTGTGAGGGGAGGGGGATAGGGTAGGGGAAGACAGGAGGAGGAGGAGAACCGAGGGGGAGGGGACGAGCAGTGACGAAAGGGTCTGTTGAAACAGACCCCTACTTTGTAGTTTTTCACTGGCTATTTTCGTGATATGGAGCTGGCCCATTGCGACTTAGTAGAGGTAAAAGGGAACCCTTTTTGGTTTCCCCCCGCGTCGCTCTTCCCACAGGCG
>CM002478.1:13014373-13050683 GCA_000325765.3 Leersia perrieri | reverse complement strand
ATCCACGGCGTCGGGCGTCGCCGGCGCGGATCCACGGCGCCGGGACAGCGTTGCTGGTGCGGGTCTTTGGTTTGGGCTGTTGGCTAGTGCTGGGGGACGGCCCAGTAGCGGTGGATGGCGGCGGCGGTTGCCTGCTGTGGTGGCGGCGGCGCGACGGCGTTGACTGCCAGATCTGGGGCATCGGGGGGATTGGTGGTCTTCGCCGGCGCGGATCTATTGCAGGGGCGTCCGGAGCTTCGCTTGCGGACGGTGGTGGCTTCAGCCGTTGTAGGTGGCGCCGGCTGTGCTTCGGTGTCTCCCGACGGTGGCTGGCGGGACACTGGCCGTAGCTTCTTCTCCTTGCTTGCTGCCGGCGTTTATTGGTGTGCAGGTACAGGTACAGGTATAGGTATAGGTGGTGACAACATGGAGTGGCTACCATCGAAGACGAGGCGACATGATAGTTCTTGGGTGAAAACCTTGCTCGGCTCGCCGATCTAGCAACGATGACGCCCTCGGGTGCCATTAATCTTGTTGGAGATGTTGCTACAGGAATCTACTTCCTTCGCCTTTAGAAACTCTCCGGGTGAAAACCTAGATCCTTCGGGATCAAACGTTGAAGCTTCTTGAAGTCTATGTCTTAGGAGTCTCCTTTTTAGACCGTTATTTTTAGCGTGTTTATGTCTGTGTGGTTAGTGCTCCATGTTTTGTCTGGGTTTTCGCCGGTTTTCCCTAATTAACAGGTCGTTGTAAGGTTTTTGGATCCGGTTTCTCTTATAAACTAGATTAATTCTCTTCTAATAGTGAATCGCAGGAGCTCCCTGCCCTCTTTGAGGTTTCCTCAAAAAAAAAAGAGAACCCTTTTTTCTTATTGCATTTTGGCACAAGCTGATCCATACCTTTTCTTCTAATGGTCGACCTTTGACCATGGTGTCAATTGCAAGATGACAAGGAGAAGAGAAGAAAGAACCAAAAAGTTGGATATAGGGTTTTGTTGTGGTTTTAGAACTTGTTTGGATCCAGTGACTTTTTTTTAGTTCAGTCATATCGGAGGTTTGAATGTCAATTAAGAGTATTGAATATAGACTGATAATAAAACAAATTACATAAATGAAGGTTATTTCACGAGACAATTTTTTTAAGCCTAATTAATCCACGATTAGTAAATGTTTACTGTAGCATCACATTCGCTAATCATGGACCGATTAGGCTCAATAGATTCGTCTCGCGAAATAGTCCAAAGTTATGGATGGGTTTTATTAATAATCTATGTTTAATATTTCTAATTAGTGGTCAAACATTCGATGTGACAGAGACTTTAAAAAAGTTGATGGAAAATTTTTCATAGATTCAAATCCTTCAAATTTTCTATGATTTTTCTACAAATCAAAGGGCCTTATAAACTGGGTCATTTCTTTTTCTTCTTAACATAAAAAGTAGGAACTATTTCCTCGGTTTCCAAAACAAGATATACTTGATCTCTGCGAGTAAGCCTCCGTTGGTGGAACAGCCGCCGCACATCTGCATCAGACTTGTTACACTCTGAGAGGCTGAAGATAAATAAATACAGTGTATACCAGTAGCTCTGGCAATGTTTTATCCGTGTAACTAGAAATCTATCAATGCTGAAAGAAAGAACACTGAATTGGTAATACAAGGGTGATCGTTAAACAGAATTTCAGAAAAGAAAGAATCATGGAGGAAGCTTTGGATGATTTTTTGATGCAATAATTTACCCAAATGTAAAATGTTGGACGTAGCGTAGGAAAAGAGTGAAATTGCCGCATTTTTGAAATTATGAGTAAAAGGCAAAAATACAAGACAGTCAGAGAGAGGATGCCTCTATAGTGGACTGCAGTCCAGCGGTCTAGCTGCGCTGCGCTTTTTCTTATCTTCGGACAGACGTGAACCTTAGTTGATATATTACTATGGTCTTCATTTAACCTATTTTTCAAAAATTAAACTTTTTATCTTTATATCCATACTGAATTCTCGTACTCGTTCACCTAAATGTTAAGCTGTTAAAGAAAGACCTAAGACATGCATGTAAAAAATGCAGATATTCTCTTTCTTCCGCATAGCAGGTCTACTATTTTTGTGCTGAAGTTGAAGCTAGCTGTTACATGCAAAGACGGTTGCTATACTGCTGTCACTAGTCCTCAGTATCCACCTGTAACATGACAGCAGCAGAAGCAAATTTGTGCTAACTCAAAGCACCACTCAATTTTAGCTAGTTGGCAATAGTTTGCTATATTTATGTTACCCATGTTTTGGTGGTACTGTACCACATACTACGTACTTCCCTTTTCTCTCAGTGCCTCATTGTCATATGTCATAGTTTTTCTACCTAAATTCTGCCAAAAAAAATATTGGTCTCGCTAGGTTGCCGTCAGGGTTTAACGAAAGAGAACGACTTTTCAACAGGATACCATTCGGAACGTGATTGGATCTAAAACTAGTTTCAGTCTAAAAACCCACTGCTCTGGTTTTAAGCTAACCAACGTCAAACAAAGAAAATTAGAGGGAGTAGGTTACAACATATCCTGTTTTGTAGTATTTTTATTAACGAAACCATTCACCAAGAAAAAACGAAACCATGAGCCGTCTTCTTGGTTTTAAGAAAAAAATTGTTAAAAAAACTTGAAATTCAGTTTAGTTTGTTTCTTTTTTAAATTTGACAAGTCAGCTCAAAACCTTGGGGGAGTTTTCATAGTTCCATGTGTCCTGTGAACTTTGCCGCAAAACGGTGGCAACACTCGGTACTTACTGTACTGCAGACTGGCAACCAACACCAACACACGCAGTTCAGTCCAGTTCAGTTGTTGGAGGTTCTTTTTTTACCGCGCCACGCGACTGTCGCCGTCGCCATCGCCGACGCCGTCGGCAGGTAGATCCAGCTGCACATGCGCCGGAGTGACTGCGCCTCTGACACCGCACGCGCCGCCGAGAATTCTCTCTCTCTTCCGCGAAGCACGCGCACAGGAAGGGAGTGAACCGCGTTCAATGCGTTCGTCGAGGGAGGACGGACGGACGGCAGATCGATCGGGAATCCTTCACTGCGCGCCTGCCTGCGCCGTCGCAGGCTCATGATTGATTGGGTTCGCCGTCCGGCCGGTCCCGGCGATCGGCGGCGCCGTTGTTGCAGAGCGGAGTAATGCTCGGTCCGTTGTCTCTCTGAACTGGATTCAGTCCGAGAAATTGTTCTCTGAAATTGCCTGCGTTCCTGACAACGATTCTTGGTGTCATTCATGGTCCGTACCTTCTCTGAAGTGTGACGATTTGGTTGGGTGGGTTAGAACTCAGAAACCAAAATCCAGTTCAGAAATTGGTGTATCCAAGGAACTGTGAGATAATTTTGTTATGCACTTGTACTGAACTTTTAAATTTTTGAAAAGTTGGTGAAAACTCTCACTGGAAAACATGAAAACCAACTCGGTTTCATGGTCAGTACCATCTCTCAGTTCTTGCTTTCCTGACAAAACCTGGTTCTCTGAAATTGCATTCCTGACAACAATTCTTGCTTTCATGGTCAGTACCTTCTCTCAGTTCGCTGAAGTTTGGTGAGTCAGAAACCACAATCAAGCTCAGAAATTTCTGGATGCAAGGAATTATGAAATAATTTTGTTGCACTGACTGGCGTACTGAACATTCTTTTTACTACTCGTGCTTAAGGATGAAGGCAGAATTGTACTGAAAATAAGCACTGGAAAACATCAAAGCCAAACTTGGCTGGTTTTCAGAAACCTTGAGCAGGATGCAACTTACCACCATTCTAGTTTCTGCATTTCAGGGTATTTAAAAACAAAGTAACAAATGATTTTATTTTCAGAGAGAACAGTAATAGATGTTTTACTCCAACAAAGCCAGCTCAGCTGGTTTTCAGGAACATTGGGCAGCATGCAACTTACCACTGTTCTTGTGTCTGCATTTCTGTGTATTCAAAAGACAGTACCAACTGATTTTTTCGAAAGAGAACAGTAACAGATGTGTTTACCACAACAAAATCTGTCAGTTTCTTTCACACCCAGCTTTTATTAGAAAACAGCCAAATCCAGCACTGCTAATGGCTGGCTGCAGTGAAGACGTTCTTGGTCCAGTACAATTCAAGGACCACTCTGCCTGCCCCCTTCCAAAAACTGTCCTGAATATCTCAACCTGTTACTCCACATTATACAGTAACAGCTTTAGGCTTTTACAAACCCAACAAGCAGCACAAGCCACAAAAAACGTATGGCGAGCATAATATGCAAGGAAAATGATGATGAATTGATGATCCTATATGCCTGTTAACCGATAGAAATTCTTCAGACTTACACACAAGACGAAACGAGAAGTAAAAAAAGGCACAAAGGTTTCAACACAATGTTAAAAGCACCAAGAGACGACTACTGACATTATTCTTTTGGACTCTAAGTACTGGAAGATAAACTGGTTCATCAAGCCCTGAGCAGGTCTAAACCTATCAAAAGAGGAAGTTTCTTTCTGTCGAAAACGCCACGCAACACGGAGATACCGGTACTTGTCAAATTCCTGAGCTGCACTGTTTTTTGGAGTTGATTGCGCTCCTCTGTCCTTTTGGAGTTGATTGAGTTCTCCTGGATTAGATCATGGTATGGAACCCGGCAGACTGCAGCAGAACGGCCTTGATTTCTTCAGGCAGCAGCCCAGGACCATCCTTGCATTGCTGCAGTGGAGAAGACATTGAGTGAGCAATTGTCAGTTGTAAATGAGTTTCAGTATCACCTACAATATCAGTATCCTCCAGGACAATATGTTGAAATGCTAGTTTCTGAAAACGAGTATACAAATTTAATATGCATTTACCTCAGCCTTAAAAATATCCAAGGTAAAGCCATTGAAGCAACTGATTACAGCTTGCTGGACATCGAGACCAAGGCCTTCGACGGCCCTCATGGCTGAAAGCAGTAGACCGGGCTTCCGAGCGCAGAACATGTGGATATTGACAGCCCGACCTTCCCTCAGCCTAACCTCAACCTGTTGCAAGAGTAGAAAAATGTCAGAAAGTGTATCAAATGCTTCATCAGGTTGGCAGTAGTTGGAAAAACTGGTGCAGAAATAAATCACATTGCACAATTGAGATTCTACTGCTTATTAACCGCATAATTATATCGATGACAAAGCAATTATCTAGGGATGCAGGGTATCTCATCTGAAAGGAGCTACTCATGGTGATTGGTGAAATTCATTCAGAGATAGGAGGTACTGACCCTTGGCTGCTGATTAGTGGGGCTTGGCAGTGCACTTGGGCAAATCTCTTCCTTGATGCGGGATGGCAATGTGGGCAGCGTCGGCGTCAGGGGATGGAAGCTTGTGGGTGTTGGAGGCAGTGAGGATGTGGCCGGGGACGACTCGAGTTCATTCTGAAGATCGTTGATCTTCTGCAGCAGCTCCTTCAGGTACTCAATTGCGTCGCCAAGAATGGAAGCCCTGTCCATCTACCAATTGCAAATACATATAATCATCTTATTGCCCATTTACAAGTAGAATGGATCACTATAGAAATATAGAATTGCTTTCATGTGATGAGATTAGTACCAACAAGATCAAAGATGAAAAGAAAGTATATTAGTAAGAAACAGATAACTGATGATGCAGTGCAGTATAACTCATTCTGTCCCACTGCCTCAACACAAAGAAAAAGAAAATAAAAAAAGGAAACATTTTTAAACAACAAACGTTAAAAGATTCTCAGCATTAAAACTAAATGGCAGCAGTAGAGATGTAGGGCAAGTATTTTTATTGTTTTTCTGCATTCTGTCTACAATTATACTTGATTGACTGGAAACTGAACAGGAGGCAGCAGACACAGGTATCGTGACAGTGTGACACAGGCAGTGACAGTGTGATGGACAGTAAAAATTCCCATGTACTAGTACAGCCTATGAACAGAAGTCACATTTAATTCTTGTAACCAGCAACGACTACAAATTAAAGTCATTCTATCTACTTACCGAAGACAATCTAATTACCTCACAGAACATGAACATGGAACTAGAACCCAGAATTTCTGTAAAGGAAACAGAATATTCCCAAAGCCCGTGGGTATCCACAATTTGACATGAACAATCGCAACAAAAATGCATGTCATAGACTATAACAGCTAGTTCACCAAACCATGCAAAAGTCCAGAAATTGAAATCAGAAGTAAAACATAGCACATATACATGACATGCAACAACATTGGCAGCAATCAAACCATTGAATTCCCCCCTTTCCATCCATCATTACCAACAAAACACACAAAATTCACCAAAATCAATCCTTTTGAATCAACATGACAGCCTAACAGAAGCATCATCATCCTTTAAACCTACACAACCCAATCACAAGCAAGAACAAAGTACTGCATTATTGCAAGAGTTAAAGAGTAAGAGACAGAATTAATTCTCTCACCTTGCTGATCTTGGGCACGACGGAACGCAGCATGTAGAGCCTGTCGTTGAGCTTCTTCCGGCGGCGGCGCTCCGCCATGAGATTCTTCGCCGGCATCCCCTTCTTCTTCCCCTTCGCGTCGCCGCCGCCGCCGCCGGCGGCGGTCACCGTCCGGCCGCTGTCCTCGCCGCCGGCCCTTCCGTCCTCCGAGTCGTAGTTGAGCCCGGACGCGTCGATGCTGAGCCCGTCGTCGTCGTCGCCGTCGAGCGCCATGTCGCCGGCGCCGCCGGAGATGTCGGCGGCGGCGGCCTTCCGCTTCTTGTCGTCGTCCTCCTCGCCGGCGTTGCGGCGGAGCGCGCGCTTCTGGAACAGCGTCGGCTGTGCCCCCACCGGCGGGACGATCTCCAGCGGGCGGAGCACCGCCGCCTTTCCGCGGCCGGAGAACGGCGCGGTGTTCGCCGGCGTCGGCGTCGGCGTCGGCGGCGGCGGCTGCGCCACCGACGAAGAGCTTCCTCCGGTCACCGCGCCGGCGTCGAACATGTCGAACCCGCCGCCGCCAACGAAATCCGACGCCGCCGTGCCGAATCCGCCGAAGGAGCCGAGGAAGCCGGCGTTCCCGACGGGGAGAAGCGAGGTGTTCGACGCGTTCCCTCCCCCAATATACCCCACCATCTCACCCCCACCGCCCACGCCGCCGCCGAGGTCGAACCCGGTGACGTCATACGGCGCGGCCGGCGCGACGCCGCCGCCCATGTTGAGCATGGAGAACTGCTGCTGCTGCCCATGTCCGCCGCCGGCGCCGCCATGGACGGACGAGAGCGTCGACAAGCCCAGAAGCATGGACGACCCGTGCGCCACGCCACCACCGCCGATGACGCCGCCGGAGCCGGACGCGTCGAAGTACCAGTCGTCGTCGAGGAGCGTCGGCGCCGGCGCGCGGAACCCGGCGGCCAACGCCATCAGTTGCTGGTCCTGCCCCGTCGCCGGCGGCGCCTGCGGCATCAGCTCCATCCCCTGCGTCACCTGATGTTCCTGGCCGCCGCCGCCGCCGTCGTCCTGCATCCACATCGCCGCGCTATTGAACCGCGGAAGCATGGCTCGCTCGCCGCGGCAACAATGGCGGCGAGAAGAGGGAAAGGAAGGAGAAGGGGAACGGAGAAGTCTGCGATGGAGCAGAGAAGAGCAGAGGGAAGGTGTATATGTAGAGAAGGAGAGGGAGGGGTATTGTATTGTATTCTACTGCTGGCAGGCTGCCATGGCTGGAGGAGAGAGAGTCTAGAGAGAGAAGAAGAATTGTGGTGAAATTACTGGAATGCCCATGATTCCAAGTTTGTCCTGCAGGCAGTTTTTCCTTTTTACTTTTGGAAGATAGCAAAGAGGCATTTGGAAAAAAAGGAGAAAAGGGGAAAAAGGAGGGAGGAGGAGGGGAACGGGGAGGGGGAGGGAGAGGTAAGGCGATTCAAGTATGATAAAGAGAATTTAGCGTGATACACTCGGCAATCGGAAATCGACAAATGTAGTTGTCTATGAGTTGTATCCGGTGGTGTAAAGCAACGGGCGTATTTTTTTATTATATTACACGAGACGTAATTGCTTAAATAGAATAAAGTATTTTATTCCAGGCGTTTTGATCTTATCATCTCGCGTAATTAATTGCTACTTCGTTTTAAGGGGGTATCCTAGTTTGCTAAATATACCACGTAAATATGTCATACATATAGATTGTACAAATATGATTGGTTGATTTTTTTTTGTCGAATACCAAATTTAATGTAAGACTGAGGAAATATCGAAAGTTTAGTACATTCTTTTTTCTTTTACTCACATGATTATGATCTCATTTAAGTATTCCATCTCATATAGACTTTGATGATGGGTTGATTTTATTGCAGAACAAATTTAATGTGAGAATTACTTACAATACTCTATTTGTATATTTTACTTTTACTCTACTTAATTACGATCTTTTTAATGTATACCATACTATATAGATTTTGATGATGGCTTGATTCATTTGCAAAACAACGATTTAATGTAACATTCACTTATCATTGAAAATACCCTATTTGTATATTTTACTTTTTATTCTACTTAATTATGATCTTTGTTAATTGTATTATATATAGATTTTAATGATGGTTTGATTCATTTGTAGAACACCGTTTTAATGTCAATGTAGTTACCGTTCGGAATACTATGTTTATATATTTTACTTTTACTCTACTTTTTAATAATATTTTTTAAATGTACTACCTCATTTAGATTTGCATATGATAGGTTGATTCGTTTTCAGGTTAACGGTTTAATGCGCAATCTAGGCAACCGTTGACAATATGATATTAGTAAATTTTACTTTCTATCCACTTAATTATGTTCCTACTTTGTAAAGAACATCTCAATTGTTGCTATGTAATCCTAACCGTGATTAACAGTTGTAAGCAACAGAGATATTCTTGCCTACATTCTTGTAGTGTCTTCATGACCCTGTAAAAGTTACAACATAGATGTAGACCATACCATATAGACATGCATAATTAGTCCATCAAGAATACACAGATTATCAGGTTTGAAAGATGGGTAGTTGATCGAGTAAATATGGCTCGCAAGATTTGCAAGAACATAGTTTCGAAACTAAGAATGATCAATATTAAAGATAACTATCTCAATAATTCCTAGCTAGCATACTTTATAAGTACTACATTGCTTTAGTTTTGCTGTGAACAATTTGTAATCTCACCACATAAGGAATTCTCACAACACTATACAAATTAAACACAATTTTCATACAGTATTGTGTTCATTCAGACTGCACGACTCTTGTCGCAAGCTAAATTAAAAATATATATTGTTGTCATTCCCTTCTGTTTTGGGGTTTCTTTCAACATTCTTGGGTTTTTCTATACAAAATCATATACCATAAGATAGGGGCAGAGTAAGGGCCATCATGTGTGCTTTAGGTACAAGAATTGAGTATTGTATCATGTTGAACTAAAAGAATAGACCTTTTCAAGCAATAGACATTATATGCACCTGATGTGTGTGCTTTTTTTCCCGTTTATTAATGCTTTGAAACACAATTAATATATATACCACTGTGTGGTCTAGCTAGACACACATATATGGGCCTATATTTCTGTTGATAAGTTCTTCTAACTCGAAAACAAATGAAGGATTCTCAGAAAAAAACATTTTCCGTTTGTGAATGCAGGAGGAAGAGAGCACGCTCAATAAAATCCATTGAACAGTTTTGTAGCTTTGGGAAAAACCTATCCTGGCATAGATGTCTTCTTGATTGTGTATATATTCCCTTTGCCCTAGCTTTTCTCTCGATCAACACTTCTGGCAGTTGACAATACCATATATCGATAAATTCCTAGCAGTCAAGCAGGTGTGGGCACTGTATGGCTACAAGCTAGCAATGGTTCTTGATGGATAATACTTTAATTTGCATGCAATGTTTGCAGTGGATATGTATGCATTGTGGTACAAACCTTTATGTGAATTATGTGTGTTCCATCTTTGATTGTTTCCCTATTTTTGCTACTGCTATCTGGTCTTCTCTTCCATGCTGTGTGGCAGCACTACTGTACCTGGTTCGTTGCTGTAGAGAGATAGAAATAGAAAGAGAGGAGAGCTGCAAAAGCATTATTGTAATGCATAGTACAGCACTGGTACTGTACCATTGCCTTGGGCATATGCTATTTACGCCATCATGGTGGCAGTTAAGGTCTTTCTGCATTTTTGGAGCTACTTGACCGGTTGAAACGTTGAACGTCCTATGCATGTATTGATGATTAATTGATCACTCCATATGCTAGCTTAAGCTTCATCTAGTTCAGGGATGAATATATAGGGTCCGGTTTTAAAATTTAGATTTTTTTGAAATTTAGTGATAAATAGATGGATATAAAGTGCACTTCTCTCGAAAATATATGGGTATCACGCTGCTGCCAACATATAACGTGTCTCTATTTTTTTTTAGGAACCAAGTTTCCCAATTAATTTCAGCAATTTTTGACCTAGCTACTTATTCATATGCGTAAATTCAATGTTTTTTATTGATGCCATTCTATATATTAACTGTAGTATATTTATATGGCATCTGTACATGTAGTGCACAAGCATGATGCTAGTAGAACATAAAAGAAAAAGCATGTAAGATCGAATGTATAATAATGGACTGTGCGACATATCTCGCGTTCAACAATTTGGTACAATATTCACAATAATACCATTTTGGTTAATTTCAAACTACTATAATGGCTAGATGCAAAAAAGGGCATTAAATTAGTACACTATTTTGATTTGATTGTAGTCATGCAAGCTGAATTTATTGGAACTACTGTTGGTATTAACTTTGGCAAGGGAATTCTACTATGACTAGGGTAAGTGCGTATGTAGCCTTCTCTGTATTGGGTGGTCCTTGCTACATTACATACAGTACAATGCTGCCAACATAATGGAGGGTAGAGGACCCATGTTCATGTGACAGTAGTAACAGAGGAGTGAAGTAGTATACATATACACAAAAATAGAGAGAGCGTGTCTATGTGCCACATGTTCTTATCTTCAACATATGTTTTTACTTTTTTTATATATAATTTTGGGGTGTTGTGAATTGTGATGATGTCCTGATCTGATAATTTTTGATTTAAGAATTCATATTAATTAGGATGGAATAATATGAGGTACTTGTGTGTTCTTTTAATTGTTGTAACTTGATTCTTCAAATTTTGGCACATGTGTGTATATACTTGTGGCCAATATTATAAAAAAATTTTTGGATTTAATTAGAAGATATAATTGTATAATTTGTTTTTTGATTATGTATAGCTAGCTAGTACTATATTTAATTGAAATATATAAGTAACAACATGCACGAACAATATGTCTTCTCTGATAGGTACGTGTGAAATTAAGATACTAGTCCTTGTACTCTATAGCTAGATTAGCTCTCGTTGCATGCATCCATGCATATGCGTTTCGTACGTGCATGGGAACGAACGGTGGAAATGGCTTCTTGAGGAGGTCATGCGATTTGTGGTGCCTTTGATGTGTGTGTCATTAATTGAGACTACATATTATATATAGCTAGCTATGTGTGTGCACAAGTGAATACTCTACTACTCCCTCTATTTTAATTTACTTATCGTTTTAGGTTTGTCTTAAATCATACATTTTAATCTTTGACCACTAATTTATAACAGCTCATATAGCCTATAGATTAATATCCTATTGGTGACATTTTTAGATTCACCATGAGAAATGCTTTTATAATATATAACTAATATGGTATTAAGCTATACAAAATTCTAGAAATTAATTGTCAAAGATTTTGTTTGATTTAGGATAAACCTAAAATGACAAGTAGTTTGAAATAGAGTTAGTACTCACTTCTGATTATTTTTTTTATAATTTTGTGCTTATTAGGAAAAAATATTTTATTAGAAATCTACCCTATATGTGGGGTAGTGTGTGGCGTTATTTTGTCGAACGAACAAGACCTGACGATGCGACCCATTTTCAACTTTCTTTTGCATACATTATTTACACTAGCTGTTTTATTTTCATATAAGTAATTAGCATCATACAATTTTTTTTAGAATTGTCATGTACTCCCTCATTTCCTAAATGCATGACTTATGTTATCTTAAAAATAAGCTAACCAATGTCACATAGGAAGAAAGGAGTAAACATAGACATTATATGCAGAAAGGATTATGGAGGGTTGCATGAATAAACCTTGATGACCTATATATGTTTCTTGTGAAGAATATGGTAGAGCATGTGCAACATCTAATTTTCATATAAAATTTCCAACATAACAAATATCTTGGAAGGGAAGGATACATTATTGGTAAATTTGTAGTAGGTGGTTTTGCTATTATTCAAAGTTTTCCATACAATGTTAGAGTTAAAATGGACAACCATTTCACTACCCTCTCCCCTCTGCCCACCCACCTAGGAAGGTGAAGTGCATTAGTAGGCTCGCTTTGTCGCTTGTATCTTAGGGGCCGATCACTTTAGCTTGCTGCATGCAGCCACTGTCGTGCTGCCAGCCAGCAATAGCTACAAGCTTACAATGGCTGCACCAGCCTAGCTAAAACGCCTCCCCGCAGGAGTTGATTAGTGCGATGGATGTGGCTTCTTGATCTTGTAGCCAAGCAGTTGTGTCGTGTGAGTACAAACCAAAAAGTGATCCAACAATCACTAGCAAACATGTCCTTACTTGGCATGCATAAGGCAGTAGTGAGGGTTCAGCCATTGAACTTAGGTGGGTACATGATTAGAAAGCAATAACATTTTAACAATATAACAAACTAATTCAAATGGTTTAGATTTATGAAAGTTCAAACATGACAAAATAAATAGCTTTTTAATTCCTCTTGGATGTCTAGATTTTTCTTATTGGAGTATAATAGTATACACTCCCCATATATAGTAGTGAATTAAGGTATAATAGTATAGCTTTATTAAAGTTTAAATTCGATAACATTTTGGCCTTTTTAAAATTATTACCTTGGATAGTAGGAATATGAACCATATACACTCACGTCATAGTGAAGGTCTGGGATTGGGGGGGGGGGGTAATGTAGGCCTCGTGCACCATGTTGCCTCCGCTACTGGCATAAAGGATGCAACAACTGGGATGTTTGGTTGTCTTTATCTCCAAACGAGCTAGACTTGATGCATGCAAAATTCCTTATGTGGCCTAGCCTATGTAAATCGACAATTCCTATCGTTGCTTGTGAGCTGCACCAGGCCTAGGAGATGCAAGCGTGAGGCATCCGCCTCACACCATCACGCTATAAGGTGAGGTTGTTCCTTCTTGCTATTTTACAACCAACCAAAAAGTGTCCTCCATCTAACAATTACATAAAACCAACCAAGCAACATCTTGTTTTATCCTAGACCGATTGATTATCTAACCAAACAACTTACCTTGCACGCGTAGAGGTGTAGGGTTGGTATGTTTAGTTTGGTCTTGCCTCAAGATTAGTTTGGCTTAACTCTGCATGTATGTCAAATGAGTTGAGCCTAGGCATGCTCCGTGGTTCGGTAGGGAAACGAGTTAAGTTTGAGGATCTGAGCTGACTACCCTATTTGGCTTGCTGTGAAGGAGCTCCACCCTCCGATACTTCCCCAAGCTCCTATTGCTCATTCCCTTGTAACTCTAAAGGTTCACCTGGGTCCTCTATTCCCGGCTAACTCTAAAGGTTCACCTAGGTCCTCTATTGGATTTTGGCTAATTGATGACAAACAATTATGAGACTAATGTGTTTATTGAGTATGAGAAGGGATTAGTTTCAGGATGATTTTGGTGGTAAAAAGAGATGAAATACATTGTGATATGAGGAAATGAGTGACTTAAGATGGATAGAAGGGATGGATGGTTCAAAAGATTTTGCTATTGAAGGACCATGCATCAGAGAAGGGCAATCGAAGGCTTGCAGCCAAAGAACCTATGCGATGGAGAAGCAAGTGCTTGGCTGAATGCTGCAGGACATTTGAGGCCATAAGAAGGTCACAAGTTGCTAAATATTAACATTTGTTGAAGTGGAAGGAAACATGGCAAAGAAGAGCTTGAGAGAAGGCCAAGATGCCCTATAAATGACCTTGTTGGCAATCCAAAAGGAGACAGATTGTCCGGTTAGAGTTATTTGGTCCAGTGAGAAAACACTAGACAAGATTATCCAACACCGCATCGGATAGTCTGAGTAAGTCAAGATCATGTCGGATTGTCCAGTTAGCATTATTTGATCGATTGTATTGATCTAGCCAGATAGTCTGGGTGTAGTCGGACAACATGAACAAGGTGTTTGCGAAATTTACAAATATCTGTACGAATTGTCTAACATGGGCCAAATAGCCCAATGTGTTGTTTGATCATGGAGAACCGGCAATCCTTAGTGTTGTCGGAATCTCTGACTAGCTTTTATCTTGAGTGGTTGGACAAAGTTTTGATGTGAAGAATGGATTGTCCCTAGTGTTCCAAACACTCACAACTCAACTCTTTAGTAGCATACAAAGTTTTGATGTGTGTGCACAAGTGGATACTCTACTACTCATTTTTATTTTTTTTTCTAATTTTATGCTTATTAGAAAAATTACTTTATTGGAATTATGCCCTATGAGGTGTGGGTGGACGTTTTTTTGAACGAACAAGATCAGACGATGCAACCCATTTTCAACTTTCTTTTGTGTACAGTGTTTACACTAGCTTTTTTTATTTTCATATAAGTAATTAGCTTCTACTGTTTTTATACAATTGTCATGTACTCCTTTACTTAAATATATGATGTTGGTTAGCTTAAAAATGAGCTAGCCAATGTCATATAGGAAGAAGGGAGTACATCATAGGCATTATATGTAAGCTGAAAGGATTATGAAGGGTTGTATGAATGAACCTTAATTAACTACATATGTTTCTTGTGAAGATGGTAGAGCATGGTGCAACATATAATTTTCATACAAATTTTCCTGGAAGGGAAATATAGGGTATTAATTGGTAAATTTGCAGTAGGTGGTTTTGCTATTATTCAAAGTTTTCCGTATAGTGTTAGAGTTAAAATGGAAAAAAAATTTCACCACCCTCTCCCCCCTGCCCACCCACCTAGGCAGGCGAAGTACATTACTGGGTTCGTTTTGTTGCTTGTATCTTAAGGGCTGGTCACTTTAGATGGCTGCATGTAGCTACCACCGTGCTGCCAGCCAGCAACAGCTACAAGCTTACAACGGCTACAGCCAACCAGACTAAAACGTTCTCCGCAGGAGTTGATTAGTGCGATAGTTGTGGCTTCTTGATCTTGTAGCCAATTAGTTGTGTTGTGCGGCTACAACCCAAAATGTCCAGCAATCACTAGCAAACATGTCCTTACTTGGCATGCTTGAGGCAGCGGTGGAGCCAATATTTTCATGATGGGGGTTCAATCATTGAATTTATGTGGGTGCATGATTATAAAGCAATAGTATTTTGATTGTATAACAAACTAATTCACATGCTATAAATTTAGAAAGTTCAAACATGACAACATAAATAGTTTTTTAACTCTCGTTGGACATCTAGATTTTATTATTGGAGTATAATAGTATACACTCGTATATATATTAGTAAAGGTATAGTAGTATAGCTTTATTAAAGTTTTAATTTGATAGCATTTTGGCTTTTTTTAATTACTACCTTGGATAATAGGAATATGAACCATATATTTCACGTCATACTAAAGGTATATAAATGGAATTGTGCAATTTGTTGGGGAGGGGTACAAATGTAACCTCGTGCACCATGTTGCCTCCGCTACTGGCACAAGTGATGCAACAATTGGGATGCTTGGCTGTTTTTGTATCCAATCAAGCTAGATTGGATGCACACGGAATTCTTTCTATGGCATATCTTTGCTTGTGAGCTGTGCTAGCCACTAGGCCTAAGAGATGCAAGCGTGGGACATATAAGGCGAGGCTGTCCCTTGCTATTTTACAACCAATTAAAAAGTGTCATCCATCTAGTAATTACAGAAAACCATCCAAGCAACATCTTGTTTCATCCTAGACTGATTGATCATCGACCAAACAACTTCTCTTGCACGTGTAGTGTTGTAGGACGTGAAGGTTAGCTTGGGATTGCCTCAAGCTTAGTGTGGCTTAACTCTACTTGTATGTCAAATGAGTTGAGCCTAGGCATGCTCCATGGTTCGGGAGGGAAACGAGTTGAGACTAAGGCTCTAAGCTGGCTCTCCTATTTGGCTTGTTGTGAAGGTGATCCATGCATTAGTTCATGTGCAGTGGACTAAGGAACCCCTCCCTTTGATACTTCCCTTAGCTCCTATATCGATCTCATTCCCTGCTACCAGCTCTAAAGGTTCACCTAGGTCCCCTAGTGGATTTTGGCTAATTGATGACAAATGATTAAGGGGAATGTGTTTGTTGAGTATGAGCAAGGATTAGTGCTAGGAAGATTGTGGTGATAAAATGAGATGGAATACAATGTGACTACATTGTGATACGTAGAAAAGAGTGACTGAAGATGGCTAGAAGGGATAGATGATTCAGAAGACTTGGCTATCGAAGAACCATGCATTGAAGAAGGGCAAGCGAAGGCTTGCAGCCAAAGGACCTATGCGATGGAGAAGCAAGTGCTTGGCTGAATGTCGGAGGACCATTTGAGGCCATAAGAAGGTCACAAGTTTCTAAGGATCAACATTTGTTGAATTGAAAGAAAGCATGACAAAGGAGAGTTTGAGAGAAGACCAAGATGCCCTAGAAAATGACCTTGTCAACAATACAGAAGGAGTCAGATTGTCTGGTTAGTGTTATTTGGTCTAGTGACACTAGACCAGACTATCCAACACCGCATTGGATAGTTTGACTAAGTCAAGATCATGCCAGATTTTCTGGTTAGCGTTGTTTGATCGATTGTATTGATCTAGCCGGACAGTCCTGGTGGAGTTGGACAATGTGTGCAATGTGTTTGCGAAATTTGCAAATATTTGTACTTGTCGGATTGTCTGACACGGGCCGGATAGTCCAATGTGTTATTTGATCATGGAGGACCTGTCAGAATGTCTGGACTAGCTAACTTTTGTCCTGAGTGGTTGGACAAAGTTTTGGTGTGAAGACCGGATTGTCCCTAGCATTGTTAGATTGTATGACAAGTGTAACTAGAATGGACAATCTGGAAGGAATCAGATTGTCTAACACCTTTAGCTCTATGACTAGTTGTAAAAAACATTGCATAGATCAAATCATCCGGATCCAACTCTGGATTGTCCAGCTAGTGCAAATTTTAGCAGCCCTTTTGCAATAGCTGGAAACAACATGTTGTAGGTGTTGGAGCTATATATACTTAGTTACTTAGATTTAATTAAAGATTTTTGGGCCCCTATTCAACTAAGCAACCTAAGGAAGAGTCCAATAGCCTCAAGAGCTAGGATCATTTGAGGAAGAATTTAGCCTTAAAGTGTTTCTCTTGTTTAATATTAGAAGGCAAACTCATTTTCCAACTTATACTCTTTGTGTTATTGAGCTTGAATGCTATTAGTGAGTCGAGTTGAGAGTGTTTGGAAGTGGTATTTGAGAGCGATTGGAAGTGGAGACTTGTAATCCTATGAGTAACCGAGGAGTGGTGTGCTGGGGAGAAATTGTAAAGGTTCAAACTTGCCTCTGCAAGGGAAGAGGTAATAATATAAACCAAGTGGTGCCTTGGTGGTTGCTTGGTAGAGCAAGCTTAGCTTCACCGAGGGAAGTTGCGTGTGATTTGAGCTTGGATTGTGGCGGTCACGTGAATCATAGACTTGGCCCTAGGTGGTTGATTGAAGATCAAAGCTTCATCGAGGTAGTCACTTGGAGTGGAAAATAGTGAAGTCCCATGAGAAGATCCGCCATTTCAGGGCCTCTCAATGGAGATGGGAGATGTAGGATCGTTGGGATATGAACTTAAGTGAATAAACTAGCGTCTCCTTCCTCTCTTTACTTTTCTTTTATCACTTTCATGTCACGCTATTTGGTGATCACTTTGTTGCTTGCTTATGTCTTGTCGATTGGCTCGTGAAACATGGCCAATTTTATAGAAGACATATATGTTAGGCTAGTGTGGTGCAAATTAAGTTGTTTCTACCAGGTTCATGATTGGATAGCTAAGTTGTAAACCGTATACGTCATAGCAAGACATATACAACTTGGACTTGTGCAAAATTGTTAGGGGGTAAACTCGTACACTCATGCACCATGCTACCTCCGCTACTGGCACAAAGGTTATAACAACTAGATGACACCCCACGCGTTGCAGCGGGAACCTAAGAAAATGTAATTCAGATTTTTGACTAATTGAACAATATGAACAGTGAATCATGCTAATATGCTAACTATTGAATCTGCCATAGCCAATTTTAAGTTACAAATGGTAATTTTTACTGTCCAAATATTACCATCTGCTTGATAAAAATCCCAAAGCAAACAGGCAAACTTACACATAACAGAACAGAGTGTTTTTTGTTAGACAATACATAATAATGAAAGCAGTTCTTCAATTGTTCTTTGGTATGAATGCTTGCTTGTTATAAATTAGTTTCATGGATCCAATTGTGACTGTCTGGATATGGGTTGAGTAGACAGATATTAAGTCTAGATCAAATATGGTTCTTGTATAAGTTGTATCTCAGATTCACAGTTGGTCATGTGAATCTTGTATTCTCAGATAACAGGTAATTGCGTGAATACAAACCGAGGGAGCTGCTGTAGTTATATAAGAAACTCTGGTTTTGTCCCAAACTATTGCCAGAAATCTTGTTCTATAAAGAGGTAGGAAAACTTAGCTTGGATTGCATGTTGTACAAATATGAAATTGCAACAGTATTCAATAATAAATGCAGAAAATCATGTGCGGCCATATGATATATACCTCTGCTTTGGCCCTAAACTGTTGTAAGAAACTTTACTCTATTACAGGAAGGAAAATTAGTCTGCAATGTAAGTTTAACAAATAAGAAACTGAAATAATAATCATTGTATGAGTAAAGAATTATCAACAACGGGTATTTGTCGAGTTCCTTGCTATTACCAACCACTACTACCATTTTATATATCCCGTGTGGGTAAAACTAAACGCATGCGAGAAACAAAATTTTATCAACAAACAATTTACTGACCTTTGATAGTATGTGTGGACGGCAGTTGATACAACATAGGAGAGCTACCAGATAGTCACAATTGCTTAATTGCTTGCAGAAAACCCAGATATTTATCAACACGGTGATCTTTCTTTCAGTGAATGGTACTTGATTGACAGGATAAGCTAAAAAATATGTTAAACCGAATCACCAAAAACTATCACCTTAATGGAAGGGAGAAGGAATATCAACTAGAGGTGGGCACCTGCCCTGCCCATCCCATCGATTCCTCTGCATGGGGCAAGGGGGCATCGCTTCCCTGCACGCCTCTCGGGGGGTTTGGGGAGGAGGGGGAGAGTCACCCTAGGCAGCCGCGAGAGAAGTGTAGGCGGCGGAGTTCTCGGTGGGTTCCACACTTCCGCTGGCCAAGAAGAGACTTTTGGGCTGGGCTCTTTGGGCTGACTTGTGGCCGGATGGCTGGGCTTTAGCCTGACGTGTGTCCTGTGATTGATGACAGTGTGTGTTGAGATCCTAACCATTGGGAAGTGATCTAGCGGTTGTTGTTGTTTTTGAATGACGTGGATGAACTACAGAGCAGAAAATTAGAGTTAATGGGGATCATTTGTATAGGTATATAGGATCAGAATATTTGGTTCTCTGCATCTCCAACCAAGCTAGATTGGAGGATCCGAAATTCTTTGTGTGAACTAGCTTAAGAGAAACGCCAGTTCTATCTATGCTCTCGAGCTGCACTAGGCCTAATAGACGATCGATGCAAGCTGTTGTCTACACCAGCTCGTCTAGTTTATCGCGTAAACGGCTCGATTTGATTTCTGACACTAACCATTGATATATGGAGGACATGCGCGCTAGAACCGTCAAAAATGCCCAATGATGATGATAAAAGTTACCGGCAATACCGCTACATTGGCACGCTGCATCCTACCGAACCTGTGTATAAATACGTATATCTACGTACACACATCATACGTACATACACGAGTACATAATTAAGAAATTAATCGAGACGAGGAGACCGGCGCCGGACAAAGCAGTATATGCGGTTCGATCGATAGCCAAGTATCCCGTGACATTCAGACCATATCCCCCACACGAACGCCATAAAAGTTTGGATCCGTCTTTAAAGCCAGTAAATTAATTGCATGCAGTAACAAGCCAGAATAACTATGGGTTAATTGTTATACATACACGTTGGTTTATGGCTACTCCTGCACTGCACGCTGATTCTTTTAACTAGTAGTTACTCTTCAATTTATCTGCTTGGTTTTTTTAGGTAAAAATCTGCTTGGTTTTATTACTATTCCTTTAATCTATTATCTGTTTCTTTTTTATACCACTTGCCTGCTTCTGATATAATCTGGTCTGATCTCTGATCTGCGGTATCTGCAGAATCTCCGCCGCAGATGCAGTGGCAGCGGCGACTGCTTGTTCTGTGCTTCCGTTTCTGCAGCCTTTTCACCTTTTGCTGCATCTTCTTCGCTTTTCTTTCTTCTCTCCTTCTTCCAGTCTGCTCACTGTACATACATGCATAGCTGTGTAGGGTTTTAATGGGCGTGGGAGATGTGCCTCGAGATTCGTTCTCTGTCTTTCTCTCATCAGTATCATCGAGATTCGCTGTCTCGCTGTAGTTTGCAGATGTTATGTGTGTATAACATTTCAATGTGACAGTTGGCGGTTATACACTTATAAGTGTATATACAGTTACTAGTAGTTAGCACTTCAGTCGAATTACTGTGTAATCCATTGGGGTTAATTGAAGCCGGTGTGTTTCTTTTTCTAGCTAGGAGGTGCTCTCGTTTCGAGAATCTGCAATTGTTTAATATAATTTTTGTCAGAATATTTTTCCATCGTTTTTATCATTCAGCCTTAACTTTACGATTAATAAAAGTAGTAGAATTACAAGAAGTTACGCTCGAATTATTTTTTTTTGTCCCTTTCTCTTCTCGGTTTACAAGTTGCACAATCGAAATGGTTTACATCTCCGATTTCTGGCATAAAACACATAACTAATAATAAATTTGTTGTGATTTGGAACAAACCACACCAAGCATATCTTATTATCATTGACTCATTGATTCTAAATAATTCTAATGGTATATACACCATCCATAGCAAAGCAAGAGACATTTGGCAAACAAAAGAATGTAAATCTAGAATCGCTAATGGGCGCTCGTGCGCCAATGGCGCATGATTCTTCCAAGTGGGGTTTTATGTTTTAGTTGCGAGTTTTGATTTATATATTTTTCTATTTAAAAGTTTAATTTCTACTTCTATTTTAATTTTACTTTTCTTTTCATTTGAATTTCTTTTTCTTTTTATCTTGAAAGTTTGATTCCTTTAAATTGAATCTTTTAAAAAGAAAAACTGATTGTTGCCAGCAATCGGTTGTCAACTAACCAACTCGATCTAAATCATCAATATGTGTTCTTAGCTTATAAGTTGCAGTGTAAAACTAAAGGCTTTCAAGTTATGAATTACCGGTATAATGTCTATGCGTTGCAACGGAAAAATAAAATTACTACAAACAAATCATAAAAGGCACGTAGAGATACTTCAGTGAAGGGTTGCTCAAAGATGGTCAGCGAGGCCGGATGTGAAGGGACACCATTTTTTTTTAGCTCAATGAACTTCAGTTGACTCTGGAGCGACTTGAGACAACCATATAAGGTCTTTACACACATGACCCATGCAGCCGGTTCATCTCATACCAGTTAACCACATACGCACGTGCGTGGGAGCTTCATGGTCTGTTTGGTTGCTCGCCCCACTCTAGTCTGGTCCGTATGTACCATCCAAGCTAAATCTAGCCATGATGGGTGGATGTAAGAGGGGTTGTTTGGTTGGGTGTATCAGTTGAAGCTGGATGAGTAGAGATGTTGTTTGGTTAGTTGCATGAGAGTGGATTTGGTTACCTCCTCTATTCTTTGGGTAAGATTACCCCTGTAGAAGTTCATGTAAAATAATTGTTTGAGCTAAATAAACACAAGTCGCATGTGGCCACCTAGCTCTTCTTTTAATGTGATGAAAGATTATATAAATTAAATTCATATCAGTTAAATTGTTAAAAAAAAAGAAGAAGCATCGGATAAGCACTAGCTGTGCTGGTTACAAACAAATATTGTGCCGGTGACAAACACACATTTGGTTGGTCAGAGAAAAAAAACAAAAAATTGCTCGTTTCTCGTTGTTTGCTCTCTCCGCAAAGCTTCTTCGCCTATACCATCGGAGCTCGCCATCCCTCACTGCTAAAAGCAACGCTCGCCGCTCCTGACCTCTAGAAGCTACAATCCTCTCCTCCCCATCAGATCTCGCTGTATGTCCGGATGCAGTCGCCCCTCACCCCACTGTCCCCCGTCGCGTTGAGGAGATGATAAGCAAGATGGTGGCGGCGGCAGCGATGGAGCTCCTCCCACGCCCAGATCCGGTACCATCTCCATCAAGCTTCTTCCTCCTCCTCGAGCACTACTTCTCTCCCTCGGCCGGTAAGACTTCACCGGACGCCCCTCGCCATGCTTCTCCCCGTCGCCGGAGATTATGCTGCTGGATCCGGAGGGAAAGACCTCAAGCTGCTGGGAATATGATGGTAGCACTGAGGAGATGAGGAGGAAGATGGTGGTGTTGACAACGACGGATCCGTCCAGTCCCCAGATCCGACATACTTCGTCAAGCTTCTTCCTCGTCTGGATTTTCAGGGGCAAGCGGCGAGAAGAAAAGAGGAAAGGAGAGAAGACGAGAAAAATAGAATGGACTGCAACGCGTGACCCCTGCGCCTGCATCCACCCAGTCAGGCTCAGGAGGGTATTTTGCATCCACGGAGCTTGGCCGAGATGTCTGAACAGGCAACCAAACAATCAGAATTTGCATGAGCGGGTGCGAGCGACGATGCTTACGGGCAACCAAACACGCCCTCGGTGAACTGAGCGACTGGCTCAGGCGGCATGTTGCATGCCATGGCCCACGGCCCAATGTATCTAGCAAAGTGGGCTGCTTGGGTGATTGGGTCGGAGAATTTTATCCAGGGAGAAACGACTGCACGCGATGGGAGCGATCGAGAACGACGGAGGCCATGCATGCACCGGAAAATGTACTGTAGCATGGTATGCGGCAGGAAAACTGCAAGGTAAACAAACTCACGAAATAGCATGCGCCACGTGGCTAGGCTCTCCGCCCGAGAACATGCAGCAAATTCGTAATTTGGCCTGTTAATATATTTCCGAGCTTAAGCTCTATTCAGCTTACAGACCATCAATATTAGACCCATAAAAAATAGGTGTAGTTTACAACCATCAAGACAACCAGAAGCAATATAGTTTGAACCCAAGACGCGAAAGATTTCAGCAAATTTCATTTCCAGGCTGAATTTAGGACATAACACAAATCTGGCCAGCGAAAAGCAAATCTCAGCCCACTGCACTTCAGACCAATCCAAACAATCATACCCGAATTATTAGCAAATTAAAGCCCATTAAATTCCCCAGCTTAACAGCTCTATTATCAAGTTCAAATGCAACCAGGGCCCATCACATTTCAAGTCAGCCCATTTAACATTTTGGCCCGTGTCAATTTAAAATATTGACCCATGAGGTTTTCATTTTTAAATGCAATAAGTTCACTTTACATCTCCCATATTGACAATAAGTTTCGAAATCGTCCCTCAACCCGAAAAACCAGAAATGTTGAATCCCAAACTTGCGAAAGACGTTTAAGTTGGGTCCAAAGGAAGTTTTATGGCGGTTGTTTGTGGACGTGGCATCCCAATCAGAAAAATAATATTAAAAAATTTTTGTGGGGCCCATCTGTTAGTTATTCCCTTCTCCTTTCTCTCTCTCTTCCCTCCTCTCCACCGTTGGCCGGCGAGACAATGCGTGGGAGCGGGAGAGGCACATGAGGGATGACGTTGGTGGCGACCCAAGGCGCTGTCGCCATCTACAGTGGAGAGAGAGGAGGCGACGGAGGTGAGTGCAGGGAAGCGAAGTTGGTAACCCGAGAGAGGAACCGAAGGCTGGAAACGATGAAGTCTTCGGAGGTCGGTCATGGCATCGGAGAATTCAACCACCATCATGAGGTCACCGCCGTCGTGCACAAGCCCCGTCGTGGGCTGGAGAAATTTGCATATTTGCCATCTTCATCGTGTGGCTTCGCAGAAATGCCATCTTCAAGATTGGTTTTACAAAATTGCCACTTTGAAGGTATTCACCTTGATTAACATGCCATTTTCACTTTTCTTATTTATTTTAATTTGTTTCCCCCTTAATCACGGTAGGAAATAACACTTTTCCCAACTGATGTCTATAGAAAGGGATCGATCTGTTCATGTACAACTAGAAATAGGGATTTGGGTAGAGGCAAAAGTGTCATTTCCTATCATCACTAAGGGGGGAACAAATTAAAATGAATAAGAAAAGTGAAAATGGCATGTTGATCAAAGTGTCTACCTTCAAAGTGGCAATTTTACGAAACCAATCTTGAAGATGGCATTTCTGTGAAGCCACGTAATGAAGATGGCAAATATGCAAATTTCTCCATGGACTGGTGCCGCGGTCCCAGATCTGACCAGCACCGCCCGAGAAGGAGATAGCGGCGGCGTCCTCCATGTCAGCTTCAATGGCGTTCTAGAGGGTACAGAGAGACGATAATCGGGATATCTTTTTTCATGTTTGGCTATCATGTGGGCCTCATAATTTTTTAATATTCTTTTTGCTGACTGGGATGCCACGTAAGCAACACCACTCCTGTATACTGCCCTGTGAACTATTTAAAACTGTATTTACACGTTTAGATGTAACATTTCTGGTTTTCCAATTGATTGACGAATTCGAAACTTTCCCTCGACATGAGGGACGCAAAGTGAACTTATTCCTTTTTAAATCCACACCTAGTCCAATCAGATTTTGGGCCTTCGTTTGCTCTGTTTAATATCAGGTCGACGAGGAAGCAATTCAGGCTGTTTGTATTCAGGAGTCTGTTTTGCAGGTTCAAAATTTTCCATCTGTTCGTCGTCACTAACTTAGACTTTGCTCCATGCATAAAGATGGACCAGGAAATGCCTGAGTAGTTTGGGATATGTACTGGCCGAATGTTGAAAATGTAAGCCCTTTTGTGTTCTAAATAGGCAACTTAATTTTTAGTTAAACTTCAACACTTTCACTTAAAATTTAGAATTGAGTTGAAAGTTTTAAAAATTGAATTGAAAGTTCTAAAGTTTGAGTTGAAACTTTTAAAATTTAAAATTCAAGAAGTTGCTATTTTGCAACTGTTCAATATATAGAGAACTAGCAAATGGTTGCTAAATAATATTCCTACACACCACCGTACACTTTAATCTATCATTAAGCAATTTCAGGATATTTGAAAAAAAAACACTTTTAGTCCCCATTTTTATATATGTACTCAACAAGTTAGCGACATACTAGTACTTTGTCTGTCCAAAAATAGTGCACATGTCTTTAAAATTTTCAAACTTGCATATAGTTTCTCCATTATCTAGTCAAATTGTAACTATTGCTTCCATCGTTTCACTGTTTGCTTATAAGCCACATCAAAAATTCAAATTGTCAAACTTAATTTTGAAGTTGAATAAAAGGTTTTTCTCATCATGATATTTTTTTCAACCATGGTTTTCAAGTCATAAATAACACGGATGTAAAAGTTTTACCTATGAATTATTTTTTATTGCTTCATTCATATTGCTACAGCTTATTATTTGAAAAAGAGAAATGATCACACCCTATATTTGGTAGGCGTGGACAATGTATAAAGTGATAAATATCTGGTCAAAGTTAATTTTGAAGATCATGCCAAAAACTAAATACAACATATTTTTCGGTCGGCACAGAAGTTAGTCAGTTACTAGTGTATAATTAAGTTAAAGTGAAAAATATGGCCATCAACGTACCATGTGACGACCTAGACCGCTCTATCTTTGCATCCGCCACCAAAGTAATGGTCGTCGAGCATCCTTTTGGGAGTCGAACTGGATTAGGGGCCGGCCTCTCAAGTTACTCGCATCGGCCTTATTCAACCACACTAGAAGGAAGAAGTGCTCGATCCATGATGCTCTCTATTGAATGAGCAATGGATGGACGATGTTAGGCATAACCTCACAGAGCAACTGATGTCCGAGTTTATCCTAGTCTGGTCCTGTCTTGAGGAAGGAAACATAGCCTTAGACCCTGACCAGGAGGATAGCATTGCTTGGCTTCGGACTTCCTCATGTAAATATTCAGCAAAATCCGCCTACCGGGCGTTATTTGCTGGTAGCATAGGCTTAGCGGCAGCTCCAGTGATATGGGGAGGTTGGGCACCTTGAAAGTGCAAAGATCTTGTGTGGCTTCTCCTCAAGAACAGTGTTTGGACAGCAAATCATCTTCAAAGACGGAAGTGACCAAACAATTTTTTGTCAATTCTGTTTTAGGAACTTGGAGACGGCCCAACACTTGTTGAAGGATTGCCCATTTTTTAGAAGAGTCTGGTTCAAAGTCAAGTTGAGATGCCATGTGCCTACTACCTCCAATGCACACAATGAGGATACATGTCTGCTGGAGTGGTGGCTGGGTGAGGTAAATCAGTTTGGAACAGGAAGATTGAAAGATTGAAATCCCTTTTCCTACTTGTCTCCTGGGAAATTTGGGGCGGAAGGAATAGGTACATCTTCAAGAGCGAGAAATGATCCTGCCAAGACTTGTTGACAAGATCAATGATGAGATCAAGCTTTGGTCTCTTTGCGGCACGACCATCTTTGCGAGAATATCGGCTTAGCTTCATCGGTTGGCGCCATGTAACTTTATTTTTCTCTCTTTCTGCCATCATGTAAATCCTCAAATGCGCGTTTTATTGCTTTATACAACACTAGTCCAAGCTGGCTCAGATTTGAAAAAAAAAGAAGGAATTTAAGTTGATCGTGTCAGAAATGTGTGTCTAATGACTTGGTCACACTCAGGGACGTGCATGCATCTTTTCCATAAGAGTAAATTTCACTAAACATGTTTTATGGTCCAAGTTACAGAAAACTATATATATTTTAATATTTATCACTTAATACACATATTATGGTATTAATGTTTTACAAAAGTACACTAATTTTTTATAAAAACTACACTGTTAAAATATATTCAATAGTGTAGTTTTGTGAAACACTAATACCATAATATATGTAATTAAGTGTGACAAGTGTTAAAATATATATAGTTTTTTTGCAAATCAAACCAAAAAATGTGTAGTTTTGTGAAATTTATTTCCATAATATAGAAGATGACACCGGTAACTTAATCTGTGCCGATCGAACAACTTGTAAACGTGCCGACTGAACCGGCCAACTGAAGCGATGATCCACATGACTCGTGCCACCATAATTGGAGTAGGTGCTTACAGATCGCTAAACAAGCCTCAACAAAAGCACGTGTTCAGCTGCATGCACCTCACAGCAACAACGATTAAACTGCTAATTTATTTACTGCATGCAAGCTAGAAACTTTTGCATGCTAGCTAAACTTGAACACACACACGTACACATTGTACATGCCGTGCACGTGTACAAGCACATGCGTGCACTGCTTTAAGTAGTTCCTTAATTAAGCTTTCATGTGTAAATCATAATTAATTTCCTAGGGTCAAAGCTGCATCCTTAATATGCCTGAGAGATTCGGCAAAATCATCCAAAAGCTCATGACAATCTGGAAACTGTGCCTCGTCCACCGCAAGACTTACCATCACGGTATTAACATAACTTTTATAATGCACGGTTAAGGCTTACACAAGAAAACCAAATAGTTAAATATAAATTAGGTGACCTAATTTAGGTCAATAGACGTATAGTGCAAGATTATATTTTGGGGGAACTTACTTCTGGAGGTCCATAGACGCTAGGGGCAATGAAGACAACCGGATGCCCACAAAACTCCACCTGTTCAACTGGGCCGATCATTGTTCGAGATTGATATGGTAGTATGGGAGATCATACGATGGAATATAGGAGCAACTGCCTGTTTATTGGTCATAAGTTGCAATGGTATCAGTAACACGTTAAAGCTTCCATCATTTCGCTGTTGGCTATAAGTCGTAGCAAAAAAAATCAATTTTCAAGCTTAATTTCAAAGTTGTAATTTTTTTTTGCCTTGAATAACATGGATGTATAAGCTTTACAGATAAATTATTTTTGTTACTTCATTCACATTGCCACAACTTACTCCCTCCGTCTTTAAATATTTG
The DNA here is from genome assembly GCA_000325765.3 of Leersia perrieri. NCBI lineage: Eukaryota > Viridiplantae > Streptophyta > Magnoliopsida > Poales > Poaceae > Leersia > Leersia perrieri. The sequence continues at coordinate 13,022,478 of CM002478.1, read as the reverse complement.
ACGCTGTTAAATTTTTAACAAACGTTTGACCATTCGTCTTATTAAAAAAATATGAAATATGTAAAACTATATATATGCATAAAAGTTTATTTAACAATGAATTAAATGATATAAAAAAATTAATAATTTTATAAATTTTTTGAATAAGATAAATGGTCAAACGTGTGTAAAAAAGCCAACAGCGTCAAATATTTAAGGACAGAGGGAGTATTATTTGAAAGTGAAAAGATCACACCCTAAGAAAATCCACACGCGGGTGGGCGGGGCATCAGTGAGTGAATGCAGTGCGCGTGCTCTCTCTCTCGTGATCTCAATTTATATATTGGATACACAACATAATCTTGTACACATAGTCAACCTCCCTGCATTTTCTTGGTAGCTACTATTATGTTTAGACAAATTTTGACTGAATTTGAACATCTATTTCTAAATAAAAGAAGATTTTTGTGGCACGCAGCAGGGGAAATTGCAAACCGAAATATTGAACCATGACTTGATCAACTATCCTGAATTTTCTGGTGGCTGCTGCCTTACAATCTAATTATTAGTTCTTTGCTTATCGAGTACTAATATAAGGATCAAGTGGCTAATGAGGTATGGTACAAAAAGGATCATGAATGTACCTTAAGCCCAAAAAGTTTGAAAACAACTTCTGCAACTAAATTTGTGAATACCACTTCTAATGAGCTCTTCTTCCTATCAACGACCTTCTTTGCCTTGCGAACGTAGTCAAGTGGATCCTTGTGCATGCCTACGTGGAATGGGAGGATTATGAAACCAAGTGCATTTCCCAATTTCACTTCTTCTTCTCTGCCTGAATTGATCATGTCAACGGATGCCTGATCATAGCAGTGGGAAAGAAATATATGACACATAATATATATTCTTACTCTACAAGTCCAAAGTTGGTACAATGACAGAAACAAATTAAAAAAATCGATCCTGTTAATGAATGGCCAATCTTGAATACAAGTAATAATTCTTACATGTAGGCTGGTCGCCGGCCTCATATTGACGAGGAGAATTGATCTCAAACGTATATCTTTGTCAGTGTCTGTGTCTAAGTCACAAAAGTTCCCGGATCGATGGATCGAGGAAATAGAACATGAAACGCGATACGCTATTTTTTTAAAATATGAGACGGTAGGGGTATACCTCTTCGGAACTTTTTTTTTAAGAGATGAAACGTGTTCCTATATTTTTTTGGAACGTTAATCCGGAACGGTGTACTCAAATTGAGAAACATATAGCTTAACATAGGTTCATAGTGCCAAAATATAAAGGAATTCATCAAGATTTTACATCAATGTCTACTGAATAAATCTAGATAAATGCTAGTTGTAAACATTATGATCTATTTTCATCTCCATAAACCATCATCTGCCCTTATACCCATAGTCCTATACCATACTTGTTCCGCATTGTACTATGTATTTGGGATCGCGATCCAGTCGCGTTTAAGACGATGTCTCACGATGTCCCCGTTCCTAAGACGAATGTTCCCCGAGAAACTCACCCGTGTTCCATGTTCCATGTGACTTAGGCGTGTGTCACCTGCAAACGAGGACAAGCAATCAGGGAGTTGGCTATGAATCATGCCGTAATTTATTATGCTGGCAGTTGGAGCATGACTAATTTACGCAATTAGCCACCTGATTTCCGGAAGTAATATCGCGACAGAGCAGAGTAGGTGATCCCAATCAGCACATCATTGACCGTCTGCAGGTGGAGGTAAACATAAAGAGAACGAAATAGATGTTTTCCGAACTGTGCTATGTGCTGTGCATATGCCCCTGTCCTTTTCTAGCTAGTCAAATAGAAACTTTCATTTGAAACATTTATGTGCAAACTTTCATATGTAAAATATGTGTTGGGAACACAGTGTTGTCCTATACGAGTTGAGCATGTACTTGGATACTGCGGAAACCCCGATCACCACGACGATGTAGAAGTTCTCCATGAGCCTTGCAGACGGGCTGACGGGCTCCTCTACCAGCGGCGTTGTTGCATTGCCGCTGCCATATATTGCTGTTCGTCGTGTGGATATATAGTGAGTTGCCTCTTTCGCATGCAGGGTGTGTGCAGCCGCGTCCATCTCGTGGCTGAAGTGCTGAACTGTGTGCCAGCTACAGCACGGTTATAGGAGAGGTTTGGCGAGCCTGCTTAGCTAGAGCTGGCCGTCTACATGGGCAATCGTCTGAAGCGTTAATTACAGAGTCCGTAAGTCCTGTTTTCGATGTATAGAACAGAGACGTATATAGCCCAGGAAAAATGAGACGAGAGCGTATATAGCCCAGAAAAAAGGAGACGAGAGTGTAGTGCATTCATTCTTGTGATCGTACGAGCGTGACAGGTCCCAGCCGCCAACAGAACAAATCATGATGCAATGCTGTTGCAATTAAGTACATACTTCTTTCTTTTCAAGTTACTTGTTGTTTAGGGACGGATCCAGCGTGAGGACAAGGTTAGGGACGGATCCAGCGTGGGGACAAGAAGAGCTCAAGCACCCCCTGCCGCTGGATCCCCGTGGAAAACATGAAGAGAGGGAGAGAAAAAAATAAGAAAGTAGAAGGAGGTGCTAGGTGAGGAAGAAGGGTAAGAGCACTTCCTCTCATATCTAGTTAGATTCGCCACTGTTGTTGCTTTAAGTTGATCCTGAGTCAATTTTTATCATATTTAATCATTAATTTTTATAAATTCATATAGTTTGACATCATGAGGTTTATATTTTAGATCCAACGCGAGCAATACTTCCATATGGCGTAATTCACATGTTGACTGCACACAATTTCTAAAATTAATAGTAAAAGCAAATATATTTGACCTAAATACTCAAACGACATATAATTTGAAACGGATACAGTAGCAAACAAAAAGGTTAACAGCATATCAACTTCAGAGTCTTCAATACAGTGTATTACAGACCCGACGTAGACCTAACAGCCCTTGTCCGTCGGGTTGTCTTCCATGGAATCCAATCGAGAATGCTACGGCTTTAGCATCCTTTTTTAGATAATGACAGCTTTAGCATCTAATTGCAGACACATATTTAATTTGGTGACACTGGCTCGTAAATTAAATTCTTATAGGGATGGAAGATGTGTGGTAGCTGGTACCCTCTCATTTAATTTTTATACTCTTATATAGTACCTCCCTGTTACCTCTAGGGTGGAAAGAGAATATTTTAAGTTGATATTTATTAATTAGTAGTTTTGAATATATTTGATATTTGTTAAAAAACAATGGTTAGGATTTAATTATGTTGTAGATAATATTTGAGAAAAAGGTGGGATTTAAGTCTTAACTTCTTTCACATGAATGAATTTTCATAAACTTCCAAATTTCATTAGCCTCAAACTCATCATAACATTTTGAATTGTCTCCGTAAAACAAGAAAAATGCTATGATAGACGGGGCAGCACGACATCAACACGTTGCGGAGGCTATCAGAGGGCTAGGGGAAAAATGAGATTGATTCCTCCAAACGCCAAGCCCTATATATGGGCTTTTGCGGTCCAAAAATTTTGAGCACGTTTTCATGCATTTTGGTTCTTTTTAAAAACTATTCTTACAAATAGACCCATGGTAAAACTAATTTCAGGAATTGACCTTTTTACGGCGCCAGCCTCGGTGGCGCCGTGGTCCTGAACAAGACGCCGTCAACGCTGGCGTCGTGGGCGTGGACCGGGCAGTCCGGGCAGCGGGCATGACGCCAGCCACATTGGCGCCATGTGAAGGACCACGGCGCCCGCCTCATTGGCGTCGTGCAGGACTTCTCATATGAGGAAGGAAGGGGGAGGGAATGACGGCCTAAGTCCGAGTCACGGCGCCATGGTGCTCCACACGGTGCCACTGAGAATGGCGCCGTGCCTGCAGCCCGGTCTGCTCGGTCCACACCCATGGCGCCAGCATTGACGGCGCCGTGCAGTTCACCTATGGCGCCATCGATGATGACGCCGTAAAAGTTTTATTCCTAAAATTAGTTTCGTCAGGAGTCTATTTGTAAAAATAGTTTTCAAAAAGAACCAAAATGCATGAAAACTTGAAATTTTGAGCTCCGCCACTCTAAATGTTTCGCTATCCGTTACCTAAGCAGCCGTATGATTTATATGCCACTTTTATTGTCTAGTCTCAGTTCAATATGGTCTAATTTTATGTTTTAAACGGTTTAGGACCGTCTTTGATGGTCTAGACAGGAAAAAAGATTTGGAAAATGGTCTTGGCCTAAATGGTTTAGGCCCTGAATCAAACAATATCCCATCGTCTCGCGTCTAGACATGGTACCGTTAGACCAAGGTCTAGTTAACACTGCCTCCTATTTCCTCTACGCTTGTTTTACCATGGCCTTCCTCAGTGATATGCACGCCAATTGCCAGGTTTTACAGCTTGTCAAAGCTATGCATTAGCCTTAGAGAGGACCATATTATACTCAGATCACTCCCTGGGAGATTTTGTAGTTTTGTATGAATGTGATAGTTTTAAAATTATTGGAAGGTATTAACATCGAATATGAGGTCTTGTCACAAGTATCACCGGTACAAAAACGATTTTCGTGGGCGACACCCTATTATTTTTACAGGCGGCAGGCGGCTCACTTAGTACACCGCCTGCAAAAGTTGCTATATTTTTGCGGGCGGCCTGCAAAAAATGGATTTTTGCAGGCGGGGAAAGGAGTCTACAGCCCGGAATTACGAAGAGAGCCGGCCCATTAAAATTTTATAAGTGCTGACCCTCTCAGCGTTCTCTCTCTTCTCTCACACTATCTCTCTCTTCTCTCATGCGCTCTCTCTCAGTGGTGAGGGTGGGCGGCTGCAGCAGCGGTGGGCAGCGGTGGGCGGCCACGGCGGCTCGCGAGAGATGGCAGGGCGAGCGGATCTGCCGCCGGTGGCCCTAGGACGGGCGGCTCATAGTGGCGGCAGGCGCGACGATGATGACTCTCGGGCGGCGGTGGGCGGCCTCGGGGCGAGCGGCTCGTGGCGGTATGGTTCTCGACGATGGCGGCTCCGGCTGAGGGGAGCGGCGGGGGCACGGTCCAGATCTAGAGGGCTCCGGTCGGGCGAGCGGCTCGCGACGGAGTGGTCTAGATCTAGAGGGCTCCGGGCGGGGCGGGCCTCCCCTGAGGGAGATGGCGGCGGCGCCATGGGATCCGGGTCAGCGGTGGGCCTACATCCTACGTTGCGCTGCATCAAGTCTTCGAGAGGGGAGATTGCAGGCTGTGCCGTCGCTCGCCACCATCCTCACCGCGCCATCGTCGATCCAGGAATGGGCCCCTCACGAAGACTTTGGGCCTACATCCTACGCTGCGCCCTTTAAGGAAGTAGCAGCGCCTCCCGAGGCCTCCGCCTTACGACCGGATCAAGGGAGGGAGCTCTGGCAGCCTTCCCTTTATCCGGTTCGAGGCCCGCTCCCAGATGACCTCGGCGTAACAGCCGGGCTGATGGATGCCCTCCTGCTACACTGGCTTTCTCGGGGCTTGATGGCATGTCCGCTCTGGGAATCCTGGTGCGGTTGTTGAGGCCTATCACCTTGATTGTGCCACCGTATTCTAGGGTCGTTGTTTCGAGGTCCCCCGCTGGCTTTGGCCCTGACGGAGCCCCGGAGCCCAAGGTGGCCTCCGGAAGATGTCTGGCTACTCCAGCAAGGTGAACACTCCGAATGTCCGAAAGGGCCTCCGGAGCCGTAATCGTCTTGGTCGACCCGATCTGGGGGATGGCTCCGGGTCATACTTCGTACATAACGGAGCCATTCCCCCAACACGAGCTATTGTGAAGATTATTTTTATGCCTTCACATGCGGCCCAAAATCTGTCATCCTGGCTTGGGACGGTTTTCGAAGCCAAACCCGATCCAGCCGCTTTCTGAGAGCAAGATCAACAGTGGAGCTTTTTGCTAACTCCAATTGTCTCCACGTCGATCATTTTGGATCTAATACAAAAGTCAACTAATACCATAGATGAGCTATTGTGTTAGCTGCATCTCACCAATCTGTTAGTTAACATATTAATATGTATGATCAAAAGTGATTGTATATTTGTAGCAACACAAGTAGAAAAGAAGAGGTCTGTTGAATTATATGCAGGAACGGACCTACGAATCAGAGAGGAGGGCTCATCTTCTTTCTCCTCCTCTAACCGCCTACTTTCCTTTATATTCCTCTTCTTTCCCCATTCTCCCTCCTCTTTTAACATGAGGTCAGCGGGTAGGGGGATCGAGCTCCCCAGCACCCACACTGGATCTGCCCCTGCACTATGTCACGAGACAAATGGAAGAAAGTAATAGTTTAAACAAAATAATGCATGAACTATACAATTTTTATTGATGTCATATAATGATTCTTAGTGACGTGGCATGTTTGAATAAGTAGACAAACGACACTGCAAAAATTATGATATAGATACGACGTTAATATGGAGACAAGCTACTCTAAATAATAATAATAATATGGAGACAAGCTAGGAATATACTGATCCAGTATTCCTTTTAAAAGAAAGTTTGATTCTCAGCTACTCAATGCAAATTTAGTAGTGACGTGAAATGATGAAAATCTATATCTATATTAATTGGACATTTTTTACGAGCTCTCACGTTAACTAGAAAGATCCTGCCATTGAACCGGTGAATAGATTTATAATAACCGTAGATTGTGAAATCCAATCATTGTTAAAAATTGTGGGCCACGTTCAAACCCATCTATTCAGCTCTCCCCATTAAATCAGCATAGCACGTACGTACACATCTAAAAACTAACTCTCCCTATCAGCCGGGATTTCTACTCTATCTCCTAACGAGATATATGGAGGAGATAATTAAACCTACTTTATTTTTCTAATGAATATGGGATTTTCCTAGAGATAAAAATCACTGGGTTGTCCTTCTGGCCAAGCAACGAAACCTCCTTCGTGGTCGTCATCCAGATCACCAGATGGCACCGAGTCTGTGCTAAGACGACTCAGTTGAAGTAATTGATTGCTGAGCTTTCCAAGAATGCAAAAATCACCCAGGCATGCAACTGTGGATGAACCAATCGATCTGAGTGTCTTGGCTGCATGGACAAGTGCAGTGGCCAGCGCAGCGTGCACAGTGGATTTGATGTTCCCGTGGTGGCTGCTTCGATCCAAATCATCTTCCGTCATTCATCCAAACAGGTATATATGTCGATGCTGTGAATTAAGGGTATGGGATCTCGATAGGAACCCCCTAGGCCCCTACAGTACCTGCTTTTGATAAAAAAAATACTATGAGATCGATCACATCAATGGAGATTAAGTGCAGTATTAGGTGCAGTAAAAGTACTTACACTTCGATGCCATTGATTAACCGAGATGCAAATTATATTTGCTAAAACTATATTTCATATTATGAAATTTGTATCCTTTTATTGTTCACATGGATGGTATTTTTAACAAAACCGTATACGATCTATAAATTTTGCTCCTAACATGTGCTAATTTGGCTGCAAGTTATAAAATACTCTTTATATGTCATTATTTTTCCATAGGACTATCTGTATATACATGTATGTCTTCATGTATATATATGCATGAAGACATACATGTATATATACAGATAGTCCTATGGAAAAAATAATGACATTGGATCCTTAGGCTAGGCCAAATAACGCCATAGAAACTAAAAGTAATGACTAATTCCAAATTCTTGAATTGGAATAGATATAGTGATATCAAGAAAACAACACTCATGATTTATTAATACCAGAAATATTAAATCCTAAACAGTTATATAATTTATACATCAAATCAATAAAATTTGAAACTATATTAAACCATGACAAATCTATAATTGGGACTTGAAGATGCTGATACTTGGTAATAATATTTTATGAAAATATTTAATAAATATCAATTCTAAATTAGTAAATTAAATTAGTGAAAACACTATTCAATACGAGAGAAATAGCTGCGATTAATTCCAATTTTAATAATTATTGTGGGGCACCATATCTATTATATATACTACACTCATACGCACACGTCACCGCGATATCTGTTAGGTGGGATCCATACACGCATAATAGCCACCATAACCTCACGCGTTCATGACGGCGAACCGAGTGCCTCATATAATAAACATGACACCGAGAATGGA
>CM002478.1:12981318-13014273 GCA_000325765.3 Leersia perrieri | reverse complement strand
ATTTGGCTCTCAGGTTTATAGGATTGGTATGTTACAATTATTTAGCGGTAATTGATATCCCAAACCATGTAGATTTTTACACATAATAGCATCAAATTTCACAGCTATTAAACCTTGAAGAAGCCGTACTGAGACTCAAACAAAATACAAACTTGATATTTTATATACCCATTCTAGAAATATTATGTTTTTAAAATTATACGATTGAGAATCTCAATTGATTTTAAAAGATAAATTTCTTTGATTGCGACATGAGTATAAATTAGTTGCATATTTTAATTTTTAATTTGATTTTTTGAAATTTAAATAAATGTATTATTTTTTCTTTAAATCCATTAAACAAATCAACCTATAAATTTGAAAACAAAATATGTTTAAATATCTAATATTTTATTGTTTCAACGGATAATACGTATGCAACGTACGGGTTGGCGACTAGTAACTTTTAATAATTAATAAGTGAATAGTATGGATGGATAGGCAAGTTGAGTAGTACTAGTTCATGACAAAATTTTAATCGTATAAGTTGATTCTTCCTAGAAGGACATCCCTTTTGCTGTCCGAGAAGATGAGTGACCCGACCCGTCACCAAATACGGAGACAACTGACACGTCTCCGCAGATTCAACCAAACCCCTATAGCAGTTCAGTAACATTAATACGGACATCATTGACTCATCACCATATTTGACCAAATCCTTAAACGACATGTGTATTGCAATTTGCAAGTTTGCAACGAGCAAAAGAGCAGGTCCCACTAGGCCAAAACCATTTTACCGGGCGCCTTGATTTTTTATCAGGTATAGCCGCTTAAAAAAACAGGCCCCTGCCGAACCTGTCCCAGCTTTAAAAAAAATTACTTTTCAGATGACCTATAAGGATCCGTCTGGCCCAGCCACCCAAAAAAATATTTTTCAGATGGCCTATAAGGTGGCCCCGGGCCGAACCCGTCCTAGCCACAAAAAAAATATTTTTCAGACGGCCTATAAGGAGAAAACTGGAAGCTCTACAAGAGCAGAATGCTGATTGTACAGAGATTCGCAAAGCTACTGATTATATAAATGAAATGTTATATAGAGAGGAAATGTCGTGGTTACAGTGATCAGGCATTAGCTGGCTGAAGGAGGGGGATCAAAATACCCGTTTTTTTCACGGCAAGGCAGTTTGGAGAGCTAGGAAAAACAAAATTTCAAAATTGTGTGCATCCGATGGTACTATTCATAGTACGACAAGAGCAATGGAACAAATGACTGCCGACTACTTCAAAGAGATGTTTACAGCAGACTCATCTCTGAACCCGGCATCGGTAATTCGTCTGTTCCAACAGAAAGTGACTGAGGAAATGAATGATCGATTGTGTGCTGATTTTGATGAAGAAGAAATTGTGACGGCTCTGTTTCAGATTGGTCCCCTAAAAGCTCCAGGACCTGATGGTTTCCCTGCTTTTTTTTCCCAACGCAACTGGGGCACACTAAAGGGTGATATTGTGGGAGCGGTTCAGAATTTCTTCAGGTCAGGAATAATGCCAGAAGGGGTAAACACAACGGCGATTGTCCTGATTCCAAAGATTGATCAACCTCTTCACTTACGTGATTTCCGACCCATAAGCTTATGCAATGTGATATATAAGGTGGTGTCCAAGTGTCTGGTTAACAGATTAAGGCCTCTTCTTGATGATCTGGTCTCACCGAGCCAAAGTGCATTTGTGCCAGGATGAATGATAACAGACAATGCCCTTATAGCTTTTGAATACTTTCACTTCATACAGAAAAACAGGAATCCGGACCAATCGACTTGTGCTTACAAGCTTGATCTGTCCAAACCTTATGACCGTGTTGATTGGTCTTTTCTGGAGCAAGCAATGTATAAATTGGGTTTCACTCACCGATGGGTTAGATGGATTATGGAGTACATAACCATGGTGAGATATTCAGTAAAATTCAACGGAACTCTTTTGGATACATTTGCTCCAACTCGTGGCCTTCGAAAGTGCAATACGCTGTCCCCATTCCTGTTTTTGTTCGTGGCTGATGGGCTTTCATTGCTACTGAAGGAAAGGGTGGAACAAAATTCTATTTCACCAGTGCACAGGCATAAGCCACAGTCATTTCAGAAGTGCTGTCAGATTATGCAATAGGAACAGGGCAGCTCATTAACCCTGCTAAATGCTCAGTCATGTTTGGTGAGTCTTGTCCAGCAATGAACCGGGAGATCGTTAAGAATATTCTGCAGATCACCCAGGATGATTTCGAGGACAAGTACTTGGGATTTCCAACTCCCGAAGGAAGAATGAGAAAGGGTAAATTCCAAAAACTGCAGGAAAAAGTTTGGAAGAGAGTCATCCAGTGGGGAGAGAATTATCTGTCAAGTGGAATGAAGGAAATTCTCATTAAATCAGTGATCCAAGCAATTCCGGTGTACGTAATGGGTCTCTTTAAACTCCCTGATTCAGTCTGTGAAGACCTCAACAAACTAACCCGGAACTTTTGGTGGGGGGCAGAGAATGGTAAGCGAAGAACACATTGGAAAGCATGGGAGCATCTGGTTCAACCTAAGAATTGTGGAGGCATGGGCTTTCGTGACATGAAGCTATTCAATCAATCCTTGCTTGCAAGACAGGCATGGCGATTGATCGAAAATCCTGGAAGCCTATGGGCCCGAGTGTTGAAGGCAAAATATTACCCACAGGGTTCCCTATGTGATACGGTTTTCAGTGCAAATGCATCCCCGGGATGGAGGGCAATTGAACATGGTTTAAACCTATTGAAACAGGGTATCATATGGAGGATTGGCAATGGGAGATCGGTGCGCATCTGGTGCGATCCATGGATACCGAGATCCTATTCAAGGTGACCAATCACCAATAAGAGAAGATGCAGATTCAAGTGGGTATCAGACCTACTGTCAGAGGATGGAACATGGGATCGAGAGAAGATTAATCAGATTTTTCTACCATTGGATGGGGAAGAAATCCTAAAAATAAGGGTGTCTCACAGAGGTGATGACGACTTTGTAGCATGGCATCCGGATAGACTCGGCAGATTCTCAGTGAGAAGTGCTTACAAACTGGCTGTTGAACTGAATAATCAGCATGAAGCGACCAGTTCTACAAGCACAGAGATGAGCAAGGCCTGGAAACTAATCTGGAATTGTCCAGTCCCACCAAAGGTGAGGATATTTGCATGGAGAGCAGTAACGAATAGTTTAGCAACAATGCAGAATAAAAAGAGAAGAAACCTGGAAGCCAGTGAAATATGTAGCATTTGTGGAATGGAAACGGAGGACACCTATCATGCATTATGTAGATGTACCCTTGCACAAAACCTGTTCTCAGCTATGAAGGATGCAGGTCACATATCCTGGGACACCAATGTGGGCTGTACAGGTAACTCTTGGCTATTTGACATATTGGATTCTTCTCCACATATTGAACGGATGTTCTTGCTAATGGTACTCTGGTGTGCTTGGTATGTACGTAATGAAATTGTACATGACAAACCTGCTCCCCCAGTAGCGGTTTCAAGACGATTCATTGAAAGATATATTGAAACTCTGCTCCAAATAAAATAACATCCCCATGCAGATATGGAAAAGGGTAAGAGTGTGGTAAATTATGTACAATTACGAGCTGCACCGAAGAACAATCCACTAGAAGCACAACCAAGATGGGAGAAGCCGACTGCAGGTTGGATGAAACTGAATATCGATGGGTCCTTTCACCACCAATCGGGTAGAGGAGGCATTGGAATGATCATGAGGGATAGTGAGGGCAGTGTCATCTTTACGTCCTGCCGATCTCTTAGTCACTGCAATGAAGCCCTGGAAGCGGAGCTGCTGGCGTGCGCGGAGGGGCTGGCATCAGCAATTCATTGGACCTTTTTGCCAGTAATTGTTGAAACTGATTGCAGCATGGTGTTGAAGCTTCTCCTGCCCAAGACGGATGACAAATCTGAGCATGCTTTCATCGTCAAAGAGGCAAAAGAAATGATATCTGGTGATAGGGAAATAGTACTCAAGAAGGTGCACCGAAACCAGAATAAGATCAGTGATTTCCTAGCTAACAAGGCTCGCTGTGAGCATATTTGTGAATTCTGGATAGGTGACAGTTGTAACTTTATCTCACAACTTGTTTGTGAGGACATTTCGATTGAGTAATATATTCCCTTTCCCCCGCAAAAAAAAGAGGCCTGCCTGTGTATTTTTTGCAGACAGACATTCATATGAGCTGTTTGCAAGAATCTATTACTTGCAGGCAGCGGGTGGCAGCTGGCGCAACTGCGAGTGGCCAGCGGCTGGCGCGGCCGACGATGATGACGACAGGCGGCCGACAGGCGACAGCGACGGGACAACGGGAGCGGCGACGGGATCTGGGCGAGACGAAGGCGACGGGATTCAGGCGAGACAATGGCGAGGATGATCTAGCGGCGGCGGCCAAATCCGGCCGCCACGACTATGACGTCAACAGCGCGACGACGGGAGGCGTGGGGCGGTCGGCCAGGATTGCCGTATGTGAAGGTGGCGACCCCTTGACCCGCAGGTCTGGCGACCTCGGCGAGGACGGGCAACCGTGGGCGGCGATGCAACCGGCGGCAGTGCGGTGGCCGGCGAACGGCCCGCCCATTTTTTCAAATATTTTTGCCGCCCCAAATATTTCTGTAGGGCGGGTGAAAAATCTAGGTTTTTCTAGGCGATTTATAGCCGGCGTTCCCCTTGCTCGGCCGCAAAAATATTTTAAGCCTCGCCATAAAAAATGAAATTTGGCCTAGTGTCGGCCTCTCTCTCCCCTCTCTCTCGGTCTCTCCCTTTTTTGCATGGAGGTAGTACATGACAGAGAAATTCTAACAAATACCATTGACAAAGCCTATATTCTAAGAAATACCATCGATGAGTGGATTTCAGACGGGCGAATGAAGACACGGCGGCTGCGAGCCTGCAACATCGTTGAGGGGTTTCCAATGGCAGTGGGATGGAGACAGGTAGCAGGGCGATTCAAGTACCGGGGTTTCCAACGGCAGTGGGATGGAGACAGGTAGCAGGGCGATTCAAGTACCGGTCAGGTCAGGGCGATTCCAGGCGATGGCGATGATGAGTCCCATGCAACGGAGGCAGTTAGCCTTATTGTTGAAGTTGTTAAGTCATGTGATGAAACTCTCCATGTTGTAGTAGATGTGTAATATGTTCATGCCAGTTTCAATGGAGAGTTTATGATACTTCTCTTCCCTTTCACTATGGTCATGGCAGTTGTGCAAAATGCCAGTAATTGTTTTCCTGGTTCATTGATAATTACTAGCATCATAATGTGTACCATTTGTTCTTCTTCCCAACAAAAAGTTGTGCAATTGTATGAAAATTATTTTCTTAACCAAGAAACATCCGTGCCAAATCATTCTATACCAAAATAACATCTGTGAGAAAAATATGATGACTATTCGTTCAGATAGTTTGGAAGGGTATAATGCTCATTTCCTAGCACTTAATAGGGTGCTATTGACAAGGATGTGACGGTGATGGTATTTATTAGAACTGGAGGCTTGTTTGATAACATTTGTTAGAACTCGCGCGCATTCGTCAATGGCATTTTTTAAATAGAGGTTTTATAGTTAGCATTTGTTAGAATTTCTCTACATGATATTATAATCAGATTTTTTTATTTTCTATTCCTACCCATGTACGTTGAATTTTATGTTGCATGTTGTAGCGTGATATATCACATATGTATGTCGCGTAAAAAAATTAGATTTTTTATGACTGTTTGGTACAGATGCAATAAATAAGAGGATGTCTCCTCTAGGGATTAAAAACCACTTCTGCCACTTAAATAAATAAATAAACCGTTGAGAACAGATTTTTTATATATAAGTAACGTGTAAAACCGCTCCACGTACTTATATATAACGTATACGTACGGTGTGTAGCCTGCAAAGCTAATGCAATGAAACAACACAGTTGAGACCTGTCCCTCACTCACTGGTCACACCTTATCAATATTTTTTTTATGTCTATTTGGTACACATGCAATAAATAAGAGGATGTGTCCACGAGGATTGAAAACCAAACTTCCATCACTTAAATAAAACTGTTGAGAAGAGAATTTTTATAAGTAACGCGTACAACGGCTCCACGTACGTATAGTAACGTGTACGTACGGTGTGTACGTAGTATGCAAGCTCATGTAATGAAACCACGTATAGTAGTGGTCATTACATATCAAGATTTAGCTCAACATGGTCATTGCATGTCATCTAAATGGATATAAATATTTTTTAAAAAATTTGTGAAGATAGACTAATATGAAATATATCACTACATAAACATGCAACATTAAATTTGACCTACACAAGTCATAACATAAATAACAAATGCGACTATATAAAAGTAAGAGTTTAATTTATTATTTTTGTTACAACTTGTAAAGTTTAAATTTAAACTTGCATGTTTGTAGAGTGATATATTTCATATTAATCTATCTCCTCAAAATTTTTAAATTTTCTTCATAACCATTTAGATGACATGCAACACGTGATTGGATTTCCACCTAGATGCTAAAAAGAGTTTCTCCTCAACATGGAGTGTTGCCCGGTCGTCGCCAAGACGGCGCTGGCCTGCTCCTGCACAACACTCCATGCCTCCCGCATATGCCGCTCCTCGGTGAGCGTGTTCCCAACGGCGCAACGCAGCACGTACATGCCACCCACAATGGCCGAGCTCATGTATGCCCTCCCCGTAGCGTTCACCGCCTCCAGCACCCTCCTGTTCACCTCGTTTTCGACACCCACGAGCCGGAAGCAGACCAGCGCGAACCGCCTTGGCACCGGCACCTCGAACCGCTCGTCGGCTCGCACCATCCGCTCAAACGCTGCGGCCATCCGCATGTGGGCCCTCACGGTGGCGCGGAGGCCGTCTGTGCCGTGGCAACGTAACACCAGCCACAGCTTCAGCGCCCGGAACCGCCTACTCAGCGCCACCTGCCAAGGAAAAGTCATTTTAGAAATCAGTGTATAAACAGTTAGGTTTTGCATACATCCCAAATAATTATATAAGTTAGCTCTTAAACGTGTAACTTTAAATTTAACTTACATTTGGACATATAAGAATAACAAATTTTAACACTGCGTTGATCGCCTGCAAAAATTAGGTGTATATACACCTAGGTTTGAAAAATCCTTGTCCCACCTGCCAGTCCTTGTAGTCCACCACTGCGTCTGCGACGTCGGCGTCCTTGAGTATGACGTGGTCGTCGGTGCCGAGCGCGGCGACCAGCGCGGCAGGGCGGGCGACCCAGAGCGCGCAGCAGTCGAGGTTGGCGAGGAGCCACTTGTGCGGGTTCGTGCTGACCGAGTCGGCCACGTCGCCCGCGCCCGCGATGACGTGGCTGTGCTCGGGGCACACGCACGCGGCCCCCGCGTAGGCCGCGTCCACGTGGACCCACACCCCGCGCCCCTCCACGGCGGCGCCCAGCTCCGCGACCGGGTCCACCGCCGCCGTCGCGGTGGTCCCCACCGTCGCGCAGAGGAACAGCGGCACCCTCCCCGCCGCCACGTCAGCGTCCACGGCGGCACGAACCGACTCGCCGGTGAGCTCGAACCCGTTCTGTATGGAAGTGGGTATCTCGCGGCAGTTGACGCGGCGGATTCCGGCGATGCGTGCGGCCTTGAGGAAGGAGAAGTGGGTCTGGTCGGAGCAGTAGACGACGAGGTCGCCGATCCTCTCCTCGCCGACGACGGCGAGCTTCGCGTCCCTCGCGGCGACGATCGCGCAGAGCATGGCCTCGCACGTCGTCCCCATCAGCGTCCCGCCTCCGCCGCCGGCGAAGAGAAGCCGTCCCGGGAGATGCAGGGCCTTGCCGAGCCAGTCGGTGACGATCTCCAGCTCGGTGGCAGCGGGCGATGCGGCCCAGGTGAAGGGGTTGAGGTCGAGGCCGGCGGCGAGGGCCTCGCCGAGGGCGCCCGCGTTGCTGGACGAGGCCGGGTAGTGCGCGAAGTGGCGCGGGCTCTGCTAGTGCGTGACGCCCGGGAGGATGAGGTCGCGGACGTCGCGGAGCGCGGCGGCGAGCGCGTCGTGCTCCGGCGTCATCGGCGCCGTCGAGGGGAGCTTGCTGGTGAGGAAGCCTGGCGTGACGGACGGGCGAACGGGGTAGTCGTCAATGCGGGCGTAGTAGTCGGCGATGAAGTCGACCACCAGACGTCCCTGCCTGCGGAACTCGCCGGCGTCGAGCGGAGGCCGGCGGCCGGCGGCGAGCAGTGACGCCGATTCGGCGTGCGCGGCGGCATCACTCATGATGGTCATGGCAGGCACTTGCAGCTAACACTGGAGTGTGGAGACAAGCTCGATCATGGACTGTGTTCTTCGTATGTGATGATGGCTATTTAAAAGACATTTTTAGAGACCGAGACAAATCGGGAGCGCTATTTCGAGCGCGTGTGCGCTTCCTTCTTTAGTAATTACGCTGTTTCCGTTTCTAGCCTAAGGCCTCGTTTGATTCAGGGCAGGAGAGGATTTTTTTTGCCTCATTTTCCGTTAGCACGCTTTCCAAAATGATTATCCGTGTATTTTTTGCAAATGAAGTTTATATAAAAGTTTCTTTAAAAATTCATATGAATCCATTTTTCTAATTTTCAATAGTTAATACTTAATTAATCATGTGCTAATGATCTTTCTCGTTTTGTGTGTCCAAAATAATCCAACTCCACCCCTTGTTTCAAACGAGGCCTAAGGTTTTTCCAATTAAGCGCTGGTTGATCGTGGGCCGTGATTTGCCACGCGTTGTTTCCTCTGAGCGACGGCGACCCGTGACCACGACGGTAACCGTGAGGCAACCGGCGGCCGCGCCCGCGCCTTGACGACGATGACGCCGTGCCGACCCCGTGGAGCTTGCCCGTTGACGCTGCCACCACGACTCCCCAGCGGCCGCGGCCACGCGACGGCGAGCGATTCCACCGGCGGTCGCGCCCGCTCGACGACGACCCCTCGGAGGCACAACCGCTAGATCCGGCCGCCCCGAGCTCGGGGATGGCGGATCCGTCCGTCCCGAGCAGCGGCGGGTCTGACCATCGTCGTTGAGGTCGACGCACTCGGGGGAACCGGCGGCGTGCCCGTCTGCAACGTTGCAGGTCGTCGGGGGCGAGGCCACGCTGCCCTCCCCGCGACCACCGTCGCCTGTTTTTTTTTGCATTTTTCTATTTTTTCAGTTGAAAATTTCTGATTCTTTCAATTTGAAATTTCTTATTCTTTCATTTTGAAAATTTTCCATTTCTTTCAGTTTGAAACTTTTTTCCTCCAAATTGAAACTTTTCCTTTTTTTTCTTTTTCAGTTTGGATTTTTCCATTTTTTGTGTACGAATTTTTTTTCCTTCTAATTCAAACTTTTCCTCCTTTTTTTCAATTTGAAACTTTTTCTCCTTCTCAATTTGAAACTTTTCAGTTTTCTTTCAATTTGGAACTTTTTTTTCTTTCAGTTTGATTATTTCTTCGAAGAAAAAGGTTTAACGGCAAGTAAACGGCATAGGAATGGAAAATCTGAGCGACAGATCTCTTTCTGGCGCCCGGATGTGGAATAGCCGAGCCCCATGCTGCCTGACACGTAGGCTGGCGCAGTTTGAGATTTGTTTCTTACGAGATTTTTTTTCTCACACATGGTTAAAACATGATTTATTCCAACAAAAGGTCACGTTGTATAGGGCGGCTATTCGGAGTACTCATCAGCTTAAACTACTATCTGTTTAGTTTGGAGACGAACTATTTCTTTTTTTTAGAACGTGAACATGAGCGGTAGGTAGACTGAACACTTCCCAATACTGATTTCCGTCGGGTTACACCATGTAGATCTCTTCCTCCTCGTTGTTGCCGTCGAGAAAGATTTTTTTATTCAAATAAATTTTTAAGATGTCAACTCAATTTTGAAAATTTCCAAATCAGTTTTGAAAACTTTTGAATATAATTTTTTAAAATGACATCTCACATTCCAATACTTTCAAATCAATTTTAGAAAACGAGACTCAAATTTGAAAACTTTCCAATCAGTTTTGAAAAGTTTCAACTTAATTTGTAAAAATTTTGAATCAGTTTTGAAAAAAAATGTCAAAAAATTGAAAACTTTCAAACCAAAATTTTATAATCAATTCAAATTTGAAAATTTCTGATCATTTATTAAAATTTTTACATTTTTTAAAAAACTACTCAAATCTTAAAAATTTAACCAAGAATTTTTTTCCAATCTAAAGTTTAAATTATTCAATTGATTTTTTAAATTTGTGTTACTGGTATAAATGCTAATTATGGTGTTTCCATCACACCAACGGAATCGGTTATTACATGCACATGCTGCAAGCCAGAAAAAAAGGAAAAAAAAGGAGGGAGCAGTCCTAGCCGAGCCGGCGCACGCTAGTCATAGTCTCCCCGGAGACAAATCACTACTTAAAATGTAATATTATATATGCACCCCCTTCAAAATTGTAGGCGGACGAAGCTAAGGCCTCCTCACTAACCGACTATCTAGAGTCACATATCGAACCCTATGTAAGAAAGATAAGATTAGAGATAAGAAAAATTAGTGATAGAGATAGAATAGTTAGAGATAAATCTCTTCTAACGTTAAATCCAAGGACCACTCGGCAACCAAATCGGATGCAATGTCAAGGCCTACGTCGACGACATTGTCGTTAAGACAAAGACACACGACACGTTGGTGGATGATCTGCGGGAAACGTTCAACAATCTCCAACGGCTTCGGCTGAAACTAAATTCGGAGCAGTGCAAGTTCGGAGTACCATCGGGTAAACAACTTGGTTTCTTGGTCTCTGGACAAAAAATTGAGGCCAATTCTGAGAAGATCATGGCCATCGAGAACATGAAGTCTCCCACAGGACTCAAGGAAATCCAGAAATTGACTGGATTCATGACAACACTAAGTCGTTTTGTTGCAAGAATGGGAGAACAAGACAAGGACAACCTTTCTTCTCTTTGCTCAAAAAGCAAGACAGATTCGGGTGGACACAAGAACCCGAGGATGCATTCATCGCACTCAAGTGCTAATTGTCAAATCCCCCTGTGCTCGTTGCCCCACAACCAAACGAACCCTCAGCAGCGTCATCGGTGAGCTGGCCTGTACTGCGACAGCGTGGCCGGGGCACCCGTCGGCAGGTGTGCACATGTAGTCTTCAGGTCGATCATTACCAAGACAGCATGCACATGTGTGCGTTTCGTAGACGATGGTGTTGATCGATCCATGTTTAATTTGACTAAGCATGGTCGGTTCTTTTTCTTCCTGGTAGGTCAAGATTTCTTCTTCTTTTTTTCTTTTTATCTTAGATCGATATACATATATACACTCATTCCCAGATCGATCCCAGAAGAAATAAGTATATATTGGGCTCTTGAGTTTCTTGATGTCTATTGGTAATATTCCATCCATGTAGTATATACGTACTGATCTGTACAAAACCTATATAGTATGTTATACTGCCACTCTAGGTGATTAGTTATGCATGCACGGTAATAAGTTCACAATTCTTTTTTTTCCATGAATCACTATATTCAAATTATATATACTGCTACTATCACGACAAGTATATACCACTAATAAGAAAAAAAGAGTATATACTAGTTGTAACATAAAAAATGTATATACCAATGCTAGTTCACAAAATAGTATGCACTAGCTAGTGCTAAGAAAATATATATCTGTGTTGCATAGCTGTATAAATAGAGGTACTCCATACAAAATTTCTAATTTCAAATCTGGGTGATGCAACGTGCAAAACAGGAACATGCAAGGTATAATTCAAATTTCAAATACTCCCTACGTACATCCACTGGGTACCAATTATAGAAATAAAAAAGATAACAAGCTAAAATAAACTCTCCTAATGGAGTATCCATTTGGGGTGGGAGTATATACTCGGCGAGCCCATAAGCGAGCGCAGCGGTGGCTGGAGGCGAGCGTCGAGCAGGGAACGGTGATGTCCGGCTCCTCGGCGACTGCGACCAGAGCAGGGGGTGGCGGGGATGTAGCGAAGAGAGCAGGTAGCTAGAGGGGATGGTGATGAAGGGATCTGGATTGAAGGCAGCGGAGCGGACTGAAGGATGGTGACGACGACGACTATCTTTTCTTTTTCCCTTTTTATTTTCTCTTTGAATTATTTTACTATAAAATCCTTTGAAATGGAGTGGCAAAAATGTTGTCAAAAAATTATACATATCATGTGAAATTCTGTCAAGTTTCTTAAAATTTTGAATCAATAGTGTCAATCTGACAAAGTCACACTTATAAAATGGAGCCAAAAATACAATTATTGAATAAATATAGGGGCAAATGTGCATTAACAAGTGATTTGCCTAATTACTTAATACCATCAACTTCACCTTCCAAAGTAGGGGTAAACACATGATTCATTTAAAATTCAGGGGCAAAACAAAAACCCCCCAAAAAAATAGGGGCAAAAATAAAGGTAAAATTAACACTGGACATCAAAATAGGGGAAAAAACGAGATTTCCCCCAAAAATATGGTGTCTAAGGTATCTATCCACCAAGCCAAAAACATTTTTTGGCTCAGCCGTCCATTTTTTTACAGGCCGCCCATTAAATTTGAACCGTTGCCTTTTTGTGATTCATTAGATGGACCGTCTACAAAAATATATTTATTTTAAAAGGAGGACAATATAGTTAGCCACCTGCGAAAATTGACTTTTTTAGATAGTGGACAAAAGGTACTGCCGAAAAGATTAATAGAAAAATAAAAAAAAGACAAAGGAACCTGGTCGTGTCCATATTCACACCCCTGCTCCCCCTCTCACTCCCTCCCTGTGTCCCTCCCATACCACCAACTCTCTCCCCTGATCTCTCTCTTAACGAAAACGGCTGGGCAGGCCCGTGCAGCGTAACGATGGGCAGCGTACCTAGATCCAGTGGCCACCAACCCACGTCGATCGGATCCCGCGGTGACTCCCCCTGGTAGGCCGTCTAGCCGCCATCATCGCACTGCGCGAGCACATGCGGCATGATGTTCAGCGGTGTGCCCGAATCTGGCAGTGACAACCATGTGTCTGCCGGATCTAGCGACGACTACCCCAGGCCAGCCAGATCTGGCGGCAATGATCCCGTGCTAGCGACCACGGGGAGGGTGGTGGCGAGCGGCACACGGCAGGGCATGTGCTCGACGGCGACCTCGAGGGGTCGGGACGAGCGAGGCGCGGTGGAGTTGTCGTCATTGAGCGCGGATCCGGTGGGGCAACAATTGTGCCACGGCCAGATCCGATAGCGATGACCCCATGTCGGCCGAATCCGACATTGGCGACCATGGGGAGGGTGGCATAGAGCAGCGTGCGGCTGGGCGGACCCATCCACAACAACGACAGTGAGCGAGGTATGGCGAAAGTGCATGGAATCTGGAGACGACGATTTAAGGATTTTTTTAATTTTTTTTGTGATTTTTTGGTTTTCCTTGTCATCAAGAAAATATCTTTTGCATGCGGCAAGCCGCCAGAAAATATATTTGCCTGCGACGTTGGCTCAATTGAAAGTGTTCACCGCTGACACGGGGTTCATGCTACACGACGGCTTCTGCACGCGCACGATGCTGTCGATGCCAGGAACACGCTCACCGAGGAGACATGCGGGAGGCGTGGAGTGTCGTGCAGGAGCTTGCGACCGCCACCGGCACCGTGCAGGCACGCCGCCACTCCATGTTGAGCTAATCTTGTTATGGATCGAGTGACTAGTGAGTGAGTGAGTCACACCTTTTTTTAAGATAATGAATAAACCGGCTTTGACTCGAAAGAAGCTAATGAAAAAGCTGGCTTAAAAAACAAGCCAATAACACCCCAAGCAAAAGGAAACAAGAATTACAATTCTATTGCTAAATCTCCAACCATAGTGCGCAAAAATCTACATTGCCAAAGTCTCCAACTTTTGACGTGCAACAAAAATGAAAAAAAACAATAATGCACTCCTTGTTAGGAGTACCTAGAACTATAGTCAATATATTAACTTGAAAAGAACCTGCAAATAAGATTTAGGAAGAATTCGTCAAAAACCACTTAAACTCTTCATTTCTAGTCAACCAAAGAGCCCAACATACTGCAGATGCTAATATTAACATCAACTTTTTTGCACTTGCATTATATCCAAACAACCAATTCTCTCCTATATCATCAATGTTGATTGGTTCATTAAAACCCAAGGACATATAGACAAGTCTCCATATGAATTTAGCATAATAACAATAAAAAATGAGGTGTTGGATAGTTTCATTCCGTGCACAAAAGCAACACTTCAAACTACCATCCCAATTCCTTTTGGCTAAGTTATCTTTTGTCAAAACCACCCCCTTGAATAAGTATCATAAGAATACTTTTATAAAATTTCTACACACATGGTTTTATTGCATGATCTTGCATACTACACACCGTATGTACACGTTAATATATGCGCGTGGAGCAGTTATACACGTTACTTATATAAAACTAGATGATACCTCACGTGTTGCTGCGGGATGTTAGTATTAACAAAGTTTTAAAAGATCGATCTACGCACAAATTTTGGATGCATAGTAGCATATTAGCTTTCGTAAAAAAAACTAACAGCAGCACAGATAATACCTTATTTGAAAGCAATGAGTTGAGGCCGGCCCTTGAGGACATAGGAGCTTATTCAAGCATAACGAACCAAGAATGTTAATACTATGTTATAACTAAAGTGCACTATTTATCTCTTGTAGCAACAACAGTTGAATTCTCATTTATACAAATTTTGGGTGGAAGTCTGGAGGCTACCTACTGCTTAATTAACCGATTTTTTAGACCAAAAGCTAGGTTCCAAATGAATCCATATATGGAGCGATGAGAAGAACAAAGCTAAAAAAAAAATACTTTGATGATGCAGTTAATTAATAGGCTTCTTGATGATATGGAGATTTGCCCAATCACATATTGTTGTGTTTATACATGTATCTAGAGGTAAGATTGTGAGCACGAGTAAAATCACAAAATAAGAGGAACATAAGATAAATGAAAGATAAGGGAAATGCCAGCATATTGATTAACTAACTGACCTGACACTAGCTCCCATATAATAAATTGGGCTTCATATGTAGTCGATTGATTTCATTAAAAAATAGGTGACTGAATCCGCAGTTTTATCAATACATAATAAATAAGAGAAATATATAGATGAATTAATCACTATGAACATTAGATGAATAAACAGGAGCAACTTAATTGTAAGGAATTTCAAAATCATACTGTTTCATTTAAACTATGAACTATTAAAGAAATCCAAGAAAGGAGGGGCCTAGACAGAGTCACTTACATTATTGAAACTTGAAGGACCAGACACAAAATTCCATATGAAATCACCGTGCTGCATACGATAAAATTATCTCTAATCGCCATATTTTGTGTGAAATCTCTGGCTGCCTGAAAGATGGAATAACTTTTGATAAGAGCTGCATATCAAATAATTGCTTCACTGAAACCTGCTTTGGTGATAGGAATATATGCAGAGACGATGCAGAAAATAAATATACTACTTGGAGTTATGTGCAAAATGCTAAAACCAGTAGAAAATATAAAGTTGATGGACAATGACAAGGCAACATAAATTATTTCGGATGAAGCATAGCCTAAAATACGGATACCAATATCTCCATTTGGGAAGAAACTGAAGCAGTGAGTAATTAATTTGCATGCACAAATACTGTTCTAAAATACGGATTATCTGTTAATAGGTCAGACTGGGATACAAAATTATGTGAGAAACTAATAGCTGAATTGCAGATAAAATACTGCATAAATCAATGTTGATTAGAAAGAGAGGCTTAGCTGGAATGCTGGATTAGAGATGAACTGGTAATGATAGACATCAGCATCAAGGGGATCGAACAACCTCATCGTTGGCCTAGCAGATGAATCCATCAACATGTGGGATCGCAGGGGCAGCAACACCAAGCTTGGTAGTGCTTTTCTCCTGCATCATGATTAGCAACAACATCAGGTCAACAACATCATATGTCCGTGAGCCCGTGACCTTACAGGGAGATGAGGGGCCCTGGAGTGCATGCGATGCCTTACTCCTGGTCTGCACGCGGGTGCCGCAGCCACGATGTCGCCGACGACCGTCACAGCGCGCTAGGGCGGCGGGGCCATCGATGCAATGGCGGGAAGAGGAGAACTGTGCGGGGGAGGTGAGGGGGACCGGTGCAACTGCGGCTTCTCATCCGCGTGTGGCCGGCGCAGTGCAGGCGTGGCTTCGTCGGCGGCGAGGAGAGGAGAGATGCGCAAGAGTAGAGGAGGTGAGGGGGCCGGCGGCTGTCTACTTCGGCTGAGCTTTTGTGTTCATGGTGGGCTTGTACGTGGGCTGAATCTGCTTGCTAGGCTTAACGGACTAATTAATAAAGATCATGACATGCAATATATAGATGGTTGATTGGTTTTGATCAGACGACTGTAATTTAACGATGATATGGCATCGTAGAATTCTAGCTTTGTTCGTCAACTATGTAGGAAGTGAAGATTTATCTTTTCTCAACAGTTCTATTTATGGAAGTTTGGTTTTCAATCTCTCGAGGAGACATCCTCTTATTTATTTATTGCATGTGTATAGAATAGTCATAAAAAAACTATTTTTTGACAAGATAAATACATATGTGATATATATATCACGCTATAAACATGCAACTTAAAACTCCATTGTTGATGGATTTTTGTGCCAAAAGAAAATTCATATTCTGGTGTATAAATTTGTCTAGAATTTTATATGACATGTGGGCCTAGATAATGCCAATATTCCATAGCGCCTAAATATAACTAATGGAAGATAATGATTAAAATGGAATGTATATTTATGGAGCGCCTGGAATATAGAAGTGTAGAAATCAATATTTGGAAAGAAATAAATTTGATGACGTCAAATGAATGAAACGGTATTTCTCCTATGTACATGTACATATAAGTACGTACGTATACGTACGCACATGTCCTTCCTCCTCTCAGTTCATTTTTTCTCCTTTCTTTACATGCACTTTAAATCATGGAGATGTAAGTGTATCGATTCTTTTTCGTTCCTTGTATCCACGGTGGCTGATGTGTGCAGATTTGATCAGTGCTAATCAATGATTTGGTCCTCACTTAAGTAAAGAAATAATATTATTTTCCAAAGAATAGAATGCTTGTACTCCAAGCACACACACGGCTGGCAGCCTATAAAAGGGACGACATCTCCTTATCTCACAGGAGGATACTACCACAGAAACCTATATCAGTGACGTCTTATCTGTGCCGGCTATAATTAAGCCGGCACAATGAAGGCTGGTGCGGCAAAAAAAACCGTGAACATCATTAGGACTGGAGTTCACCATCAACCGGCACAAATGACCCACACATAGAAGCCGCAGCGCTGCTCAAATGAGCAGTCCGGTATTTTTAGATGAGTGCAATACATCAAGTCTGAGGGGAGCCTATAGACACGTACAAACCCACGAAGGGAGACAGAAACAGAGACGCACACAGAGACACAATATTGTCGGCATACACATATTCACCGCCGTTTGAAGAAGGAAAAGCAACAACCCAAAGGTGTTTTCGTCCACCAGCGTCGCGCTCGTCATCAACGATAATGCTGTCTACGGACGCGGTGTTCTATGGTGAGTATTGGTAATTCAATTAAAACAGCAGCTCTTGTATATGCTATGATGGGTACGAATCAACTATGCCATGCAAACCGATCTGCCCATGAGAATGAAAATCAACTATTATTTATGTCATCGATATCATGGCTCCATATCGATGAGATCAAAAGGCCTAACTCATGTCTGGTGCGGTCGGTCGAAATTAATTTGCCTCGCGCATGTCATGCACGGGAGCAGTTTTTTCTCTAAACACCACTCTCTATTCCATCGACATGATGTCAGATGCCGATGAGATGAATAGGCAAAACTCTTGTCCGATGCAACCGATCGAATGAAGTAAACAAGCATCATCTTAAGAAAACTTGCTGTCCGAACGGGCAGTGCAGATTCAAAAGACATCGACATCTTGATCGAGTGTCGACGTGCTGAAATGGCCAAAGTTAACATCACTTGCGTTATGTCTGCGAGCGACGAGGCCAGACGGCATCATGGCTAGACGCCAACGAGGCTATAGCCGAACTTATTACACTATGTTAAAGTGCCGATGAAATTTAATCACTAAACTGTAACACGTCCAAAGCAGACGGAGATTGGACATCATGTTGCTGGGCACTGATGAGGCAAAGGAAAAAATATGTCCATGTTTGATGAAGGTGAAAATACATGACTGGACACCGACGAGGCGAAAGACATCGCTTTCATCTGGATACTCCCTCCAACCACAAATATGGTGACGGTTTATCGTGATCGAGTTTCAACGGTGCAAAGTCATCTATTGCATCCATCCTATTGAATCTGTGCTAATCCTCCCGCGAGCTACTCAACTTTAAAGACGACGACCACAACACAGCTTAATCGGAGATTTTCCATAGGCTCGTCCTACGGATGTATAATTAACCAGCCGCCTCATGACTAGACGCCGGGAATCAGTAAAATGCACACAATTTTCTAGTTAGATATCCCTCCATTAAGCAAACTCACAAGGCAAAAAGCGAACTCCTATAAAAGACCATATTGTATTTGTAGTCATTCATCCGAAATTAATAAAATATAGGGTTTCCTATATCTGTGAGTTTGTCGGTTTTTTTCACCAAACATCCATAGATACTAGTAGAGATATAAAAATAACAAACCTAATTATAATATCACGTTGTATTTATCGTCAAATTTGTTAATTTTCTTTT
This sequence comes from Leersia perrieri, assembly GCA_000325765.3. Classification (NCBI taxonomy): domain Eukaryota; kingdom Viridiplantae; phylum Streptophyta; class Magnoliopsida; order Poales; family Poaceae; genus Leersia; species Leersia perrieri. Next base: position 12,995,468 of record CM002478.1, on the reverse strand, counting down.
ACTCGTTTAAGTCGAGTCTTAAGTTAAATCTTTATGAAGTGATATCGCATATGGATTTATCTTACCAATTTATTTTTTTAAAAAAATCATGACTATTTGGTACACACGCAAAAGAAAAGGGGATATCCCTTTAATAGCATAAAAGAATTCCATTTTATATATATATGGGAAATCTGGATTCATTTTAAGTCAGCAGCTTACCATGCCATCTAATCGGTGTTGCCGTTAAGGCTCTCTAAAACTGTTTTAATCATTCGAGAGCATGTCACCTCATCTATTTATATATATCCTTCTTCTTAAACGCATTGAAAGAATTGAAAATATACTACCTCAGTTTCAAATAGGAGCAAAATACTGTTATGTATTCAAAGTTTGACCACTCGTCATTTTCCCCATAAATTTTCTATAACTCAACGTGTGTTGTATTCCTAAATACAAGCATTAACAATTAATGTTTGTGATTGTACATGATTTTCCGTTGCCATGTTGTTTTTTCTCTTTTTAAGAATTTTTTTTCACCCGTTGCAACGCACAGGCATTTTGCTAGTTATAGATTAAATATTTGTTACATTTTATACCAAATGGTCTAAATACAATTCATATGATTTTAAACAAATTTATTCTTTATTATAAATTTTGGCTGAATATTTTTCTGTACTCCAATATACTGATATTCTTGTGAAATCATTGTCATGATTAATATTTTGTGATGAATAAATTGACTTTATAAATAATAAATTAAATAAAATTGGTTCGAAATATTTGGTGAGTTGGTGTGGGTGCGTGTGACTAATGTGGGTCAGGTTGCGATATCTGTGCCCAAAAACGATTGTTTTATCTATTGTATGTAGATGACTTGAGATCGATGCTTGGTCAATGGTGAGGACTGGGAGTCTGGGACTACGTTTATGTAGGAACCGAGGTCTCGAGCAGTTGAAAGGTTTTTGACAAGATTGGACTAGAGTCAGATGTCTTGAGGTTAACTTTGGATGATGATGGAATTGGGAGTAGACTCAGGTGGAGTCTAGGTCCGAAGCGATAAAGAATACCGGGTGACGAGGTTGATGAAAGATGACACATGATGGAGGAACACTGTGTGGGAGATGTCACTACAGAAAAAATATTTAATGCCACAAATATATTGCTAACGGGATTGACATGGTTGATGTGCAAGCGTCCGTGGAATTGTGAAGAATATACTGGCGCTACAGTAGGTGAGCTACTGTAGTGTGCGAGCAAGCAATACAGGCATGTGTGTGTACGTGCTGTGCCTGTGTACGCAGTACACGTGCATATGTGTATCGTGCATGTGTATGTGTGTGCATGCGTGGTTGATGATGGACGGATGATGCATGGCTTTACGGGGCACGGTATGTGCATGCATGTGTGCATGCGTTGATTAGCAGGAGGCCAAATCAACGTGGCTATGTGGTTCCTGCATGTGTGCGTGATCAGCTGGGAGACGTATGCGTGTGGAGTCCGAGGTCGTGTACGTGAGGTACGAGTGTCCGACCAGGATTCTGGTGGTAGCCGGCCTGCGGCTGCGGATTTTTGAACGAGATAAATTGTAATTGGATTTCTAGGTGTTTGGATTTCTAGGTGTTTAGGATTCCTATTTGTTAGGAGATATTTGGTATAAAGAGAGAGGCTTAACCTAGAAGGTAAGCCGTAATTATGAGATTTGAGATATTTTTGTTTTAGTGTTTTGTGAAAGAGGTGTTTTGGATACACCTCGTGACATATACATACATATACATGCATATACATACATATACATATATATACATATATACGTGTATATATACACGTATATATATATATACGTGTATATATATATATATACGTGTATATATATATATATATATATATATATATTCGACTAATAAAGACTACATCCAATCTTCAAGGTTCTTTCGGTTTGTAAGTTGCTCGATTTGTTATCGTTCGGTTTGCTGAAATTCTGATATACTAGATTGCGAGTTTTATATCACTTAAACCATTTATTAGTTTGCAAATCCCTCCGGTGAAGTTGCTCTAAACTTCGTCTACTACAATTTGTATAAATTTGCATTCAGTTCAACGGTTAAATTGTGCTCAATCTCATTTTTACTAAAGCTTTTGTCAGTGTTTTTTAATTTCGAAAATTGACTTCCGTTGTTGCTACCTACTCCTACTATTCACCCCCTCTAATAGTTTAATTATTATGTTCCATCCTACAATTCCCAAATATTGCTGCCCCTGATATTTTTTTAAAATGTCAATACTTGCCAACCCTGATCCTAACATGATACGTAATTTAAACATGATGTATGCCTGAACAGCAGGACACATTCCTAACAACGGAAACCAATGATATATAAACGAATCAGGATAATAATGCCCTCGATCTTCCGCATATATCTCTCCCTCGATTGAGAGGCAAAATCGGCAATAATAAATCAGAAATTAATTACCATATCACAATAATCGAGCAATCAATCACCAGTCACCACATACTGATATGTTTCCTTTCTTGCACAAGTACCGGTCCATAAATATCTGCACAAAATGCACCACAAACCTAACCAAATCACACACCACATCGATCTTCTCTCATCTGATCATTCCAGCATCTACCTAATCCTCTAGTAGATCATCAAGAAAATGGAGTCGTCAAAGCTGAAGATCATCTCCGCCTTCCTGCTCCTCGCCTGCCTCTGCAGCAGAGGTAACAATCAACAACAAAAAAATGATCCTCAACCAATTAATTACTTACTTACACGTCACCCAAATCGTTTCTGAATAATATATATGTGCAGGTGAGGCGGTGTGCTCGCTGTCGGATTTGGTGGTGACGCAGACGGGATCGCACGTGACGGTGGAGAACCGGTGCATCTGCACGCAGACGAACATGAAGCTGTCGTGCGCCGGGTTCGACGAGTCGGCGGTGCGCGGCGAGCCGGGCGTCATCAGCCGCGACGCCGGCGCCGGCGACCTCTGCACGCTCGTCGGCGGCGGACCGGTGACCAACGACAGCAGCGTGTCGTTCGACTACGCCGGGAAGACGAGTGTCAGCTTCACGCCAGTCTCCTCTACCATCAACTGCTCGTGATTGATCGGATTGTTGGTGATCAATGCTTGTGATTGCTGTATTGCATGCGTGGATTTGGGCGTTAATTTGTTCTTGAGTAATAATTCAATCTGTTTCTTGGTAACTCTCTTGTGTGGTGGCGTCCATGAAACGGAGGCTGATGAGTGATGAATTATTCGTGTTTTTGCAGTATATTTAGTTACTATTTAATAAGAATAAAGGATTATCCTGAAGTGATCGACTTTCTCTGGAATTACCAAGATGAACGAAAATGTTATTCTGATCGCGGTTTCCTATTAATAACGGTTTCCATACAAATCAAGAAAGCAGTTTTACAGTCATTAAGGTAACAAATTTTGGTATGTGATTGCAATATTGCATGCGTGGATTTGGGCGATAATTTGGTCGTGAGTAATAATTCGATCTGTTTCTTGGTGGCGTCCACGAAACGGGGGCTGATGAATTGTTCGTGTTTTTGCAGTCTATTTAGTTATTTATACGAATAATGATTATATCCTGAACTGATCGACTTTGTCTCTGGAATTACCAAGTTGAATCGACACACCGTGAAAGTAATTTCTGCACCTAATTGCGTCCGCACCTAGCGCCGTGCGATAACTTTGAGATTCGGATCCGTGGCATACGCTGGTTATGATCTGTACAACAAGAGAAACTTGCCCAGTGCCCACACAACACCAGCTGGGTTTTACGACCACGAGCCTTTGCGTTTCCGTTACAAAACAGAGTCCGAGAGAGAAGAGAGCAAACGCCAAACACCGTGTCCGTTTGGGCCTTACACATGGGACAAGCCCACGTAAGAATCATATAAGGTACGATACGATTCCTTCTGGGCCGTCAATTCACATCATCCTAACCAGATTCCAACATGAGCATGTCACGATTTTCATTAGTCCCACATCGCACGTTAGATCGGCCTGCACGAGGAGGGTTCGGTATATAAGGTGAACAAGAGCTCCAAACCAAAGCATATCTTTCTCGGCCTTTTGGCTAAGAATCAAGACATTGTCTCACGGATATTAAATTAATCTTTTGTTGGGGAGGACTAATACAATGGCTTGCCATTGAGACCATCATGTGTTGCTCTAGTGTTGCACTACTGCTTGGGCCGGCACACCCCAACCAAAACAAACTAAAAAGGTTAATACTAGCTCGGATGAATCTGCGCAACTCTCGTCACAACGGGACTAAATCCTATTTTTTATTTAATTGCTTTAAATGGACTAATTATCACATTCAATCTACCAAAGGAGTGACTATTTGCCAATATATATTTTCATTCTTTTAGGGCATGCCCAATGGTAAATTAGTGCCGTAAGCAAGAAGTATCATGCAGAATTTCTGTATACGTGGAAGAGAGAGAAAGACATTGTATGTTAATTTGTTTATGGTACAAAAGACAATAGTTGTATGTTATGTACATGATTTTCACCATCGTAGCCTAGCTGTCTCTTACATGAATAGTTTTTATTGGCCCACTTAATCCTATTTTTAAGCGTATACATACAGCATAATTGATAACCCATTGTACATAGTGTCTCATAGGCTGTCTCTAAATGAGGTGAAAAAAATTACATACAGCGTTGTCTCAACCATTGGATATGCCCTTATTAACCCAACAGACTGACCACACGTACACACCTAGTACACACACAACACACCTGATTTATCTTACTAATTCCTATTAAGCCCTCTTTGAATCGATTGTTAAAAAACAGATAAATAGAAAAACATAGAATTTTGATAGGACTACAAGTATAAAATAAAGAATTGCAAAACACAGAACATATAGAAATGACTATTTAATAGGACCGCACGAATTGGATGACAAAGATGGTAGGAATATGAATCACCAATCTTTTGTTTCAGAGAGCTACCTAGCTAGGATATCATTTAAACTTTTCACATAAACATATCCATTAGCTACGCACAAATCCATCCATCATATCACCAATGGAGCAGTTGACGGTGGAGGAGACAGGAGTGAACTCGAACTTAGGCATCCACGCGTAGCTGAAGGTGACGTCATGGCCCTGCACCACCGGGTCGCCGCCGTTGAGGAGGCAGAGCTTTCCGTCGTCGGATTGCCGGAGCTTGGACGGATCGACGGACAGGGTTGTCTTGAACCCGTCGCACGCCAGCTGGACGTCCGACTGGGCGCAACCGCACGTGTTGCTGACCGTCACGGCGTACTCCGGCTGCCCGTGGGCCCACACTCCAGTAGCCCGCTGTGTCACCACGATGCTCTCCACCGAGCAACTGGCCGCTTCACCTGAATACAATGGTGAAAAAAAAACCAGTTTTTACATGTTCTGAATAATAGTATTACGTATTCGTGAATGTATAATGATTGTAGATGTTTTTTATCGTTTCTTGAATAAGAGAAAAGGGAGGTGTTGAAAGAGATTTTCACGAAAGAACACAAAACTATGTCAACGATCGATAGGCCATGAAATCGATGAATTAATGGATGTCAATTTTCATATCTGAATCATTATCTTCGAAAAAACGATCTACATGTCTCTGAATTAGAAGAAGTGTAATGTTAAAAGGTTTGCATACCTCTGTTGCTAATGCAAGAGAGCAAGCAGGCAAAGAAGATCATGAGTAGCTTGACCTCCATTTCGTCCTGTCCTGTGGTATAGCTTACCGGCCGGTAGTTTTCTCTATTATATATGTGTAGTCGTGTGTGCGCAGTATAGATCTATTACCCTGTGATTGTTTCCTATACTGCATCTCCGGTTGTTGATTTATAGCCCAATGTACACCAGGGTAGATCTGTTTACAAAGATACTGATTTCGAAAGCATTTACTTCTTGATTTTTCTATTTATCCCAAATTAATATATAAATCCTTTCTACTTTAGCAACGCCAAATTAGGGACATTCAATATATACAGCTGTCAGGTCTCATATTTGATTCCTAATTTATTAATCAATCAATTGATTCTAGAATTCCCTCGTTTTAATTAGTTTCCATTTGCATATTTATTTCCGGTAGTTAATTGTTAATTTCCAAATGGTTTGTATACACCCTTTCGGTCGCTAGTATATTCTTATGATGTGGCTGTCGATGATAATCAGTACTGACAGACAAGTCTTTTTGGCTTTTTACATATAAATTAGTACTCAACTCAAATAACCACCATGTCCCTATTTAATATGATTTTCTATTAATTAAAACTTCTTTCTAATCCAATCATGCATGCACAAATTTAATGGAGTGGGTGAATGGGTGAAAATAAGGAAGAATAAAAAGGACACCATCTCTCTTACAATTAATTGGTGGAACCCATTATGGCTAAGAAAGACTTGTTTTTTGGGACAAGATTCAAATTCTAGAAAAACTTATTTTATAAGACGAAGAAAGTATAATAAAAAATCTGGATGCATTTAAGGTTACATGAAAAGGCGACTCAAGGATGATTTAGTTTCTTGTAGGGTTGCAGCATGCAGCCAAGCTTGTATCTAAATCTGCCAGTGGGGCGGGTTTAACTCGGCGAAATGGGATTTGGATAGCTGTGCTTGGTTTCAAGCGGGTTGCTATTTCATTTTGGGTTGCAGCGGGTTGGCCTGTTAATATTTTTGGTTTGGGCTGGAGTGGACGCGGGTGCGGGTTAACAAGTAGAAACGATCCATGGATCGAGTCCATGGGCTAGCCCCCAAATCAACGCATCCGTCGGACCCAAATTGACCAACGGCTTCGACGCAATATTGCCTCCTCCAGAACCCCCCTTCGCCAAGCAGCGGCAACAGGGGGCGCGAGGCGGCGGCCTACCTGACTCCGGCGGCCAGCGCGTGTGGTGGCGGCGGCGATCGACTTCCTCGGCAAGGAACTGGTAAAGTCTTTCTCTCTCTTCTTTTTCTTTTTCGTTAATCTCCAATCCAAGGCGGTTCGGTTCTGTTAGTGGTTCTTTTTTTGATTGATTTATGTTACTTGCGCATTGTCTAGATTGATTTCTGTTGGTGGTTCTTTACTTGGGGATTTTATTGGGAGGGATGGGATTCATTCTCCCTCTCAGTGATGCGATTATTGTTGCATTTTTATTTTTTTTCTCCTCATTTGGGTATATTTCTTTAATTTTTTTTCCCGGTGATGTTGTGATGTTTGCATTGGGTATAGTGAAATTTCGATGGTTACCTTGAGATTTTATGGCCACCAGAAATCACTAATCTTCTGCAGTACAGGTCTCTATCTAATCCCTGTTCTTTGCTCTGACTAGTTTAGTTTTCTTCGATGCAGGAGGAAACTGTTTCAATTGGCCGTGCAATACGAAGATGTGGTTTCAATTTTCATGCACTTTGAATGAGATATTGGACTCAGTTGTGCTTAGTTAATTTCGATGTATATTAAAAAAAACTGATATGTTGTGCTCAGTTAATTTCGATGTATTGTTGTTCTGACAGTTAACTTCAGCAGTGCTCACATAATTCAAATGTGCATTGACAAATTCACTGATAATTTGCAAGTTGTTTACTGGTTAATGTTCTTGAAGTCAATTTTCAAATATGTGACATGCCGTTGATTTACTACACGAATCAGTTCCAAATCCAATGAGTTAGAAGGGACGGCGAGGGAGAGAGGCTTGGGAGAGGCTTAGCGGAGGAGAAGGGCGAGGCGTGGCGGTGGCGGAGAAAAAAAGGGACGGTGAGGTATGAATGGACATGCACAGCAATGTCTAAGGGTCCCACTGGAATGCGTGTACCAACCAGTGGCACCGGTTCTAGCTACGTCCAGAACGGACAGCTGGGCGCTGTTTCCCATGCCCACAAATGCTTAAAAAAAGAGCCACGCAACAGACATCCAAACCCACCGTCTAGGCCGTTAAAAAAATTTAGGGATAATTGCTAGGTGTGTAGAAACCACTTAATATATATATATATGCGGAAAAAAAGAATCGAATGACATCACCACGATGAAAATGTGACAACATGATAGTGTAGCACACATAATTAAGCAAGGCGTGTGACAAATAGAAAGCAGAAATACGCATACAGGTATCAGCGCGCGCGACTATTTTAATTAATTAGATGGCATGCTCAGGTGGATGTCATGAGTGGCTGAGGTCATCTGGGTCAAGCATTTCATGGCCATGGCTGGTCTATCCGAGGAAGCCGGCGTGCGACAGGAGCACCCAGAGCTCGCACAGAAGCGCCTTGTGCTTCGCTGCTCTCGTCGACGCCGACAGGTAAAGCGCCCAGAACCTGCCCAGCCGCTCCCAGAGATGGGCTACCTTGTTGGCAAATGCCGCGACGAGCTCCTCCGACATCAGCGCGCCAATGTCGACGAGGCCATCCTCATCCCTGCGGTCGCGGCCGCTTGGCTCTTTCAGTGAGCCCCTGCATGGATAGCACGGCCTCCCCCTTCACTTCGTGGAATACCTTCCGGGCTTGAGTGACTAAAATAACACCATCTTCACCTCCCTTTGCAGCTTCGTCTTTCTGTACGTGTACGCGCGTGCGTACACAGCAGAAATATTTTTAAGAATGGTACCATTTGTAATTAAATCATCGTGATCAAAACAGACATGGTCAATAAACAACTGCTTGATTAATTTAAATGGTGAAAAAAGTGGCTGAAATCATAAATTAATAAGAGTAAATTTCAGAAAATCCCGTGTATTATGATGAAATTGCATAAAACTTTAATTGTGGCGCACATATATAACCCCATTTTTTATCCAATTATTATTCAAATTAAGTAGAGAATACTCAGCACAACCACTTGTATTAAGAAATTAAAAAAATAAAAATTTCATAGGCACTTTATAAGATAGATACTTCAAGTGTGTAGTAGTTAAATGCCGGTGCTTTGCTAAGATAAAATATATATTTGCTATAAATAAATCTTTTTGTTATGAGAAATACTCACCTTAATTTAACTTTATACATGGATATCCATCTATAATTAATTAATTTTTAATATCAAGAAGTTTAAAAGGTAACTATGAGTATGAGTATAGGTGGGTGTGGCAGCCACCTCCCACCACCACTACAACTCCTTTTCGGAGTACTATAGGTGATTAACAGGTAGGTATAGGGATTAGGGATGAGGTCCTGTGAAACGTTAGGAACATAATACCCGTGGCTTGTTGTTTTGAAAGAAAAATGATTATAACCATAAAGATATTTTGTTTTTGAAATTTACCGGCGTTATTCTATAATACCTTTTTTCCCTTTTTGTTTGACATGTTGGCTAGTTGAAAATATATGGAGACGGAGAGAGTAGCAACTTTGATCGATGCGACTAATATATAGTTGAAAATTAGTTAATGGCTTGATGATGACGTCTAGCAAAAGTAGTGTCGATTAAAACTGTACCTTGTCGTATGGTCGATTGTGATTTCGGCGCGAGCCGACATGACTAGGTTGTACTGCCAAATGTCCGGGTTGGGTTTGCTTCGTCCTCTCCGGATTAGCCGGAACATGATCCTTGCGACCTTCACGATGATCCAGCACTGCAGCCTACAGATCCAGCGCTGCTGACGTTTGAGCTGGATGTAGCGGCAGATGATGAAGACATTGGTCCACTGTGAGAAGACATAGACACCAATCTCCATCCAGCACGGCCCATTAGTAACGGAAATATACGGACCGTGACGGAACGTAGGCCCTGTCGCGATCCAAGATCTAAAACCGTGACCGGTAGCGTGAATCGGCTAGGACCGTGACGGATCGAAAGAGAACTGTCACGATTTGACATAAAAAACCGATACGAGCATATCGGTAACGGCTCAGAAGTTAAAACCGTGACCGATGTGGACACATTGGTAACGATTTATTAAGTTACGGACCGTTACCGATGTTTCCACATCGGTCACGGTCCGTGAAAAAAAAACCGTGACAGATATCTGTAAATTGGTAACGTGTTTTAATTGTTAAACCGTTAGAGATATAGAAACCCATCTATCACGGTTTAGTGTTTCACAAACCGTTACCGAAATTTGATGGCTATATATACCCCATCTTGTTGAGAAATTTGGTATCCCAACCCATATAACTGTTCACATTTCGGGTGGGAGGTGAAGGAGCGCGATTTTTTGCCAAAAAATAAAGAAAAAATACATCAAATCTTAGATAAGGTAATTAACTCCGGTTGTATAATTTTTATTATCAATATTTAGTTATAGCAATATTAAAAAATTATTTTGTAGATGGCAGAGAGAAGATGGATGTACGTTGCAAATTGACTAAGCGAGGAGTATCGAAGAGGTGTTACGGAATTTCTAGCCATCGCTGAGAACAATATGTGTGAGAGCATGAATGATCATATGCGATGTCCCTGTATTGACTGTAAGAATGAAAAACTGTGGCCCGAGAAAAGAAAAGTGCAAAGTCATCTGATACGAAGGAGGTTTATGGCAGGCTACACTTGTTGGCCAAGACATGGTGAGATAGAGCCGGTCAACAACGTTGCTGGAGGAGAGAGAGGAGACGTGGATGAGGACGAAGAAGCACACCACATGTTCATTCCTTCAGCCCTTGGGGGTGAAACGTATGATGTTGACCCGAACACACTTGACGCAATGTTACGGGATGTTGAGCCTCAAGAATACAACGAACGAGAGGGACTATGAGAAGTTCACTAGGTTGGTATCAGACTCAGAGACACCGGTATACGAGGGATGCAAGTCGAAGTACACTACACTGTCAATTGTACTTGAGCTGATGAAATTAAAGGCTAGTAATGGTTGGTCTGACAAGAGTTTTACCGAACTGCTTGACTTATTAAGAGATCTTCTTCCGAAAGATAATACACTGCCTCATAATACATATGAGGCAAAGTAGGTGTTATGTCCTTTGGGGTTGGAAGTGAGGAGGATCCACGCTTACCCAAACGACTGCATATTGTATTATGGAGATAATACGGACCTAGATGCTTGTCCTGTGTGCAAGGCTTCTCGGTACAAGAGGAAGAACGGTGCATTAGAGGGTAAGAAATCAAAGAAGGGTGGGCCAGCGAAAGTAGTGTGGTACCTTCCTATAATTGATCGTGTCAAGAGAGTATTTGCCAATCCAAAGGAAGCACAATTAGTACGTTGGCATGACACCGAGCGAAAGAAAGATGGCATGCTCAGACATCCAGCAGATTCGATGCAGTGGAGGAATGTCGATCGGTTGTTTTCCGAACACCTTGAAGACCGAGAAACATACGGTTTGGTTTGAGTACAGACGGTATGAATCCATTCGGTGATATGAGCAGTCGTCATAGTACTTGGCCTGTTTTACTCGTGAATTATAACCTACCCCCTGGCTATGTTTCAAGAGAAAGCATATTATGCTGGTATTACTTGTTCAGGGACCTAAACAACCTGGCAACGACATTGATGTATTTCTGCAGCCTCTCGTTGATGATCTGCAAGTGCTTTGGAGGGCTGTAGAAACTTGGGATGCATATGGAGAAGAGAAGTTTGATATGCACGCTTTGTTGTTTAACACCATAAATGATTGGCCCGCATTAGGTAACCTTTAAGGACAGACAACGAAAGGAAAGTGTGCTTGCTCAGAATGCATGGAAGAAACATGTAGCAAGTGGCTCAAGCACTCCCGCAAGATGGTGTACATGGGTCATAGAAGATTCCTAGGTCGAAATCACCCATATAGATTTATGATGAAAGCCTTTAACAGAAAAAAAGAGCGTCGGCCTGCTCCCTGTTCATTGTCAGGGAACGAAGTGTATGAGAAGGTGAAAGACATCAAACATGTGTATGGCAAGAAGATCAAATGTAAGAACAGTAAGGAAAAAACTATATGGAAGAAGAAGTCCGCGTTCTGACAACTAGAGTACTGGCAGCATCTTGATGTACGACATTATATTGACCTAATACATGTAGAGAAGAATGTCACAGATAGCGTTGTAGGCTTATTGTTGAATGTGAAAGGGAAAATCAAGGACGGCCAGAATGCCAGAAAAGATATGGTGGAAATGGGGATTCGTCTATCACTTGCTGGCAGAATCAACGAAGAGACAGGAAAAGTTTATCTTCCCGCTGCTTGCCATACTCTTTCCGACGAGGAGAGAAAAACAATGCTAGAATGTCTTGCAACTATCAAGGTTCCCACAGGCTACTCTTCAAGAATAAACAAATTTGTTTTGGATGGAGAGTTTAAACTCAGCAGCATGAAGTCACATGATTGTCACGTAATGATCACTCAACTTTTGCCTGTAGCCATCCGGAACATCTTGCCGATAAAAGTCTGACGCACGATCATGCGGTTGTGTTTTTTCTTCGATGCCATTGGACAAAAGGTGATAGATCCAGATCAACTTGACGGACTACAGGAAGACATAGTTCAAACCCTCTATCACCTAGAAATGTACTTTCCTCCATCATTCTTTGATATAATGGTACATTTAGTTGTACATCTTGTGAAACAGACAAAGATGTGTGGTCCAGCATTCATAAGGCAAATGTACCCTTTTGAAAGATACATGGGTATTCTCAAGAGTTACGTGAGAAACAGATCACATCCGAAGGGAAGTATAATTGAAGGGTATACAACGGAGGAAGTAATAGAATTTTGCGTAGGCTACATGTCAGAGACACCATCGATTGGTGCACCACAGTCACACTATGAAGGCCGTCTTGCAGGGGTTGGAACCATCGGGAGGAAAACAATTAAAATGAACCGAGCCCAATACGAGCAAGTTCATTTTCTCATCATGCAACATATGGTTGATGCAGTACCATATTTTGATGAGCACATAAGGGAGATAAGAGACGAGAATCCTAGGCAAAGTGAATCGTGGATAACGAAAGAGCATACTTCAAAGTTCAGCGAGTGGTTAAAGAATAGGATTAGAAACAATTCTGAGACCGTCAGTAAGACCTTGAAATGGTTGTCGCATGGTCCTTCATGGGATGTCAGAACATGGCAAGGATATGGACATGGCATACTGTGTCCTGGAAAAAACTTATCGATCACGGTTCTTTATCAAAAGCCGTTACCGATATCTTACATCGGTAACGGTTATTTCGACCGTGACAGATGTCGTTCGACGTCATTCACCCATTATAGGTAACGGTCCCCATACCCGTGACTGATGGCTGTTGGGGACCGTTATCGATGAGGGGTACCCTACTAGTGCGGAGCTCTCTACTATTTCTGTCCCAGAATAAATCTATTTTTAGAACAGTACAAAGTCAAACATTTTTAACTTCGACTCTTAATAGCGGAAAAAATAAATAAGATCCATCACATAAAAATTATATTAGTATATTTATCCTTAAACAAACTATTATAGTATGCAACTCTTTTTATCTAAATCAACTTATTTATATAGATAGTGTTGGTCAAAGTACCATCTCGAAGACCGTGTCTTAATAACAAATGGTTATATTTTGGGACGGAGGTAGTAAGTAGGAGTACGGCGATGATGCAGCGGGTGAGGAGCACTCCGTGGGTGATCCTGGAGAGGTGGCCCTTGGAAGTGTGGGCCATGCTAACACTAGGCATATTATGCACGGCATAGGCAAGGTATGAGGCAGCCGCCGCCATGAGCAGCGACAGCAGCAGCCTGACGTAATTAAGGGAAGCCGGTGGCGAAGACGGCGGCATATGCTTGCTGTAGAAGAAGTCCTGGAGGAAGGACAGCTCTACCTACTTCCGGCACGAAAAACGTGCCCTGATGGAATCCACGGCGAACTTCAACAGCAGCAGCCCCGTCGCCGCCATCACCCAGAACTGCCGGAACAGCCCTCGTATGATTGAGGAGATCAGGTGGATGATCGACACCACAATATTTGCCATCCTTGCACACCGATTCCACTTAGGCTTAGGCACTAATTAGCAAGCTCAACTCGTACACTAAACTTATAATACTCCTTCAATTCAACTCAACTAGACTGCATTTTTATGCAGTACTGGCTAAATTAACCCAACAACCTTATAAGCTACTTTCTGTAGGATCGAATACAATAAGTAAACCTACTAGAAGGGGATGAATAGTAGGTATTGACAGCGGAAGTTTAATTTTCGAATCCAAAAAATAGATTAATAGAGTACCAGTAAAAAATAGATTGCGTAAAAACCAACCGTTGGATCTGTCCCAAATTTGGTAA
>CM002478.1:12942691-12975645 GCA_000325765.3 Leersia perrieri | reverse complement strand
CGCCGCTGCTCGCCCGCCGTCGACGTACGCCACAGATCGCCCACGCCGAGGCTCTTGGAGGCCGACGCCGTTGTAACACTCCAGTCCAATGAAGCTTAGTAGTGTGGTGTTGTGTTGGTTCAAGTGGCTTAGAAGTGGGCTATAATGGTGATTTAGAACCACCTTGGAAGTTTAGATGGGTGAGGGCCTGCTTATAAGCCTTCGTGCTCCAATCATAATACAACCGGGTTAACCCTTTTACACGAAGCAAAGACGAACATGTAAGAGTTGTACTATGCGAATGTGGGTCCGCTTAACGCGTAGAGCGGGCTAATGCGACTGTTGGAGGTAGGGTGTTACAACCGCAGCTTGTCGAGGCCGACGCCGCAGCTTGCCGACCGCCGCTCGGGAGGGGAGACCGGGAAGATAGGGGAGGGAGGATGGGAGAGAATAGAGAGTGGAGTAGAAAAGGGCCGCGGGAGGATAAGGATAAGGACGCGGACGCGTATTGAGGGCGGGGTACCTCGTTCCCCGCCTGCAAATTAATATTTTTACGAGCGGGCCATTTAGTGGTCCGCCTGTAATAATTATTACAGGCGGACCACTAAATGGCCTACTCGTAATTACATTTGAAGACGCCTGGTATGACTCAATCTGGCCTAGTGTAAGTCAATTAGCTCAAATTAAAATTTGCCAGAAACACACGCAGTCAAATTTTAAAGCAGGTCCATAACCTTCTTGGCCAAATTTCACCACACTAACCAGACAGCAAAGCTTCCACAAACAATCCACATCCCTTCCTAACCAAACCCAACCCCATTCCAGGATCCACACATCCCACGCTACACCCACAGGATCTTCTGCACCCACTCACTCCTGCGGCCTCTCCTGCATCGGCAGGTTCATGTACTTGTAGCTAGTGAACCCACCATCCACCACAAGGTTATGCCCGGACACGTACTTGGCCTCGTCGGACGCCAGGTAGACCGCCGCCCTCGCCACGTCATCCGCCTCACACGTGGCACCCCTCAGCTCCCCGAGCCCCCTCACCACCGCCTCCACGTCCACCTCCTCCTCGCCGCCGCCGCCGCCGGCGAGCATCTGCCTGAACTGCGCCACCACCATCGGCGTCGCGACGGCGAACGGCGAGATGCAGTTCACCCGCACGCCGCGCCGCGACAGCTCGGCGGCGGCGGACTTCACGACGCCGGCGACGGCGAACTTCGACACCGAGTACGGGTACGTCCCCAATCCCCCCATCACGCCGCTGACGCTCGACACGCACAAAATCGAGCCGCCGGCGCCGGCGGCGGACATGGCGCGGGCGGCGTGCTTGACGGCGGCGAGGGAGCCGAGGAGGTTGACGCGGAGGACGGATTCGAGGGAGGGGAGGTCGAGGGAGGCGAGCTCGGAGGCGCCGGGGCCGAGGGGGCCGGAGACGCCGGCGCTGGTGAGCATGACGTCGAGGCGGCCGTGGAGGGAGACGGCGGCGTCGACGGCGGCGGCGACGGAGGGCTCGTCGGTGACGTCGCAGCGGAGGAAGTGGGCTTTTGGGCCGAGGGCTTGGGCCGTTTCGTGGCCCAGGTCGGTGTTGATGTCGGCGATGATGACGGCGCCGGCGCCTTCCTTGAGGAATTCGTGGGCCGTGGCTTTTCCGAGGCCGCTTGCTCCTCCGGTTATTATTGCGATTTTGCCATCCAACCTACGTAGAATTAGGTTAGGAATCCGGTGTCAGAGTTGGCAGAGTAGGTGGAATTTGCAAGATCTATGAGGGTTTGACTGAAAAATGTTAATTTGTGTGGAGGTATCCGGTGTCATAGTTTGCAGAGCAGGTGGAATTCGCAAGATCTATGAGGGTTTGACTGAAAAATGTTTGATACTCAATAGTTGTTTTGAAGGAGAAAGTAAAATAAAGGAAGAAAAAAAAGGGGCATTCTTGTAGTACTTAAAATGGACTAATGGGGTTAAACTGTGTGGAGGTAAACTAACAGGCAAAGAGGGCAGCAAGCCAAGAAAAATAGGAAGGGAATTATTAAATTTACGGCAGAAAAGGCACAATCATCTGTTACTGAAATTATTATTGGATAAATTATTTGGAGGTTAAAAAAAACAGGCAGAGCAGCTAGCCAAGAATTCTACAAAGTAAATTTACTAAATGTGCACCAGAAAAGCTACATCCTCTGTTACTGAAATTTTTGTTTGATAGAATGAAATAAACGATGGAAACGATCAAATATTAAGCAAGGACAGTCAACAAAAAAAAGAGGAAAATTAAAGAAGTCAGCGATCTGTCGTCCTGTCACGCAACAAACAATAGAAGTGAAAAAAAAAACCGCGATGCCTGACAGACGAATAAAATGCAGGGTTAGATCGCAAATCCCGGGAAACGCAAAACATACTTAACGGAAATAAATATAAAAGAAAAAACAAGGTTCCAGCTGCCATTGGCAAAGGCTCTGACAGACAGCACTGTAGCTGCTGGCTTGCTCTTTGGAAACATCAGTGCACTGTGTTCATGGAAGCTGCTTGCAACTCATGGCCCCCACTCAAACTCTCTCTCGTCTGTGTCTGTTAATCACATGACCAACTATTGACAGCATCATGACAAGCAGCATTAAATTAGCAGATGTGAATGAAATCGATCGATCTGAATCTGACACCCTGGCCAGAGATCTCTTCAGAGGATAATTACAAAGTTTCTGCATGGTCTTTTCTTTCCTTACATGTGTGGTAGCTAAACAAGCTACTAACAAGCTAATTAGCTCACTAAGCTGCTACCAGATGGGCAGATGGTGATCGATGTATGGTATGCATATATATGCCTTAACTGAAGAACACTATTCTGGATTGCTGTGTACAGAGGTAGTGTTAGCTCTAATTAATTACCTCCCTTTCGCTGCCGCCGATGCCGACAGCCACCGTTCGCCGCCGGCCGCCGCTCCGGTGACCGCCCTCCTCCTGACATCCAAACGACAAGTGAGAAAGCGATAGTGAAAATGCTCGTTACAAAACTGAAGCGAACTAGCTGAATTACTTCAGCATGTGGGAAATTAAGCTTGCTAAAAGAAGGCAACATTACTGCCACACCACAAAGATGCATGAATAAAGAAACTAGCTAGGTCCTAGGATGAACTAATCAGGATTCTGTATTCAGGACTGAAATGCATGGTATGACACAATAGACATGCATACAAAGACCAATACACACATCAAGAACATGATAACGCAAGTACAAAATTAACCATGCATATGTATACCTAGCTTCACCGACGAGCCGAAGCATCGTCATCTCGACGCACTTCCTGTTCCTTATTGCTTGCTTCTTGCAGATTCTTGAAATGTGTATGTGTAAGAAAGAGAGAGATCTAGAGAGAAGCAGAGCGAAATGTGTGTGTGCGAGAGAGATGGGATGGTGCGGCTACAAGTCACTCCTTTGTATGAGTGTTTGTGTGAACTGTGAAGGCCGGAAATGGTGGTGAGTGTGGGGTTGCTTAAATAAAAACGAGGATCTCATCTGCTGCTGCCTCTCAACCCTGTGCAACCAACTACCTTTATTTAATAGGAGTATACTATTCAGCCAATTTGTTGATGATGTATGTTTGTAAGTTCCTATGCTACACTCATTTCATTTCGGATGATTCTCCCTTCATTTAGGACAATGTTTATTCGGGGCCCACTTCATAATTGGATATTAACTTATATATTGTTATTTCTTTGAACACAAGAATAGTCACATTGTTATGTATAATACATATTTCATTTTGGGATTTAATTATAGCCCCCATGTCATAGTTTTTTTTTCCATAAAAGATGCATCACATTTTGATTTTAGAATTAATTTTATAAGGGTTTTGTTCCCCACTTTCATTTCCCAACCTTGTTTTCATGATCATTAAAAAGACGGCCAAAATACCTGCCTAAAGTCATTAAAAGTCAAATTCTAATTTCTTACTTTTTAGTAAAGCAGTGACAAGCAGAAACCCTAATTTAGTGGAGATCAGTAGCAAAGGTAAAAGTGGGCCAGCCCATCAGTTCGGTACACATTAACCTACTTCATTAAAATTGTGCATTTTTTTAATTAATTGTTAGTTCACATATATTATGTATAGTTACAGATCAAATGAATCAGGTTTCAAAAAAAAAAAGATCAAATGAATCAGAGTAGATAAACGGGTTCATATATATAATAATTATGTATAGTTTCAGATCAAATGAATCAGAGTATATCAACGGGTATGTACGTATTGGCCAACCAGATTAGTGCAATTAGTTTGTAGTGCAAGTAGGAAATGGCAAAGGTAGTTAAGGGTGTATATATCCTTGCACTCTTCATCTGTATCCGTGTCCAATATGAATATATATGATTTCCTTTTATTTTTCTTGAAATGTTTTACGAACTATACATATCATATATATGCAGCGTGAAGTGTGTGAAGGGCCGGGACGGAGATTATTGGACCGGCAATATGACAGTACAAATGTCTCCTTTGCTATCATCCGTGTTAGTTGAATCGACCAACTATATGTTGACAAAGATGCATGCATCTATAATGCAACAGTTAACTGATTGGAATTTTGGAGTTTTTTAAATATAGCTAACGTGGTATCTTATTTCATGCATGTTCTTTTTCTTGTGTGTTGAGCTCCTATGACCAGGCATTTGCAACATTATTGACAGTTTTCATCAAATCACAAGGATTGGTTTGTGAAAACGGAGTAATTTTAGCTGGCTTTTGTATGGAGTTGACAATAAATTATCGGTTTTTTTTACTGGTTTTTGCTTGGCTTCAGCAAATTAATGGGACCCATTTTCATCTCGAAAACAGCAATGCAAACCCTTCTGTAATTTGCGTATAGTATATGTGTAAATTTGCAATGTATTTAAAAATTAATATATATTAATGGTACGAGTACTTACTATGTACTATAATCATATAAATATTAGTTACATAAACAAACACAGAAACATACTAAAAGCCTGGTATATTTTTGTCAAAAAAACAAAGGGACTATAGTGTACACAATGGCATAGCCCGCATATACCAATATATAAGTAAACGTACACTCTGCTATAAAGTTTATTATATTTTTGGTCAAAAAGGAAGGAAAAGGAGAGCTAAGAGAGAATACACAGTTGTATGCAAAATTGCATATATATGTACCCATTATATATAATAAAAACTGTACAGTCTAGATATTCCTTAATGCCTTTTAGGCCTAGTTTAGTTTCCAAAATTTTTCTCCCAAAAACATCACATCAAATCTTTAAACTCATGCATGGAGAATTAAATATAGATAAAAAATAAAACTAATTATATAGTTGTGCAGTAAATGACGAGACGAATCTTTTGAGCCTAATTAGACCATAATTAGTTATAAGTGCTACAGTAACCCACATATGCTAATGACGGATTAATTAGGCTCAAAAAATTCGTCTTACGGTTTTCAGGCTAGCCATGAAATTAGTTTTTTTATTTGCATCCAAAAACTCCTTTAACATCTGGTCAAACGTTTGATGTGATGTTTTTGCAAAAAAAATTCCCAAACTAAACGGGGCCTTAGTACCTTAATTTGCTCGATCGCCAGTTATACGTACGAGTCGTCAAAACTGTATTTATTCAGACATTTCAGAGACACGGGGTTGTCAACACCTTTGGGAAACATCAGGTAGTAGTCATAGACGTCGATATGCAGGAATATAATGCGGCAACTACGCAGTACTTTAGAGCACAAACTAATTAACCAAAGCATTGGCAAGCTCATCGACTAATGTGCTAGTGATCGTCGAATATAGCAAGAGAGATGTGTGCGTGTGGCCAATTAATGTATTCGATCAAACAGAATATGGCGGGCAGTGGATGGTTAATTATCGAGGAAACACATATATAAATCACACCGTGGGACAACTAATTTGAGTAGTCTTAAAGAAAACCGAAATGTCAAGTCCAGATCTTGCACACGTTTATATACTAACTTTACAAAGTACATAATAGTTTACTTGCAATTTTGTTTACCAGACTAGAATAGGAAAAACATCTTATTCTAGAAAAATTGAAGTTGCTAATTGGGTCACAAAGTTTATCTCCTCTGCATTCATATATCAAAAGGTATATGTAGAGGTGGATGAAAGTGTCTTATTCTGTAATAGGTTCGAGTATATTATGGGACCGAGGCGGTAGTAATCTTGAAATACGTATACATGGATCCAGCAGCTACTACAGTTAATTAGCTAGCCATTCAGGTCGAACCTATTACAGAATAAGATTTCTTGAAATACGTCATGCATTAGAGTGCCTGGAGACGTCATATCATCTGTCGCGTATGTGTATCACCTGTCCCGTCGTCGGACTTGTCCGAGACGCGACGCAGCCACCCATGCTGAAACAGTACGCATACGCATATCGATGCGTCCGTCAGGCGTACGTCTCTGAATCGTTCATGCATGCCGCTGTGCAGGTGCAGGATACTCCTATGCAAGCAATGGTTTAATTTTGAGACAAATTTAAATTCTTTGCATAATTATATTTGGTACCTATACAATAATCAATTATAATAGTGAATAACGGTCGGGATTGAATATATACCAGCGATTTGTTCATAGTAATATACACTTATAGTATGCTATAATATAGAGCATCTGTATGGAAAGGACGATCCTAACTATGTTATCTCATTTATATAATAAAATAAAAACATGCTAAATTCACATTAGAATAACTAGTTAAGTTGATGGTATGGTGGGTAATTTTTTAAATTAATAAAAGTTACTACAATACACATACAAATCAACGGATATATTTCATCTATATTAGTTCCACCGATGATTAGTATTGGGTACCGAAATGAAGCCCTTATTTTTTGAGGCGGAGGGAATATATATCTGATTCTGAGGTACTCCAGCACACACGTATATTGGCACTGTGCCTGCAAGGCCAGCTGCATATATACATATACGTGCAGTAAGTATATTGCAGGGATCATAAGCTACTCCTAGAGTTGTCGTCGAGAAGATAGTTGCATGCATTGGCAGAAATTGCATGTTGCAGGGGACAAAAGATCATTGGAGTGAGTATACATGAATGATTTAGTGCGCACCACTGCTGTCTGCACAAGTACCGCATGATACTCCAGAGTACTGCCTCAGTTTTATTATGTAATTCTTTTTAACTTTTTTATAACATTAGGTTATTCATTTTGTTTAAAAATATGAAAAGATAAAAAATGCTTAAATTAAATATGTAACGAACAAATAAATAATATGTAGTATTTTCATATTTTTTTAAAATAAGATGAATAATCAAATGTTACAAGCAAAAAGTTAAAACGTCTTACATTATGAAATGAACATCGTAACAAAAAAAAAGCAAGTTTGTCATCAACTATGTGTACATAACCACCTGCTACACCATATATATATTCCATTAAAGTTGGTCATACATATTTATGCAAATGTACATGTTTTCTACTTGATCTTATCCGTGGTAGATATACATAGATCGTCTATATAAGCCTGTAATCTCTTTCCTTAGTGTGCATGCAAGTGCCAAACCCGGTTAGTAGTAGGTCACTTGCTGAGACAATTAATTAACCCTAGCTACCTAAATGGATGATCCCCAAAACATTGGCAGAGGGGAGACAAAAGTTACAAAGGGAGGGTAGTAACAAGATAAACTAAGCTCTCTTCCTTTCTAGGTGTCCCGAGCAAAAGGCCATTACAAGGGACAAGTAACTAAAAGAGGCCCCTCTTGTGTTGTGTGTTAACCCTACACTGCATGCTCCATGCCCTAAAGCTAGCACTTGGCATGAGTACCTAATCTTTTGGTGCTCAAAAGCATGCATGCACACTGTAAATCAACGTGGTGCACTAGCATCCAAGGAGATGATCCATGATCAGGACTAATTGAGGTCGCCAGGTCGGAGTTGTTGCTAGCGTTGTTGCTACACACGTTAGATTCTTCATTGTTAGTCTTAGTCAAATTTGTAATCAGCTAGACAGTACGTGTTGGTTAGCGACGGCAGGTCGAGAGCCTTGTAGAACTATATATGTTTTACTTTTGTTACCCTTCTTATGAACAATTAACACTGTTTCAAGATCGAGGTTCTACATGTAATTAAGTGCTTCATTACTATGGGCTGACATGAAATATGTATGCATGGCTCCTATCTATCTATCTATATATATATATCTGGAAACAATTGTGTATTTTTTTTCTAACATAACATCAAAAGGAGTGGTGGCCATTAATAGTCTTTTTTTCAGTCTAATGTTATTGTAGATCAAATCTATTAGTTTCCAAAATAGTTTATATCTGACGTTTTGTGGTCCTCATTAAATGCTTTTATTTATTTCAATAAGTTGGACTCTCTGAGCTGTTATTATCTGGGGTAGCTCAGATATATATCATGCAATTGGCTAGCTACAACCATTACTTAGATATTCGGTCTGTTGCAACGACACAAAAACGTGACAAGAGGATCAAAATAGTTGCAATACCTACCGATAGCAACTATGACACTGTTTTTTTTTGCGGGGAAGCAACTATGACACTGCTGGCTAGTCATGCATGCATCGATCACTGCTGGCTAGCTAGCTTAGCTCGGTTATCAGCTATGCTAGCTCCTCTATATATCCATGTCTTTTTGCTAGCAAGAGGGGGACAAGCCATGGACAAGCCCTGGTGTCCCCCAGCTGGACTCATTAGTTTAAACCAGGGAGCTGTGTTCTTTGTTACCAACAAAGTTAAATTTGACTAAGTATACTTAGTGGCCACTTCTTTGTTTAACACCCCACCATCTTGGATTGTGTTCATACTTTGTTTCCATTGTCAACTTTTGAGATACAACGAAATCTGCGGCATGCATATTTTTCCAGCAAATAAAGTGATTACGGCCCTCGGGTTATAAGAAAATAATAATAAAGTGAACACGGCGTGCAGTATTAATATTATCTGATGGTGCTTGAGTTGCTTTTTGTTCTGCGCTTGATCTACAATAATTAGTGCATTCTAATTAGTGGTTGATGATTCTCCTTAATTTGGGGGTTTGCTGGTGAAAGGCTTCTCTGTCTGTTGTGTCTAGATCTGAGCCACACGGACAGATGCATATGCATAGTTATTTCAAACAGCTATTTGAAAATTCTGAATGAATTCTATCAAGAATAAGGAGAACCTAAGGTCCACAATAATGCTCCCTACTTTGCATTATCAGTTTGATCTTCTCCATTGTACTTGCTCTTGTACTGATTTCCTTGCCTACGTACATCACGTCAGCACCGACGATAATTGAAAAACACATGTGCACATATGATTAGTTTATAACTCCCTTCTATCTCAGAATTGATCAAAGATGATAACTTGTTTCACAATTATTGCGACTCAATTTGATTTGTCAAACAAAGATAGAGTAATGTTGGTGGTTGTCTTTTAATTGAATACCGTTATTTGTACTTTGTACTACGGTTAATGACTATCACTACAGGATATGCAACTTTTGCTGCGGTAAAGGTACTGACAGTAATTCTTGAAACTATAGGGAATACAGATTCCGACAGTATACCATCGGCAAATGTCCGTCGGAAAAGAGTGTGTCAGGGATTGGTCAACTTACCAACAACGATTCTATCAACTGTGGGCCATTACATTTCCTTGGGAGCATTGCCGACAGTAAGCCCATCGGGGTTTCTTGAATCTTGGTTACGTCCACCGTAATAGAATCTTGAATTCCCAATAGCACAAGACATTTACTGACGATAGAAACTGTTGGCAAAATTTGTGACCGATAAATTTTGACACTATCGGAGATCATATTACCGTTGGCAATTTTTGAAATGAGAAACTATTTTTTCTACAATTTTCAATAAAAATAGTTGGTGGTTGACATCAACAAGATTCATGGTCAAACGAGTGATTAGAAATTTCGAGAAACTCATTAGATACATAAAATTGGCTAAACATTTGGCTTCACAAAGAATATTCTAATTTATGAAGCTAATTACCTAGTCATGAATACATGCCAAAAATCGACTTCAGACAAGCATACATAGCATTACTACCGAATAATCATTTATCACTAATGGCACATCTCTAACTGCTTGAAGTGAACCGTTTGTGATTATGAATTTATAACGGGTAATAACCACAACCGTTGCAGATAAAGAGAAAACAGACAACCAGAGTTTGCCACAACTCATGACACATAAAAGTGACAACCTAATCTATACGAATAGCCAAGAATAGCTGAATGCTTGAGAGCACTCATCTTCAGCCAAAATCCCCAAATCTGGAGCTCTCCTCAAATTTGTGTAAAATCCCCAAATCTGAGCTAGAACGGAATACAAATCACAAACAAAATAACAAATCCCCAAATCTGGCCTATCTTAAATTTGATCAAATTTGAAGTGGAGGTTAGAGATATAGAACTGGCCTTGTAAGAGGAGAAGATCGAGCTTGAGGAAAGGTCAATAGCAGCAGAGTGGTGGTAGGCAACCGGTGGTTGCGGTGCCCGGCAGAGTTGGTAGAGGAGGTGGCGGTGGTCAGCATCAGTGGTGGCGGCGATGTTGCCCGGCATCCATGGCAGCGGTAGTAGCGCTCGCCACAACGGTGGCAGCGTGGAGGTAGCAACCGTTGGAGGCACGGTGTTGGTGGAGGTGCCCTAGGTAAAGCTCAAATGACGGCAAGCAATTGCCTCATGGAGTTCATTCCGATTTGGATCTAGAAGGAGAGGAATTTAGGAGAGAGAGGAAGTGTGAAGAGAGATGCGGAGAGAGAGAGTGTGTTTTGTACTGCCTCCAGTTCCAAAATACTAGACGTTTTGGACAAGAACACGGTCTTCAAAAAATAACTTTGACTATATTTTTCTATTATAATACATATAGAAATATCAACAAATATATGATTTTGTTGAAATAATTTTCAAAATTAATCTATAAAAATGATCTCCATGTTGGTAAAGTAAATATTTCTAAAGTTATTTGTAGTCAAAGTTTTAAAAGTTTTAAAAGTTTTAAATACGTCTAGTATTATCAAACTAGAGTGACGAGTATTGTTTTAATTTATGGTCAGTTTGTCTGTTAGGTGGGACATCTCCAATAGTGTAATGTAATAGCTTTTGTATTCGACATAATAGTTTGTTCTATAGAAAACTTTCTGGAGGTATTTCTCACACCGTTGAAAACTAAATGGATTGTCGATGACTTCGATAATCGCCGACAATATTGTAGTCTACAATTGATAACTGTTGGAAAAAATTGCATATCTTGTTGTGGCGCTAGTAATTGTATTGTAAAACTTATGTATGGTATCAATGAAAACATTCTAGCCTACAAGAAAGTTCCTCTATTGCAGCATAATTAGATTTTGTAGTGCTTGAGGTAAGACATATGCAAGGAGAATGCAGTAATAGATTTTCCACCTCTAATTGTCATGGAGCAGGGAGCATCAAAGTTGTTTTATCATTGTTAACAGGGAGACTGTTCAGTTTGGACTACAAAACGTAGAAAATCAGGTGATACACAGGTGAGGACAAACTTATTAGCAGCATGGGATCTGGTTTGTAAGCCAAAAAAAGAAAAAAGAGGGGAGGACTCTTGGATGGTTTTGAGGGGAGGGCCCTCAAATTACGTAATAATTTGGAGCATGACTTTGAGGCCCTTTTCTCTTTTGCAAAAAAAAAAGAGCATATTTCTTTATTCTCAGTGCTTAACACAGATGCTTGGAAAATCTGTTTCACTTACCTCTATCTCCTCAGGCTTACCCAGTTACAAAATATGATGGTTTTATTGAATAGTAAGGTAATGATGTTTGGGAGTATCAATGGGGCAAGAGCTATAATGCTAACAGAGTCTGTGTTCTTTTCTTTATCAAGAGATGGGGGCAATACCTTTAGTCAAAATTTGGAAGAGTAAATGCACTATGAAACTGAAGGTTTTTCTATGCTTGCTTCTAATGGACATACTAAATACCAGGGACATGATGCAGAGAAAACAACTTCATGTAAACTCAGAGTCTCACTGTGTACTCTATTCTATCCCCTCCGTCCTAAAAGAAAGACTTTATTTTTAGATTTCCGTATTCAACTTTAACCGTTCGTCTTATTCAAAAATTTTATAAATAAATTTATAAAAATAGTCATGCATGAAGTACTATTCATGTGTTACCATTTAATAACAATAAAAATATTAATTTTTTAATAAGACGGACGGTTAAAGTTGAACCCAAAGATTTAAAAAATGGAGTCTTTTTGAGACTACATCTCAGTTGGAGGATACACTGCATCTTTTCTTCTTGTGCCCTTTTGCATAGCTTTGTTGGAACTTCCTGGAGATACAATGGAGTGATAACTAGAGTTCATGAACATGATCCTGTGGACATCACTTTTTCGTTGAAGTGATAACTATTGCTTTGTGGATCATCTAGCTAGAGAAGAAGGAACGATCTCATATTTAATAATATAAGACCTTGTTACATAATGTGGAAGCTCTTCTTTAAGAAGGATTTTACTCACTTTTGTCTAGATTAAAGGAGGACCATAGACATTTCTATCAATCATGGATAAACTCTTTGTAACTATACTTGTACATATCTTGTGTGAATTTTGTTTATTATTTATAATAGGAGCCTCTCTTGTTGTTTCATGTCAAAAAGAAAAAAAGAAAATAGAAAGCTTATTGTTAGCATTGTTCCCGTCGCTTGGCTTGCGATTGTATCAACAACCATATATAGTTCCACGCTACAAAGTTTTTCTTTAATGTGAAAATGTAAAGAAATGTAAGAAAGTTTAATGGAAATGGAAAAATGGAGTAGAGGTACTCTCGCCTATCTCTATGGGCACATCGAGGCCCAGGTATGTTGGGCCACAATGTTTATTTGATGATTCAATTTGGCCCAATAAGCGGATCGCTGCCTGATTGATACATCTAAAGTAGTGACTAATGGGAGCAATCTTGACACCTCACTGTGCCACATCAGTGAAAAAAATGCAGGCCATTGGATTTAACAAGCAATTTGCAATCTGTGGCGGGATGATGCATGCCATAGTCAAACATATAACAGTGGGTCAAAATTCAAAAAAGAGAGTTGAACCTAGACTCCAACTAAATCTGGAGGCTTCAAATAGAAGACTCTAGTTTGGGGCTCTTGGCTACGGTCAAATCCAAATGAAGCTTAGTAATAGTTCTTATCAAAAGACAACTGTAATATATCACATTATCGATAAATATTAGTCGTTGGATTTACTGATAGGTGACAAAATGTTGAATCAAGCTTGACTATTGGATTACATAGATGATGAGAAAATATCATTCAAGAGTAGATGAAGATAGAAATATTAGGGGGAAAATGGGAAGAAGAAGGATATGAAAAAGGTGAGCATATAATTTTAGTATTTATACCTACATTCAGCAAAGATTTATCAGTCGGGATTGAGATATTCGGAGCAAATTTAAATGCATGTTCATGTCTTTAATTTTATTGCTACAATTAGTTGTTTTTAAAATTATTAATGAATGGATGAATAGATCGCATGGCTTCTTTGATGGCCTTACGTGTAACCGTAACTAGAAAAAACCTCGACCGTTGCAGCGGGATATCTTGTTAAAAATAATATTAAAACCAGTAAATTGATTGTGCTAAAATTATAGGATAAGTATGGGAATTGATTACCAAAGGAACTTTGTTGCTATGACAAAGCAGGTAGCGCATTCAGATTATTGATCAATTAAAAAGACAATAAAGATGTGGTATTCGACCTCACTAATTTTTATACAGATCAAACAAAAGAGCCATGCCGATAAGGAGTTGTTTGATGTGAAGTGATTGAGGACCATCTAAACATGCCCTAAGAGAGATAGAAAACCAAAATATTCTCTTGATTATTTTTTAGAACAGTCAAATTCATATGAGGAAGAGGGGTTTGAGACACATGAATCATAATCATACCTCAGATAAATTCTTGCAGTAACGAAATAGTTCTACAAATTGCCAAAGCCGATTCCTTCCGTATATGGGACTGGAACTGTTGTAGTAACAAAATAGTTATACAGAACTGATATTAACTTAATGAAGAGAGAAATAAATCATGTCCAATAGTCCTCAACCAATTAAAATAGCTTCTTTTATTTGCTGATAATAATCGATTAAGAAGCTATAAAAGCGATTTCCCTGCAGATAAAACAAAAGTAACTAAAGATCAGCAATGTGGAGCATATATAGCGTGGTAGTGTACCATTAAGTAGGAGCTACAGACCTTGACGCATAGGATATTAGGATCGGAGTTGAGCAGCAATAGAAGAAGCAGGCACAGCATTTTTAGATGAAAACAGCTAACGTCACTCTTTCTCTAACCTTTAGGAGCCGCGTTGTTGCAGACGCTAGGTGATGATTAGACCAGACCATGAACTTATGCAAATCGAATCCCGTAAATGTTGGTTCTTAAATCCATGCGGAAGTCCTCAGATGGCTAGTTCGCTGATCTGGCCGAAGAAAACTAGAACAGTCTGGTGATGGTCGAGGTTTCTTAATTTCGATTGCCAGGGTTTCTGAATTCTGAAAGCTACGGATTCCTAGTGATGATGCTGCACATTGGTTACATATATCATCTCAACGATTGCTCAACTCCCCTCTTTTATTGATCGCTCAGCGATAATCGCACTTCGTGGGGCAAACTAAAGGAAGACGGAGAGCCAGTCGAGGGAAGAGGGAAAAGGACCGGCTACACATACGACTGAGCTCGTATACGAGTATACGTACTTGTTTCCCTTTACTCATACGAAGTATAATACGACTGTACGTACGTACTTGTTTACCTTTACTCATACGGAGTACAGTATATTGTTTGGAAATCGATCGATAGTAGTCTCTAAAAAAGAGATCTGTTGCTCACGTTTCTGCTACTCGGCTCAATTCTATGGCCCAATATATTTATCTCCACAATAACAATTCGGCCCAGTTAAAAAGCCCAACCAGAAGCAGCCCATGCTCAAGCCCAACAAGACGAGATGCAGAAGTTCTCGCATTTGCCCTTCTCTGCTGCGTGCTCGCATTCCGCGGCGTTCGTGCTATCATTGCCCGTCTCATCTCTGCTGAATTTACCTTTACTCCTGGAGAGAAAAAATTGCCCATACTTTCTTGCTACCTTTCTCTCTCTCTGAACGCCTCATCGCCATCATTTTTGTGACCCAATCGATTTCTTCTTGTACAGGACGTGTAGAAAGTAGCATCAGTTCATCACATGCTCGGTAATTTTCGTTTTATCCATTCTTCTCTCCTTGTGCTTTGCTTTATATGGAACATTCTTTCAGTGTAGGAGGATAAGGAGGAGCCTAGGATCATGGATACAGTCAACTGATGATGAAAAGATGAACTGCAAGTCACTAAATAATGTGTTTTCGCGAAGTATTCGATGCGTTGAACACCCAACATGAATCGATGGGTGCTCTCATGGTGTCTCTGTCACCAAACATCCAGGTGTTGCCTGAATAATTACATTGCAATTGTCACAGCTCACAGATGCCTGAAGTTTTGAGTTTCATGCTGAAAGATCAACACGCTTTCAGCCCAAGGCAAGCCTTTGCTATTGTGAGATCTAGTTATCGTTTCAGAAAGTTCAGTCAGACTGTTACAACTTCATGTTGCTCTTTACTCTCTTTTCCTTTTCAGCCTCCATGTCTATGAACATGCAGGGATGTATATATGCAGCACCAGTAGACAATCATAATTTACATGCAAGAGCAGGCACAAAATTTTCTTTCAACTTACTTTAGACAATTGCCAAGCCTGGAATTAATACAGAAAAAAAAAAGGGGAACAAAACCTTGAGACAAATGATGCCCTTATCGCGGCTTAAGAACAGCTTAGCTAGCAGCAGGAGGCGAATGCAGCAAACAACTTTCTTACTGAGCTAAGCAAACCCCTTGCAGAAGCATGAACAGAACAACTCTAATTCTCCCAGAGCAGCATTGCAATTTGCAAAAAACAGCTTCTTCTCTTATCATGAGAAGGTTTCTGGCAGAGGCCTTCCCTCAAGGAATGCTCTGAAGAGCACGAGAGACCGTTCAGGCTGCGAAAATGGCGCCTCATGGGAAGCTCCTCTGATGGTGGCAAAGGACAGCATGTCTCCATAAACCTGTGTCCATCCACCAACCTGCACAAGAGATATCACATTCAGTATTGAAATGCAATCTTGATGTAGTTTGCAACTAGCTGGAAAATATGTTTGAGCTCTCACCTGCTGCCCTTCAAACCAGACTCGGTACGGGACCGTCGTCTTGAGGCCTAAATCGCGCGCCAAATTCTGTACAAGCGTCCTGCTTCCGGTTAGAGGGATGACTGAGTCTTGATCACCACTGCAATTGTGAAGGAAACAAGTGCTATTATGCTACATGTTACATCAAACCATGCTTGAGCTCTATACATCATGTATCCCCAAAGTTGATAGGACCCTCAAAAAGGAAAAGGCTCAGGTACAAATATGCATGATGCTGAAGATGCAAAGTACACGTTCTAAACCTCATGTAAAGTGCTAAGTCCATAGATTAGCTTTCTCCCTTTTTTTTATCCCTTTCACATGAAAAGTGGTATATATCAAGTAACCCAATAGTGTTAATGCTGGGGTTCATGAGGCTTTTTGTCTCCACAAATTTCAGAGGTCCCACATACAAAGTTAAGACAATTTTATACCATGTTAAAGGTAGCAAAGTACAGAGGATTAGTCCTTGTACTTGGATATAGTCAGGCCTTAATTTTATCAAGAGATTCCTAAACTTTGTGATTCATACGAGAAAACAGATATGCTTTGAATCTGTATCCTTTTTATACCTGTAAACTAGCACACGGATGCCGGACTTTACTAGTGATCCCACTATGTTAATGGTTGGAATCTGCAAGTTGAGTAGCTCATACTCAAGGACACTGTAACAAAAACAAAAAACAAAATGAATAGGTGTTATCAAACACATCATACACATGGAAGAAAGCATCTGAATAAGCAAAGTTATTCGATTGTATATCAGTTAATTACCTGCTGCAAACTGCCCAATTCTTTACGCCGATGAGCTTAGCATGGAGCGCTTCCTGGACATCCTTCCTGTTCAGGTAGTTCACCGTCTCGTCTTCAACGCACACGTCAATCCGTTGTCCTACTTGTTGCTGCACAACCACAAAAAATCCATAAAGTTTCAGATAAGAGATGGATACCAAGTGTAATTGAATTTGGTCAGTTTGTGAAAATCGGCAATTCGACCATACATGAGGAGTGAGGATCTTGGACTGAGAGAGGACTGATGACAAGCAGACATCCAATGTGACATCGTATTTGTCGACAAATCGGCTAGTCTCCCTTGTCACTTGGTTCATCACCCTTGCACAAAGCGGAGTAAGCGATCCGCCATAGTACTCGGTAACATATCGGGAGTAGTTGCAAACTGAGGTGAAAATTCTGTATGTTGAGTCTGAAATCAGTCCATGGGACCAGAAGTACTCTGCCCTTGAGTTGAAATCAGTGGTGAACTCAAGAACAGGGTTACCAAGCTGTCCAAAACAAAATTGAAATTGCAGTCAGAAAATAAGCAAGGCAGCATCATTGGGCAATGTAAATAATGTAATTTGTCTTCAGTTTCAGTTTGCTTACAGCAATCCCTTTGAGGTTGAAGATTTTGTTCTTCTTGTTATATTCCACCATGACTTCAGCAAGTTGTGGAATGTAATGCCCTGATAAATGCAAGGAAACAACATCATGGTAAATTAAGTTGTGCCTTATTGGCTGTTAAAATATAATAAATTTAATGCAAAAAAAAGGTAGTAAAATGATACTGTATATACATGCCTGCATAGCTTTCTCCTGAAATGTACAGTTCTCTGCCTTTGTACTGTGGGAACTTTTCAAGCCACCTTTGCAAGAACACCATATTGTCCATTGCTTCATTCATTCAGAAAAGCAAAGTCAGAACTCTTAATCACTTGCTGTCACAAACATCGACCATAACAAAAGCTGGATTGCATAATGCCATGGAAAGAACATTAAATGCAGAGAAGCAAGAATACATCAGCTAATAAATTAGTAAAGAGTTTTTTTTCTACAATGATGTCTGCACAGGAATGCAGTACTGTACTGAATAATAACAGAATCAGAAACAGTGGTTAGGAACACAAAACAGAGAAGAGAACCAGAGATGAGAGACCATAAACCTTGAGGTAGCTAAAAAAAATTCAGTACCTGTCATCTTATCATCCACACCTTGGTAATATGCAGCATCAGCAGAATATGAGTAACCAACACCAGCTGGTGTCTCCAGGTATATCACATTGGCCTCTGAAGAGTAACAAACACAACAAAACAGTTAAAACATGTGTAGCTTTCTTGATCCAGCAAAAGGTTCAAGAATTGGAATTAGCATGCAAAGCTACAAAGAAAAGGTAGGGAGACATTACTCATAGCCTCATACACACCTTTGTTCCAACTGTACTCATTCTTCACTAGCTTCTGCCCACTAGGCCTGAAGGGGCCATTCTCTGAGAAAGCTCCAACACCAAGTGAAGAACAGCCAGGACCTGCAGTAAACATTGGACCATAGCAATTTCATGTAACCATCAAAATCTACAGAGAAATGGAAAGGAGAGAAACTGCATTCAGATTCAGGAAACCAGGAAATGTCACAAGACTCACCTCCATTGAGCCAAAGAACAAGGGGCTTTGTGGCAGGATCAAGCTCAGCCTCCACAAAGTAGTAGAAGAGAGCCCTCTTGCCCTTGTCATCCACCCCAATGTAGCCTGCATACTGCCCAAAGCTCACCTCAGGCTGCCCTGGGAGCCTTGTGATCCTGTCTCCTCCATTGCAAGAACCCAGATGGAGCAATGCTGCAATGAGTAGCAGCTGGAGTGGTGCCACCACCATGGCCAATGGCCTCCTGCAGCTCACTAGAGTCTCCATTGTCTTCAAGAAAAGTGAGAGAGAAAGAAAGTGACTTCAGTTAAGAGAGAGGAAGAAGGAGAGATTGGGTGGTGAGGAGGCAAGAGTCAAGTGTGCTCTTTTGCATTGAGAGGAGAGCGAAGGAGGAGACGAAAAAAAAAAACTTCAAAAGATGAATGATTCAGTGGAGTGTTGCTGGAGTGGAAGGAGGAGAGAGTAGCACTAGCAGTAGTAGCAGATGCAGCAAGGCAAGGCCTTCTCTTTGCTTGGAGCATGTGGTTGCATTAGAATATATAGGAGGGGAAAAGAGAATAAAAGGTACATTTTGTTGGACTATTGGGTTTGTCTGGGAGGCTCCATTAATTATGCAGCTTATCAGGATCAGGTTTGGTATTTTACAGTAGTTAACTGTTCCTGGAAGTCAGTTTGTTCCTACAGCCACTCATGTATGGCAAGACTCAGAAAATAGGATGGTCATTGGCACTTTAGCAGCCTTCATAATTCTTATGCAGTGAACTGCAAAGGCATGAGAAGTACTCCAAGTACCACTCTTCTGAGATTAGCATTGCATTTGAGGTCACATTGTTCATTGGTTCATATGGTTAACAAAGTAGTACGGAAAAAACTTTCTTGTGAGCTGGTTAAAAAAGTAGTACGAAAAAAAAAATCTTGTGAGCTTCTCTCAATCGCACTTGAGTATTATGAAGTATAAAATCTAGTACTGTCCTAGAAAACCATAGCCAACAGGTGAGTAATTTGTACAAACAAGACACTGACAAAACAGTAAGACAGTAGGTAGACAGTTAATTTAAGCAAATAGGCTTCTGAATTAGTCTTTTTAGTTTATTTGGACTGTACCTTAGACACACTTAATGTCAAGGTATATATTATTAGTTACGTTAGCAAAGTAATTGTCAAACATATGGACATGAAAGTCTCTTCATTCTGGAACTTTTCTATGCATTACTAGAGATCAACGAACATGCTCACATCTGTGTGCACATTTGATCCATTCAGTGATGCAATTTTATAATTCACATTGGAAAAACAAACAGGAAATGCTTAGTATAATGGGTCACATGATGAGAGAGAAGGGAGAAGGGAGAGAGAGAGAGGGGGACAAGATGGACCCAAGGGGCAAAAGCCTTTGCTGCATTACAGAAAGTAGGCTTTTTAGCAAGGTCTTCCACAGTGTCACTCTTTTTTTTTATACTGATATCTTGTGCAGAAATGGTGGACACTGTTGCCTTACTTGACAGACTCAGTGAATCATAAGCAGACGTTTAAGCTGAAAAAACTATTTTCTAAAAAAATAAATGCATTATGGCATATAATATTGCAATATGCAGTAACAACGAACAAGGAACAGGTTTCAAAGTGACCCGTTTTCATATAAGAAGATAAAAAAGGGTGGTATTTTGGCTGTTATGATCTCTAGCCTCCGTCCAATGCAGGTGTATTGGTACTTGAAATGTGCCACTTACCTGCAACACACTCCGGTTTTTTAATTTAGTACTCCGGAGTTACTAGCTGCTACCAAAAGATTGGCCTGAACTGTAGACAGAAGCATTGGGCAACTTTTGCATGCTCTGCTTTATTTTGCCCCTGTCAACACACCTCCTTCAACACATAAACAATGTTCAAAACATTATATGGCATCTTTGAGACATGCATGAATCATTAAATATATATAAAAAATAAAACTAATTGTACCGTTAGGCTATAAATGACGAGACAAATCCTTTGAGCCTAATTGGGTCATAATTAGCCATAAGTGCTACACTAATCAACATGTGCTAATGATGACTTAATTAGACAAAAAAAAATCGTCTCGTGGTTTCCAGGCTAGCCATAAAATTAGTTTTTTTCATTCGTGTTCGAAAACCCCTCCATCCGGTCAAACGTTTGATGTGATGTTTTCGTCAAAAACTTTTCACCAACTAAACAAGACCTTGATGTTCAACGGTTTTCCACTCAAAAACAGAAAATGTGCCTAGAATAATTTAAAAAGAGATATCAATATATGTTATTTGTAGTACAAATAAGCTGTAATATTATAGGCATAAATATAAATATTGGGAAGAAATACAAAGAAGAGTATATGGATAATGGTTTTGTCTCCTTCGAGTTATTGATATTGATAGTAAGCCCTTTGGAATATAGTGATTATTTCTTCATAATGCTGAGTGGCTTGGGATACAGGAAAGCGAGATTTCTGTATTTTTACCTGCAAATACTGAAATCACATAACTGGAGCTGTGAAAGCAGTATTTTCGTTTACTGACTAATGCCAGTAATTCTCAATGGAACTGGTACGTTGATCCAAACATTTGGTTCAGATACAACAAACTTCAAGCATACTAGCCACGGTGGGAGCTGTCATTAGTAATTACAGAATTCAGTTAAGTTAATCACACGATAATCAAGGGTTACATTTGGACGCATGCAGATGTTCTTGTCCTGTGAGAGACATTCAGGTGAGGCATGAAGCTGCTGTCTGGAGTATTAACCCCTGCATCTTTGTTGTTTTCTTATTGACAGTGTTGTCTAGTAAGCATCATCCAACTCTCTCTTTTCTCACACCCCCGTCTCTGATCTCTCTGTGTTTGTGTATGTGACTGATTGATTGCTGAAGAGAGATGAGATGGACTTTTAGGCACTAAACCCAAACCAACCCACTATCTAATATTATTTCTAGGAGCAACAGCATTATTATTACAAATGCAAACACCAAGATATTCCAAGATTCCTGCCTCCTTTTCCCTATTCTGCATTGTACACCGAACTGTAAAGGAGCATTTGCTCTGCAGGTTGTGTGGATGATCTGACCGGAATGTATCAGGTATTCAGGGTACATCCTTTTTTTCCCCTGCTGGATACTTGTCTCAAGGTTGGATTATACACATGACAGTAGATTCTCTTTACTAGTGGATAGAGTAGAGTCTTCTTGTTTGGAATGGATAAATTTTAATGGTTTTGAGAGGAATAAACTTAACGCTGAGAAAATCCTGTAAAATTCAAGCGTACCAGAAGAGCCCTAGATTTTTACGCTAACTAGTTGCTAACTTTTATTATTTTGCTATCTAGTTTCTGAAATTTTAGGAATTAAGAAGCAGGAAATGAGCAATTAAATAAGATTATTATACCAAAATGAAATAGAAGAGGATTTGCTGCTGTAAGATAGGGCAAACTTCTCTGCAAAGCTAAGAGGGACATGCATGCATGTTTTTTGCTTTCATATAAAGCATAAACAGGGCAACCCCATGCAATTATTGAGTTAATACAACCTGCCTCCCCTGCTTTTATAATGGCTTTTACAACAGACTGGACTAGTAATTAACAAAAGGGTGAAGGGTAGGATGAGGGGCTAAACTCTAAAAAGATGACACTAATTATGCTGCCGTATCTTGGAGAATAGCGTGTGTGGATGTACGGGCCCACATGCATGCTTCCCTGCAAATTCATCTGCTGAAGTTCACTGTGCAGAGGTTATTTTGCTTCATTGCTCTGTTTAATAATATAGCTCACACATTATGCTATCACCTTTTGGATAAAAGCAGGGGAAGGGGTTACCTTTCTGGAAACCATGCATATGCAGGCAAGGCAAGCCTTTGGCTTGGGTAGCTAACCCTGGATCTGGATACCTGAAAAAGGCAATATACTGCCTATGCCGTTGAGTTCAGCTCTACTACTGTGCAATGCTTAGTAATGTAGTTGGAACCCTAAAAAAAGTAATGTAGATAGTTAGTTAAGTTAATTAGAGGATTTCGTAGTTTCAGTAAGTATCCTAGTATATATGAAAAGCTTATGGATTTAAGAAAATGTAATTTTAAGTTAAACATATATGATAATGTGTAGTACGTACAAGCATAAGTACTACTCCCTTCGATTTTAAATCTATGACATCGGTTAACTCAAATTTGATTTAACCGACGAAAAAAAAAAGACTAGAGGTAGTACTCCCTCCGTATTTTAATATATGACGTTTTTAACACTAAAATTAATGTTAAAAACGTCATATATTAATGATCGGAGGGAGTACTCCTCATTAATGTCTATAAATAATGTAGTAGTCTATGGTCTCCCACCCAACCAACTCTCATTCTCAATCTTCCAAATTACTTAAAGAAATTTCTTAAAAATATTTAATATATTTAATTGGATAGATGCATATAAAATAAAAATAGAGAGGTGTGTCATGGATGACACTGGGTGATCAAAGAACCATAGGTTATCCAAGAAGACGAGGAGGTCAAATAGGTAAAATCCCAAAGGAGCAAGTGGTACGTACTCTGATGAGATAAATACATAGAACCAATAACAATAAAAAACAGGCAAATGTTTTCTTCACAATATTAATTCAGATCATATTTAGATACGTAATTAACTATATAAACCACAACATTGAATCTAAGGAACCTTAGGACAAAGTCTCAGCCTAGATTCTAGGAATGCGCAGCATTGCCAGTTTAACAAATTATGCTGGCTCCATTTGCATTTGTCTTCCTTAAGTTGATTTAGGCCGATTACACAAACCTATCTAGTTGGGTACTTGGCTGTTCCTCGTCTGGATGACATGGCATAGGCATGGTAACCCATGGTTGTAGCTTAACAATAATGTGACTAGTATAGGATGAATTATGAGTTGATCACAATGTAAATTAAGGATTATTGGTGACCCACTTTCGCAGCTTAACAATGTGTTTGAATGTAACTTAATTTATGGTTTTCTAATATATGCTACTGCACCACGTGGGGTATTTTATTTATGGGCTCTTTTATGGTATCTCATACTAGAGATGGTAGTAGTGTAGTAGTACTAACTCTCACCATTGATTTTGTTGTCTAGTTTGTCAAATGCTTAAAGGTGGTGGGAGTGTAACTTAGTAATTAACTAATCTTATTTCCACGCCGCAAAATGATAAGTTTATTATGTATTTACAACAATGCCAAATATTTTTTCCCGAAATATCCTTTTACTAGACTACTACACAAATTAATATAGTTTAGTAGAACTATATATTTTCACCGTTAGATCTAATATAATGGACAGCTCACATGCAATCAATGGTAAACTAAAAAAATCCTCATTTGTTATGGACCGTTTTGGATTGATGCCAGAACGGTGCCCTACCATTATTGGTACTTGTATAGTAAATTTAGTGTTTAGATTGAAGCCAACCCATTGGTATTATCTTTGTCCAATTTGGTACTGATCTAGAAGTTTCTTCTCTATAATAACACAAATTAGCTATATATTGGTATCAATCTATACAATAATATAACTCTATTATTGTATTATTGTTGTTTGGATTGGTACCAATATAGAGCCAATTTATGCTATAATAGCACAAAACTTAACAAGAATTTGACACTACCAAATATTTGATAGGGTAGAAAACCAAATAGGCCCTATATAACACACCAAGTTATTCCAGCGTGTTTTCTCAAGAATTAATCAACACTTGAATCGAGCTCATGGTTAAACTAAACAAGGGATAACTGGTACAAGATATTTTCCACGCTCTATAATTTTCTCTACTACTTTCTCTCTTGGAATTCAATCGAAAGCATCACAACAAAAAGGATCGCATGAATCTTCCAAAGAGCCATCTTTTCCCCCACCTTTTCTTTTTTTGCATCGCTTGCAACGCATATGCGACACTTTTGCCAACAGTTCCCTTCTCAAGACATTTCTCCATCAGCTGTGGCTGTCATGCATCGTCCTCTAGCTGATCGATCTCTCCATTGCTTCATCAATCTCTTCCGTTACACTTACACCCATGCATCGATCGATTGATCCATCCACCGTGCCGTCACTGTCCATCCATTTTTACAATTACAAGAGCTTTGTTGGTTGCTTGCACATGCCTGTCAGAAGGAGACAATGCGATACAGCAACATGTACAATGCATTGCCCAAATAACAATGAAGGCCAATAATTCATGCAAAGAACAAGTCATCTCGTCGTTGGAGTAGCTTTAATCTCCTTGGGATTCCAAGCCTGCTGCTGCTGTGGCAGTAGTAGCAGTACCTAACAACAGCTTGCAGTCTCACTCACCATGAGCCATCCAGTAATTTTAGCAGTGCTGCTGACTGAAAAGAACTTGTACAGCTACTTTGTCTGCTAAAATGAAAATTTTACTTCTAATACAAGACGAGAAGAGATTCCAATTCTTTCATGTACGGATCCATTGATCAGCGAAGACTACTGATTCATTTTTTCCCTCTGTAACTTTCTCTCATGTTTTTCTTAGTAATTCCTTTTCTTCACAATGATGATCGATCTTATTTTTCTTTTCTGCCGGATGGACTGATGCATGTATAATACGTGTACTTGCCTCGTTCATCGAGCCATTTTTTGCCAGATGGAGATACATGTATACGTGTATATATTTGCATCGGTTCGCGTGTCATGCATATGGACAAGCTAAGCTTCCTGCATCAACACACATGCATATGCATGCAGGTGATGCAGAATTGCAGAGAAACAGGTCACGAGATCGCATACTCCGTTCGTGCATTGCAGAAATAATGCAGAATGTCGTCGTATATACGTACGTGTATTAATTGGCAGTACGTTTGACCGTTTTGGGCATGCAACGAAACCTGAAATTCTGCATGCATGCTGCTGCTCTGAAGCCATTGCAGCTGAATTTGAGCTATAGTGGCAATCTGTCCATGCATTGGAGACCATGTATCCGTGTGCATGTGCTGATGTGCTAGCTGAGCTACGTACGTGAACACGTACAAGCAGGTTGAGACAACACACGGTACATGTATACGTACGGTCTGATCGATATATGTGACTGCCTCACACATCACAAGTGTAATACTTCTTTCCTAAAAAAAAATCGTCCTAGACAGATCAACAAAAATGACAAATAACCTTGCTTGCACGTATTTAACTATTTATTAGCCATATTTAGGGCTGATTAACTGTCACGTCACATGCATAGGGTAACAATATTAGAAGTAATCTAAAAAACAGACATATTATTATAATCTAAAGACTACACCCTCCGGATATTTTTATTTGACGTTGGAGCTAACCAACGTCAAATAAAGAAAACTAGAGATAGTATAATCTCAGAAGCTCATTTAAATGAGTTTTCTTCCACATTATTGAGTAAAAAATTATC
Organism: Leersia perrieri; assembly: GCA_000325765.3. Taxonomy (NCBI): domain Eukaryota; kingdom Viridiplantae; phylum Streptophyta; class Magnoliopsida; order Poales; family Poaceae; genus Leersia; species Leersia perrieri. The sequence continues at coordinate 12,949,623 of CM002478.1, read as the reverse complement.
AACCATGCCACCCCTTTCCATCTAGACTTATAAACCCAATAATCCAGCCTCCATTAATATATGAAAGAAATAACTCACAGCTTATTCCACTACATCATACAATAATTCAGTTTATAGTAATCTGGTTTAATAATCACAATCCGGAAGAAACACGACCAAAGTCATAGAATGATTCTTTTTTGGATGGACAAAATAGAAGAATATGAACTGACCAGTAAGGGGGTTGTAATAATAGATAAGAAACGACCAGCCAAATCTTAATTAGGTGTTTCACATTTATGTTAACCCCTAGTCTAACAAAGACTACCCCTCCGGCCCTCCCTAATGGTAAGCCCGGCTACCACGGTATCTCTGATAAAGAGGATAAAATTGAACAAAGTTTACTTTTTAATTTTAAAAACTTGGCCGGGCCGGTAACCAAATCCTTTTCTTGATCGTTTCCTGGAAACGAGGGAAATCATGTTTGAAACATAATACAAAGCAATTAATGACCTAGATTTGTTTTTTCTTTACCATGATATTATATTACCCAGTTGTTCGACTATGGTGTGGTAAGTAGTTTCATGGTACTAAACAGATATTTCCCTAGATGGTATGTAATTTGAACTTTTGTTATTTAAGAACAATACAAATGGAATTCTCACTTGAAATTTCTTTGCTGGATCGAAACATGTCATCATTCAGTTCAACTCTTCTTATGGTTCACCACACGTCTACCCCTATCCAATCCATAACAAAGCCAGGACCAAACATACATGTAGCAATAATCCACAGAGATAATGCCAACTCAGTCTCTGTGCATGAACCTAGATTACAAAATCACAACTTGTTGGCATTAGTAGACCACCGATCCATCCGGTACATATATTGCTGCCTACAAAGACTACGGATCGATCAGCAGCAAGGCAGTCTGCAAAGCGTGTACAGTAGATTGCCACATGAAATGCCAACCACACTGTGGGTAGCATCAGCAGCACAATGGAATCTTGTCAGTGCGTTACACATCCTTTTTCTGTGGCTTATACACTCAGCTCTCGTCAGTGCATCCTGCAGCATGCTGCTGCTGACCTAGCTACGACCGTGGCTTGCATCTGCATGCATGCACTTGCTGCAATACACTGCTACAGATACCTACCTTTAGGTAGCTTGTCTGATGTGTACACACACATACGCATTCTGAATTTCTGATGGAATTGTGAATTTCTGTTGGAATTGTGGCTTGATGTGCAGTGATAAACTGTATGTACAGGCCAGCTTGTAACTTTACATAAATCTGTGCAGCTTTTTACATTTTAGTCCTTTTAAAAATTATTATATAAATAAACCCCTCAAACTTATTCCGGGAATAAACCTTTTTACATTTGGTCTTTTAAAAAAAATATTTTATATTTTAGTCCAGACGCAATGACGCTGGCACCAAACCACTTAATGTTTGCAATTTCACGACTATGGTGGCATGGAGGACGGTGTCAACTTTATTGGCGCAGTGCGTAGACCACAACATCAAGATGTTGGTGTCGTAAAAGACACATTCCCGGAATAAGTTTTAAGGGGTATATTTGTAAAATAAATTTGCAAAAAAGACTAAAATGTAAAAAATCCTGTAAATCACTGGTTAAGATATGGATCCAACAGCAGAATAGCTACTGGCTAGCACAAGTCTCAACAACTTTACATACAGTATACTAGCGTACTCCCTCCGTCTTATGTTATAAGGGATTTTTACTTTCTGATTGCTATGTTTGACCACTCATCTTATTAAAAAAATGAAATATTATTTACTTTTTATAATTTGCTTTATTATCTAAAGTACTTTAAATATGACTTATATTTTTTTCTATTTGCATTAAATTTTTGAATAAGACGAATTTTGATTATTACATATGAATAGTCTCAATCTCTTATACTATGAGACGGAGGGATTACTATACTGTAGCCGGCCTTCAGAGTTTATGCATTGCATTGCACAAATGTGTGTGTACATGTGATGGTATGCATTGGCTGCAGTGATCTGCTGCTGCTGATGCAGCCCTGCATGCCTGAAGCATTGCTGCACGTAGTAGTAGTAGTAGTAGTAGTACATGTGCAATGCTGAGCTAGCAGCATGCATGCATGCAGCAGAGAGCTGGGTTAATGTTGCATGGGGTTGGGGTTGGGTAGCTAGAGAACAAGAGGCAACAGCACAAGAGAACAAGAGCGTGGAGAAGTTGGCCCCGGGGAACGTATTGGGCAGTCCTTGCAGGAAGCTCACGGACAGGATTCTCTCCGTGTTTTGTTTTGTTCTGATTTGCGTGTGATATCATACTCTATTTGTATTTTAATCTTACTCCATCTTGCTTCCATTCATCCAAGCAGAATTTTATTGCCTCTGTCATAAAATATTTGTCGTTTTGAGTTTTTATTAAATTTAACATTCATTTTATTTAAAAATTTTGAAAATATTATTTATTTTGTATGTGACTGTTTTATTATCAAAAGTACATGAAGTATGACTTATTTTTTACACTAATTTTTTAAATAAGACGAATAGCAAAACGTTAGAATATAAAAAAAGTCAAAATGTCATCTAATTTAGGACGGAGGGAGTATTTTTATTACTATTATTTTGGGACATGCATACATGTGTACTTTACCCTAGCTAGAGGATTATATATAGAAGAAATTAACATCAAACTACTAATAAGTGGATATATTAATGTATGTATCAGATCAGGAGGCACACATACTCATGCGCTACTTAAATCATGGCATGCTTTCAGAAAGGCACCAGTTTAATTTGTTCATGTTCTTTCCAACCACTACATTTGTAAAAGTGATTACATAATTACCCATTTGCTACACCTGCGCTGACTTTGTGAGCACATTGAATGGTCCATATATCCATGATCCATGGTTATAGTAAAAACAAGTAAATACAGTCTCATGCATGATTGCCCCCCCTTCTTGTGTTGATGTGAGGTGATCAAAACGACTAAAATAGGCCATGCATGCGTGCCTAGGAGTTAGAACGAACTGCGTGGTGGAATCAAGGCTTGGAGAGACATTCGACGTACAAAACCATCAGTGATTGCCTGATTGATCCCAGAAAAGAAGCGACCAATGTTTTTATATGTATGGGCTGTCAAATTATGTTAGTAATTAATTATACACACATGCTCGTCCCCACATGTTTGTTCCCAAATCACAACATTTTAGATATAATAGTACAATGTTAGAAAGAGGGTCATGCATAGACTTGTGCATATGTACTTAATCAATAGTGCTATCTGTCATTGATTTTTTTTTAACAAAAATATCACAATGGTTGATTATGGTCTTTGAATATCGCCACCTTTCTTTAAAAATTCTCGCTCTTGTCAACCAAGCTCTCCTCTTCCTTGGTGAGCTTGAGTTTAACCTAAGTACCTAACCCCTATATCGGCAGAATATCTCACAGTTTTTTTCTTCTTTAACGGTGAAGACAAACATCCGATGTGTTGCATCGGATGGGATATATAATAAACATAGGTTCAAACAGGGTTGGCAACCTTAAATAAAATTTCCGAAATTTCGGTCTCTCCCACCCACAGCCCCACCCCACAGTCACATCCCTCATCACGAAAGGATATGCAAAACATAGGTTCAAGTATATGAGCCTGTTTTACCCGTAGGCCATTGCTAGTAGTCTGCCTTGAAAATCACGCGAGATGGTCGATGCTCTCTACGAAAATTTTTCTCGATGTGTAGCGAAAATTTTAATACTACATTATTTAGTCAGATGCAGTACTCCCAGCTGTTAGCTTTGTCATCAATCGATGAGAAGAGACAGCACGACCCGACCCGCATATCCCCCTTGCGTACGGGCGAGCATGCAGATCGTGTCACCAGATCAGACGGCCCTGAAGCGTGACACGTCAGACACATGCCCCCTGTCCGGGGCCCCCTCTACGGTCTATCCCTTTGACCGGCCATCAACCTCGTGCATCTCGGTGCTAGTAATACTGAGAAGAGATTGAACTGGATTTTTTACATTAATTCAAGACTTTTTAGAAATTGAACTGTTTTTTAGATTTTAGAAATTTAAAAATATTTTACAAACAAATCCTAAAAAAACTTATTCCAGAAATTTCATGACGGCATCAGTAATGTTAACGCCAAAACGTTAAAATTGCCAATATAAAGTCATTTCATGCCAAGGTCATTGGTGTCGAGCATTTGTTTGTAAGCCGAGGGTCTATTTGTAACATAAATTATTTATCTTTTACACTTATTAGAGTTTGTAAAATACGATCCACATTCTAGAATATAGCAATCTAGGAGGGGTCATGCTCAATGTTTATGTACATTATCCTATAAGGGGTTAGATCCTATCCTATTGTTGATATATTATGGGATGGTGGGACTATGTATTTATAAATAGGTTCTCGATGTAAAATAAATTTTTCAAAAAGACTAAAACATAAAAAGTATCCGGAGATTGAATGATGTATCTCAAGTTCTCAACAAACAAACATATGTTTACGTACATCCATATAATTGTATATTTGAGAATTGAGGGAGTACTTAATAATTTAATAATTTATGATTATGTCATCCTCGAGAACGGATTTAGCTGGAATACCACGCGTTTGGATGATGTTGCTGCCGCCACAAGGCGATTCAAGCGGATTAATAATTGGCACATACGAGCAACCACCGTATATTTTTTTTCAAAACAAAATTTCATTACCCCTCCATCTTAAAATATGTGACATTTCCCAGTCTAATATGTTGGGATAGTATCTCAATCTAGATATATTGCTATATTTTGAGACGGAGCTAGTAAGAACATTCGTGTGCAAATTTTTCATATTTGATCGCCTTTCTTAAAAAAAAAACTTTTATCGCCGCCAGCGCACGTACGTCAATTAGCACTCGTGCCGTACGTCGTGCAGTAGTGTACCTGGTCCCAGGGCCAGTCAGCTGCCTGTAGGTGGGGCCCGGCGCGGCGTCATTCCTGGGCCCACGTGGTAGCCACTCGGGCAGCACGCGCATCTTCCGCGAGATTGATCCCAAACGGAGTGCATCGAGACGGGACGTCGGCGATGGACGGTTGTCGATTCGATCAATCGCACGGCGGCGAGGATTTCCGAGCTAATGGCGAATGTGGTTAGTTCAAAGGAAAAAGTAAAGAAGTTCATTAATTATGAGCTGAGCTAATGATCGATTAATCCATGGCTTGGGTGACGTGCTGGCTCGGCGGCTCGGCTGGGCTGGCATAGCTTAGCTTCAGGGCACACTGATGTGAAACCGTTGCAGTGGTTCAGTGCAAATGGCATGGTGACACGATGTGTTCGTAGTGCTAGTGTTTGCCAGCCATCAGAGGCCAGAGGTAGACGATGACGGCCGTTTCAGCTTTGCAACGGCCAATCATCTGGAGTAGTACTCTCTCTCTCTCTCTCTCTCTCTCTTTAGTACTCTCTCTCTCTTGTAGGGTAAGGTCACTGATGATCATCACTTCATAGCCAGGAGACTGAAACCAAGCTGCGTGGCTGCATGTCTTGTTTTCAGGCAAACCTGGGTCTTGACGGGCCGGCCCCCACTGATCTAGGCTCTTGCCCCTTTATTAGACCTGGCACAAAATTAAAGGCCGAGGCCGAGGGGCAGAACCGAAAAGACCGAGACCAAGAAATTTGGTCCGGTCTCGGGTCTAGCAGGTAAAAGACTGAGAAATTCGGTCTCGGGCATAGGTCTCGGATAGGGTGTGTTTGGTTGCAAGTCATACTTTTGCCACAAATTGTCATGCTTAAGGTTGAGCAAGTTTGACTAACTTGGCAACTGTTTGTTTGTTGCTATAGTTTGTGGCAAGATTCTCTTGGTCCCACGCGTTAGTGATATAAAAAAGTGTGGCAAGATTCCCTTAAGCTAGCCAAAGTGTGGTGGAGAATTTGTTCACCTCAACTTAGGCAAGTATGCCAATTTTAATTGATTAGTGGTGGCAATGTGTGGCTAGCAACCAAACACACTCATAGTGTATGGCAGCCCAACAGACAACAAGCAAGGCTCATGAACCGAAAACCCTAGCTCTCCTTGACCTCTGTCTGACTCCCCCGACTCCGTCTCCAGTCTTTTGGCTCTTGAGCATCTGGGCGGCGCACTCCACTCCTCTCCTCTTGACTCTCGTCCTCCGTGCTGCCGCACTCCACTCCTCAGTATCGTCGGCCCGCTGCAGTCCCTTCCTTCACCCAACTCCATCCCTCCCTCCTCTCGTCAGCTGCGCGAGCGCGGCCTAGACACCACGTCGCCTGCTCCCCGGCCATCGGGCGGTCGCCTGGAGGGTGGAGGCAGCCCGCGCCCGCGCCCCGCGCCGACGAGCCCCTGTACTTGATTTCTCTTAAATTGCATTAATTTGACGCATGGTGATTTCTCTTACTTTGTATTCCGATTTATAACACTTGATCAATAGCGCACATGCATGCTTATTTCTCTTTTTTCTAAATTAATGTAATAATTTTCTTGTCTTAATATAAGTATAGTTGGACCCTTTAGCCTTCTCTAGTAACATACATTCTACTCCAAGTGTGGTAATATGACAGTTAGAGAATAGTATGATTGAAATAGTGAAAGTTAATTAAGCTTGAATGACTTTAAAATATAAAAACATGGACCATTCTTTTGTGACCAAATGCGATTATTCATTATGTCTGCATTGTTGTCCCTCCTCACAGTCCTCAAGGAAAACATTACTTTTGCAATAAGGGCACCCGCAATAATATAGAGAGCATGCTTTCTATAACTTCATCCACGTCACCTATAGAGAGCATTATAGAATAGTCACCCAACAAGCTAGCTATTAACACATATACCAAAATTTTATGTGGGCGCCACACATCCCATCTCTCTTCCCCACCTCTTGCCCCAAATTCCCCCACCCCACCCACGCTCGCCGGCCACGCCGACGGACACCACCCCCA
>CM002478.1:12932301-12942591 GCA_000325765.3 Leersia perrieri | reverse complement strand
CACTGCCGCGCGGTGGGCGCTGGAGCAGGCGGAGGTGCGCGGCAGCAGCGGCGGAACTCGCGAGAAGCGGCGAGGGGCCCGGAGCTGGTGGAGGTGCGCGAAGGCAGTGACGCAGCTGAGGCGTGCTTCACCCCGCGGCATCGGTGTAGAGAAAAAAGGCGTAGGTGGGACCCACGACGTGTGAAAATCCGTGTAGCGCATGTCGCTGGGTTAAGCGATAGCATCTTCTCTCTCCTACCCTCTCTCTCCTGTGTGGCTTTCTTATACAGAGTATAACGACACCATTGCGGGTGCCCTAATGGATAAAAACCTGCATCTATATTCACGTAAAGATATACAAAGTTATTGGAGTTGACCCAAAACCTCAAAATTGAGGAGCAAAACGAAAAAGAAAGACTACATGCCATTTTTGTGGCCTATAAAAAATGTGTTACTCTATCTAGTCAACAAAATTTGACACTGCCTAATAATTGTCGATGCTACATGCATGGCATCAAATATCAATGACCAAAGATAGTGAAGAATTGACCACCACATATGTGTCCATGTGAGCCCACTCTTTTTATTAATATACATGTAAAGGCCTTTTTTGAATTGCAGAATTGCATAATTGAAAAGACAGATGATGAGAAAAAAAACATAGGAATGCCTGTGTAAAATAAAGAATTGTAAAACACAGCAAAAATACAGGAATGATCGTTTCGTTGGACCACAGAAAAAACAAACGAATTTGGTAAGATAGAGAGGCTTAAATGAGAGTTTCATTATGTTGTACCCTATGCTAAGTTTTCTTAACAGTCTTCTTGTTTTGAACCATTTCATAGGAGTTTCGTAGGATAGTCTCTAAATCCTTTGTTTTAAAGGTTTTCTTGGTATTTTTCTGTAGGATTTAAACTCTAAAGAAAACCTAAAGTATGAAAAGGGTAGGAAGGAAACAGATCGAAGGAGAAACTTTACAAACTATTTTACCCTAGTTATACGCGCATGTGAATAAATACAGAGGACCAAAGACGGTCATGAAGCACGCAAAAAGCTTGTTGCTAGTACGTATACTATTATGCGATACCATTTTACACTGGTAAGAATTATACTACTAAAAACTTTACCAGCTATCCCTACAAAACAGACAAACACAAGCCGACACGTCACATGACGTTCGAGACTCCCCGCTAAGCCGATACACATACGTACACTTTTCACCACCGGATCAAAGACGAAATAGCATCATATCTTTATCTTTATTTTGTCCTCACAATCCCAAAACACTTGGATTGCACCAATCTGAAAACACATGCATGGTTTATTCTCTACATCTCATTTTAATTTCAATTATTTTAAGTGACAGAGCCACCTCCAGGGAGAGGATAGTCTCACAAGCTCAGGGCTGACGGGCATCTTTTTCTCTAAAAAAATAATCATGGCAAATATATTAATTAGGGAGAAACTGTTGTCCGTCAAATATTAAAGTGAAATGAGATTAAATATAACGGTGTTTGATTAGTAACGTACAAAAACCAGTTATATCCCGAACACACTATCACAAATGAGAGAGATATCAGTATTAATGTTCATTACCAAAAGCCACCATGAAACCTAGGAGGCTAGGAGTATGCTATCAGTTTCTAAACAATATGGGGCACTTAATTATTCCTATGCACATAATATACTACTAGGTAGTTTCATCAAAGATATCCTTGGAAAAGAAATATAATTAATTCAAAAAATAACCATGGACATGACATATTGTTAATCTTTTCTAAAGACACTAGAAATGCTTATATTTTGAAAGGGGGAGAGAGTAGTAACTATCAATGGGAGCTTCTTCCCTACCCAGGCTAGGCTTCTCCACCGCTATTCCTCCTGTCGAGTATTCTTCGAACCGAATGATATGATGTCGAACGACAACACAACAACCCACTGAAACAAAATCTATCTCAGTACGTTTGATCTATCATTCACATATATGTAAGGTAATACTTTTATGCCTTTTTTCACCTCTTTCTGTGTCGATCTACCGATGGGTTCTTGTAAATGAGCTCTAACTTTCCAAAAGTTATCATGTCCAGTCTCTACTCTCTCGTCTTGTATCTGTCTCACGTACGCAGCCCATATGATTACTACTGTGGATTGAGTGGATACAACATGCATAAATATATGGAGCCCAACACAGCATGCACTGAAATATAGGCTTTCGTGATACTGTTGTTCTTGTCATTGTGTTAGGTAGTAGGGATGAAATGTGAAAAACAGTAGGAAAATCCACAAACTCGATCACTAGGAGAAAAAATGTGTATTGATCTTGATATGTTTAATTCTTCAAACGGCAGATTATTGTATATTATAGATGTGCTACGAACTAACTAGGGAAGCGATCTAATGTTGGATCATACACAACGTTCAACAGAGGGAATCTAGTGTTGAAGTAAATTAAGATATGTACTGAGACTTGACGTGATGAATTTAGTGTTGGTTAATTCTCTATATGCCCTTAATATTTGACACTATCCCTATCACGCCCATAAGATGTGCTCGATCCCTTGTATACTCTTGTTTTTTGTTAACCCTTTACATTTCCATTCGGTTAGTTTTTTCTTAAGAAATAACTGTATTGCCTTTGACATTTTACTTAAAGTAAGACATGTTCAACACATGAATTATTTGCATTGTAAAAAAACACTACGGGATAAATTATCGCATATTTAATTTTGAAAAGTTATCTCATTGTAATTTCAAAGTTTTGTGAAACTTTGCATTAAATTTAAAAAGTAATATTTAAATGAATTTTCAGTTTGAAAATATGGAATTTGACATAACAATGTATTCACCTTTCACCACTACTATCGTTTTTAAGTCAATTGTATTTAATATTCAAATATTCATTTTTTCTAATTTAGTGCAAAATTTCAACCGCTCAAATTATAATTTATAATTGAAAATTTTCATTAAGTAAGAATATAAGTGGAAATCCCACCCCTATTGATGTAGTGAAGATCTAGTAAACTAGTGGTAATATGGTCAACTAGCGGAATGAATGTCTAACAGGTACACGTAGAAACTCAAGAAACTCAAGGGTACGTGATTATAACTGTCATTTGCATAAAATACAATCATTGTAAAAAAACATATTTTAGTGGTAAAGTAAGGATTTTCTATTGTTGGATTTCAAGGGACATTACAATTGTCCACGGTGGAGGCTTTCCCCCCTACGCTGTTCACCCCACTGTCTCCTTTCCGTGGAACGGTGGGCTTTTCCCTGTCCTACTAACCCTCTTTGTTCTCTTTGTCCCCCCACTTTCTCTCTTCCCATTTTCACCTCACCTAGCACTCTAGCAGCATTGGTGCTTCAGTCTTTAGTGTTCACTTTCATGAGGGGTAAAAAGATGCATGTGTACTGTCTACCTGTGTTTTACTTTCTTGAGAAGGTAAAAGGTGCAGTGGCTTTCTTCTACATAGCTTTACAGACAGATTCATAATGATTCATGCTTTAAAAGATCAAAGATCAGAGAGCTAAGTAGTTATGTTTTTATTCATCGGATTAAATCAACCAGGGTGGGACTATATATGCAATTTTGAAAAAGGTAAATTAGTTGCATATATAATTGAGGCACATATAAAAAAATGAATGCATCGTTTATATAAGTTATTAAACAGGGCTTAATAAACATGTATGAATATCGGAATTGTTTTCTTTGAAATAAGCCGCACAAGAAAGTGCGGATTTCATATATTAATATAGAAGAAAAAAAATACAGAACCCATAGCCCTGGAAGACTATAGATTGAAAAGAAAACACCACCACACCACGCGTTTACATCTTAAACCCTAGCAGAGCCCAAAATAGGAGAAAAAAAAAGACATCTATAAGGTAATGGGGCTTCCAACGACTCTAGCAAGAAAACGACACAGATTGTGCCGCCGCCGCCCATCCTAGAGAGCCAGAACAAGATTTTTACCCGAAGATACCATTAGGGAGAGACGAAAAAACACATCAATGCCTCAAAAGGAGAGCGGCATCCACAGGCGTCGCCATTGATGGCCCAGGGGCAGGGGTTTCGCCCGTAGACCATCCTCTCATGTCAAAGACGCCTGTCAGGGTTGCTAACCACCATTGCCGAAGCCTTCAACACGTAGGCACTGCTTCGACGCCCAGCCACCGACAGACCATAAAGAAGGAGCTAGAAGTAGCGCCCACTTCACTGCGCTGTCGTCGACTCCGCTGCGACATGGCGAACCACGCCATCCAAGGGATGTCAAGCCACATCGCCATCGCCTTGCCGCCCTCAATGCCACATCAATGGCCCTTAAACCACAGCACCCTTGCCGTTGCAGGAGACATCACCATGTTTACCAACATTGGCGAGACCATCTCATGAGCCAGCACGTTGAATCCACCATAGGATGCCTCCGGCCGTACCAGATCCCGAAGACAGCGGAAGCTGTTTGCAGGCGACGCCGGGTCCCTTCGTGTGTGCCTCTCTGCGCCTCTCTCCACTAGGGCCCTCGCCACCTGGCCTCCGCATCGCACCTCCACGGGCCTTCATGCCCACGTCCGCTTGGGTTCCCAAACTCTGTCCCCTAGAACCGGTAGGCCACCAATGCCCAAGCAGAAACGCCTTGGCCCTGCAACAACCTACCACCACGCAGCGCCAAAAATCCTCGGATCCAACCGAGGGGAGCCGGATCTGCCAAGGTCGTCCGCCTTGACAGCACGGCGCCGAAGCCCGCACTGCCACCACCTACGAACGACGACATGAGCGCAGATGGCCTCCATCAGACACATCGCTGTCTCCGTCGCCGTTGCGCACCACCACCAGTCGCCGCCTAGTCCCGCTGCTGGCCACCGCCACGTGCCGAAAACAGTGGCCACCGAGCACCGTCGGCGCGTCGTGGAGACCCATCCTCAACATCGGCCGCCATCACGCCGTTGCCCGCGCACTGGCGCAACCGCCTTCGCTCCTATGCTGACAGCTCCCGCTGGACAGCCGCCATGAACCCGGTCTGACCCAGCCACGAAAAGCTAGATCTGGTAGGAGCGCGACCACCACGGGACCCACGACCACCGTGACCTTCCTCGTCAGCCTCTTGCTGCGGCCGTCATCAAAGCCATCGGAGACCGTACACCAGCGCCCGTGCGGCCCAGTCGCGACAGAGAAAGGGGGAGGAGTCGGAGAACGTGGAGACTGCAGCACACCGCCAGTCGCCACTGCCGGCGCGCTCGTCTCCGCCTGTCGTCCGTCGGCCACCGCCGGCGCTCCCCCAGCACGCCCCCACCTCCCTTGGCCAAATCCACCTACGGGAGGACAGATCCAGGCGCGGGGCCGGATTAGGGGGACGCCAGCAACACACCCCAACACCCGTCGATGCCAAGCCGGGACTTCGCCACGGCCCACGGGCACCTCCGAGCAGCCGCCGCGCCAACCCCTTCGCAGCCCGCCACCGAAACCAGCGCCACCGTCCTCCGCCCCGCCACCCGCCGGAGCCCTTTGCCAGAAGAGGAACGGATCTGGGCGGCGCCCCACCGGGCTCGTCGTTTCCCAGGACGCCGAGCCGCGCAGGGGAGGGAGTGAGAGCCCCGCCGCCGCCGTCCTTGCGGCCGCACGGCTTTGCCGTCGGCCGTTCGGGCAGCCGCGAGGAAGAGGAGAGGGTGGGTGGTGGCCTAAACAGCGGAGCTAGGGTGGTGCCTCCCGTGTCGCCCCTGGGAGAGCGACGCCGGGGGCGTGAATATTGGAATTGTGATCTGGTAGCTTACTCAGGTATCTTAATTTGATATGGATGTAATTGATTGATGTTCAATCTTGTGAAAAATCGCCCCATTGAGTGCATTAATCGATCTACTTTAGAGAAAGCCGGTTACTCTTTGGACAAAATGATACAATTGGGGGCTACACATTGATCTCAGACTAATTAATTAATCGTTCTACGATTCTACCTTTCAGGATCTAATCCTACAAGGGCTACTTAAATAATAAATTAAGACCACGCATGCACAGCCTTTTGCATCCATGGATCAAGCAATCAGTTGGCTGATGTACATTTATGCTCTTTTCCAAAAGAAAATGTTTGTTATTAATTAACTCTAGTTAGCAGTCAAGTCTACGAAAAAACTCAGACAATATCATACTTGATACTACGATTCAATTTCTACCTGGAACACCAGACCTAGGAGTATCTTGCCACCTAGGTCAGAACTTAGACTAATGATAATTAACATCAAATCCGACATATATAATGCAAGCTCGAAAGGAACAAAATAAGAATGAATTATTGTTGATGCATATAGCGTATCTCCAGTTTAAGTTCTGACCTACTGGTTAATCATTTGTCATCCATTCGTTCATCCAATATGATTTACTTTTGAATGCGGTTGTAAGCTTTAATTTAAGCACTAAAGTGTGAAGTGGAAATAAGAAAGGGAAATGTGTAGATACTAGCTACCTTCAATCTTTTATGTAGCTAACCAACGTCAGACAAATTAATATATTTCATTTATTGGATAGGGCGGTTACACTCCTTGAAGGACAAGTTCATAGATATTAGTGGGAGCATTACTTAAATTCAACATCGCTAACAGACTTTTCAATTTGTAAGATATTTTGGTATTTAACCCTGAGCATGTACATGAGCATAAGTGCAGAGCAGGTAGGCGGCGTCACTACCAAGGCACACTTACAAGTATCCTCCCTCTTTAACTACGGTTGAGCACTACACATTATATTTCGGCTTGCATACACATATCGTGTAAGGTTATCATAGTTGTTTTTTTTCCAACATATGTCCAAGATTAATTGGGCCAACAAATTTTAGGCAACACACTTTGGATGGCAAGCAATGAATGAAACACATGGTTAACTAAATCAAATTTGCCTAAGTTTGAGTAGTTTTAGCAAAGTGCAACAACATATGGAAATGAACTGAACAACCTCTTAATAATCTTGGACCAAAGATCGTCCTATTCTGTATAGTCTGGCTTAAAAACATGTGCTTATGCTTTGGACCTATCTAACCAATAAGAAGATATGGACAAGTGTTGCATGAGTTTAAATTTTAAATACATATATGCCATTTTCTTCCCTCTATATTTTTCTTTTGAGGAAAGATCATTATATTGATAATGACCTGGCCTTTTAAAGAAGGCCAGCAGGTTCAGACAGACACACGCACATCCTGCTGGGGTTGCCAGCTTACAAAACTAAGCAAGTTCAGATGCTATGCTGTTGTGTGTTTTTAGACTTCTCAAATATTGCACGGATTTGATATAAAATACCAACTCCCTAAAATTTCTACCCCACCCAATCCACAATAATGTAAAATCAAGTTTTTGATTAATATTTTGTGATGAACAAATTGACTTTATAAACAATAAATTAAATGAAATTGGTTCGAAATATTTGTTGAGTTGGTGTGCGTGCGTGTGACTAATGTGGGTCAGGTTGTGATATCTGTACCCAGAAACGGTTGTTTTGTCTATTGTGTGTAGGTGACTTGAGGTCAAGGCTTGATCAATGGCGAGGACTGGGACTAAGTTCAGGGAGGAACCAGGTTTAGAGCAGTCAGGAGGCCATGTGACAAGATTGGACTAGAGTCAAATGTCTTGGGGTTAACTTCGGTCAACGGTGGGATTGGGAGTAGACTCAGGTGGAGTCTATGTGTGGAGCGATCAATGATGCCGGGTGACGAAGTTGACGCAAGGTGACATATGGTGGAGAAACATCGTGTGGGTGTAGTTCGTAACGGCCTTCACAAGTCGTTACACATCGGTGGTTACGAAGGAAATCGAAGGAGAGTACAGAGGAGAAAAGATGTATTGCACAGAAGCATGCAGTATGAATGTATGTGTGTATGCACTTGGCTGGAGTGGTACGACATACATGCGCATGTGCTGTGTACGTATTGTGCATTTGTTGACTTGATCAACGTGGATGGTTGTGTCTTACGCATGCACGTGTGCTGCGTATGGATGGATTGATCGTGGAGTACACGTTGCTGGCTTGCTCATGGAGAGATGGATACGTACGGATGGCTGCCGGGGTCCATAATAGGGCTGTCAAAAAAGCTCGAGGCTCGTAGACAGCTCGAGCTTGGCTCGTGTTAGGCTCGATTCGAGCTCGGCTCGAGCTCCAACCGAGCCGACCTGAGCCTATGACCAAGCTCACGAGCTTGGTCGAGTAGAGCTCGAGCTTCTAACGAGACTGGCTATGTATAATTTTTATTGTCTATTTAATAAATTAGTAGACTAAAATATAATATTTGTATATTCCACATAAATTATTATTATATATTTGCATCATACATGTATCATATTTCTTTCTTTTACTCTTTTCTAAATATGATTAACTAAAAATTAATTTTTAACAAGATATTATACTTAAAATTTAAAATTTATTTTCTTAGTAATAAGTCAAGCTTGGTAGCCAAGCTCGAGCTTGATCGAGCTCGAACTGAGCCTGCTTACAAGCTCAAGGGTTTTTTAAGCTCGGCTCGAGCCTAAGTCGAGCTCGAGCCTAGACAGATAAGCTCGCTCGTCGTTGACAGCCCTAGTCCACAAGCAGTACGTGGATGTGTTACTTGCAGTCTACATTTGGTTTAAATGGTAATCGCGTTAATCAAGCTGGAAACAAGCCAGAATTTGTTAGGGAGACGACGCGGAGACGGGACAAGTCGGTTTGGCTGGGTAGCCGGCTTGTTATAGGTATAAATAGACAGAGGGGTTGAAGTAAAATGGTTGCTGACTTTTTGCTAGAAAAATTAGGGTTAGACCTTTTGCTTTTAATCTGAGTTTTTGAGTTGAGAGAGGAGTGTTTTTGTTGCACCTTGTAGAACTTTATCAGAGCAATAAAGTTTATTCAATCTTCAAGATTCTTCCAGTAAAGTTGCTCTCGATCTAGTTTTGATCTATTATGCTAGACTTTCTGATATATCTGAATTGCGAATTTCATATCTATTAAATTGTTTATTAGTTCGCAAATCCCTCCAGTGAAGTTGCACTAAACTTTGTCCAGTACGATCATTAAAAATTTGGATTCGATCCAACGGTTAAATTGTGCGCAATCTAAATTTTACTGAAGTATTGTTAGTGTTTTTTAATTTCGAAAATTGACTTCCGCTGTTGCAACCTACTATTCACCCCCTTCTAGTAGGTTAATTATAATGTTCGATCCTATAAATAATTCTTTAATATCGTTCTCAAAGGAAGACCCAACTCTCACTCAGATATAAACAAAAATTAAGGAGTGGAAACTTAATAGTGCCAAAAAGAAAGATGTACGTCCTCTGAAAATATCAGCACTTATTTAAACCGCGGTGGGCTCAATGACTGGCGCAATTGGGCCTAAAGGTGATTCATTTTATCGTGTGGGCGCTCGCGCATCCATCCATCTATCCGTCCGTCCGTCCGTTCATCCATCGATCGGCTTTAGTTTCTACTACTACCTTTTCTCTGTTTTGATGCCTCCCATCGATATCCCATGTGATTTATTTTGTCAGACCGGCTATGATCGATATGATTCAATCCTGCAGCTCATGCCTCATCAGGACACGGCCCCGCGCCGTGAAAAAGGCTGGTTTGCACGCGTTGGCGTGCAGCAATCCACTGCATGCTGAGTATACATGCCGACTTGGCTTGGCAACCTTTGCATGCCTTTGTGGCCCGGAGTCCTGGATTGAATTGTGGGGGCCCTGTTGTGTGTTTCTTCAATAGATGTTTTGTTTATACATGTCACATGTCGTCGTATGTTTCTGTTGAGCTTCATGTGTACTTTTCATGACCTTTATGACTACGACTAAGGTTGAACGATCTCGCTCGTAAGTTATGTATGTGCGGCCAATTTATGTTATTGGGATTGTGATGTACATCCATTCTTAGTTTTTTCAGTGTAGAGATTGCATTCGTTCCTTCATATATGAAGAAACTTAAATAGTTAAATTATCAGGACGCTCGATCGAGTTTGAATCAAACTTTTTTTTGCCATAATGTACCGTTCCTACTATCTACCAAGTATACGGTTCTAATCCTAGATGGAAAAATAAATAGAAAAAGAAATCTAAGAAGGCGGATCCTCCCCCTACATCCAGAGTAATGAACTAGGTGCTGATACAGTACAAAAAAATTTACTAAATTAACCAAACTTGCCTGATGTTGAGGCAATCAAGAAAGCGGCATAAGTGAATATATAACCCACGGAAAAGTGAGCTAATCCCACCAGTCATGCTTGCACAATGGAAAGAGCCACGGGCTTATCTCTCCAGCGAATTAAATTAGCCAAGGGTGTCCGCTCATGAGCCCATGCTAAA
>CM002478.1:12902936-12918082 GCA_000325765.3 Leersia perrieri | reverse complement strand
CGTCGGGCTCCCGGCTCGCCGCCAGTCCATCATGCCGGATCGCCGGCGCTTGATCGATCGGCTCAAGGGAAGAGCGATTTGTGTGCACTACGCTCGCTGTGTTTGAGAGTGAGGTAGGGAGAGAGAGAGAGAGAGAGAGAGAGAGAGATAGGAGGGGGGAGGGAGTTTGATTATATAAAGAGCGACAGGCTATGGGGCAGGGATTGCTATGATGGTTATTAATACCGTATCCTGTAATTAATCATTTTCCTTCTAGATGTCAAGAAGCTGGCATAGTAGAAATGTGTTTGGTTCGCAGATTGTGGTGGGTACGAATGGGACGGACCCAATCTTAGGCCTATTTGGTTGTGTGCGCGCGCGCCGGAGGGACGGGGTGGGTTCGGTGGATGGGTTGGAATCAGGATAGGAATATTCCTCCCAAATTTGGGTCCAGCTTGTTCGCTAAAATTTGACGGATCGAGCGAACCCACGGCAGTCGAACGACAGCGTGAACTCACCTCGCGTGGGCGCTTCGCCCAAAGCTCGCCGAATCCGCCGCCGTCTGTAGCCGATCCCGCTGTCACTCGTCTAGATCTTCTCCATCGCTTGCTCCACCTGCAGCCAAACCTAGCGTCATCGCCCGCCGTTGCCAACACTGACCCTGCCGTCGCTTGCCCGGATTTCCTCCGCCACCCGCTCTGACTGAAGCCGAACCTGACGCCGTTGCACACTGCCGCCTACGGCCGACCTTATTGTCACTCGTCCGGATCTGCCACCATCACTGTGCAGCTACTGCTGCCGCCACCGCCCACATGGAACTCCGTCTACAGCCGACCTCACTGTCGCCATCGCTCCGTTCGAGTTCAAATCCACCCGAGCTTGGACCGCCATGGAGAAGGGAGGAGGCGGAGGAGGATGGGGATGCGATGAGCGGCAGAAGATGGAGAATCGATGGGCGGCGCTATCGGAGGAGGCAGGAGAGTAGGGGTATGACAACGACTATAACAACGCTTTGACGGTTTATATTCCGTTCCACCCCATTCCTCCTATCAAGAAAAAAAATGTCAATATCATCCCTTGAAACTAAACACATAACTAGAATCGCTTCATCCTTAAAATAGGAATGGGTCCAACCCATCCTACCTCGTCCCAACCAAACACACCCTAAGGGTTCACAATGCACCTACGTGTTCTTCAAAAAATAAAACAATGCACCTACGTGGCGTTTGGCCTCATAATTAAGGCCACGTCGGAAAGTAGATGCCAACTCAGCTTCTAGTGTAGTGATAGTAGATACCAACCCTGCTTAGGAAGGTTTGGCTCCATCATGCTAAATTAGCCCTCTACATCCTCCCCCCTCTCTCATGAGGAGCTCAAGCAGCAAGAGCATGACAGTAACAGTAGTGACAGTGAGATTCAAAGGTTTGGAGAATTGGTGACCAGAGAGGAGAGGGGAAGATTCGAAGGAATGAAGAACCTACCAAGAGCTCGATGGTTGGAGTCACCCCTCAACTGTCTCATCAAGGATTCACTGGTCCATGCCGCCTTCTAAATCTTGAGCCCTTCGCCACAATCTACTTATCGCTAAGAGGACAAACCGAAGAGGGAATCCACCATGAGCATCTGCGCCGAGCTACTCGTCCTATATCCCCATGTGCTGCCACCAAACACCTTCGCCGAGCTACTCGCCCCATCCCTATGTGCTAGCTGCTACCAAATTCCTTCCCTATCCATGCGCTCTGCTGATGTAAGGGAGGGCGGGTAGAGAGGATGGTGCTTTGGGAATAGGAAAAACAGATAATAGTTAGGAAGGGGGAGTCCAAATACCCCACCGTGCCCGCAACCTAGTTTGGTACAAATACGTCAGTAAGTCATTTTCTCTTTTTGCTAGTTCAATTTTTATGCACTTTTCATTGAAGATCAATTTCTCATGACCCGTGGTCTCTGACATGAGAGGATGATTGCTCGGCGAAACTCATTCTGGTTTCTGCCTTCCCATATCCAACAGGGCAACAGGCAAAACAATAACAGCGTAAAATGATATAGCATATATTGTGCACCAACAAGGCCCTTGTAGCTGCAATTTATGTGATCCATACTAAGTACTGACTTTCTGAAAGAGGATTATCTTATTTTAAAGTCACGTCACTTTTTCATTTATATGTGGGTGATAAATCATAAACTCATATATTAACGATAGAGTCACGATGACTTTAAAGCCAAAAATCTCAATCTAACTTTCTATAGCCTCGTGCCCTCGCTCCTTGTCACTACCCATGCCCTGTTGCATGGGTTTTAGTTCGTGTAGGCCTATATGGAGGACGTACGGCGGGCCGGTGCGATTGAGGAAACAAGGATTGATGCAGGCAAGGACGGATCTAGTAAGGGAGGGAGAGGAAAGAAGAAGAGGAAGGAAGACGAGGGTGCTGGAGGAAGAGAAAGTAACCAGCCTCCCTTAACTTCAAGTCTAGATCCGCCCCTCGAGGACACAAACGAGGAGGAGATCTAGGCGCACGAAGGATGACCGGCTTACACAGTCAGCGAAGCACAACGGAATCACCGGCGCCGGCACCTACGAGAATGAGAACATGCACATGCACGTACGCACAAGTACAAACTGAGTTAATATAATTTCTCATTTTTCTGACATAAGCCATGCGTGTAAAATCTTTGATCACAAAAAATTTAGCTACCGATTGACGTCTAGTAGAGTTAGGGTGGGAAAATAGTCTCATCATTCTTTTCAACTACAATTAGAAGCGATTCAGAGACATCCGAGAAAAAATACTTATGGAAAAAATGCCATTTTAATGTTTTTCTCTCAACTTTGATTAAAAGTAATAAAACAATCTAAGTATCCATTAGAAAATTACCACTTTCTATAATGTCCTACAGAAAAACGTGTTTTAAACAACGACCGTATAAAATTTAATGTCCTATAGCTAATTTTACCCAAAAAAAAACTCCTTATAGGCTGTTTTTCTTTTCTCTTTTCATTAGAAAATTACCACTTTTTATAATGTCCTACGGAAAAACGTATTTTTATTTTCTGTTTTCCTTATAGGCTGTTTTGGGCTCAAAATCGTTCTGTCCTTCCTCCTGTCCCCTTCCTTGGGCCCAACTCGCATCTCCTCCTCCTTGGTGCCCAGGCCGAGGCCTCCACCTCCTCACGCAACTCCTCCAACTCCAACCGACGCCGGGTCTCCTTCTCCACCGAAGAACCCTAGCCGCCGCCGACACCTTCCCTCTGCCTCCCCGCTCGACATTGCATCCGATTGGATGCTAAAATCGGTTTGTCTCATCGAGGTCATCATTTCCCCTCTTGAATCGTATCCAAGAGCCGCCGGGAGCCACGTCGACGCCGGCCGCCACCCCGAGCTCGTCGCCATTCCCCGTTCGTCGGTGAGCGCCGCCTCGTCCCCCTCTCCCTCTCGGTACCCGTGGCTGTCGGCCTGGCGGCCAATGAGCCAAGGTGACACCAAGTGGGACCCGCTTGGCAGTCATTTCTTTTGACTGACAAAGAAGGCCCGCCGTTAGTGGATCTCCTTCCTCTGCCCCTCGCAAATAATTGTATTTTTAAGTGAAAATAGAAATGAAAACTGCCACTAAAATATTGCCTAAACTTTAAACGGCTGCATCTCGGCCATTTGAACTCTAAATTGTCCCGCTCAGCTTTGTGATTCTCATAACTTGGTAAAGAGCATGATTGATGGTTGGTTTGTATTTTTGTTGCTTAGGGTTTCAGTGTAGTTTTTCTGTCTCATGTAGATTGTGTCGTTTCGGAGGTCTTCGGAGCAAAGAGAGGTTCGTTGAAGAAGAGTTTGGAAGATCCATTTCTTAAGCAAGGCAAGTCATACCATCCCCTCTCGATCATGTTGGACCCATGTTGTAAAATATATATTGTTTTCATTTTATTACATGCCTTCAAAATGTGATGATTCTAATAATGTTTTTAATAGTTATTATTTATAAACTTTGTATAATTGGTTATACCCTGTTACCTTGTACCCTTTAGCAAATAAATGGTGACTACCTTTTACCGTATTTGATGGTATATTTAGTCCATACCTTGGGGGCAGAGAGGCCATGGGAGATGTGTGGGTAGAGAGACTTGCTTTTTGGTTTCTTCCCCACATGGGCATGCATACAATAGATTTTGATTGAAAAAAAATTGTTAGTTAGATTTGTATACATAACGTTGCAAACTTTATACAAATATATTTTAAAATATAGTGTCTATATATGAATAAATTAAGGTGTTGTTTGGTTGGGAGTCATACTTTGCCACACCATTGGCAAGAAAGTTTGACCAAGTTAGCCTATTGTTTGTTTGATTGCCACACTTTAGCCTACCAAAAAAAACTTACCCTAATACCCCACATGTCATAGACACAATCCTTTGACAAATTTTGGCTACACACAAATTGTGGCATGCCACATTTTAGCATGAAATGCTTGGCAACTTGAGTATAGCAAGCAAACAACCCCTAGGGTGTACTCATATTATGTGTATAAAGTTTGTGTGTACAAACTTTAGTTGTATATATTTTAGATATAGCGGATCTGAAAAAAGAGAGAGAGTATGAAAACTAGTGCACCCATGCCCCCTCTCTCTACCTGTGGGTCCCACTTATCCCTCTCTGCCGGTTTCTCATGGACACACTACCCTCTCCCACGTGCTGACATGTGGTGGGCACGCGCCTAGTCGCCAGATTGTGATTTCGCTATGATATGTACGTACATTATATACTTCATGTTTAAATATAAGTAGAATATTGATGACCATACTGTTGAATATATGATTTGCAGATCTCCTGTAACAACTATGACTAATTAGAGGGTACGTGGATGTGCTGATCAAGGTCATTCTTGCCATATCATCAAGATCTGAGGTATTACTTTCTTCGAATTCTGTTACTGGTACTATGCTCTTCTTTCTTGAATATAGCTTTCCATCCTATTGTATTATGTTATTTCCTTTTTATCTGAAAGAAAACATCAATTAGGGACATACTCAAGTGAATTAGAATGTTACAAGGTATTATGTGCCTATTTGTTATATGGGAGCTGAAAATTTTCAACTCAATAAGAGAAGCATGAAAACACATGGTGTTTTGAAATCACTAGACACTATGATCTACCTGATCTTACCAATATACTATTTTGAGCCACATTGAAATAAACAAGCATCATTTTACATAAACAGTGTCAAAGAAATTATGAACAAAATATATTAAGGCCTCCTTTAAATCGCATTATTGGAAAAATTGGAGCAATAGGAAAAACACATGATTTTAACAGGAATGCAAATGCAAAACAAAGAATTGCAAAACACATGTAGGATTTAACCCTACAAAATTCTTCACAATTCCTTTGATTCAAATAGGGGCCTAAATCACATAATTTACATACATAGTTCAAATTAGAAAGAATCAAGTTCAAGTCATGAGTGTGCATGCCTTGCAGTAAAGTCATAAAGAATTTCAGTGTTTGGTCTTGTATGAAGATCCTTGCCTAACCAAAATTGAGATATCGGCTGGTGCCCCTCCTGAAAATCTAGGGGATAGTGTGTCCTCGTCCTGATCAACAAATAGGATCTTCTTTGCGTTATTGGGGCACCTCCACCAAGAACATGAAGATGCTCCCTATCACTGAGGTGCCTATCCGTGACGCTGTTGCCAAAGAAGAGGACGAGCATGCGGTGGACAAGGACACCATCTGGCATGATGTGTTGGGACCAAAGAGCAAGGCATGGAGGAGCACACATAATAGCGAAATAGAATCCGACCAAGGTAGTTGGGCTGCTGGGCATGATGTTATGGGGAGGAGGGCGAGGGTTGTCATCTAAGTGCATGAAGTTGGATCTGGTACACAGGTGCAGATCTGGTGTGGATAGGTGTGATGGCATTTTGAAGGGCTGAGAGGAGCGTGTGGAGGCAATGCATGTATTGGGCATCGATGCTTGCTAAGGGGGTGACACTCTAGGCGGTGTTGCTTAGGATGCGGCGGTGTGGAAGGACAGAAGGAGAGACCCAAGGTAGTGGTAGATTCACATGATCATGGTGCATGGGATGGGTGGATTGGGATGGCAGGCCCACTTGTCATGCAGCAGAGATCCTATCACTGGGGGCAGATCGATCATCGTAGGTGGACGACACTCTATTGCCTCTTTATTAGAATATTATCTACGTGAATTAGCACAATATACATAAATGGAAGAGCAACAACATCATCTTGTTTTCATACTAATTAAGCATAAATCGACATGTTGGGCCATCCTCCCTAAATGGAAATACCAATTAGAAGCCCCCCTCTCCCCGCGCGCAAATTGATCGAATGGACAACACATGTCTAGTAACTTAGGACTAAATAGTAAACAGTTAACTGGATGATATCTTAAAAATTTGTCTAGTGGTATGACTAGCTGAAGATTATCTATATTTTTCCATATAGTAAATATATTAAATTATATCAAGAGTAATTGAGCAGTTGCATGAACTCAAGCTAGTTAACTAAACTTCAAGGGTCAACATCGGACATGTCGAAGCTAGTCAGCTGAGTATTTATACCATAACTATTTGCACTCAAGCTAGTTAATTAAACTTCAAGAATCAAGATCGGACATGTCATGCAATAAATTATTTATGTAAGGCAAAAACATGATGTACCTTCTGGATTATTCTTTGAAAAATAGTTCACACAACTGCCTTCAGTTTTTACATATGAAATATGTATTCATCCAGCCGGATGGACATCCCTAACATGGAAAATTAACATTTAAAAACTAATTATCTGTGAACAGATGGACGGAAGTAATAAAACAGTGAACTCATATGTTGCTTGGGATGAAGAAATTTACATTAAATCTTGATGACATGGCAGCTTGGATTCTCAGGATCTATAGGATCGAACAAAGTAGCAGTGGAAGCACCGGAAACTGAGATGGGAGAAAAATAGCACTTAAAAGTTACTTCAGAAGAGTCATGGTACCCCTTTGATATGAGATATTACAGTTTGATCAGCCATAAGATTTGTTAGCATACTAAAGCACTATGTTCCTATTTTTTAAACAAATGCGCTACACTTTCTCTCTTCTCGAAAAGTAAAATTATTATCTTTTCTGACTGTGTGGCACTACTATTAATGGGTTGAAGTTAAACCGTCACAAAAATACATTATCCATAGGTTGTTTGTGAGACCAACACAAAAATACATCGAAACTCATGACCAATTCTCTCAAGATATGATGGACCCTTGCAAACTATAAGCCCTAGATGGGGGACCTTTCTGCTTGGCCCTGAGGCCTTGAGGTGGGAGCAATTTTCTTTCTATTCCAAACACTTTTTAGTTTTAGCCTTTATCGTATGCTTTGTGATTTGTGCAATGGGATGAATGGGCAACTGCGAATTAGGGCCTGTGCTGTACAGGCATGTACAATGCTAGCTCTTGCGATATTCCAGTTGGGGCAGGACAGGTGGTGATTTACAAATTTTGAACAACTAGAACACAAATCTTGTTTCATAGGCCTGACTAATAAAAGAATATGTTTTTCTTTTAATTTTTTTTTCAATTTTTGCAAGATAAAAGAAATTTGAACAACTAGAACACAAATCTTGTTTCATAGGCCATAAATAGGTAAGGAAGAACAATAACTCATTACCCACCATCATGAAAGGAAGAAGAAAAAGGAGTCCAATGGCACCTAAAGCGTCACTGGATGAATCCCTTCACAGAAAAAGGGTAAAATATAGATATAAGTATATTGGTAATTATTGAAAGTAGTATTCCTTTGCAGAGTGAGGCTAACAATACAACTAAATTAACTCACAGGGATCTTTTGTAAATGTGGAGCCTTGGATTGTTGGGGTGCATCCTAACTGCTCTCCTGATAGTATCCTCCAACTCCTCCGCCATTATCTCAGGTTCTGGAAAACAATCAATTTCACAGGTAATACTTACAAGGTGTGAGAGGTTGTTGATGCCAAAAAAGAAGTCTTCATTTGTCTCGTCAAACTTTCTAGCTGCTTTGAACATTAGCACAAGCTCTTCTAGATTTGGCATCGATCCTGCTCCAAATTCCAGGCCTAACACACGAGGATCTGTACCATCAATTTTAAGGTACCTCAGACACTGGAATCCATGGCTAACACTGATTTTCAGTTGTCCTCTGTTGGATGTTCTTCGTTTTGGACTCACATCTTGTTCCTGTTTTGGCTGCCTTCTTCTAGAATTACTAGATAATCCGGTTGCTGCATTGGTGTCATGTTCTTCTCTCCTTTTCCTGGTTCTACCCTCCAACTCCTCATTGTTCCGCTCTTCTTCCTTCATCATAATCATCTTCTTATCCTTAAGATTCTCCAACTTTTCTAGCTGCTCACTCATTTCCCCCTCCTCTACATCCTCTTCCTTGTCTGTTTTCTTCTCCTTGCTCTTCTTCTTATCCTTGATTTCCCTTTTCTTCTGCTGCTGTTGTTGTTGCTTCTCCTGCTCATTCTGTACATAGAGAACGAGCCGAACTAGAGCAGGTATGCTACCAAGGATGCTAACATCTTGTTCCCTGATTGCCTTCAAATGAAGACACAATTGTTGTAGGTTAACAAGTGACGAGCCTATCCAATTTGGAACATTTGAGATGGTATCCTTCCTGGTAACTCTAGAAGGAGAAGAAGAAGGGTAAGAAGAAGAAAAACAAGAAGAGGTGATGGCAGAAGCAGAAGAGGGAGACGAGATGGAGGTGGAAGAAGATGGATCCCAAGCTCCCCCTTCTTTTTTCTTCTGAGTTCTCGACCTCTTCTTGATGACAAGTTTCTTGAGGTTAGAGGGAGCAGGGCACCATGATCCATGTAAGAATCCATCATCAAGATCCTTGCCTACATAAATTGAAAGAGAATGAAGGTTGACTGTGCCAAGTTTACGTACGGAGGAGACCATATTTTCTGTACAAACATTCCATCTCTCTGCATCATTAGCTCCATCAGATTCCAGTGATAAGCTCATGTCCCTCAGATTTGTTAGCTTGCTCAATTCTTGCCAAAAATTGTCCGACTGCTTCAGGACATTGATCAATCTTAACTCCTGCAGTGATAACATGTCTCCAATTTTATCAGGTAACTTGACCTCACCGTCAATAAGTAGATTGATCAATTGACTGATTTGAACAATTGATGCTGGTAACTCTGTTATTTTGTTTCCTTTAGATTCAATGTTTCTAAGGACTGTAATCCATCTAATTTCTCTGGAAGTTCATGTATTTTTGAGATTCATGTACTTCAATTGGGACAACATCCCTATGGCTGCAAGACGATGATGCTCTTCTGATAGATCACAACCCTCTATGTCCAGAACTCGAAGAATCTTGAACTCCAAGAGAGGTGGAAGTTTAACAAAGTTTTCAAATACTGTAACTGACCGTGCATGAGAAAAGATCAATCCACTAGATAAGTTGTCATATTCTTCATTAATATCCTTGAGAGAAAGTCGACGAACCTACATTTGTTGCCCATCGGTTATGTTTGGAACACCATAGATTGTAACAAAGTTGTCTTCGATGGACTTAGACACAATGGAATCAATAATAATGTCATGGACCTGGCATGTCTTCACCTCACCAAAGGCATTTGTTTTAACAGGTTGAATTAGGGGCCTATTGATGAGCTCAAGAAAACACCTCTCTCCAATTTCGTATGGGGTGTATCCCCGTTCTTGAGGAATGAACCCCTCAGCAATCCATCTTCTTACCAAACTCTTTTTCTCAATTTCATATTTATGTGGAAATATACCAAGATATTATAGACAACTTTTCAGATGATGAGGGAGGTCAACATAACTAATGGACAATATCCTTATCATTCCCTGTACACCCCTATCTCTTTCAAGTGAATGACCAATTGAATTTGCCACTTGATTCCATTCATCCTTTGTGTGTCCTTTGTTAGCCAACAGACCAGAGACGGCAATAATAGCCAAAGGCAAGCCATCACATTTTGTGAGTATTTTTTTGGAAATATCTTTGAGATGAGATGGGCATTGATCTTCAGAACCAAATATTCTACTAAGGAATAATTTTTTTGAGTCCATAGAACCAAGGGGACTTAAGTTATAAACATGATTGTGATATGAAGCGCAGGAAGATTCAGCTATCTCCATGGTACGTGATGTTGTTATAATTGCATTACCCCGTGAACTCCTTGGAAATACACACTTTATGGTTTCCCAAGTTTCTAAATCCCATATATCATCAACCACAATTAAGTATCTGCATATAATTTCAGGATAAAATATTAGCATGGCTTATATATCTCCCAAAAATATGTTAAATAGCGATAGAGAGTGCCCAATAGTTACTAATGAATAAAAATATTATTTTTAAAAAAATTTGTATTTGAAATCCTTTTATGCAACAAATTCTGCATTATTGGTTCATTTTAATGAAAATTCATTGTTTCCATTCACTAACTCCTTTTTATGCCGCTGATATTTGTTTTCTATAAGAAACCACAAAAGGAAAAAAAGTTAATGCCCTAAAAATATTCTGATGTACCTCCATTCTTTTTTATTCCATATTTTAAATTTTTTGTATAGTCAAACTTTGTAAAGTGTGTCTAAATAGTGCAGACTAATTTTATTAAATCTGTGGCATAACTAGGTCCATAATATAATGATTTTTCAAAGTAATGTACAAAATGAAGCCATGGATACTTAAAAGTCAATCGATATTTCTAAACAATACCAGAAGTACTTCCATAATATACTAGAAGTCCTCTCATCATATTATAATGTTATTGAAGTAAAGCCCATAGAGTTTACAGTCGGTAAGCTCCTAGGCGTGTAACCACGAATAGAGCCTCTTAGAGTGCGGAGAGCTTGTGTCGGTACTTCATGGTTTGAATCCAGGTCTTATAGGACCAAGTCTGCCGACCAATAAGGTTTGATCATAAACATTGTGGTTGCTGTAGTGTTGCAAGCCTTGTTGGTATCACATTGACTGGATTGCTACCACATCACAGGCTTCTTCAAATCTCAAAACGTCTTTCAGGCGCTCTTCTTTAGCTTTGCTCTCCAAGTAGGCTAGGAATCATGGTGATGTGAACTTGAGCTCAGTCAGGAGTAGCCGAGTAGCATGCCCAAGTTGGGCTCGGTCAGGCTAGGCCCCCACCTAATTGTTGTAGCCTAAAAGCCCGAAAATGCCCAAAATTGATAAAAGTACCCAAGAAAACCCTACACAGCTTGAGAAAGCCTGAGGGTCGGGCTAGGTTTGGGCTTGTTTTTTTGGCGTAGCATTGGGCTAGGGCCGAGCCCATGGGCGTCGGTCTTTTGTTGGGCTTTTTCCAGGCACGGGTTGGCCCAGGGTTTGAACAGGACTAACTAAGAGCACTGCCTCGGCCCTGTATAACATGAAAAAGGGGTTCTGACCTATGGCCCAGCTCGTTGTGGATCAAAGTGACTAGAGTACATACGACAACACCTAGTCCCATTTCACTGCGTAGAATTTAAGTTGGCTAAAGATTCTGGTTCTGATCCCCTTGAGGATGATGTTGTTAGTGTGAATGGCTTGTCTATTGCTCTACCACGTTCTTCATAATAGTCCTAAAAATCAGAGCCAGTGAATTGTGTTTTATTGTTCGTGATGATGGTGTTTGGCACTCTAAACCAGTAGAAGATGCTCTTGATCAAGTCCCATGCTTAGGTGGTCGTATTCTTTCCCATCGGTTTGGTCTCAACCCACCTAATGAATTTATCGACTACAAATGAACAGGTGAGTAAAGCCCACATGCACCTTCTTGAAGAGCCCTACCATATGTAGTCCCTACATCGCAAACGACCAAGACATTAGGATGGTTTTAAACTCCTAGGCAGACTGGTGCACCTGTCTGGCAAAGAATTGACATCCCATCATATTTGTGTACCATGTCTTGATCATCTTAGACCTCCATTGACCATAAAAAGACGTGCCAGTCTACCTTAGCGACTAGCATCCTAAACGTCGTGTGGTTCCCGTAGATTCATCATTGGATGTCTTGGAGTATCATGTGGCCAGTGGGATGTTGTCCATTAGGATCCCAATGAAATCCTTTTGGAAAACGTTTTCCATCAATGGCAGAATAAGAATTATTGTGCCCTTCAATCTTGTTTGACTCGGCTTGATCAGTTGGCAGCTCATCATGCATGAGGTAGTCGAGCAATGGGATGTGTCAGTCAGTCTCGATGGCCATCACCTCTCGATGGCCATCACCTCAGTTGAGGGCGGAGTCGAGTCCACCTTGTCATGTGCTGCCTCAGGGGTAGCCGAGGGCTTTTCAAAGACATCAAGGAAGACACATGGAACTGAGTTGGGCGAGTTGATCAACGTCTTAATTATCGCTCAAAGAGACAAAAGCCAGCTCGACTCCTTAGGACTTGTCTTTAGCTTGCAAACAATTCAACAATAGACTTGTTATCTATGCAGGTCCAGTCTTTCAGGACTTGGTTGACACAAGCTAGGAGTCTCCTTGGACCACCATACATTGAATGACAAGTGACTCAGTGATGCCCGAGATAGTGGAGGATAGCCTCGTACTCGATGCCATCATTGAATGTCGGGAAGTAATGTGCAAAACGTCTAGGAGACGGAACATCATGACCATGGATATTGGATTGGCTTGAAAGTAATGTGCAAGCTTGTAGGTAGTTATGAACACGCCATGGAGCAACTTTCGAATTTATGGATACTAGGCTTTGGATTCGCGTAGCACCTCACTCATAAAGTGGACCACTCACTGAATCTTCTGGATATGGCCTTCTTATTTTCTCTCGACTACCAAATCATGTTGATTACCTAGGTAGTTGATGCAATATAAAGGAGCAAGAACTCATGCAGTAACAACTACACCAGAGTAGGCAGGGTGGTGAAAAAGGACATCAAAGGCTTGCTAGGTTTTTGGAGTCCAGTTATACAAGTCTAACTTCTTGAGATGTTGGAAGAAGAGCATGCCATCTTTGCCCCAGTCAGTAGATAAAGCGACTGAGCGACGCCATGTGTATCGCCTAGGTACCACAAGTTGGACTTTCCCAAGTTCGATGGCAAGAGTGACCCGTTGTCGTTCATCAATCGTTGTGTGCAATTTTTCCACGGGCAGCGCACCCCGGAGGAGGAAAAGGTGTGGCTTGCGTCGTACCATTTGCTTGATGCCACCCAGCAGTGGTATATGTGACTGGAACGTGACCATGGCACCCATACCTGGCGCCGTGTTGTCAATCTCCTCAATATCCATTTTGGTCCGCCACTCCGTCAAGCATCGCTCAACGAGCTCACGTCCACCGTCGCTGACTATACCGAGCGCTTCCTCGACTTGCTCACCCGCGCAGGACCACTCACGGAGGACCAACAGGTCCAGCTGTTCACCGTCGGCCTCCTCGAGCCCCTTAGTATCCATGAATTTGGCACGTTCCTTGGAGCGCCGGAGCTTGGTCACTCGTGACAGCAAACCGACGTTTCGACAACCCCCAGCACATGGCACGGCCACCGTCGCGTCATCTCAGCTACACCAGCACGCCGCCAGCCCACGGCGGGTCAACCTCTCCGTCGATTTTCACCGGCGGAGATGGACGAACGACGGAATCAAGGCTTATGCTTTAACTGCGATGAGCCTTATGTGCGCGGCCAGAACAAGACCTGCAAGCACTTGTTCTTCGTCGACTTTGGTGAACATGACGATGATAGTGAGGCGAGGCCACGGCCACCCAGATGCACATATGTGTGTCTATCTATACCAAATGGGGGCGCCACTCTTCTTTTTATAGGAGAGGGAAGGCAGCGGCAGGTGCACAAGATGTCATATGTGTGTATATCTGTGCCTGGTGGGGTCACCAACCTCCTTTATATAGGAGAAGGATAGGAGTAGGAAGGTGGTGGAAGGAGATACGACTTAACAAACATAGTCGAGAACTTATGCCCTTTGATCTCTTATCACATATCGTTCTGAATAAGACTTTATATCACGAGATTTTTACATGTTAGGGAACATGGGCAGACTGGATAACCATGTACTTGGCCCACTCTGGTTATCTTGGTTGGGGAACCCAGCTACATGGTTCCCAGGTCCCATATGCTCCACAAGTTTTTATGATATACCAGTACGATATCGTTCTAGAGCAAGATTTATTCTGTATTTCTGTTATAGGGTCTAATGTTTCTATATATTTTCTATGAACAACAATTTATACGTAACTCCTAGGTCTTAGCTATGTGAAGTAAGATTTACATTGAATGTATTCATTAGCACAAATAAGTTTCAAGGCCGAAGTCAGAACAAAATTTTTAATGCCAAGGTAAAATGTCACAAAATCGTAAAATGGATTTACAACAAAAGAGGGACATTCACTTCTATTGTTTCAGAATTTGAACGTCATATATTTGAAATCCACTGTTAATTTAGAGGTTGTGTTGATGAATATAAGTACAAAGTACATTAGAATCCCAAGTTGTATTAGGTGTTTTAGTATGGTGGCATGAGTTGCATAGCTAGGTGAGGGAACAGTCGTCGACAGTATTGGCAATCAACTGTGGTCGTTAAATACCATGATATGTTGTAATTATGCTGGACCAGGGTGGAGCGCCCGTAATCATTGTCTAAAGAATTAGGCTTTGGTCGAACCTCATTAAAAACTAGGGTCTCGGTGTCGTCGCAAGTTTGGATCTCCTGTGACGTTTTCCTTCCATTTTCGGGTTTAGCTACTGTGTCGATTTCAGTACTGGTTTTATAATAGTTTTTTTAGGAATTGTTTTATAATAGTTAAGCATGGGAACTTATCGTAGATTTAGTAAAATGTTGAAATTTGAACTAGGTGAGTATTTACTTTTTTTTTTGGCGCGGTGCTGGTGCCCGTGGTGTTTTTATATGTGGTTGGTTATGTGTGTGAGGTGGGGTGTCAGATTTTCCTTTGGCTGTGTGATTGAGTTTCTTCTAAAAATCTTGCCGACTATGCATATGAAATCTTGAGCTAACATATGATACCTTTAAGTTTCAGAGTCCTATTCTGTTAAGTTGAAATTAGATATTTTTTGGGCGGCTTAAAATTAGTACAATTTAATTGGATTCCCTGAAGTTTGAATAATTCAAATCCAAATCGATTGATGGCTTCGAGTTCAAAGGCACATGATTTATTTTTTGTACCAAGGTTTTTTTTTT
>CM002478.1:12878735-12902836 GCA_000325765.3 Leersia perrieri | reverse complement strand
GTTGTACAGCGTGGCAGCTTCTTAAATTAATGAACCTAGCAGCAGATGATTACTCCCTCCATCCCAAAAAATATTTTTTATTAGCCTTTGAATTTTGTCCTACAAAACAAATCTTTCATAGCTAAGTGGGTCAACAAATTAATTGTAACAAAGATAATGTCTTTTTTCTTCTTCTTTCTTTCCATCTATTCACTCATTCTATTAAATTTGTGCATGCATGCAGGTATTAGAAGGAAGTTTCAATTATTAAAAGGCATATTAAATAGGGTCATGATGGTTATTTGTATTGGGTCTTAATTTGCATTAAAAAAGGCTTGTTTCATGGGGCAGAGGGAGTACTTTAAGTTGCTCTACGATTTGGCACATCTAAAAAGTGCTAGCCATCTGGTACCTTTAGACGGTAGAATTGATTGCGCCTTGTTTTATACGTATATCTGCAATGTCCGAGATTGCGTTTGAAATCTTGAAATTAAGTTAATTCCTTGAATTATTTTGTAAATACAAGACTAGTAAGTGTAAAAGTTCCATGGTTAAGAAAAATATTGTATGCTATTAAAATATTAATTGGATATCAATATACTGGCACATAGCGAGTGAGGGTAACTCAACTGGTTAAATATCCAGTGGCTTACATATCTATTTGGTTTCAAATTCTAGATTTAACATCGGTGTTCGCATTTACGGTTTAATATTTTTTTCTGTGGTTGGCGACGTATCTCTTTCTAGAAAAAACCGTCTTTCTTGAAAGTATGAAAACATCAATGGAATTGCTAGTTATCACATATTTGTATGGACATAAAAAAATTTCAATTATAGCTAGGGCACGTAGTAAATGTCCATACCCAATTATTCTGTTAGCTATCGTAAATTTCAATTGTTCATTTTCGTGTACATATATAATCTACAAAATATGAGTGATGATTTGATAAAACAATGGCAAATAGTACGAATCATTTCAAACAGAAACAGTATAGATATAATGAAGAAATGACATGCCTTTTATCCGCGAGAAAGTTTATGATTTCGTTCATGAGCTGTTGTTCATCCGTTAGATTTGTTAGATCCATCAATCGCCTGTAAATTGTTTAACGAAAATCATTTTATTTGGATTCTGGTACAAAAGCTTAACACTGGCATTGACAAACTCAAACATGCATGTAGATATTATGATAATTCAATGCATGACAGGTACTTAAAAACGTGGAATTATTTTAAATGAATAAATAAATAACACGCACACCTCAATTCATGGAGCATATTTGGGGCACTTTCCCTGAGTTGCTCTTTTGGTTCATCAATGAAACGTGGAATGATCACTTGTCTATGAATATCTCTCAGGACATTCATCATATTAGGATTTTGGGAGACTGATACAAAAGCCCGGTGTTTGAAATTTCCTCCAATTGTGTTGTATACTTGATTGGCAAGAGTTGTCTTGCCCAATCCCCCAGGTCCAACAATGGACACTTGCAAGTTTTTCTTCAGCACATCATCCTCTTCTCCCAACAATTTTACAAGCTCATCTTTTAAAACCATCAATACCAACGAGCTCTGTCGACTGAATCCTTGTATAGATAGACGACCCTGCTGTCCACTGCAGCTCTTTTTCCATTGTTAGAGACGTTATCATCAAACTTGTACCTTGCACGGCGCTCGCTGGACTCCTTGACTTGTTCATTGAGACCTTCGATCTCCTTGGCTATCCTGCACCGGGTCTTGATCCTTGTGAACAAGTTTGTTACCCTCTGGATGAATCCCCGGCCGAAAACCCTTGAGCTTGGCAGGTTAAGCATCTACATGGAGCATGAAATCATCGATGCTATCCTCAATATCATATATAGGAGAGTTCCCTCACCTCCGCCATCCAGAGTTTCGCTTGCTCGTTGGGATTCTCCACCCATGATAGCCTTTCGATGAAGCTGTGCATATGCTCAAGCTCCGATTTGAGGATCACGACATTGCGCCGTGCGTCCCTGAATAGCATGTACTTTTTCTCCAGCAGCTCAGCCAGCTTCGATATGACTGGACCTAGGGCACCGGTGGCGGCGCTCACCAAAGCCTTCTCCATTTGTGAGTGATCTGGCAGGTTGATCTCTCTCAATTTGGTGTGTGCGAATAGAATTGAGTCTGGGACTTTGGTGTAGGAAACTGGGATGCAGGTTGACAATGTATGATGTATTTGCTTCCTTATAATGAAATCTCCTTTTGAAATCTCTTAGTTATTTTATAACATTTGAAAGATGCCTTACCAGGCCACCAAGTTTGCTGTTACAAATAGGAATAACTTGCATCAACGGATGTGTAATGTTTACAAAGACAAGGTTTTCCTACTCGACAAGCCTACAACTATGGCTACAAACCAAATAGGAGTATATGTCTTGGTTCAATCTAATTTGCCTAAATCAGCCTAAATCGGCATAATGGCCACTATGGCATTTCTGTTTCTGTAGTATTTTTATCCCCATTTATGTAATTTAGCTCTTTAGTTTCTTTATATACCTTGTTTTCGTTTATATATCAACCTCCACCAACTTTGATACGTGGAGCATCATTTATTAATTTTTCAAATATTGTTGCCTGTAGTAAAAGACACGTATGTGGTATGCAGATGCCGATCTACTAAGAAAAAATTATGGTATATGTTCTTTTCCAAATCTTGCATGTCAGTTCACACAAGATAGATTCTAAACTTGTCGTACCAGCCATGCACTCTTATTCATATGGCCATTCTTTGTTTTTAGTTCATTATTAAGCCCATTAAGTATATAGTAGCGCCATGCACTTTTTTATGAATATTTTTCACTTCTCTTCTTTTGAGCATATTTTCCCAACATATTGTTAGTTTTAGGCCCCGTTTGATACAGCTCCTACTCCGAAGGTGGAGTGGAGTTGAGGAGCTAAAGAAACGTAGCTCCACCCTCGTAGTGTTATTTTTAGGAGCAGATTGAGCTGCAGCTCCACTCAATATTTTACAGGATCTATAAAGCGTTTGCTACAGCTCCAGCTCCATGAAACCAGAATCTCGAAGTTGGAGCCGTGCCAAACAGACCCTTAGTATTTGTATGCTTTAAGCGGAGGGCTTGGTATCAAATCATATGCGTGCATTCATGCGGTCTTAATTTCTTGCCTATTTCTGTTCAATGCATACATAATAATTAGTCATGCATCTTACTCGAATTACTAAAGCCCTAAATATATATGCCTTAGTCAGTCAACTTACCCTAATCAGCGTGTGGCAGTTATTCATTTCGGTTTACATACCTTTTGCTTTCATCTATACACAACATACCGTGCATCTTGATATGTGTGGAGTATCGATCTTATATTAATTTAGAGTAAATTTCACTTTGGGCCACATATATTTACCTAGATGGCACATTGGACTAGGGTTAAGATTATGTTTTCACTTAACACCACTTTTCTTGACCATTTGTTGCATTTTAGACCAGGGTCTAGCTTTGGCCCAATGTACATGCATAAACAGGTAGCTTGTGATGGATTTCAATCAATTGGGGGCAAAAACCGATTAACCAAGGCCATTCCTGTTCCATCAGTCGCTCTATATCGGCCTTGTGCTGCCCAGCCGCGTGGTTGTTTACTTGGATTCGCAGCTGCATGCAAGTAGTTTTCAAGAAGCAACCTCAAATGTTACGATTTAATCAAGTGATTAATTATGGACCTGGAGAAATATAATTTGCAAGCAGCAAGCTGAAATGTCAGTAGTGGAGCAGTACGTAGCAAGATGCGCAACAGTCGTCGCCGCATCAGAAAACGCTACCTGACGCTGATTAAGGCAAAGCTAGACCCTGGTCCAATTTGCAGTTGATGGTAAAGAAAAGTGGTGTTGAGTGAAAACATAGGATTTGCCCTAGTCCAATGTGCCACCTCAGTAAATATAGTTGGCCTAAAGTGAAATTTACTCTTAATTTTATTGTTATTTTCAGCAGAAAAGGTAATCTTGAAAGAAGAGAAAGACAAGTATGTGATGACGACCCTCTAGCTACTAAGAAAATTATGGAATGTTATTTTTCAAATTGCATGACAGTTCACATGATACTCAACTTGTAACTCGTATCAGACATGCATGCACTCCCAACTCATATGGTCCAACACTACCATTAAGTATACCTCTTCGAAACCTTTTTTTAAGAGATGGAACGTGTTCTTATATTTTTTGGAACGTTAATCCGGAACGATGTACTCAAATTAAGGAATATATAGGTTAACATAGGTTCATAATGCCAAAATATAAAGGAATTTATCAAGATTTTGCATCAATATCTACTGAATAAATCTAGATAGCTGCTAGCTGTAAGCATTATGATCTGTTTCTATTTCCATAAACTACCATTTGCCCTTATACCCATAGTCCTATACCATATTTGTTCCGTACTGTAACATGTTTTTGGGATCACGATCCAATCACTTTTGGGACGATGTTCCCGTTCCCGCTCCCGGGACGAATGTTCCCGGTACGAGGAACCCACCCATGTTCCACGTTTCATGTGACTTGGGGGGCAGGGGGAGGAGAGGAAAAAGAAACGGATGGGCTCTCTCGTGGAGGGGTTTAATCGATCGCTAGTCCGTCATAGTGGTGTCGCCTTCTCCTCTCGCCCTCTGCCGCCGTCATCCTCTGTTCTGGAGGATAGCTAGTCGGTGAGATATAGAGGTATTATATATATCTCCTCCGTTCTTCTCACCACAAATTGCATCTAAAGACTCTTCCTTTTCACGACAAAGTTCTTCTAGAGAGATTTGTAAAGTCTCTATAATATATCGTTGAAAAGCTGAATACTTTATTAAAATGAGCAGAGTAGTAAATTCCATTCTTCGTCGTGTTTGTTTGACATATTGTTAGGATATTATATTCTTGATTTATCTCTTTGCTAATTTTCTCCTGATAGTGTTAAATAGCACTCCCTATATATCATATTGTAAGTCCTTTATGACATTGGTCAAAGCCAAAATAGTTTAACTTTGACCAAATTCATTGATAAATGTATCACCTTCTACAATACTCCATTTGTTCTAAAATATAAGGCGCTCATGTTTTCCACAAAATTAATATTTCAACATTTGACTAATAGTTAAACTAACAGGATGGATATTTAGTGTTATGAATGTGACATCATTAGATTTGTATTTGAATGTGTTTTTATATTATATAAATTTTAGATTTTCATAATATCTTAGTGAAGTATCGAAGATCATGTATAATTATAATACATATTGTAAATCAGGACAAAGGGAGTATCAAATTAGTTTAATTAAATTTACAATTAAATATATTTTATAGAATATTTTCTTGTGTTGAAAATGTCAATACTTTCTCAATAAATTTGGTCAAAACAACATATGATATGACATGGAGGGGGTAACAAGTTTTTTTTACCAAATTGTTACCGCCTCCTTTCTCAAACTATAGCTATTTTTAGCCATGAGTCTGGAAAGGTTGTCTAGATTTGCATTAGATTTAGCTATATAACAATTTGGTTATAGAGATAAGGATGTATAATGCTACATAAAATTTGTTGCGTTGGCTCAAATACTTTTTCATTGTATTAGAGGTTCTCTCAGCCACTCAAAATTGTACACCAAATGCCTCTTCTAATGGTGGATCACCTATGGATGACCCCACCAACCACCAACTATCATAGCTTTGGCCGACACTTTTTAGGGCCTTACCTTCACCCATCCAAATATTGCTTATCTTGTTCGGTGGTTTGTCTTCACATGCCCCCCACCCCCCAAAAAAAACGCACCTAGCTACCATCAAGTGGATCATGTGAACTCATTGCTTACTCTGATGCTAATTGACCTTGTTATCCTTACAACGTGAAGCCACTCTCGTCTACCGCAACAATGTTAGTGCAGTTAACCTCGATGAAACAAGTACAACACCAACGCACCAAGCATATTAAGATCGACCTCCACTTTGTCCTCAAGAAGTTTGCTCTCAGTGTCGTATGGGTGCTTTATGTACTGGCTTTACTGCAGTATGCTAACATCTTCATGAAGGGTCTTCCTAATTAATTTTTTTAGTTTTGGTCACCTATTATATATGCGAAAAATGTAATAACCGAATTCAAAAAAAAAAGTAATAACCCAAACTTAAGATTAGTAATGGAACAACCATGTCTTTATAGCTATAACGGTAGATGATTTGCTTCCAGCTGCATATACCAGCACATATGCCCCTTGAGCTTCCATCATTTTAAATCAACAACACTTATGATATATAGTGTCAATCGCTGCACCTACAATCAACATTTCCAAGCATCACTCATGGCAAAGGCTTTGCAAGCTCTCTCACAGTGGGTATGCAAGCTTACCATCCACGTCTTCCTCCCATCTGCTTTCTATTATGCCTTCAACATGGTCCTCAAGAGGCCTGTAAATATTGCAACTTATTTATATTCTTTTAATACATTACTTTCAATAACATATTTGATAACTATTTGTGGGTTTCTTACTCTTGTAATATGGATCTGTTGACACCAGAATTTGGATCGGCTTGCGAGAAGCCGATGGTTTGAAAAAGTACTCAGATCAAAGTCTACATCGGGTCAGGTAAAAGGCAATCAAGCCAATGAAGGGCAAGAGCCAATGAAAATAAGAAGCCGATGAAGACCAGGTCAACAGTAGCGTGGGCCACGCTGGGCCATATCGGATTTGAAGTCCGATTGTATGTAGATTAGGAAAGTTAAATTAGTTTTCTTGTCGTGTAAGTTTAGGAGTTTTAGTTTTCTTTCTGTAAACAACCATATATGGTCAAGTCGTGTGTTATTAGGAGTCGAATACCCATGGGTATAAATATTGTGACCCGCGTGCCTGTAAAAGATCTACGATCAACACAACTTTCGGCGCGTTGCCACCCTGGCTTTTGCTAGGTTTTTCGACGAGACTGTGCTATCGGGTCATGCTGCATCGGTTAGGTCCAAACTACGTTATTAGGTACGTCTTGTCAAACTTCATGCGTATCGATGGCTGGTACTTTCTCGGTCCGATATATTCAGTTGTTGATGCGTATATCACGTATCATATATATCGTTAGATTATAAGATCGACCATGAAATGTTTGCATCGGTTCATCTCGATTAGGACTTTCTTGGTTATGTCTAATATTCTAATTGAGATTCCAGTTAGGACTTTCTCGGTTAGGTCTGATATAATAATTGAGTTTCTACTGATATTGATATATCAAGGAAATGCTATATACGACATGATATTGCTTTTAATTGGTATATCTAGGCTAATTAGCAATGATCTCGGTGCAAGCTGTCTCAACCCCGCTCGATCCTTCGGACTGAGATTAAAACTAATCGGTTTAGATACATCGATTATTGGTGTGTATGGTTCTATCGGAATCAAACTTTAATTTCATATTCTTGTTGATTGCAGGATCAAATCAATTGGCACGCCCTGAACCCTAAATTTTAGACCTATACTAGAGTTAAGCAGATCTCTCAGGCCTTCGGTATGGAACACGTGAGACCAAATTTAACGTCAATAGGATCGTCATCAAATTGTCCATTCTGGCTCTATACCTGACTTTTTCGAGTGAGTTAATAAACTTAATTGTTGCATATTATGTTTTTTGATATAATTCCTATTTATTTATAGTTATCATCAAAAAATTGTTTTTAAGTGGACTGAACAACAACAATTATTATAATAAGCCCCAAAGCCATAAAAATGGAAAAACCTTCTTCTTTGTGGTACTACAAAGGAGAGGTGAAATCAAGGAGCCAAAGTAACATAGTGCTTGGTATCAATGCAACTGTATTCAGCTTCTCTAGTTATCAGGCAGCAAGAGATCTATATAGCAGATTAGTTGTATTTGACAATCCATGTATAGTCAAGGCTTTAGGATATGGAAGTGGCAGTGGACATTACTCAAAATACTCTTTTCTGGCAATTACCTCCTTCACCACCACATTCGAGTCATATGTTGAAATGAATGGACTAGGTTCTGATCATCAAGCGAGATTCACAGAGGAGTTCATTAAAATTGTCGGTTATAATTTTTTTCTATATTATTCATATAAAAGATTAAAATTATAACAAATTTTAATCTAGTGTTATAAGTATTTTAAATTTAAAACTGAAAATGTTGAGCATTACATTTTTTTTCATAAAGGCAAATATTTTGAAGTTTTTTAAATCAATGGCTTTAAGAAGTGTAATGACTATTTTGTTCTTTTTATTTTTCTA
Organism: Leersia perrieri; assembly: GCA_000325765.3. Lineage (NCBI taxonomy): Eukaryota > Viridiplantae > Streptophyta > Magnoliopsida > Poales > Poaceae > Leersia > Leersia perrieri. The sequence goes on along the minus strand of CM002478.1, from coordinate 12,894,622 downwards.
CCGAACCACATCTTTTATATATATGAATCAGCTAAAGTACATATATTGTTTTACATAAACTTGTAACTTTAATTATCTAATTATTTTAGCATCCACATATCTAGTTGATTACCCCATATATTGTCATGTGCACATTTGTTGTCTAGTCCCACTCACGACTTTCATCAAAAGAACACATCGTGGGCGAGATGCACACGTCGAGTCCTCCATCACAACTTGAGGATGAGATGTCACAAAGGGAGGAAGAAGATGTCATGTGCAGCCCATTAGGGCAGGCGGTAGTGCATATGAATACAACCCAAATGGTTATCGTTCTCTTGTTAATGCAGGTGTTTTTATTGTTGAGAGTGAACTAGAGGAGGTAAATTGTCACAGAGAGAACAAACAGAAGTGCAAAACAAAGGAAAGTTTTTCTGTTCATTCATAATATATGAGGGTATTTATATTAAAAGGATAGGTCGGTTGCCGATTCGACTATACTACTATAGCAGCTGTGAGCTGTAGTAAGGCAAAATCAATACTGACTTATGGATATACATAAAGACAAAACTCTTAAAGATTTGTAGTTAGTCCTATTATTTATAATTTTTTTTGGCTTAAAAGGTCTCATTATTTGGCTAAAACTCCACTTTCTTGTGTTTTTCTATTTAGTGACATCATTTGTGGTATGGATGAATTACACAAGCTTGATTATTACTCTTATAGGGGAGGATAATTGTAAAGGAATATAACTCCACAAGTGCAAAAATATGGAATTTTGAGAAGCAAATCAGGCATTTATTTGCATCAACGAACTAAAATTATTGTCCATTAATGAATTGAATTTTAATTCTTTTAGTTTAATTGTATGCATCTTTATTATTATATTAGAAAAAACAAGAAAGGCAAGGATAGTGATTGGATAAGATTGGGCTGTTGATGTTTGGATTGTCATGGACCAAGCAACAGATCTTTTTGGGAGGATAAAAAATGGCGAGATTAAAGGGTAAGAAAAATATTTTGGTGATTAAAGAGCTTAAATGCAGAGTTGAACTGAACTAATTTTTTTTTAACTTTGATGAAATTTACAGATTGTCCATTCTTAAGCATAGCGTCATCTTAACAGTTAGAGAAAAGTTTGAGAATGTTCTATGTCTGGATATGCATATATCACTGGATTACATGAAAGAGACACAAGCTGTGAGCAGAACGAAGGTATACAGAATTTAAGTGTAAAAGATGTGTGTGTAAGTAACTTGGAGCAGGACTTGAACAAAAAGGTTGGGTTGGGTAATGCTACCTAGGATGTTTGCACGTAGTTTATCAAATCAACCAAAAACACTGAGAGGATTTATCCGTCAGCTGAAGATTATAATTGAGCATGAGGTAGGTGTTGTTAAAAAACTAGAATATTTTCGCTCAAGATTCTATTGGCAGTGTGATAATCAAAAAAAAGAAATATCGCTTGGCAAAGTGGAGTATTATGTGCCGACCCAAAGACCAAGGGAATTTAGGAATTCATGACTTGGATATGAAAAATGTCGCTCTTCTAAGTGACCTTTTAAGCTACTCGAGACAGATGGGATGTGGCAGCAATTGATTTGGAATAAATATCTAGGATCAAAACATTTGTCACAAATCCAATGGAAAGTTGGGGACTCATATTTTTGGGCTAGCCTTATGAAGATCAAGTATGATTTTTTATGATTTGGCAGTTTCAACATAAATGATGGCTCTCAAATTAGATTCTGGGAAGATATTTGGTTGGGTCAAACAACATTAGGTGAACAATATCCTTGTCTTTACAATATAGTAAGGAATACATAGGATACAGTAGCAAATTTGCTTAGACCTAATGTGTGATAACTTTGCTTGCAACAATTTAGTTCAGAAATTAGTAATGTCTCTTCCTCATAATTAATTATCTGTTTCGTATTTTAATGAACTATGGAGACAGACAACCCGGTAATTATAGGAGGGATTGGCAGCAACAACGAATTAGGGAGAATAATGATATGTATATAATGTATAATGAAAATGGTAGCAACTCTTGATTTTATATGGATAGAATTTTGATTTTCAATAATGGAAAATCTCGCCATTATGGCCTGAGATATGCTCACTATAATGTAAGATATTGGTTCTATACATGTTTGGAGTTCTCACATCTATTTCTACTTTAGCTATGCGGGTAGGCCAATATGTGAGTTGTAAATTTCAAATCAGAATCTATATACATTGCCAATTTTTTAGGCATATGAATTCCACATGCACCTGCTGACATGTTGTCTGCTGACCTACTTGCATTCTTAGGTGGTTGGTGTTACTTTACATGATGTACGCAAATATTTACATTTTTTCATCAAACTTTATTGAAACAACTGCAATACCACAATTGAGTTTTTTTTATTAGAAATGCAACCTCACAAAAAATATTTCCTTTTTCTTTTCATGCCTCAGCCCTCTTTGCCATCCGTTCATCCTCCACTTACCTCAAACATGCGATTCCTCATTGCACCCTTTGTAGAGTCGGTGATTTTTTATGTTTGGCATGTAAAAATATTCATAGGATTTTTTATATGTTTTGAGGTGACGACCAATCACCAAAAATAAGGCTCAACATTAATGGCCTACCTAGTTGGTGATACTCTTGACCTTTGCCACCAGTTCTCTCAATCTCTTCTTTAATTTCCATTTATTTCTTGAACTTAGGAGTTAGGACAGGTCATATTACACAGTTTTGCAGTTAAAATAACTAATTTGCCATGTTATGTGACAAAAAAAATTTACAGCACAATTTAATCACCTTGAACCTAAGCCATCGTAAAATCAATGTATTTCAAATTTGTCTTTCAAAATTTTTAAAAAGGAAAACCATACATTGCAAAATGACCTTTAAAACCTTAATTAGCGGCCATACATGCATACAATACTACATGTTATAACCTGTCAACAACTCCATATCTTTTGGACAGCGTTAGCCGGCTGAGCAAAGCCCTCCATGATAAGGGACAAAGCCATAGCCTTGTAAGCCTGTTGGGTGAGGTGGATGCCATCCCAGCTTACGTGGCTTGCCGGGTCTGGGCAAGCGCTCGTGCCCACCGCACCACACATTAGATTCATGTCAAAATTGTACTTCCCGCCAGCTCCACAACATGCCTTAAACAACAAACTCTCCTCGAACCCTACACAATAACAATTATCATTTTTAAGTAATAAACTAGCATGTGGATATGTATTCTGTTCGTTTATATCTTAGCCATGGAGAGGTCTTGAAGTTACTCTTGGTACAATTAAATTATCTTGATGTAAATTTTGTTTTTTGCGGGGATATCTTGATGTAATTGACTGAGTTCAATTAAGATTGAAAAATATCAGCTATATATGGTGAGGTGGCAGGTATTGTTCATTAATTTGTTGTGGATGTTGTATGATGTGTGCTATATGGGTGACCTCTATTTTCCTTTTGGATTTATGGATACCATGTATGAACTTACCTAGGAGGTAAGCCTTTTGGAGAAGATGCATGAAGGCGCCATAGTAATCTGCGTAGATGATGGATATGTCAGAGTTGACCTTTCGGAGGTCATCTATGGCGGCCTGGAGCTGGTCGTTATGATACATGGCGAAGGAATTGTAGCTCTTGAGGCAGCCACGATCGTCGAAGTCGCCGGAGATTGCCGTGGAGAAGAGGGAGAGGTAGCTCGGCGAGCACCCAATCGGGAAGTTGCCCGGTATAATGATCTTGGTCGCTCCTAACTCGATCACTTCCTAATGAATTAATCATTTAATTAGCAGATATTGATAACCAATTCATCAATGATGATTGTATGGACCAATTAGAAGTCTCAACTAATGAGCTCAAACAAACGAGTCCAATGGTTGTTAACCAAACACTGCCAGATCATTTTTTTCAAAATGTGACTCATGGCATTAATTTATTAAGGCCTATTTGAAACACTGAAAAATCAGGCACTAGATAAATAGAGAGTTCTATACGTTCCAAAGGAAGCCTGATGATGATCACTTACCTTTGCAACGTCCATGATGCTTCTCACAACTTGTGGCACGTACGCCTTCATGGCTTCAATTGATCTTCCTTGAAAGAAGGCGTAGTTGTAGTCGTTCCCTCCGATCTCCCCAACCAAAAACAAAGCTCCAGACAACTTCTTCTCGCAGTCTAATCGACGCCCATACGCAAAATGTTATCACAAAACTAAATATAAGTCCAATTTCAAACAGTAAAACACTGAACAGTGTTGGCATATACATAAACGTGCATATAAAATAACAACGTGGCAGTACTAGTATGATTAGTAGCGTAGTAAATATATACAGTGCGTACCTTGTTGTGAAGAGCAGGTAGAGTTGAGGTGTGACCTGAACCAGTCGAGCTGCGAGCTGAGCGGCACGCTCGCCGGCGGCATCATGATGCCGCTCTGCAGCAGGTAGGTCCGGTCAAGCGCCGTCGCTCCGGCCACCGCGAAATTGACGCCGCTCTCGAAGCTCGCCCCCTTCTCCAGGTACGGGCTCACCAGCGACAGGTTCAGCGCCATGGCTGCACGAGCCAAAAAGGAAAAAAAATATATCATTAGTTATATTTGCATTGCTACATACATTTGATCGGTGGCGATCTTTGGTCGTACATATACATGTGCTGGCAACTTTTCCGACCAACACGGGTATGACTTGTTGTGTTTAATAAACGGAGTCGTCGACCATCTTCAAAAATTTGATTTAAGATTTTTGATAAATTAATTTTTTCTAGTGCTAAATTTAATGATATTGATAGTACCGAAGTAGTCGATGATGAGGAGGCCGTCGGAGCAGCGGCCAGTGGGGCGGCGGAGGGTCTGGCCGTAGGGGTAGCTACCGATGGAAGCGAAGGTGCCGACGGCCCCCTCTTGGAGGAGATTGCCCGTGTCGGCAATGGAGTCGCCGAAGCTATAGATTGCGCTCACCGAGCACGCCGCCTCCACCGCCGGAGTTGTGGACTTCATCACCAGAATCAGCACCAGCACGGCCAACGCTGCCACTGCCTCCATGGCTGACCACCACCAGTGCAAAGCTTAGCGTTGGGAGAGGCTAATCTTTGCTTTAGTTATAACTGAGATGGTTTGGTTTCCATTTGGTTGGAATTTTTTTGCATGGTTTTGTAGTCCATTTGTTTGCAAGCTAGTAGTAGTAATTACAACTCCAAAACAAGGGAACAATATGCTTTGATATGCTGTAAGTTCAGAGTTTAGATTGATCAGGTGGACAACTTAATTAGTTTGGGTTGACGTGTGAGGCCATGGGGAAGCTTGTTGGTGAGCAACTGAGCATTTGGTCAACCTAACAAACTAACCATGAGCACAGAGAGACATGTGTACTATGTTTTGTATATTGTAAAGTTGTACCCTGTATGGACTATGGAGTATGGTGCTTGTGCTCGTTAGTATACACACTTTTGGTGCTATAAATCCAATTTTGCCTTATGTTTATATGGTTTTATTTATACCGCATAAATCGTGATGCGGAGAATTGACGGTAATTATGGGTGTACTTTTACCACCTGTTGCACCAAGTAAATTGATTGCTTTCTTCGTGCTAAGAAGGTTGCATTGCTAGCAAAGTAAATTAATTTCTTTTCGACTACTCCACCAACGTACTCGTAACAATTGATTCCATGGATTCTCCTGAGTTTTGACCGACCTTTATTCAAATTACATTGAATTCTAAATCAGGTGAAAATTCTAAGTAATATTCAAGAAGGGGATGATACCACTGTTCTTGGTTTTTGATCCGAACTTGCGTGGAATACCTTCTCTGAGTCAACTCGATCTGTTATCCTTCACTGAAGTCAACTCTGTTATTGTGTAACCTTCGAATGGCACTTGCATGTATACATTATTAAGGTTAGTTAGGTCGACCGTCGACGTGCTGCTCTGACTCTTAGTCTACGATTTGGTATACCAGTCGAAGAGTTAGATTCTTTCGTCCAATATCTGATTAAGACATACTTCACATACACAATTAATAACATATTTTAATTGAGCAATGGTACAAATCAGTTTTTTTTAAGTTTCTCTGTTTTACTGGAGCCCTGGTTAGTTGTGTCGTAAGCTTGAAGTCCTGTCGATTTCAGGAGTTTGGGTTTACCATATTTGTGGCTTGCAATGGCGGAGCCAGCGGTGCCGTCAAGACCACGACTAAGAGCACTTACCGGTGATCAATCTATGTTTTCATATGTCGATGGTGTTTTATAGTGGAGACTCCATCGATGGAGATCGAACGATCACCAGACCTTCCCAAGCTGGCTCCACCACTGGTACACGTATGTTGGATGGATCCATTTGATAAGCTGGTTTTACTTGTATAAATTAATCTATGAGCATTTACACCCTATTTTACTTGATGAAGTCTGAATTACCCCACTAGATTAATGGGTCAGTTCGAATTACCCCCTAAACTTAAATACCAAAAATTTCTTACTCTAAACTTTCAAAACCAGTCAAAATACCCTCTCCTCGGGTTTTGACCTTGTTTGACTGAGGTGAAAGTACGGTCAGCCAAAATAAGAGGATGTTTGGATCCATCAGCTTTTTTTAAGCCCCTTTCACATCGGATGTTTGGACACTAATTAGAAGTATTAAATGTAGACTATTAATAAAACCCACCCCATATTTTGGACTATTTCGCGAGACGAATCTATTGAGTCTAATTATTCCATGATTAGTGAATGTGATGCTACAGTAAACGTTTGCTAATTGTAGATTAATTAGGCTTAAAAAATCATCTCGCGAATTAGCATTTATTTATATAATTATTTTTATTATCAGTCTATATTTAATACTTCTAATGGGCGTCCAAACATCCGATATGACATAACTTTTAAAAAAAAGTAACTGGATCGAAACAACCTCTAAATCAGCCGGCTCCACTTTTCAGTACATCTTCTCGCTGTGCTCATCTCCGCCTCGCGTCCAGCTGCGCTCCCCCTCTCGCACGTGAAGCGGAACCCGACGCCGACGAAAATGGCGCCCGCGGTGAGGGGACAACCACCGCTACAAACATGTCACCCTCCGACACGCACGTCGCGTTCGCGCTGGGGAAGTGGCTGGGGCTAAGGGAGCCCCCGCGCGCGCGAGGAGTCCGTGTGGCCGGAGGAGGCGCAGGCGCTATTAATTGCTCCAGTGCAACCGCGCGCAGCCGAGTAGGATGATCTGCTGCTTGGTCAACCTGGATGGAGCACCTCAACCTCTCCAAGAACAGATCGAATCCTGTCTCGCTGCCAGTAGAGCTGAGTAACCTGAGCAAGCTCAAGTATCTGTACCTGCGTGACTTACTACATCCAGATCTCACAATCCCAGAGGGGCTGATCTTGCGTATGCTGCTGCTGTTGGCAGAGCACGCGGCAGAGTTCGGCGGCGTGCTGATATCCTGGCGCCGAGGCTAGAGGGGATTTGGGGGAGAAGGGAATGGAGGAGAGGAAGGGGATAAGAATGGAGAGAGGTCGGGGAAAAGAGGAGAAAGAAATCGAATTTCAACGCGTAGATCAAAGGTGTGGTTGGCTCGACGGTGACTGGAGTGGAAGAAGACGTACGCTAATGGCGGTGGCTCCGACGGCCGACGAAATCCCGCTTCTGGTCGCCGCCGTATCCGCTATGGGGGTGGGGCAGCAGTCGCTATCTACGCGTTCGTGACAAGGGGAACGGTGATCCTCCCACCTCCGCCGTTGTTCTCTCTCCCGGCCGCTGCCGTTAGACTTGCCGCGGAGAGAGAGATGCATGGGGAGGGTGGAGGAGTGAATAGAGGCACTAACGGGTGGGCCCAATTTTTTTTCTTCATGACTGCCCGTGTGTTGCAACGGGTGAAAGCAATTTTATTCTTTTATATTATTGTTGTGTATTTCATCAAGATTGGGTTAGTGCTTGTGCATTGTAATGAGAAAAACTAAAAAAGAACACGTAGCTAAAGTTTATACAAAATTTCATTTGGAACATCTTAATCTTTTCTAATTTATAAGTGATTATTACGGGCACGCTTTCGATCCAAACTACTAAATCGTACGGTTTTTAAAATGCATTTATATGTAAGTTTCTTAACAAATAAATCATCCAATTTTAACTTTTTAAACATTATTAATGCTTAATTAGTCACAGTAATTTCCCTTTAAATCCTATCCGCGGCTTTGAAAAGCTAGCTAGAACAAATCGCCCAAACGAATGGGGCCAAAATTAATTTCAGTGAAATCATAGAACACCCCAGTGTTTTCAAAATGTATGCAGAGTATATTTTACGGTTGGAAAGAGCAATTCTATTTTTTATGAAAACAGTGGTGAACAAAAGATTATTATGAATACTAACTTGTGTCAAAGAAACGTGTAAGCAAGAAAAAGCTCTGGAAATAAAAAAATCATTAATAGTGTAATTGAAGATTGCGAGGGTTATTTAATTTAATATGGTCCCACATGTCATATGAATAACGATGTTTGTTATTGCTGTATGATAATGATAGCCTTCCTAAACAATCGGTTGTTTTTCTTATTACAACTTGCAGGTGGGCCCAACCTGTCAGTATCTCCCTGAACTGGTCTTCTTCAACCTCACGACACCGTCGCTGGCTGCAAAGCCTGCAAGGGAGCGGTTTAGCACTTTAGCGCGCAGCAGCTGCATGAGGTACTCTCTCTAGGGTAAGCATCGCTCTTCTCATCCCCGGAGGCGGCTGGTCGACTAAGAACATAGCCTTCGAGCTGTATAGTCTACAATGACGGCATAGCAAGCCCGTGCTCCGTAGATGATCAACGCCTGGAATCTTGGAAGCTGATAGAATCTTGGAAGCGAGCCCAGTGCCCACCAAATTTGGAACAAAATAAGGAGTACCACCTAAATCGTTAACAGATTCCGAACATGCCAGAGACCGTGGGCGCGTGATTGAAGGAAGTCTCGGGCGATCTGGAACGGAAACACAGTCTTGCTCTCCCACGATTGACGGAACAAAAAATCGCAACCAAGATTTAGAAAAGGAAACACGACTCGGAGCCTCGAAGGAATTGGAGAAGGAAGAAAGTGGAAAGATTGTGAGAGATCGATCGGGATGTAAATAGGGGGTCAACGGACCAAAGCGTAAAGATGGAATGAATCAGACCCCGCCTGTTTGGTGAATCGGACGTGCGGTGACGCCCACCATGACGCAAACGACGTACGATGGAGAAAGGTGAGGAACGGAAACACCTCAAATATTTATAATAGGTATAGATTCTGCTCGTTGAGTAACACGTAGATCAACTTAGACCGGAACCACCTAAAACACTGCAAAAGGGGATCTATGTCCGGTTTTAAAAAATTCAAGTGAGAAATGTTATTCAAGTTTAATTTGGCCATAGTTTAAATTTAGAAAGAATAAAAGCCAAATTAGGAAAAATTAGAGAAATCTCGCGGAGGCCGGTCGGACCAGGAACATAATGGCAGCCGGACCGCAGGTCTATGGACGGACAGATTGATAGCATTTCAAGCCCGAATCCAATTTAGGCTATTTTGAGTTTTCTTCTCGAGTTTTAACATTTTCCTGAGCCTAGTTAGACGCAGAGAAGACCTCCTAGACCCCTAGGATAGCAAGACTATTCCTCCTATAAATATTTAGGAGGCCAAGACTGATTGACACCACCAATCAATCGTCAAAATCATATCCTACAACCCTCTAATTCTACATCTCCCTTCTTCTTGCTACCTATCCCAAGTCTATTCTCCTTAATCCCCAATTGCTCATAGTCTCTCGTCTCTACGGCATTAGAGGACGTCCTAGCTGGCCTGCCGAGCCTAGGACAAACCGGCGCGCGCTCACCCTTACGGGGTCCCTCCCGGGTGATTGTTTGGCGGATGTAAGATCAAGGCTTTGATTAATATTTTGTGATGAACAAATTGGCTTTATAAATAATAAATTAAATGTAATTGCTTTGAAATATTTGAGGTAGTTGGTGTAAGTGCGTATGACTAATGTGGGTCAGGTTGCGAATCTGTGCCCGAAAACGGTTGTTTGTCTATTGGTGTGTAGGTGACTTGAGGTCAAGGCTTGGTCAATTGCGAAGACTGAGACTATATTTAGGAAGGAAATGAGGTCTAGAGCAGTCAGGGGGTCATGTGACAAGATTGGACTAGAGTCAGATGTCTGGGGGTTAACTTCGGTCAACGGTGGGATCGGGATTATACTCAGGGAGGAGTAGAGGTCCAGAGCGATCAAGGATGTCGGGAGACGAGGCTGACAAAAGATGACACACGGTGGAGGGACACCGTGTGGGTGTTGCTCGTGACGGGTCTCGTAAGGTTGTGTGTGTGAGTGCCGGAGGAATCTGAAGAGAAGAGAGAGATGGACGAGTACGTGTATGCATATGCTGTGCTTGTACATGCAGTACATGTATATGTGGTGTACGTGTACGTACTATGCATGGAGTTTGGTTAGCTTGGTGCATGGTCGTGTGATCTGGTTGGCAGTGGCCCGGAAGACTTGATCGACGCATGCGCTCGTTTGTGTGTTGGTCTACGCGCAGGCGGTGACCCACGCGGGAGGCAGGGAGATGTGGCCTTGGCCGACTCAGTGTGGTTGATCTTGGAGACGTGCGTTGTGAAGTCGGACTCGACGAAGAGAGGTAGCCGGTTGAGGCTACGGTTATGGCAAAAAGAAAAGAAGTATTTTCTTTTTGGTAAATTATAATAGAGTCCTATTAGGATTTGAGTCCTAGTAGGAATAGGAGATATTTGGTAGAAATATCAAGGGAGGCTTGACCGTAAGGGTAAGCCACAATTAATAATTTGATAGAGCTCTTTGTTTTAGGGTTTTGTAAAAGGGGTGTTTTGGCTGCACATTGTGACAATATATTTCAGCAATAAATATCATATTCAACCATCAAGGAGTTTCCGATCCGTAAGTTGCTCGAATTGATTTTGTTGGTTTTGTTGAAATTCTGAGTTATCTATATTACGAGTGCCATATCTTTTTAACCGTTGATTATCTTCCAAATTCGTTTTATAATATTGTTCCTTTTAGTTTATTATGACAAATTTTGGGACAGATCCAACGGTTGGTTTTTGCGTAATCCGGTTTTTACTGATACTCTGTCAATTTGCCTTTTGGATTCGAAAATTAAACTTCCGCTGTCAATACCTACTATTCACCACCCTCTAGTAGGTTTATATATTATGTTCGATCCTATAGCGGCATCTACCCCACGGTGGGACTCCCCGGGAGCCGCTGCGGGTTGCACGAGGACATGCACACACGTGTTGGTGGACGTGATCCGCCGTCAACACTCGCATAATAGTTGAAGGAGGTAATTTGGACTTTATCATTCATGATAATGACTCCATTTAGAACAGGAGGAGGTACAACGCCACCAGTACGTATTATTGACATTTGAGTAGAAAAGAGAATACTCACCACATGTTATAATCATTTTGACTTTGACTGCAGGTGGCATCGATGCACACTTGTCCCTGCAACGATATCAATTGGCGCCTTCATTCCGATGAACTGAACAAACCAAATGTTGGATTTTCCATTTAGCAGCAAATAGTAAAGGTTTGTGTTTTCCCAGTTGGTCACGTTTGGTTAGTAAACAAACCAACTGTGTTAGTAATATATATTTGTCGGTGATATGGATATAGGGGTACTCCGAGGACGTGAGAAAGACCCCAGAAGGGGTACATTACAATACACGCAACGATCAAGTCCGGCACGGGACTTGGAGGCCATTGCCTTGAGCCAAAGGATTAGGCCCCGAGACAACCACGTGGCCACTCGGAAGGGTCGGCCCAATACGCCGCCCGGAGGCCAAACCCCTACACCAAGGGCTTCGGGATCTACCCGAAGCCCCATATGTTTTACGCCGAGAGGGTCGGGTCAATCCTGAGCCCCTGCGCACCCCGCACCCCTCTTTTTCTCTCTCTCTACCTACCCGAAGGGGAGGAGAGGTGGTGCAGGCTGTCTTGAAACCACCGCGTTTAAGACTGCAGGGGGAGACGCCTGCCTCGTCGCATTAATGGCGATGTGAGGCGCGGCTGTCAGCCCCTCATCATTACCTATTCACCTCATTTCTCTTGGTTCGAGAGAAAGGGGGTGGGCGACCAAAGTCTTCCCTCGATGACAGTGCGCTGACAGCGCTGACGCCGCGGGACAGCACACCTCTCCGCCCCGTCTCTGTCGCATTTAATATGACGGACGGCTGCATGGCAGAGGGCATGAGTACTCTACTCTCCTACTCCCTATCTAGGCCAGTCAGTGGGATGCTGACAAGCGGGCCCCGCTACTGGTTGGGTAGGATGACATCCCCAAGCATCAAATCTTCGGTGACCTCTCTGTCCGTTTTTCTCGCCGACCACCGCGACGTGGCAACGGGGAAGGAAAGCATGGCAACACAGGCGACAAGACAGGCATGCCTGCTCCAAGTGGAAGAACATCCCTCACACATGAAAAAACAGTAGAGGACCACTGTGGTGTCCCCTTGAACTATAAAAGGAGGCCCAAATCCATTGTAGAGGAGGTTGTACCGAAGAAACCCAGATATCACCTCAACCACCAGCTCTAGCACAACCAGGGAGAGAACTCCACCTTGTAATTCATCCTTCACCACATAGTGCAAGAACAGGAGTAGGGTATTACGCTTCCCTAGCGGCCCGAACCTGTATAAATCTTTGTGTCTTGTGTGCATAGCGGGAATTTTCCTTCCTGCCCACCTTTCTCTTCCCCTCAACTCAGGCCTTGGCAATTCCGCACCCCTATGCCGAACCGAAAAGGGGTTCCCCAGATCCCCGCGTGTCGTGCACACGCATCGACAATATTAATATAAAGAGAATGCATTACGGAATACTAGTTGAGTGCCCATGCGTTGCAATGGAAAAAGATAATATAGCATATTACAACTCATCTTTGTGTGACATTAAGTTTTCTTAAAGAATTAAAGAATTAGAAACTTATAATGCTACTACATTGGTTCATTATAGTCGCAACTAAACAAAATATAATTAATTATGTCACCAACCATACACTCCCTTTGACAGAAATGGTTGAAGTTGGTTAGCTCAAAAAGAATCAAAAAAAAAAATCTGAGGGATACCTTGCTAAAAGAATCTTACTCCACTGAAGACAATTGTTGTAAGCATCTTTTGCTAGTCCAAGTAACACCCATGAAGTATAAAAATAATTTAGAGAATCCAATGATATAACTCTCATGTTGTTCAATCAATAAAACAATGAAAAATATATAATATGGCATTGCCTAACTCTGGCAGACATATAAATGTGTGTGTGCGCGCGCATTATTGTGAGCTGCAAGGCATATTTTTAACTAAAAAATAGTTACTTCGATGCCTCCCAAATGAAATCAATTAACTGTAATACATAGAGAAGAGAAATTATAAACACATGCAATTGTTGTCAGTTTCTTTCTTTGATTCCCCAAGAGCAGCCTAGCAAGCAATAATTCAATAACAAAAGATTAAATGCTCAGATCACAAGGGAGAATACATAAAACAGTGATGCAATCAGGGCACGCAGAGATGGGAGAACAAAAGAGTAACAGGATAAACCTGAGAAAGGTGCAAAAAGCAGTCATCTTCAAGCTCACATTTGACAGTCAGCCCAGGCTTCACTTTAATACCTAAAAACTTTGAGTAATCTATACTACTCAAAAAGTTTGTAGTGTTGCCCGTGACTCTCCGCAATCCTATAGCAGAATCACTCCATATTTTTTCACTTCCCTTTTTGCCCTTTCGTATAGAAATACCGTTCACCCTACCCTACCCTACCGGCCTATCCGATCCCCGCACGCCACAGCCTCCTCTCCGCCGCCGCTCCGCTCCCACACGTCACACACACACGCGCTCCGCTCCTTCCTCCCGGCCACTGCATCCGATGCCGCCGCCGGCTCCATCATCTTCCTCCGAACCCTCCTCGTCGTCAGCACCAGCGACGGCCCGCCCGATGTTCCACTACTCTCTTCCGTCGTGAGCCTCCATCGGCCCATCCATCCACATCACGTCCGCCCACGCCCACGCCTATCCATCCACCCACTCCATCGCCTCAGCCACGCGCTGCCGCGCCCATCTCTGAGCTCGGCCACCTGCGTCCTTGCTGCCTTCTCCATCAGACCATCACCATCGTGGCAGCCGCCGCCCTCGACTCCCCATCCATCCCCGCTGCCGCCGCGTCGGAGACCTAGGCCGCGCGCCGCCGCACCCGTCTCCGTCCTCGGCCGTGCGTGGCGCGTGTGCCTGTCCTTGCCCGCGTGATGCCGCGCCAGTCTCCGTGCTCCTTCTGTGTCCTCGTCCGCGCTTCCTGGCATGTGAGTACTCCCTATCCCTTACCCTCATGATTGATCCGTAGTCTTTGTCGGGTGGCGTTGTGCTGTTTGTGATTCGTGAATGGGGATTGGTTTGGGAGGAATGAGAAGGATATCAAATACAGCAATTGTTTTCCCACATTCCTTCTCTCTTTGGCATTCTTACCTATAATGAGAAATGTGAATGGGTTGGCATTATCAGTTAGAATGACAGCTGCGAAAGATATGGCAATGTTGCAGTTAATGTTTCGTTAATGTTCTCCTGTTGTAGAACGTGAGATCTTCTTGTTGCAGAAAAATAGTCAAATTAAATGCTATCTTCATAAAAAATGCAATCCAAAAACAGATTTATATCCACTGCATATCATATAACTGATTAAAGCGAATGAATCTACTTATTAAAAGAGTTTCCTTTCTCAGCATTGCAGTGTTTTAGGCTGCAAGAACATTGTTGAAGTGCACTGAGACTGAGATAAATTACTAAAGAATTGGATTCTGATTGTGAGTACCTATGTACTTTCTATAATTCTATTGACCCTAAATGATCTTGTTTGTAACTGGTTTTAAATTCAGTGACCTTGGCCTTTTCTTCTGAGTGAAAAAAGACATAGCTTTAATGTGACCTTATCAGAGACAGAAAGTACATACATTGTGTAGTTCCAGTGACCAAAGTTCAGATCAGGTCATACAAAACCGCAAGGACAGAGAAGCTTCGGGAAGTGGCCAAGCTACTAAAGGGCATTGCAGGTGAAATTTTCATATTAAAATTCAGCTAGAGGTTCGGGGTACAGAGGCTAGACAGCTGATGGAGGCTGACAATGAGGACAAAACTAAAGAACGAAGAGGAAGAAGATGAAGTCCATTCGCGTGTATGGAGCGCCAATGTCATGCTTATTGTTTCTTCGAATGTAGCCACACCTAAGGTTGTGTTTGTTTTCCTGGTTGCCTCTATCCTGGCTCGTATATGCAGGCCAGGCCCAACTGCTCCTGCATCGCAAATGCATGTGATGGTTGTTTGGTATCAGATATTTATGAGACAGGCCGGTTCAAGCAGTTGTTTGGTTCGCGTACTTGTCACACCGTGGGAGCAAAAGTCAGCCTCCGACACTCACGCAACGCATGACGTGGCATGTTCTTTCACCCACCTCAGCCAGGCCCGTGAGAAACGAAGATGGATTGCGTTTCTCCGCAACTAGGCTCGCTTGCCATTTTTGCACCAATCAAGACAAGCACCAAAAGCTAACCAGCAAACCAAACACCACTAGCCTGCATTTTTAAACTGAGCTTGGTTGAGTCTGCATGCGGGATACCAAACACATCCTAAGATGCTTTGTGCTGGTGTTTTGCTGGTCTGGTTTATGCTGGTGTGCCTGATTGCACTCTTTCTGCAGGGATTCAAATATACATTAAACTTTTTTTGCTGAAGAGGTTAACCAAACCTGTTTGGAAGGTGCAGGGCTCTGGCACAAGGGCTCAAGGGTCACATCGATCTATTTTAATCTGAATAAAAGTTGCCGAATTTATCTGATCCTGGTCTCAATTTTCTGTTGTAGTTGAATTGCAACTGCCATTGGTTAAAAACTTTCTGGGTTT
>CM002478.1:12849640-12878635 GCA_000325765.3 Leersia perrieri | reverse complement strand
TAGGAAGGAGAGAAGGGGAAAGACGATAGAAGAAGGAAAATTTGGGGGAATTTGGTGGATATTCCTAAATTCATTGTTTTTCTCGTAAATTAGTGTTGTAATGTAATTCTTGTAGTCAGTAGATACTTCTAATATAAATATAAGTCAATCCGATCCCGGTAGTTCGAAATTAAATTGCCGACCGGTAGTCTGAATTCGTAATTTCAAATCTGCTATTAAACTGTTAGGATTCAGGGTTGGTGACCTAAATAAGAGTTGTAGGTTTTGTTGTTATCTTTCCAACGCCACTGGTTTCGTTTAATTCTGATTAACGGTTTAGGAGATATGATAGAAACAGTGCTGCTGAGCGAGTCCAAAACCGGTACAGCATGTCGTTTTTCTTAATCTGGAATGGATAGAGGCAAATTTAGTCTCACCGATCAACATAAAAGTTGTAGATTATTTCCTGTAAATGTCTGAAGTCCTATTATTTGCTACTTTTCGTTAAGCGGTTTGTAAGATACGCATATAACGATTAATAGGTTGAAATATGTTGGTTTTCTGCGGGTCGATGAATAATTTAGTTTTTGGTCTGTATTTCTGCCAAAAGTCCTAACAAGCGTTCTAGAGTCTAATATATAGATTTTCTCCACAGGTGTGGAGGGTTCCGATACGAGAGGTGTTACGCCGTTTGACCGACAGGGTTAAAGGCAAGTGCATGACGAACTTGCTAATGTTTAAATGGACGGTTTGTGGTGTATTCTTTACCGAAATGTTTAATCATTTATGTGTATTTATCTCTATTGATATTCTATGTTCATGTTTATATTCAAGTTATATGTTCATGTTCATGAGATATTGGTTTCAGTTTTCGAAAATTCAAATACCATGCGTAGACATGGAGTTTATTTGATTCTATGTCCATGATCTTATAAGTAAGCGCTGGCCCCGCTTTACTCGGCCTACCGGTAACACTTAAAGGATGTCCATGTATGCCCGGGGAGGGAACTACTACTTCTTGATATGAATTTCAAAGACACTTCAATTTTTCATTTGGTTTTCTCTTTATGGTTGATATGATGTATGCAAGTGCATGTTCTTTTATTCTATATTGTACTTGTTGAGTATTTTTACTCACTCTTGTGTTTCATTTGGTTTTTTAGGTACTAAGTGATCCAGATATGCATGGGACGGGAGTAGCTTCTTGATTAACACATTTTGCACACACTTACATAATCTTAACTCATTAGTTTGATTAGAAAAATTTTAAATTAGACTTGTAAAGGCCGTTTGAAGTGGTATTTATTATTTTGTTGCGGTTTAGGTGGACTTATCGTTGGTTTGGAATTTTGGGTTGATGGTTATTATTTATATATTAAACTGCTTGTCGTGGGATGTCCATAAATACAGGGGCCAAAATTTCTAATAATTTTTTAGGAGCTAGTATATTTTTGTTAGGTTCAGTATAGCACTCTAGGTATGTGGATACCTGGGGCGTTACAATCCATGAGAATTGGGATCTGAAATTTACTAAATTTACTATGTAACTGAGTATTGCATTATTAATAATTTTTGTTTTTTCATTGTTAAATGGGAGCAGAATTTATTTTTGTAATGGTAAAGTGATCACTTTTAGCTTTTCTTTTTCCTTAGTTTTTGGCTCAACCATGAGCTTTATGTCTTCAACAGCAGTAACGTGTGTGCTGGTGCAGAGATGAATAAGCAAATATTTTATTCGAAGATTGTACCTGGATACTTCCTGGACAAACATACTTAATTATTTTGTGCCACCTTACCTATTTTCCGGACTAATATTTGTAATCTCATGTGACTTTTACGTGTGTTTATGTAAGAGAGGGTATTTTTTCCATGACAAGCCGTTTTTTAGAAAGACACGCATACAGAGTCTTGTATGTTTTGAATAGTACTCTCTTTATCTCTAAATGATCTTTATATATTTAGAGATTAAAGATGTCTCTAATTGATTTTCATATTTACACAAGAGAGTATTAGTCTATTTGTTTTTCCGTGCAAAAGTAAATGTCTTTTTTAAGCATGTATGTTTTAATTGGCCAACACTAGATTGTATTAATGATTATGCGTGTAGATCAATATATATAAATTAAGTGATATGCAAGGTTGTATTGGTATTCCCACCAGATTATTTGGAGATGGAGGGAGTATCAATTATTGTTGATGTTATTTTTTCTCCCCGTTGCAACGCACGGGCATTGAACTAGTCGGTGAAAAGATCAAGTAGACAGTCTAATCTTGCTTCCAGTTACAAAATAGCAGTCATGGAAGATAATTAAACTACTATCGGAAAATGCTAATGATATAAGTTTCACATGGTTATCTGGAATGAACATTACATATCACTGGTGAAATTATAGAAATTTAGCTGCCTCGACTCTAAAAACGTGATATAGATTTCATATAGGGGTATCACATTGGCAGCAGAACATATATAAGACAGCAGAGCAAAATATAATTAGGCCAGGATTCCGGACTGAATGGCAGAATAGCATGTCTCCAAGTGATCCATCAGTCAATGCTGGGCAGTATACAGGGATATTGTTCTGATCAAGTTTTGGTCAGTACTATCTCGTTTCAGTTTTTTGAGTGACAGATCATAGCATTGCACTTGAGCATAAGAACTCAAAACTAACACAATAATATAAATGCAGAATTATGAGTCACATCTTCCAAAGAGACAATTAAAAAAGTGAATGGTCTACTGTAACATTAAGAGAGAAAAAAAAAGTGTCTAGATCAGAATTATACCTCACCCTAAAAGGTCAAAATAAAGGTTGAAATATGGTCAAGTACATTGGATTAACATCAATAAGCACAACTTCAAGAATAAGAATGGTGGTGCAATAGTTCCAGGGGCGAAGATGTATGTCATTATTGTGAAGAGTTAACAATTAGACAACACACACTAAATAACTCAAGTCATATTGTTTTTTATTTTTTTGAAGCGAACTTATAGAATTGCATGGATTTTTTTTTTGTTTTGAAGTAAAGTTGCATGGACTTTATAAACAGAATTAATGGTGTGGTCTCCCACTTCTGTTTATTGTATTTTATAAGGATATATTATGGTGCAGTTAATAAACATGTTACCTTATATACCCAATAAAGGTAGGAACTTTCTGTTAGAGATAAAGATTAGAGATAAAATAGTTAGCGATAAAGATAGAATAGTTAGGGATAAATCTCTCCTAACTTGTCTTGTACTCCAAGACGAGCAATGACCTTTGATGGTGTCCGAACATCCTACAGGAAAGTATATTGCATTTCATGAATAGAAAGAGAGAATCACAGAGGTATTTCGAAGAGTTGCTTACCAATTTGAATAGGAGCTAATGAAAGTCAGTTCAAGTAATGTGCAAAGATATATTTCAATTTATCATTTGGGAGCACTTGTGGGCCATATTTTAGCTGCTTTCCATTTAAGTTTTTCTCTCATGCATCTTATTTTTGGCAATTCAGTTCAAATTTTCTGTACCATTATATTAGTGGAGTTCTAACAACTGTAAGCTAGCTTTTTTTCATATTTCTGCCCCCTGCAAGATTTCTAAATCTGTACACGCCCACAGAAATAATTATACAAAAACAATTGTTTGAGGAATCAGGACCATACAATGGGATCGACACATATGGCCAGCGCTTGTCCTGTGCATATGCATGAACCAGGAGTCCATATTGCAATACTGTCAGCAAGGCCTCCCAGAGGGTGATCACTCTAGGCGTCCACACCTACACACAGGGAAAAGTATTAATATGACAAAAATTGGATTTAGTGCTTATAGTTAGATAGCAGAATAAGAATGTATGGTTTACCTCTAATATAATATACAGCCAAATGTATGCCCTGAAAGACCAGAACAGCTCAACTAACCAAACACCAAGACCAGATATCTTTTTCTTAGAGCCTGCTCTTGGCATAACCACACAGACAGCCTGTATGGGGAATAAATCAAATGCAGCAGAACCCACAAGGGTACCTGGCTCTAAACCTGCAAATCAGAAAAAACAAATCATATACAATTGCAGATGGTTTCGAACAAATATCTGCAGATGACTTTGACTGCAGGTGGCATCGATGCATATCAATTGGCACCTTCATTCCGATGAACTGAACAAACCAAATGTTGGATTTACCATTTAGCAGCAAATAGCAAAGGTTTGTGTTTGCCGATGAATATGTTTGAAAATAGTCTAATGTCTACTTAGGACATGTTTTTTTTTTACAAGAAACAGTAGGAGAGACCTCCTACTGTGTTAGTAATATATATTAATATAAAGAGTTACAATACATTACAATATTTACAGAGTATTAGTAAAATTAAAGACTAGCTAACCATGATTTAACAGAATCCCTATCTTCTAATTTTACCCTGTACAAAAGCAAGGTAAAATCTTCTCTTTACAAGATTTTCCAGGTTTGTATGGAGGGCCGTATTGATTGAAAGATTAAGATTATTTCTGGTTTTCCAGATGTTCCACATTGCAGTCCCTTTCACCTCAACGAAGAATTTATGCCAAAATGTACATGTACTCCCTCCATCCTTTAATATAGGGTGTCCTTGTTTTCCGCAAAGTCAATATTTAAAAGTTTTGACTAACAATTAAACTAATCATATTGGTGTTTAGTGTTATGCATGTGACATCATTAGATTTGTATTTGAATGTGTTTTTATACTATGTAAATTTGATAGTTTTTAATAATTTCTTATGGAATAAATTAATGGTCAAAGTAAAATGTTGTAGACCGTATACAATTGAAATACGTCTTATATTAAAGGACGGTGGGAGTATTGTATTAAGGACGCGCTAGTTTGTGCGGGTTGAGTTTAGATTTTCTTTATCAAACACAAAACAATACATGTCATTAGTATATTATTAGTTAATTATTAACTAATACTCTCCATCCTAAAATTATAAGACACTAGCAGCATTTCCATATTTTATTACGAAATTAGATTACACGTCCATACAAAAAGTGTCACTATCTACTCATTCATCCATCCATCCCTTTACTACTGCTTTCTACATTTGAAACTTTCCCAACCCTACATTATCCATTAGTTACATTATTATTGATAGGGGTGGCTATTGATTGGTTAATGTAAAAGTAGATAGAGGATAGTTGTCCCACCTATTAGTTCGTGGGTTGATGGTAAATTCACTTTCACTACCACTCGAGGCTTTTATATAAATGGTATGGATAGTTCGTTTTGTTAGGATAAAGATATAATTTCTATATTTGCGATTGAATAGTATAATTCTTCGATAGTGTTTTTAATATAAATCCACCAACATTAATATTATGTCACAAAATATAATTTTGCAATAGAGAAATTATTTGTCAAACTCTTTGTCATAACGAAGTGATCCACGGCCTACGATTTAGATTGAAACATGAGTTTATTTAATTTTTTAGAGTAAGTTTTATATATACAACTTTCACACAAAATGTATGGTTGTAACGAGTCAGAACTCAAGCCTACCGAAGAATCAACGGCAGTAGACTTAATACATCATTTATCCTGCATGCTCGCTTTTTTTACTAGCGGTAAGCAAACATACTGTTGAGCAGGACAAACGAAATTCTAAAACGGTTCGCCATCCATGTCACACAACTCTCCAACGGGACACGGTCACAGATTGCCCTAAAAGCGTCACGCTACAGCACAGGTCACTGCCTCGTCGGACGTGGGCTCCATACACGCGCAGGCAGATAGGGGTGTGAGCTGGAGCGGGCGGCCGTGAGAGCGCCACGTCAGCTCCCCTTGTGCCTAATCCACCTCATCTAATCCTCCACACCTCTGCTGCTGCTCCTCTGCCACTTCAACTGCACATCTCTATCTCCGTCGAGCCGAGCAGCAGCAGGCAGCGACCTCCTCCTCTTACCAAGCTAAGCTCCGGCAATGGCCGCCGCCATGTCCGTCGTCGTCTCCGCCAAGCTCGGCTCCGCGGCGGTGCTCAGCTCCTGGAAGGTGAACAACCACCGATGCCACCAATTTTAATTTTATCATGCTTAGAAGTGTTACTACTTGAGGATTGTTTCTGCAGATATTAGTTCATGTTTATTTATTAATCTACGTTTTTTCATTGGTTGTTTTGGTAGAATTATTTTCGCTTTTGATTGGTTGTAGTGTTAGTGGAGGTACTAATTATTTTGCATAATTTGAAGGAGCTTTTTTTGTGTGGCTCGAGATTAGTGTAGTGCTTGGGTGTTGTTAGTAGGCTCAAAGTGGGCATGAAAAGGCAGGGATGGATGTTGGTTTTTTATTGCTTTATTGCTCTAGTTAACAGCAGGAATAATGTTGATGGCTACTTGACGAACTCATGCATACATAAAGTTATTTTTGTTATGAAGGAAAAGGAGCAAAAGAATCTCTTGATGGAAATCCATTTTCAGGACCCAGCACATGACAGTATCTGGAAAGTTATATTCATGTCGCCTGAT
The DNA here is from genome assembly GCA_000325765.3 of Leersia perrieri. NCBI lineage: Eukaryota > Viridiplantae > Streptophyta > Magnoliopsida > Poales > Poaceae > Leersia > Leersia perrieri. The sequence goes on along the minus strand of CM002478.1, from coordinate 12,872,178 downwards.
TCTTTTAAAAGAAAGAAAAGGAAATGCATGTCCCTAATATACATGTATGGTAGTTTTTCTAATTTAAAAAGATAAAAAGAGCAAAGCCCATGTTCCATTTCTTAATAACTACGAAACAGATGTATTTGGTAATCCACTCTTACAACCTTACCACAGTGTTGCAGTAGTCTTTGAACGCCTTTTGCTCTTTTCAAATGATAAAAATGGGAATTGAACTTCCTCGTTTAATAAGATGCATATCTTTTTTTTGTGTGTGTGACCAATGACAACAACCAAACAAATTGCCTGCAAGAAATTTTTTTTTTCAGTCTATTTTGTGCCAGTATACATCAGAAGCCGGCGGGTTTACTACTTCAGTTCAGTTTTTGGCCAATCAGTCAGACTCTCAATGCAAACTCTTTGTACAGTGCACCTAACTTTGTGTAACTTTAATTTGTCTGAAACTTGCAGGGAAACAAAATTTCAAGCAAGAACCTGATTTCCATGAGGACCACGGCGAGAAGAGGCCTCGTGTCCCTCAGATCCCCTCGCTTCCGCGTATTCTGCGCGGTAACTAACCTGCACTACCTAATAATGCAAAATGCAATGGCCATTGTCTGAAACTCTGAATAACCTATTTTTCTTCACAAACTCGAAAGTGTTACTTTTTTCTGAACCTGAATAATGATGAACTGTATGTATTTCAGGCGAAGTCGGAGACGGTGGGGAAGGTGATGCAGATCGTGAAGCAGCAGCTGGCATTAGGTGACGATGCGAAGGTGGCGCCAGAGTCGCAGTTCACTGACCTGGGCGCAGACTCGCTTGACACGGTGGAGATCGTGATGGCGCTGGAGGAGGAGTTCGGCATCACCGTCGAGGAGGACAACGCCCAGAGCATCACCACCATCCAGGACGCCGCCGACCTCATCGACAAGCTCGTCGCCGACAAGCCGCCGGCATGATGAAATTAAACTACAGCTGCCCGCCACTTAGCTGAAAACAAAAGCAGTCTAGCTAGTGCATCTATCAGAGAAATTAGTTGTTTGGGCTTCTGTCTGTTTGCCTTTCAATGGTGTCGGCATGTATTTGTGTGTGGTTTTCGAACAATTTTGTTACCTAGGTTGCTTGTTTGGTTGCTAGGTTGATTAAGTACTTTTGCTGCCGGTTGTTGTTGTAGACTTTGAATTTCAGGTAATGGAGTTCTCATTGAGAAAAATAGTTGTGTACTTTGCCAGATTATAATCTGGTTAATGTTTTGGATCACCTCTATCTAAGCTGGCTTCTACCTTCTTCTACCGTTACTCTATGTTTCTCCTCCTTCTCTCCAGTTTGTTCGATTGGTTGCTGCTTGACATGGAATTGCCCAGAATTCCATTTTGGGACTGCTTTCCTGTTATGGTAAGTACCAGGTCGTACTCCCTTCATTCATTCGTAACACGGCAAAGGTAAGATTCGGTTCTTACCTTGTTCTTAGCATTGCACAGATAGGAAAAAGAGAGTCAATTTTTGTGTTTCGTGATATACTACAGGGCATCTTCAAAAGGTCTGGGAATGAATAGTCGCTATGAAGAAAATTAGACATTATTTGGAAATTATATGATGTGTCGCATTAGGCATTAATAGTCCTATACACCCACATATATATACACGCATTTGTTTTCGAAACTCACGTGCATATAGAGCAATTTCTTCTCACGTTCCAAGCGAAGGTAACTGAAATGAGATTTGATATCCTGGGACAAGTCACTTTATTTGACCAGGGTGGTTTGAGTCAACTATGACGTGTAAACGAATATGGCCCCAAAACAACAAAAAACTCCTCACTTGACATTGTCTAATCCGTAGAATAACCAAAATTGTAGCATCTTACGTTTATTATTTTTTTAAGAGTTGTTTATTCAGCAAATTTCACCAAAGAAAAAAAAAACTAGACAGATGGCCCACCACATAGCAATCAAACACAAGGGCTATTGATGTACACATTTTGTGTATGGACGACAGCATTTCGTTGGATCTGTTGATGAGTTGAACTATGCTTATTAGCTGGAAAGATTGCGTATTATAGATTTAATGGATAATGGAAAATAAAAGGAAGAATAATTGGAACCACACATGTAAAAGTGCTCTTTTGGGGTAATTTCTCTATGGCCAAGCTCTACAAATGTCATCCCAAATCACCTCCAACCATTTTCACATTAGCATGCAAATTTAGTAACTCAAGCATATGGAAGCCGCTCCTCCCTGCCTTTCATATGGCATGTATCAAGTTTGGTTAGTACTCATAGTTATAACGAGCAGAGAGGATCTAAGGTTTTAGCTTCTACCTAACAGGCTAGCCCGCAAGCTGCTTTTTTGGTTCGCTACTATAAAAGGTCAGCATATTATCTTGCACTTCTAATCTATTTGTATTCAGTGATTTTTTACTAGTTATTTTTTATTATTATGTTTACATAATAATTTGATAAATTTAAAATTATAAAAGGTTAAATAAACAAGGCATGCTCATTGCCCAGGCAAGCCAAGACAAGATAGTTTTTAACTTGTTAAAATTGACTAGCGACCCTAATTGTTAAGATAATGATTTGACATGTCACCACAGTAACATTTTATTATTCAAATCCTCTATGACCCTGATTGGAAGAAATATAATGTATGTGTACTATATGGTTCCTAGTTACTCACTAAGTAAGTCGAATCAAATTACTTTTGTGATTCATCCAAAGGGTCTGTCCACTGTAAAAATGCTTACAACACCTTTTTTCCTTGCGCGAAGATAGTTCAATATAGAAAACCCAGAGGAAAAAGAACATCCTAATCCAAAAAGGATAAAAAAAAATAAATTTCTCGAACACCAATATGATCGTGGATAGCATTACTAGAGCAGACACAATACAAATTACGTTTGCTACAATATGTCCACCAAACAAAAAAATGAGCCGAAGGAGAAAAGGAAGAAAGTGATTTAAACACTTTTGATTGGTAATGGTTTTGTAAATGCATGTGAAATATGATTGGCTCTATGTTAGCAAATTTACTAGATGATCTCATAATTTAACAGCCATCAGCTAGGTGTATTTTATTGAACTCGAAAACCAGCCGGCATGAGCACCACGTCACACAAGGAATGTTGCACACGAGTAACAGTAGTATGACACAAGCAAAAAGCCACCGTGTACCCCCTCCCGTGCTCACCCCAGCCGTACGTCTACGTGTCCAAATCATCCACCGTCCAAATCAAACACCAACGGTAGGATCGATCCCGCCTCACAGTATAAACATCCCCCACGCCCTCCACCCTCTCCCACTTCTCTTTTTCCCCCAAATCTCGCGTCGACCTGTCTCCTCCCCTTCCGCCCCCCGTGCGCCTCCGATCCGGCGCGGAATCCGGCAAATCCGGCGGGCGGCGGGATACGGCGCCTCGATTCGGTCGGGGAGGGATCGGTGCGCGGCGAGGAGAGCTCCAGATCGAGCTCCGGGTCGACGGATTTGGCCGCGTGGAACCGCGATTCTCTCAGCTCGCCGGAGTTGGTGGTGGTGGTCGTCGTCGTTGAGGGACGGCGGCATATGCGTGTGACGGTCACGCCCAAGGACGAGGAGAGGCTGGTCGTGCTCATGGCTCGGGAGCGGCCGCGGTCGGCGGTTGTGGCTCCCGGTGGAGACCTTGTGACCGCCGGCGGGGGCGGAGGCGGGGGCGGCGCGGGGGCGGGTGCGGCGGCGCAGCAGAGATCTAGGGTTTGGATGGGTTATAGTATGCCGCGGAACTACGCGCCGGCGTTCCACAGTTTTGCGTGGGCGCAGGCAGTGCAGAACAAGCCGCTCGTGCCCCGCAATGCTGCCGCCGATGAGGATGAGGTGGAGCACGTGGTGGACACGTCGGACGAGGAGAAGGAGGAGGGTGAGATCGAGGAGGGGGAGGCTGGGATGGCCTCCTCGTCGCCACCGCGTGCGCAGCCTGAAACCATTGATTTGGATGCAGACGCGCCGGAGAAGTCCGAGTCGGTGGCCGTGGATGGGAGCGGTGCTCCGGTCGGTGCCGAGGAGGATGAAGTGGACTTTGACCAGCGTGTGGGGAGTATACTTGAGGAGCTTGAGATGGTGTCCATTGAGGAAGCTGAGAAGTATGGACTGATATTTCTCTATGGCAGAGATCATGCGTTCCATGGGTTTACTGTTTGATTTGGCTGCTGAGGGGTCCATTTTGTTGTGATGTAGGTCGTTTGAGGGCGCATGTACACGTCTGCGCACTTGCTTTGAGAATCTGAAGCCGTTATTCCCAGAGAGTGGGAGTCCGATGCCAATGCTTGACGCTCTTGTGCAGCAGGCGTTCGTTGGAATCGACACCATTACCTCTGTAAGACCAATTGTTGACTGGTTCCATTCATGAACTGTAAAGCTCACGGTTGTTGCATTGTTGTAGGTGGCAATTTCGTATGACATGCCGAAGAGGGAGCAGACCAAGAACATGCTTTTAAAGTATATAAGTTCATCCTTTGCTAATCACATACAAAGCTAAAGTGACATGCTTCCTTTGTACCATAAATTAAATGGTCTCATTTGAATGTAGGTTGTTATTTCACATAAAGAACAGATATTCAGCCATGCTGACACCTGACCAGCGAGATGAGGTTTGTAGCCCCTGTAACTTGTGGTTATAGGGGATCTTATTGTTAAATTTCGCTGTGGTAGCAAGCTCAATTTTCTTTTTCGTTTTTGCTTTATGTCAGCTGGATAGTCGTGTGAGGCAGTTAGTGTTCGAGGATGGAAAAGACAATGCAAATGGTCCAAGTGCTACTCCTGCCACCAACACGACTAATGTTGGGGCACCATCTGGTCAGGTCTTGTCAGAGAGACTACCATTTGAATCTCGAGCAGGAAATTCATTTAGTGGCTCCAGTATGCTCAAGGTTGAAATACCAGCAAAGAATAGGATTGTTAGCCCATTGTTGGATCTTCATGCAGATTATGATGAAAACAGCTTGCCTTCTCCTACTCGAGATAGTGCACCACCTTTTCCTGTGCCAAAGCCCATTGGATTTTCAGCATTTCCAATGCCACCTGAGAGACCATCCTTTATGGAAAGAGTTGAGCCTACAAAGAATCCTTCATATCCATCCTTAAATGATGCACTGAAGGCTGTTTCCTCTTACCAGCAGAAGTATGGGCAGAAGTCTACCTTTGCAAGTGATGATCTACCAAGTCCAACTCCTTCTGGCGATGGGGATAAATCTGGAGACAAAGGTGGTGATACATTTGGTGAAGTTTCGAGCTTTTCTGCTTCAAATAAGACTGCATTACCAATTGTGAATCAGATGCCTTCCTCTCAAACTAGCACAATTAGCAGTAGCGACAATTTTGCAGGTGGTCCACCAGGTTATGCCAAACAGATTGAAAATCCTGTTTCAGGATCAAACCATGTACCAAAACTTAGTGCTAAAAGTAGAGATCCAAGGCTTAAGTTTTTGAATCGTGATCCTACTGGCGTTGCAGATGTAAATCGACGTGTGAACTTTGCAGAATCAAATCCTTCTAAGGATAGGACCATGGGTGCTGGAGTTACCCGTAAGCACAAGGCTGATGAACCTCTGGTGGATGAAAACATGTCAAAAAGATCTAGGGGTGGCTTTGGGGATCCCAGAGATATGCTGGCACATACAGGTAGAGGTGGTTGGGCTAGAGATGGAGGTAATATTAGCTCCTATCCAAGTGATGGTTTTCAGCCAAATCAAAATACAAGACTTGGAAACAGTACAACTGGAAGTCTTAATCTTAGGGCAGATAGTGCCCCTGTCAGTAATACAAAAAATATGACAAATAGTAGTGGAACTAGTAGTGGAATTGTACAAGCACCCCAAACTAATCCAGTTCCACAAACAAGTTCTGCCCCAGCTGTTTCCTTGCCTGCTATGTTGAAAGACATTGCTGTGAATCCGGCAATGCTTGTGCACTGGATTCAAATGGAACAGCAGAAAATGTCAGCAGCAGAACCTCAGCAGAAGGTAACTGTGCCTGTTGGCATGGCCAGTAATGTAAGTACTGGGACGGTTTTACCGCTGGGCAATGCTCCAAAAACCACAGAAGTTGCACCTGTTTCTTCTGTTAGACCGCAAGTTCCAATACAGACGGCTACTGGGGTAAATCTCTTGCTACCACAACTTTTCTTCTTTTTATACTTGGAAATTTACAATTTGCTTGATAATGGCTTCACTACCATTCCTTATGACGATACTAAATGGGCCGTGCTTTGCAAGTTTGCAGCAAATCTCAAATAAACATGCCACAACTTATAAAATAAGGAAATCCACATGCACAAATATTTCACGAAATTTGGAAATTGCATATATAGTTTCATCTCATGAGTCATGGACAATCTTTGAGATACTAGTAATACATGATCCATCGACAAAAGATCCACCATCTCAATTGTTGTATGGAGACTGGAGACAGATATCATATCAATGGAAATAAATATTTGGAACTCAATATTTATTATGACGTTTTACTAGCTTGTGTGTCACTATAATTGGTTAGTTGAACTTTTGTTTTTAATGCTAACTCCTTGCTCTATGTGTAGCACGTACAAAATGATGCTGGAGTTATACGTATGAAACCACGTGATCCTCGCCGCATCCTCCATAGTAACATAGCACAGAAGAATGATACAGTTCCTCCAGTTTGTGTGGAGCAAGCTAAAAGCAATGGAACTGCTTTGCCAGACTCTCAGGGCAGCAAGGACCATTTGCCAAACCATGACCAACAGGCTGTGCAACCTCAAACTAGTGCATTGCCTTCTCAATCTGTGTCATCGGTACGGCCAGCCACCGTTAATGTGAATCCTGTCTCTAATTCACAGTTAGCTGCAACAGCACTCATGCCTCATGGAGATTCACAGAAAACTTCAAGCAGTGTAAACAAGGCAGATCCAAGATTAGCTGCTGGTCAGAATGAATCTAATGGCGATGCTAAAACAAGTACTGGCCCTGCAACAGCACCTGATTCTGTACCGCCAGCTAGTCCATGGGGGGAGTTGGATCATCTCCTTGATGGTTATGATGATCAGCAGAAGGCTCTCATTCAGAAGGAAAGGGCAAGGCGGATTATGGAACAACAAAAGATGTTTGCAGCACGGAAACTTTGCTTGGTGCTTGATTTGGACCATACTCTCCTCAATTCTGCAAAGGTATTTTGGTTTTGTATCCTAAACTTAAACTCTTTGGAAACTCTGTTAATACAGTACATGCTTCTTATTCAGTTTTTAGAAGTGGACCATATCCATGAGGAGATCTTACGAAAGAAAGAGGAACAAGATCGAGAGAGGGCGGAGCGGCATCTATTTTGTTTTCATCATATGGGAATGTGGACCAAACTGAGACCAGGAATATGGAACTTTCTTGAGAAGGTTTGCTATCTTCGGATCTCTCTCAAATGAACATTACTAGCATGTTTGACTTAGAATTAAATACTGTCCTGTTGGTACTTATGCTGTAGGCAAGCAAGCTTTACGAGTTGCATCTGTACACAATGGGGAACAAGGTGTATGCTACTGAGATGGCTAAGGTTCTTGATCCTACTGGAGCCTTGTTTGCTGGACGTGTTATCTCAAGAGGTGATGATGGCGATAATTTTGACAGTGATGAGCGAGTGCCGAAAAGTAAAGATCTTGATGGGGTATTGGGGATGGAATCTGCAGTGGTTATCATTGATGACTCTGTGAGGGTCTGGCCCCACAACAAACACAATTTAATTGTTGTAGAGAGGTAGGAATCTGTCTAATGTTTCTTGCTACACTAGGTAAAAGCATACAGCAGGTTCATCTTACTTCCATATTTTCTGTAGATACACCTATTTCCCCTGCAGCAGGCGTCAGTTTGGCCTTCCTGGACCATCACTTCTTGAAATTGATCGAGATGAAAGGCCAGAGGATGGGACTCTTGCTTCTTCACTGGCGGTATGGTGGTTGCTTTCTAGTACGTTTGAACTTTTTCTTATTCCTGTTGTAATACAATTTGATGATAATACTCGCCTAATTCTTGAAATAGGTTATTGAGCGCATTCACCAGAACTTCTTTTCCCATCCTAATCTCAATGATGCTGATGTGCGGAGCATACTAGCATCTGAACAGCAGAGCATACTTGGTGGTTGTCGTATTGTCTTTAGCCGGATTTTCCCGGTTGGAGAGGCCAATCCCCACATGCACCCTTTGTGGCAGACTGCTGAGCAATTTGGTGCAGTTTGCACAAACCAGATTGATGATCGGGTAACCCATGTTGTGGCCAACTCCCTTGGGACTGACAAGGTGAATTGGGCACTATCAACAGGCAGATTCGTCGTTCATCCAGGATGGTGAGGCATATTGACAATCCATTTAGTTGAATCCTTTTTTCTATACAATAAATAACCCTAAATCCTTACTCCTGCCTAATTTTAACCGTTAACCAAAACTCCTTATTATGTTTGCCATCAACAGGGTAGAAGCTTCAGCTCTCTTATACCGGCGTGCCAGTGAGCTTGACTTTGCAGTTAAATAAAACTGCAATGAATCCCTGTTTTCCATCCAAAGTCGTGAGTATCCGGGACCATTCAAAGTCATCTCCCCTGGACAAGATTCGGTCAGGGAAAACCTAACGACTACAAAACTCAAACAACTTAAGTGAAAAAAAACTGACCATTTAAGAAAACTGTAGGTCCCTAAAAAGAATCTTTCAGGCCAAAGCAGGTAAGGAAAACGGTTGGTACAAAGCCTGAAAGAGGAGAGGGCAATCCATACTGATTCTGAGTTGCTGAGCATTTGCCAGACAAGGGTTCCGGTTTGAACCACGAGAGAATTATGCCAGCAGCAAAAAATGGCAAATGCTCACCAACCTCATCTTGTAACATGTAAATCTGGTACATTTTTGGTTACAATCCTAGGTCTGCCGCTCTGCTGCCACCCTGCTCAAAAAAGTAGGCTGACTTGATGATACCCACACATCGAACCTGGTGATGAGGGTGGCAAAGTGTCAGATGGCAAGAGCAGCAGGCAGCAATACTTGGGATTGAACGGCATTCAAAGTCTGTGTCTCTGTGTGTTTCATATGGCTGTTCCTGCAGCTGCCGATTCCCACTTGTGTCCTCTGAAAGCAATGTGGAAAAGGACACCTGAGGATGTGTCCTCTGAAAGCAACGTGGAAAAGGACACCTGAGGATGCTCCTGCCTCTCTCCAAAAGGAAGATGTGAGAAAGGAGAGAAGGGTTCAGAGAGGAGGAGGATGCAGGAATCATGTTGTGCCAGTGCCAGGGGAGGAATTCCTTCGTTAGTTGGGCCACCTTCCTTTTTCTTGTGCCAACTTGAGGAGTCAATGGGTGGCAGAGAAGAACGAGGAAGATGTGGTTGGTTTGGTGAACTGTAAGACGGGGGGTCACACGGAGCTCATGCTGACAAGTGAAAACTAACTTGGATGGGTGAAAAAATGGTATTTTTGGTAGTAGTATTTTTGCAGGGATGGTACACTTTTTTGGGTAACTATTTACTATACTGGTTAACAAACATGAAAAAAAAAACGAACGTTGTTTTGACATCATTTGAGGGTTACCTAAACGTGCTTACGCTGATTTTGTTAACTTTTCTGGAAAAGAAAGAACCGTTCGCGTTCGCAAATACGTGAACGATTTGCGGTGTGCAAAGTGTGCATTATGCGTTAGGGTGGAAACGGAGATAGAAAAGGGTAATAAAAGCTAGGGATTGTGTAGGAGAAGCTTTTGGGATTAATGGTGGTTGATTACTTGTGACAGGGACGTCAAGTTTCTTTGCTAAAGCGATAGCAAGGTATTGTTGACGTTGCACGACTAAAGCACGATTGGATAAGCTGATTAGTTTGTCTGGACTGTGTGACGAAATGCGTACGTACAGCGCGCATGGTTCCGTACGCCCATGGGTCGGATCCATGAGAGCGTATTTAGGTGTTGGGCTGTTGGGTCGGATTAGAACAGCCAGAAAACAGGATAACCTTTTCTTTAACCATATTTTTCTTGAGAAAAAAAGTTTCTACGGGATTTTGACTTTTGAATTGTAACTTTGACCATTCGTCCTGTTCAAAAATTTATTCCAAATATTAAAAATTATAAGTTATGATTAAAGTACTTTAAACGTTTAATAAAGTAAATCACAAATAAAATAAATAATACTTTTAAATTTCTTTAATAAGACGAATGGTTAAAGTTATAAACAAATAGTCAAAATCTCTTATGTTGGGGGAGGGGGGTGGACGAAGGTAGTAATGGTGTCAAAAATATTGGAAAATGGGAAACTGAACTATACCGACCTAAACATGTTTTGGAAACTGGCATAATAGACGTTGGAACATTGAGGTATAATTGATGATGAAACATTGAACTACGGAATCAAATGTTTAAGAGTAAATTTAACAAAATTATAAATACTTTTACCAAATTATCACAAAAATACACATTTAATTTGTATTGCAAAACTATAGATTTAGCATCAAATTTATCATAAAATTATATATATTTAAGAATCCCAATCACTAATTGTTGTGTTAGACATAAAAATATTATTATCTTGCAATTAAACTCATGCTAAATATGTAGTTTTATATTAATTTTACTACTAAATATATGGTTTTGTGATACTTCATCTTAAATCTCTAGTTTTTTTTATGCTAAATCTGTAGCTATGATACTTTCGTCAAAGCTTGTACTTGTAGTTTTAAGAAATTCAATATATGTTTAACTAAGAATAACTATATAAGACAACCAAATATATTTTAATTTATACTGTAAATTAATGTCTCATTTTTATCCGTGTAGGGTTTTCTAATCTATGGGCTAAATAGAGTCATGAACATAAATATCAGATTATTTACTAATACAATAATTACTATAATTTAAAACGGTAATTTCTGGTAAAATATGGATATAGTTGGTAACAACAAAACCGTTTCTGTTTTTGTTTCCATGTGTTTACCATTACCGTTTCTATTTTCACATCATTTGCACATGGTCTCGGTCGGTAGGAATAAAAAATGAACATCGGTTGTTTGGAAATTTCTGTGTGCTTTTTCATCCCTCACTTCCATGGGAGCGGATTTACTTCGTTCCCCAAACACTTAGTTATCACGGCCACTTATTTTTAGCATGAAAGTTATAATTACTAAAAATTTGCTGCATATCATTAAAGTGTGTTACATTTTAAACATAAGCATTAATCGCTTTCACACATTGTAGTTTAATTATTGAAAAAATAGTGGTCAAAGTTAAAAAATATTTTTGGTCAAGCATCGTCAAGTCAATTTCTCAAGGAACATATAGGATGCACATAAGTTTTGGACGTACACACTATGCGCACATGCACCCCGTCTAATGCCACAAAGAATTCTAGAAAAAAAAAGTACTTCTGATTGTCTTATACATATCTACAAAAGTCTCACTGAAAATTCATCATACACATAAATAAATAAATAAAATTACAATATTATAATAGATTTTTACTCTGAAAGTTATCAGATTTTAATTCCTTTTGTTACAGCTGAAATATAATAAATTTTAAGAAGATGCACTCATGCACATATGTGTTACTATTGGAAGTATCTGGAAAGATTTTTCAAAAGTTTTCGGCGACATTTTTACTTGGTGTGCACACCAACTGCACTCAAGGCTTGTGTGTTAATGTTGCAACTTTCAAAATACGAGGAACTTTTTGATCGGTGGTGCATGACGTGGAAGGTTCAACACCATTAAAGTTGAGTTTAATTTACTAGTATCACCTTCTTTATATACTACGAGATTTTTTTTTCGTGCAACGGTAAGTCCTGACACAAAATAATGGTTCGACGGATTAATCACCCATGAGAATTTTACAAAGAACTAATTGATCCACAGTACTAAGGATCACGCATATATCAAACTGTAGAATGATCGGCAAAAAATACAATACGGAATAATAATAATTTATCCCTCCTTTCTGGACACATGCCTAACTGAGAACGAAGTGAAACTTGCTAAGCACCCAATGCATCTTCAGCCACGTCTTCGCTAAATAGGTGTAGTGTAGGCAAAACCAGCAACTTGGGCAAACAATAACGTCTCAAGTCTCAACACGACTACACGAGAGGGCGATACTTGAGCATTGAGCCATTGAAGTTCGGTGGGAAGAGGCCTCCTACGGTTTCAGCAATACGAAATGGAAAATGCTAAACGAAGTTTTAATCAACAACTGTTGAAATATTTGGAAGGAGCACACCATAAATCTTTTAAAATAAGAACCTCACCACGTGGGTGTTCGTCTTCGTCACTGAGAACGTCGTCCATAGAGAATCACCTTTGAAACTTATAGAAGTCCATCACCTCCTCTTGTTCGGAGAGGGGTCCTTATATGTATATCATTGGTTCTTTTTCTTAGCCTACCTTAAGCTTTTTTTCTAAATGAAAGATGGCTTGTGATCTTTTTCTTTCCCTCCTCGCTTAATGAAATAGCAGAGAAGTCACTCAACATTGTGAAAAATCACTAAATGAAAATTCATCCCCCCCCCCTCTCTCTCTCTTGAAAAAGATCTTCACCAAGAGAAGTCAGCACCAAATGGACAAAGTATCCACATTATATAAAGTACCGTTGACATGAGATTGACGCATAACATCATTTTGGGGATCATTTGAGATGCAATGTATTAGGATAGCTAGACAAGTGTAGCGGGGCACTTGGTTAAAACAGACTAACCAAAAGGAGTCACGAATGCAGTAATCTCTTGTTGTAATGTAGAGTTAAAAACCTTCCTAAATGTCTCAAGCAAAATTAAGTAATATTTCTCAGGCTAACCATTGGTAAAAGAATGCAACTTTACACCGTGTACCATGTTCTTTTATGTTGCTAAGGCAGGCTAAGAAAAAGAACCAATGATATACATATAAGGACCCCTCTTAGAACAAGAGGAGGTGATGGACTTCTATAAGTTTCAAAGGTGATTCTCTACGGACGACGTTCTCAGTGACGAGGATGAACACCTCGTGGGTGGTGAGGTTCTTATTTTAAAAGATATATGGTGTGCTCCATCCAAATATTTCAACAGTTGTTGATTAAAACCTCGTTTAGCCTTTTTTCCATTTCGTATTGCTGAATGTCAGGGTCCCTGCATCAGCAGACCCCGACGACGCACCATCAGCGCAATTGCCGGATGGGCCACAGTACCAGGCTGGATCTCAGGAGGAGAGGAATGGCCCAGCAACGAAGCACATCCCCAAGCCCAGCACCAAATACCTGCAATCCACTTGGATGTTGTAATACGATTGGTCGATCGCTAGCTGGCAAGAACACATGCTTGTATAAAAAGGGAAGAGAAACTAGAATAGCTTAGCGGCGTTGGCGGTGGCGACTTCTTTCTTGTTGGACCGGAGATTACTTGTAGCCAAATTACTCTGTCCCAATTCGAATTCCTACCACACCTCACAATCTGGTATCAGAGCCCTTCCTGTGCTCCAATTTTTCTCTTGGTCGGGCCCAAAAATCCCTCACCGGAGGTGGGAGTGATCACTCCGGCGATCTGCTCCACAAAAGCTTCGGCTCCCTCAGGTAGGTTGGCCTGATTCGGAGGGCGAGCACGTTTGGGCGAGCTGGAGAAGCCACGCTACCAGACCAAATAGGCCACGCAGATCATGGACCAGGGCAACAAGATCTCGGAGCAAGGTAGTAAGATCGATCTGCTGGTGAAAATGATGGAGGAGGCAGAGAAGAGGCGTGTGGATTCGGAGAACAAGACAAGAGCTGAAATCAAGGTGTCGATGGAAGCACGAATCCCGGAGGTGGAGAAGAAGGTTGAAGATCTTCAGGCGTCTGTGGATGAAATTCGCGCTCAGGTGGACCAACTAAAGAAAATTGGCACCTCCTCACCGAGTCCTGACCAGCAATCAGCAATCAGGTAATGAAAAATTCGAGCCCGATTCCAAGTCCTTTGCCCATCATGCTACCTTTGGTTCGGTGTTCATGGGAGATCAGGTCGGTGGTAGTATCAGTAGTGATGTTCTCCCTATGACTTGCCCTCAATTTGATGGAGATAATCCTCAGATGTGGAAGCAGAACTATGAGATCTATTTCGATGTTTATGGCATTCACCCTACTAACTGGGTTAAGGTAGCGATTCTGAATTTTACTGGTAATGCTGCTTATTGGCTTTAGTCAGTCAGGAACACTATTGTTGGTATATCCTGGAATGAACTCTGTGAAAGGCTTTGTGTTCGATTCACCAGGGATGGGCGTCAGAATCTGATCAGGCAATGGATACATGTGTCACAAACTGGTTCAGTTTCTGCTTATGTTGAGAAATTTGATAGTATCATGCATCAGCTGCTTGCTTATGATAGTGCTGCTAACCCACTTTTTTATGTCACCAAATTCATTGATGGACTGAAGGATGAAATTAAGGTGGTGGTTCTGGTCCATAACCCACAAGATCTGAACAGTGCTTGTTCTTTTGCTTTGTTGAAGGAAGAAGCCCTAGAAGAAACAAAGCATCTGTCCCACAAGCAGCTACTGTCCACCTTTAGGAGCAATACCAAAATCACATCCAACTTTTAGTCTGGGTCTGCTTCTAGGGCACCCAGCACAACTGAATAAAAGAGAACACCTGACAATGCCAGATCAAAGGACGACAGATTGGCAGCATTGAAAGCTTACAGAAGAGCCAAGGGCCTCTGCTTTACATGTGGAGAGAGATGGGGTAAGGAACATAAGTGTGCAACTTCAATTCAGTTACATGTCATGGAAGAATTGTTGGAGGCACTTAAACTAGACTCTGAATCTAAATTGGAATCACATATTGCTAATGATTATTCTACTGATAGTGGTAGTCTTATGGCTATCTATCAACAAGCATTGTGGGGCACCGAGTCATCTAAGTCTATTAGGCTGAGAGGTTGGATTCAGGGTATTGAATTACTCATGTTAGTGGATTCAGGGAGTACTCACTCATTCATTGATGAAAGTGTAGCTTAGAAATTCTCAGGAATTTAGCATTAACCAGGACTATTACTGTAAAACTGGCTGATGGGGGTCATTTAACATGTAACCAATTCCTTCCTGATTGTTCCTGGTGGATGCAAGGCCATCAATTCACTAGTGATTTTAGGTTGCCGCCATTGGGAAGTTATGACATCATTCTAGGCATGGACTGGCTAGAGGGTTACAGCCCCATAAAAAATGATTGGGTGCATAAGTGGTTGGAATTGGAGTACAATGGAAAATTGCTCAGAATTCAGGGCATCTTGTCTGACAACAGTCAATGTTCTGAAGTTTCTCTTCATCAGTTACATGGCATGGAAAAGATGGGATCCTTGATGTATTATGTGCAATTGGCCTCATTGGAGGCTGACATGCCTACTACTGTATCTGATGACATTAAAGGATGAGATTGAGAATCAAATCACTCAGATGTTAGTATCTGGAGTGATCCAACCAAGTCAAAGTATGTTCTCTTCACCAGTTATCCTTGTCAGAAAGAAAGATAGTACTTGGGTCACATTATTGGAGCTGATGGGGTTGCAACTGACCCAGCTAAAGTTTAGGAAGTTTTTGATTGGCCAATTCCTAAATCAATTAAAAAGTTGAGAGGATTCTTGGGACTAGCAGATTATTACAGGAAATTTGTCAAAAATGTTGGACAACTGAGCAAACCACTCACCAACCTGTTGAGAAAAGGAGTTAAGTTTGTGTGGACTGAAGAAACTCATTCTGCATTCCTGGTACTTAAACAAGCTCTTATCAGTGCACCTGTTCTAGCTCTCCCTGACTTCAAGAAAATGCTTATTGTTGAAACTGATGCTTCAGAATCTGGCATTGGAGTAGTGTTATCTCAAGAGGACCATCCTATTGATTATATTAGTAAGGCTCTAGAGCCTAGAACACAAGGACTTTCTACTTATGACAAGGATTGCATGGCTATATTGCTGGCAGTAGATCAGTGGAGATCTTACTTGCAGTTTGGGCAATTCTTGATTTTAACTGATCATCACAGTTTGATGCATCTCTCTGATCAAAGGCTGACTACTCCTTGGCAACACAAGGCCTTCACCAAGCTCTTGGAACTTGATTACAAAATTTGCTACTGAAAGGGCAGCTCCAACATTGTAGCTGATGTCTTATCTAGACAATACCAACCAGACTCAGAAGATATGTGTGCTATTTCCACTTGTACTCCAGTCTGGTTACAAGAAGTTATGCAAAGCTATTCTCAAGACCTAATGTTATCTCAGTTAGTGGCATCACTGTCCATTAATCCTAAGGCTAAGGAGCACTTTGTTCTCCGGGATGCATGGCATTCTGAGATTTAAGGGGCGGATTTGGATAGGTAACGATCCTTCCCTCGAGCTCAAATTAGTTGATGCTTTACATGCTAGTCCTATGGGTGGACACTCTGGTTTTTCCATGACTTATCGACGTATGAAGCAACTTTTTGCTTGGTTTGGTATGAAGAAAATGGTACAGTCTGAACTTAAGAAATGTCAAATCTGTTTGCTAGCAAAACCTGATCGAGCTAAATACTCTGGCTTATTGCAACCTTTGCCCACACCAGAAGGAGCTGGCAGACTATTTCCTTGGATTTCATTGAGGGACTGCCTAAGTCAGCTAGATATGATTGCATTTTGGTTGTGGTAGACAAATTTTCTAAGTATGCACATGTCATACCTCTGGCTCATCTTTTCAGTGCTATGGATGTTGTTCAAGTGTTCATGGTCCACATCTATAAACTGCATGGTTTACCACACCTCATACTGAAACGCTAGGAGGCCTCTTCCCACCGAACTTCATGAAAGACATGCACGCGCGGGAGGACGGTGACAGTGACACCCCCGCGGCGGCGACTCCGGTGGTGGCGACGGTAAAATCCCGGACCTGTATGTCGCCGGAGTTTAGAGAGGATGGCTAGGTCAGCGGCAAGACCGACGATGAGCAGCTGACTCGGGCGGGCGGCGATGGCGCCACCGGAGCCACAGGGTCAAAGGCAGGCGGTGGGTGGAGGGGGCGACCGACGTCGACGACAACTCCGGTGG
Organism: Leersia perrieri; assembly: GCA_000325765.3. Lineage (NCBI taxonomy): Eukaryota > Viridiplantae > Streptophyta > Magnoliopsida > Poales > Poaceae > Leersia > Leersia perrieri. The sequence continues at coordinate 12,855,167 of CM002478.1, read as the reverse complement.
CGCAAGCCGCTGCCGCCGGAGGTGGGTAAAAAGGAGGTGAGGGAGAGAGGGTGGGAGGAGGTCGGCCCGTGGGCCTCATCGACGCTTTTGGCTTCTTCTAACGCCGGCGAGGTAAGGGGCGGCTTTGTCAGGGCGGGGGAGGCAATGCCGACAGCTACGACGGAAGATGCAGGTGGAAGAGGCGGAGGCAGAAGCTAGAGGTGGGGTGGAAGACGATGGTAGCAGGATGCTATCGCTGGATAGCGTTAGGGGACGTGTGTCGTCCTCTAGTCACGTTGTAAGAGCAATACACTTTTAATGGGAAGATAGTAAAAGTAACATAACAAGATCAGACAACAAAAAATTAAGACCGAGCAAAGATAAACAAAATGCTCGCTAATATATATCCTTGTTAAAGACTGCCGTTGGAGAAATATTACGATTGGATATTACGATTTTGACATCTTGAATTATGCTTGGCTATATCTTAACATCAGCAATGGGAGGGCTGCCTTCTTTGAGCAAACTCATGGGCCTACATGTGCTCCGATGTAGCACCGTTAACGGTCACTGCGTGCGTGCCGCTGCCTTAACTATAGTACGACGTATACAAGCATACATATATGATATATCAAACCATACTTCTGTTTGTCCGATAGTGCAACTATGTACATCCCGTCGTGTCAACTTCTATTTTCCTCGCGTAGATGCTTGCATGCATCAATATATTCAAGAACAACGCACACATGTTGCATGGACTACCTCTACCAATCAATGGTCATAACATGGACCACTTGAAGGCTTGAACAATGTATCATTATTTTGCTTGTATATTTGAGTCACAAATTAGTATAGAAGACTGGCTAAAACTAGCTAGGATTAAATACTCATTCCATTTCACAATGCAATATTTTTCACTTTTTCATACTCATCTTAAGTTTGACATGATTTATAACAAAATGTACAAATATTTTAAAACAAAACAAATTATTAGATTTCACTGTTGAATTTAGTGAGACTACTTAATTTGATATTATAAATGTTACTGCATCTTTATTTGACTTTAAAAAATCTTAAAACATATAACATTAATTATACTCCATACTAACTATGGAGACATCGCCTACCAAGTTATGCAGCCACCGAGGAATGAGATTCTCTACAGTCTATAGTAGTAGGTAGTTGCCACTGATATGTAGACCAACAAACGGTGGGGTCCATATGTCAGTGGTAACTACACCAACTGCTTAAGTGTAGACGATCCGTTCCCAGCCACCGAGTAGAAAAGCGGCATAGGGTCTCCAAAATATCGCCGCCACGTTCTTATCGGTATGAGCTGATTTTTTTCCCTTGTTTTTTGTTTTTTATGAGCACGTTTTTCAAACTGCTAAATGGTGTGTTTTTTGGAAAAAAAATATATACAAAAGTTATTAAAAAATCAGATAAATCCATTTCTCTATTTTTAATATTTAATAATCAATTAGTTACCTGCTATGACCTATCTCATTTTATGTGCACACAGAATCCAAAGTCAGTTTCGAACTAGGCCTTAATGTATAGCCGACGTATTATCCTTTTATCCTGCGATGGCGCTGCCTGTTTGTTGACCGTAGCAGCTAGCTGACTTGTACTCGTAGCCTTTGCCGCTCGCGCTCTGCTGCTTGACGAGACAACCGATAAACCATCACTAATCGAGTCATTTGGATCGATTAATCTAAATTTGTACTCTCTTTGTTGCTTGATATATCTGCAGGTTCGCCACCAAGCTATGTTAATCAACGGGTGAATTCTCCATATGTAAATGTATATATAGGAATATCCATCATCTAAAAAAATAGGAATACTGGATAGGATGAGAAGATACAAATATATATACGGTTTGCCGATTTGAATTTTGCCCGAATAAACCAAATCCGACTATCCGAGTCCGATTTTTTATCATGAAAGTCCGATCAGTCGACTATCTAGCTTTCTGTTAGCACGCCTTTCAAACTGTGGAAATTTCTGGAATTTTATATTGAACTAATTGATCACATATCATCCAAGGACCACAGATACATCAAAATTCAGAAAGATCGGCAAAAAAGAATGATACATTAAAATGTATCCCTCCTTACGTGGAAATTACACTTGAAAAAATAATTTAGCTCAACAAAAAAGAATAATAACAAATACAATACAACACTATCACAGGCCAGATCTTTCTGGCATTTGGATATGTCAGTAAATACAAATGAAGTACACTCAGAATTCTCCCAGTTCCGATGGCCGTGCAGGAGTAAATGGCCTTGGCATCTGATCCGTGGAACATGATCTGACGGTTTCTGTACAATGAACAAAGAGATACATGACCTACATTCCTCCCAAGCAGCATAGCTCAACAGGTCGCATTTAGAGAAGTCTGAGGTGAGCAGTATCATTCAGCCTCTTTATTTGCCATCCTGTCTTTAGTGAATGCTCCAGAACTGTAATGGAGGAATCTTCAATGCAAATTCTCTGGGATATCATAGGATTGCAATCCAGCACACCAGCAATGAGACAACGGATGGGAGTTGCGTGACTGAAAATTGCAATGCAGGTTACCGAGGGCGCTAGATTTGCATCATGAAGGACATGCCTTTGGTTTATTTCTTTCGGTGAGAAGTCCTCCTCATCATTGTCACCTGAAGTGACAAACTGAAGCCGGCTTTTTCCAGATTTTTTTCTTTGGAGGCTATGCCGATTGAGCCTGTAAAGCAAATCCCAAGGAGGGCCATCTTGGACAGAATTGGTAGAACTTTGCCGAGACAGACCCTTTGCCTCATTTTGTTGTGATAGGGTGTCCCCCATTGCCACCTTTTCCGGTAACCGTATGATTGTCTGATTGAGGAATTCCATCATCCGAAACTGCACCTGCCTGAGAGACTCACCAGCAGGTGCTGAGAAATCCGGCTGAGTGCTGTCCATCAGGTTGACCATTTCTGGAGTATATATTTCTGATTTCGGGCAACCCTCCCACTGACCTTGACTCATCTCAGTCAGAGCATCTGATACTTGAATCTGCTCCTCTGGAAAATCAAGTTCCTGCAGATTTACATTGTCAGGTGTCATGAATGCAGAGCTGAAGACCAATCAAGAGGAAACATAAACAGATGAATGCATATAATTGTATATAAACTAATGATGAAAGAGAATAACATCTGCTGAAGTTCCTCCACTTCCCTAGTTACTAATAGAAACAAAGACCATACACCTGCTGAGCTACTACTTGTGAAATGGCACACGTCCCAGATACAAATTGTCAGTAATAAGTTCAGACCTGCTACGAAGAAAGAAGTAGCTTGGGAGGAATTGTTTCCAAAAAAGGGTAATTCCTTATAAAACATATCCCATAAGACCCCCCCTCGTTCTCCTCATGTCTCAATAACATTTGGGCCCCAGGGCCTGGGGACCAATTATTATTAAGCGAGAGCAATGAATGACAAAGAAGGTGTAGGCTGAATTTCAGTGGCATACATGGAATTTATCAAAAAAGGTGCAAAGCTAGCGATAACTGGCTTTACTAGGGAAGTACTAGGTTTGGGCAGAATTTTGTACGAGCAATAATTTCTTTTAGATGGATATGTGTGACTTTAAAGCTGTTGAAGTCATCAGATTGATGAACACCCAGCCTTCCCAGAAGTAAAACAAAAGCCATTAGTTAATGTCCTGGATTTGAACCCCAGCTTCTTCAATCTATAGTCATTCTTAAGTTATGGCATTTGGGTCCAATACTGACAGTTACAAGTCTATGGACAAGAATATGGAAGTCACTATTTGATAGCGTGAGAGTCAAACTTGTATAGGAGGCACATGTGTACCCATGCCAGTCCCAGTAGACAATAGGATAATTGCATTCATGTGTTTGGCAAACCAACCTTACAGGTGACCAGCAATGATTTTTCTCAGAACATTAGGGTTTTCCTGCCCAGGATAAATCTATGGAATAATGGATTGTAATCTCTAATTGAAATTCAACCCTAGATGCTAGAAATCTAGGTGAATCTTCTAGGGACTTCTTCCGCAACCAAAAGTCCAAAAGCTCTACAGAAAGGATGCAGGCAGGTAAAAAAGGAGATAACTAATATGAAGATATCCAGATGCTAAAGTTTTATAGCACGAGGGTAAACATTTTTGCTTTTTCTACTAACTAAAGTAGACGGAGTCAACCTAAAATCAGCACAAAATAATGATATGGGTCTGACACAATGGTATTAATAAAGGAATGGCACCTTTTAAAAGTTTTGCTGATTTATTATGGCTGGGAACACAAAATTATGGCAGAACTGATATGTGCAAACTCTCTTATCCGTAGGAGGACAGTTTGTATGTTCACCAGTGGATGTTCTCCAGCTCCCATAAGAGCTGCATCCCATGGTCGTGAGGTTTGAACCCTGGAAATAACGGAACAGACATTCAAAGGAACATATAACCAATGGCCATAAACCCATAGTTCAGATTCTGAGGCTAGGCAAAACTGTCAGAGATGCATAAAGCATCTTTGAAATGCCAATGGGCTACCCAATCTAAGAAAATGTTACATACCAAGATAAGACAATTATGCCCACAAAAGCACAAACACACATTAAATAGGTGCCAGGTGTACAATTGATGAGGAATGCATAAGTAGTCAAATGTTCTGCAAGAGCAAGAAAATTACATGCACAGGCATAATGACTCTCATAAGCATAACTTCAGTTAAAGTTCACTTACTCATCACCACCAATTTTATCAAAAAATAAAATCAATTGAGCACCCCTTGAAAGCATATGTTTTTTAGCCGTGTATCCCGATGTCACTATTTTGTAATGTTCACGAATAGAGAATTATTCCCTTTCTTTGACATTATTCCATGTGAAAGACAAACAAGGAATATTAGGAAACTATAAGACAAAAACTGAGACAAACTGCAAAGGATAATACACCTCTCAATTGGTTACATAAAGGCAATCAGTTTTTAAGGCTGTACTGTGCAGGGTAAAGTAAAAATATGAAAGAATAGGCTCATCCCATATAAACCTGGTTTGCACTAATAATTTGTCTCCTCATGTTTTTAGCAGGTAAATATTTAGTACCATTTCAAAGTAGAAGCATTTAGCAATTTAGCAATTTTTGCCTTTTTGTGCCATCCCACATCACAAAGATCCCATCCCAACACCAACCGCAGAAATACATTGCCTGAAAACCAGCAGAACGATGACTTCACCAGCACTAATTTGAAGGTCACGTTATTTACAAGTCCCCATTGCCATAGGATACTGATTTGTAATGTATACTACTACTACGTTTCAGCTTAATTGGCTACAACAATGAGACAATCCTGAGACAAGGGGCCCTCCAAATCGCAATGAAATGAAGAAGATACAACTCAGATTCTGCCATCAATACTTTCCTATATCCTAAGTAAGTTAGAAGCATAAATCCTACCAACATTGTGCGCCAGTAGAAGAAGCGCAATGCAGGAACATAAAAAAAAAAAAAATGCAGCAGGGAACAGGGAAGCCAGAGGAAGCGCTCACCCTGCAGACGA
>CM002478.1:12797505-12842695 GCA_000325765.3 Leersia perrieri | reverse complement strand
TGTGCTATCCATAAAACATATTTTCCCCTACAATACCAACGTAGAATATATAAATGGGAAAAAAAAAGACACTATGTCTGCAAAACAAACTATTAGAAAATACACCTAACACCCTAACATGGCTAATTGAATAACGAAACAGGACATATGATTAACGGTTAGTACAAGATAGTAAAATGGAGAGATTAAAAAATCCCAATCAAGAAACGACCAGTCAGTATTGCTTGTTACCGAGCCATGTTAGCAAGTTAAAAATTTTAGGGCCAATGTAATCAACGTTTTTTTAGTCACCAGAAGTTGCTAGAATCAGTAATCGGTGTTAGCTAGTTAGGCATGTTAGCCTGTTTTCAACGGTAGTTCCATAGTCATAGAAGTAGGAAAAAAGTTAGCACAAATAAAAAACGCTCTGTAGCTATCCAAGTTACAATGCGACCATCAACTCTCCATATAGAGCACTTAAAACACTCATAAGCACTTGCGTACCTTTCTTTCCAACTGCTATAGATAGCCTAGATGGTACATATTTGCCAAGTGAAAACTATGTATCTATTGAGTGCGCTCTCGGAGTAGTTGCAGCTGTGTGAGCATGCAGATGCAAGGAGGCAACGATGCGCTTAAATAGGCAAGGAAAGAAGAAGGTGAGATGCAAATCCTGCAATGCATGCATGCACTGAAGTGAGATGTCACATCATCCAATAGTGAAACATAAAAAGCACCGACAGTGCAAGTGCAAGCTTTGCTACACATGCATGCATGCATATAAGACAAATTGCACTTGTTACACCAGGATGAGTGATTATAAAGTAGTACATGTGTTCCAAAATAATTAGTGATGTAGGGTACTTTATAGGGGTATATTTATCGTAATATGCTCAAAAGGACTAGAAATAGCTATATTTTGAAATAATTTTAAATGCTAAAAGTAGCTTTATTTTGGAAGAGAGGTAGTAAGATGGACATTGCTTGTTGCATGCATGGAAAGCTAGCAGCATATATCTAACCGTATGGACAAAATCAGACGGCATAAGAAATTAAGATGACGTGGATGTCGTGGAAGGCCGCCGAGACGGCTAACCATATAGACAAAATCGGACGGCATAAGAAATTAAGATGACGTGGATGTCGTGGGAGGCCGCCGAGACGGCGCGGCCTCATATTCTTGATTAGGTGGGCTCCAAAATAATTATGTCATCATAATTTTTAGATGGAGAAGAAAGAATAACTAGGCCGATTGCGATTTTTCCGGGCACCTGGCTAGCATTTTTCAGCAAAAATCGCCGGCGGCCCAGCCGAGGCGCACCTGCCAGGAAAAATCCCACATTGCAGGCGGCTCACCGGGTTAGCCGTCTACAATGTGGGTAGTGGACCCCGCTGCAGTACCCGTCTTATCCACCGAAGAGGGTGGCCACCAGCCCGCCACATCTCCTCTAAAAAATTCAATCTCTCCTCCCTTTCAACTCTCTCTCCCCTCCCTCCCCTCCCCCCCTATGTCTCCCACAAACGATAGTGGCCAGCGGCCGGCGACTACGACAGGTGAGTGGCGACAGAGAGCTGCGGGCTGCAAGCTACTGGCAAAGGTGAGCGGCTGCGGCGAGCTGCGGGTGGCGAACTTCTGGTGGGGACGAAGCCAGGGCAGCGAATGGCGAGCTGCAGGACGGCGGCGGCTGCGGGCGGTGAGTTGCGGGCGGATCCAGCGCCGTCCACCCCGGGCGGCGACGGCGAGCGGCGGGCTACAATGGCGGACGGCGAGCAGCAAGTGACAGCGACAGCGGTGCGGCCGTCCGCCGGTGGCCCGCCTTTTATTATTTTTTTTTGTAGGCAGTTGGATTTTTCACCTGTAAAAATCCTGCCCGCCTGCAAAAATGCATTTTTGCGGGTGGGTGTCCACGCGCCTGGAAAAATACCGTACTTTCTAGGCGATTCAAAGAGGGTGTCTCGTCTGCCTGCCCACAAAAATGGGTTTGGCCTGCAATGGTGCATTGATTTAGGAGTATTATACGGTTATACCCATATTAAATATACTTCCGAGTGCTGCTTCTCAGAAACAAAAGTAACACAGCCAGTTAATTTGGTCGATTCCCATGTTGATTTTCTGCATTTGTTGCGCGCATCGGACGTGACACGGGGATCGTGAGTACGCTAAGACATACAAAACGAAACGGGCCAACCCCACAGAATAGTTGCGGGCCGGAAAAGTTGATGTGATGGAAAAGTTGGAAGTTTGAATTTTGAAGAGGAGAACTAAACGCAGCCTTTCTCTTCTTCCAAATCCAAATGGATGGAAACAATTCCTCTAACTTTAAAGTTAGAGGATCTCAATCCCAAATGAATTTGGATAGTATTTCTTCTTGAAAGATACGTTCCAAAATATTTATCGTTTTGAGTTTTTGTTTACTAATATTTGACTATTCGTCTTATTTAAAAGAATTATTGCAAATATTGAAAAAACTATAAGTCACGCCTAAAATACTTGTGATAATAAAGCAAATCACAAACGAAATAAATAATAATTCCATAATTTTTTAATAGAATAAATGGTCAAACGTCACAAAACAAAAATCTAAAACGATCGCTATTTTGGGACGGAGATAGTAGCACCGGTACAATCATTTCGCATGTTGATTAATTTAGATGGGGGGCAAAGTTGTATCACACGATGATTTTGCTTAGAGCAACATCAATTGTAGAACCCGTTGTCGACTCCAAATTATTTCCACGTCATCTATAAATAATTTCATAATCCTATCCTCTTCTTTCTTTGCCTTTTTGGATTGTGTGTGCCGCCTAACTCCAAACTAAGCATTTACTTATCTTCTCTCTCATATCTTATTTTTGCCGACTCAACAATTGAGCTTAGATGAATGTTTTGGGGCCTTCATAGAGCCTATTGTACCTGCTCTTAGTGGCAGTCCAAATTAGCACATTTAAACTGAAAGTTATACCCCCCCTCCCCAACTTCTAGTCTATGCGATAGTCTAATACTTGTATAGGTTAGCTAATACTTCCTCTGTTTTTTTATATGACATTAGTTAGCTCAAAAGTAAGCTAACCAACGTTATATATTTGTGAACGTTATATATTTGTGTAGTTATTTGCTTGTTTCTATTACTAACCTTTAGTGTAATAAATTAGTTGTCATTTTAACTTTTCGTTGATAACGTTTGACCATTCATTTTATTTTAAAAAATTGGTGTAAATATAAAAATTATAAGACTTACTTTGAAAACATTTTTTATAATAAAGCAAGCCACAAACAAAATATATAATTATTTCATAATTTTTTTGAATAAGACGAATTGTCAACTGTTAAAATAACTCAAATATTTTAGAAAAGATAGTATTTTCTTATATTAAGTTGTTTATATTTGTTAAATGCTTATATGTTTGCGGGAGCGAGACTATCTCCGTCACCCAATATAAGGTATTTTGATTATTTACTTCCAACTTTGACCATTTGTTTTATTTAAAAACTTATTATAAAAATAAAAAATAATATGTCATGATTAAAGTAATTTAATAATAAAATAAAACATAAATAATATTTTAAAATTTTTTTAATTAAGATGAATGGTCAAATATTAGGATGGAGGTAGTACTATTTTCTTTTACTCCTCGTCACGGCGTGCAGTGCATAGAGGCCTAACACTCTGTGGAGGCCTGAGCTGCATCAGAGAACCGTCCGCGCCATCCCGATGCGGATAGTGGCAAGGAAGCCCTGCAAGCAGCTTCCCGGGAGGCAAAAGTCTACTACTACCTCTGTCCCATAATATAGTCCTATAATATAAGCAGTTTTTGACTTTTTGTGGTCTTCGAGATGATACTTTGACCAATAATATTTGTAAAACTATGCTATTTTAAATTAAAAGTTGCATATTATAATAGTTTGTTTAATGATGAATCTAATAACATCGTTTTTACATGATAGTTCATTTTAAAATTTTCGTTATTAATAGTCAAAGTTTTAAAAGTTTGACTTTAATTTTTGTAAAACTTGTTATATTTTGGGACGGAGGGAGCAGTATCTCTTGTCTCGAGTCTATCTCTTCTCTTGTCTCGCTGCCTCTTCGAACTCTCTTGGTCGCTGCGTTTTGCTTCTAATACGTGACGAGGATTCTTGTCGATACTCGAACCAAGCAGGAGCACCAGTGATATCGGAGGAGAGAGGTGTCTCTACATGAATTCTGGTGTCTTGCACAAAGGCTGCGTTTAGATGGCAAAATTTTTTTTCCAAACATGTCACATTAATATTTGGACACATATTTTAGGTATTAAACGTAGACTAATAACAAAAACAAATTACATATTCGGATTATACACTGCGAGACGAATTTTTCGTCATTAGCATATTTCGGTTACAGTAGCACTTATGGTTAATCATGAGATAATTAGGCTCAAAAGATTCGTTTCGCAGTGTATAGTCGGAATATATAATTTGTTTTATTATTAGTCTACGTTTAATACTTTAAATATGTGTCCAAAGATTGATGTCACATATTTGGAAAAAAAATTTGCCATTTAAACGCGCCCTTTTACAATGATCAGTTGCTTCATCAGAAACACTAAGCAACAGAGTGGGTGTGGTCCCGGCGTGTACGGCCCCTCCCCCACCGAACACCGTTAGGACTCATTTGTAGAAAAAAATCACTATTTATCCACTGGTTTTATAAACTTGGAGCAAAGAAAGGTATATAAAATTTTGGATAAAGTCTGAATTACCCCCTCAACTATTGTACGAGTTCTTTTTACTCCCTAAACTTAAAAATTAGACACTATTCACCCCGAACTTTATAAACCGGACAGAAACCCCCCTCCACTCTATTTCAGACGGTTTTGACTAGGTCAAATCAATAAAATAAATATAAAAAATAATGTGCCCACATGTCATTCTCTTCCTTTTATTTTTTTCCCCTCTCTTCTTCCATCTTGCTCCCATATTTATTTTTAATGACATGTGTCCCTATTATTTTTTATATTTATTTTATTGACTTGACCTGGTCAAAACCACCTAAAATAGTATTGAGGGGGTTTTCTGTCTGGTTTACAAAGTTTAGGGTGAATGGTGTCTGGTTTTTGAGTCTAGGGGATAAAAAGAACTCGTATAATAGTTGAGGGGGATATTTCGGACTTTATCCTAAAATTTTCTATGTGATTTCTAAGGGATTTCGTATGAAAATTTACACCCACTTATACCTTTTTCTCCTGTTCCTACGCGTAGGATTAAAGCAAAACACTCATTGCATTATGTATTAGACCATAAATTGCCTAGCTTAAAGTATTAAATCTTAATTATGGTAACATAATACTAAGCATCCTTTATTTTTCCTATGAACAGTGTCATTCATTGATTTTTTTTATCCTTAGTTTTGCATGTATATTCCTATATTATTCTTATGTTTCCTTTTCATATGATTTGAAATGCTTAGGCCCTGTTTGGTTGAGGGGTGCTTATAATAAAACCACCTAAATAAGTTTTAAATAAGCCTGTTGAAGCATAAACTCCTCCACCGGGGATTCGTGGAACCTTTTTTTTGTCCGGCGCAGGGGTACGGGTGGATTCGAGTACTATAATTGCGTGAGGAAAATGGGAAAAACCCGATCCCGGGTGAGAATAGAGACAAGGGTTTATACAGGTTCGGGCCGCAGGATGCGCAATACCCTACTCCTGTTGTGTGTCTAATATTGTGGGAGGAAAGTTCTTGCTTACAAGCATGGGTGTTTTTTCCTCTAAGTCTTGCCCCCTTCTACAGTGAGCCTGGGTCTCCTTTTATACTCAAGGAAACACCACAACGGCTTTCTCTCTCTTCCTTTCCTTCGACGTCAAGAGCAGATTACTCCATGCCGACATCGCAGGCACGCCAGTACGCACTTCCCCTATCCACCGTGTAATCAGGGATCATGAGTGGATTTGGTAGGCCAGGTGTTGCAGGCGTCGTGGGGTCTTGTCGCTTTTATCCCTGCCGGAGCTGGTAGGCCGTAGGACAGGTTGATTGTAAGGGTTGAAGAAAACCTCGCCCTCCTCCTCCACGCTGCTCTCCGTCGCATTAAATACGATGGAGATGGGGCAGAGGGGGCGTCTTGTCACAGGCGACCGCACGGTCACCCACGACTGTCGTGACCGCCCACGCCTCCTCCCCTCGGTCAGAGGGAAAGGAATGATGATGGGGGATGGCAGTGCGGTTTCACATCGCCATTAATGCGGTGAGGCCGCACCAGACCTCATGAATGCGGCCGTTGGGAGCGCAGTGCCGCTCCCTTCTGCGCGTTTTCTAAAGGGCAAACTGGTGCAGGTCATCTACAGACCCCCGGGTTCTCCCTCGGGGTGGTCTGCTTCCTCCCGGAGGGGGCCTCGGGATTCACCCGGGCCACTCCCCCCGGGTCTAATATTTTTGTTACTTTGCTTTGGTGGGCCCAAGGCACTTTATATTACTGCCACGTGGTACCCCTGGGCCCATATCACCGACAGTAGCCCCCGGCGTTCGTGTCGGACCGTTGGGCCGAGTCGAAGGCCTATATGTCGGTTTGTTTGACCTTCCTGCACACATACTAACAAAACCAAATCTTGTCAGAATTACAGGGGCGGCCGGCCCAACCCTCCTTCTCGTTTTGGTGTTACTTGGTGAGCATTTATGTTATAATTTTTAAGGTGGTTTCGGGCAAAGCGCGAGCACAGAGACCTCGGGAGCCTGTCTTCGTCAAGACTGGCCAAGTCGGATACCACAAACCTATCGCCGATTATCTAAGCTGCCCCGACCTGGAGGGGGTTTGCTCGAGACCCCGGGAATCCGATGGTATCCGGGGCACGGCTCGCTGCCCGACAAGTCCTTTGGCACAAAGGCATGGCCGTTCCCGAATTATTTATCTTGATGATTGGCTCAACCGTTCACACATCAAGGATAAAGAGAGGGGCCGACACGCAATACATATAAGGGTTGAAAGTAAATTTGCATTTGATAGAATTAAACCAAAGCAGGAAAACATTGGTAGTACCACTATCAACCACAGGGATCTAAGCTGCCCTGATACGGAGGGGTCAGGCTCAGGTGGTTTGGGGCCATTGCTGGCACCACCATCCTTCGGGCTGTTTGCCATGGGGTCCGGGGCCGTCGGGCTGCTGACCGCTCGGGGCCATATAGCCTCTCTAAAGGTCGGGGGCGCCTAAGGCCGCCAGACAAGGGGGCGAGGTACCGCTCGGGCACAAAGGGGGCCGGAGGCCACCAATTGGCCCGAAGGCTTCCCTAGCCGGCTCCATCCCGGTCCATCCTACCACGAAAGTGGGGGTCGGGGGCGTCGGGGTTGCTTGCCCTCCTTCGCGCTCCACAACAAACGCCGCACTAGTGACATGTGGTGTCGTCGCCATGGAGATGTGAGCAGTTTGGAGTCTCGCTTAAACCTGCACACATTTAAACAACATATATACTCGCTAGCAAGGGTTATGCATGGCCTGCCACTTGGTTTGCTCATTCCGATCTCTCGGCAGCCTCTTGAGGGAAACAAGTTTGAACAACGTGCGAGGATGAGTGGGTGACCCATAGCGTCTAGGCATTGGCAGTGTCCGGAATGGAACTGGCCAGGCAGAATACCATATTCCTCTGCCGAGATCTAAGCTGCCTCGACCCGGAGGGAGGTTTGCTCGAGATCTCGGATCTTAGGTGGTATTCAGGGCACGGTCCACGTCGCTAACACTTGTCCTCAGCACACAGAGCCGATCTAACCCAAGCATCCTAGCTCGTGCTACAACTAGCCCTCCGTCGCAAGCGAGGACAAGAAATAAACATCCTTGTGGCAGCATGCGAACTTGCAAGCGATGATAGGAAAAAGATTCCCGAGTAATATTTGGAAATATATGTGGGATTGATAATTGAATAAATGAAGCACTTATCTTTGATACGATGTATTGATGGCGTAGAAGATGTCCTCCCAAAATTGTTGTGTCGAAGCTGATGCGGCAACAGGTGAGCACTACGCCGATGCTCTCGCCCAGCAATGATGGCAACGCCTCTGAGCAGCCCCCAGCCCCTTCCCCAAATGGAGGGGCCAAGGCCGCAGACCTCGTGCAGCGAGTGGGAGCACGTTGCAAGTGCCCCCCGCCGAGCGATGGTGGTCGTGCCTCCTGAGCAGCCCCCAGCCACTTGTGAGAGCACGACAGCGGTGCTCTCGTCGAGTGGTGGCGGCCGTGCCTCCTGTGCAGCCCCCAGCCCCCTCCACCCATGGAGGGGCCGAGACCGTAGATCTCATGCGAAGAAGGTGGCATCAAGCCATGGTGCACGAGGAAGCGCACAAGTCTTGGCGAAGAAGACCTCGCCAGAGAGCGAGAAGCTCGGAACCTCAAGCCTCAGCAAGCGCACCCCCTACCTGGCGCGCCAGATGTCGGAGCGTAAACTCCTCCACCGGGGATTCGTGGAACCCCTTTTTTTGTCCGGCCCAGGGGTACGGGTGGATCTGAGTACTGTAATTGCGTGAGGAAAATGGGAAAAACCCGATCCCGGGTGAGAATGGAGACAGGGGTTTATACAGGTTCGGGCCGCAGGATGCGTAGTACCCTACTCCTGTTGTGTGTCTAATATTGTGGGAGGAAAGTTCTTGCTTACAAGCGTGGGTGCTTTTTTCTCTAATTCTTGCCCCCTTCTACAGTGAGCCTGGGTCTTCTTTTATACTCAAGGGAACACCACAACAACTTTCTCTCTCTCTTCCTTTCCTTCGACGTCAAGAGCAGATTACTCCATGCCGACATCGCAGGCACGCCAGCACGCACTTCCCCTATCCGCCGTGTAATCCGGGATCAGGAGTGGATTTGGTAGGGCAGGTGCTGCAGGCGTCGTGGGGTCTTATCGCTTTTTTCCCTGCCGGAGCTAGTAGGCCGTAGGGCAGATTGATTGTAAGGGTTGAAGAAAACCTCGCCCTCCTCCTCCACGCTGCTCTCCGTCGCATTAAATGCGATGGAGATGGGGCAGAGGGGGCGTCTTGTCGCAGGCGACCACACGATCACTCACGACTGCCGCGGCCGCCCACGCCTCCTCCCCTTGGTCAGAGGGAAAGGAATGATGATGGGGATGGCAGCGCCGTTTCACATCGATATTAATTAATGCGGTGAGGCCGCGCCAGCCCTCATGAATGCGGCCGTTGGGAGCACAGCGCCGCTCCCTTCCGCGCGTTTTCTAAAGGGCGAAATGGTGCGGGTCATCTATAGACCCCCCGGGTGCTCCCCCGGGGTGGTCTGCTTCCTCCCGGAGGGGCCACGGAGTTCACCCGGGCCACTCCCCCCGGGTCTAATATTTTTGTTACTTTGCTTTGGTGGGCCCAAGGCGCTTTATATTACTGCCACGTGTACCCCCGGGCCCATATCACCGATAAAGCTGACTTATTTTTAGCACCCCATAAGCACATAAGCACCCTCAAGTTGTGCTTATTGTGCTTTTTTTTGTTGCAAATGGTGGGAACAACACTGGATAAAGTGGTTTTAGGGATTTGGTATAAAAATTTGTGGGGCTTATTTTAAGTACACATATCCAAACATGTAGAGGCTTATTTTAAGTACACATATCCAAACAGGTTTGAGGATTATTTTAAGCCTCTCAAAGCATGAGACTTATTGGATTAAGATAAATCCCTAGTTTTCAAACTGGGTCTTATTAAACTGTTAGTCTGTTAGGGCGAGTTCTCATGCCGTTAGGAAAGATGAGTAGCTCTAGGGATATGGCACAGGCTTCGTATGGAGCTCATCGTGCAACTGGCCAGGTGGCCACCATCTCGTAGCCGGCATGGCTTGATCCGACCAAATTGGGAAGAGCGGTGGCTGCATCTGGCTCGAGGCCACCCATGAGCTCGTTGAGATGGGAGAGGTGGCGACAAGCCGACAATGGAATTCATCGCGGAGGTGAGGGAGGATTGTTGATTTAGGTGGAGTGGTTTATATTTTCTCCGTGGATTTTAGCGTGTTGTTTATTAAATTTCGTACTAAACCATCACGTAAATTGAAAGTAACACAATGCTAAAATAGAAAAACTATGAGCTGACAAGAAAATCTATGGTCACAGCACCCACTCTCTTAGAAGATTGGTGAAGCTAAAAAAGAATTCATCTATACCATTTCATAAACCTAAAAGATTATACTTGTGGTTGGCTCCAAGGTTCTCTCTCGTTATTTATTCTTCACAGAACAGAGAACACCACTTGTGATTCTCTTTTTCTCCTTCACGTTCTGAACATGGCCTGTCCCTTCGTCAGGTGCTCGAATACATATGCTCTAAAATATTTCAATAAGGTAATGTAATTAGTGTTTAGCTATGTAAAGCTGGTAAACTTTGAGAGATAGAGGCATTATAAGTTTCACTGTAGTATTAGCACGAACATATTACTAGTGCACGTATATGTGTCATGTATATGTGTCTGTTGTTCAATATAAAAAAAAGTAATCACTAGTTAAGTTTGCCTCCCGGCCTTATATTGAATTCCTGGCGTCGTCCTTAGGATGTAGTCCAGTTCCACAGATTACCAGAACATGTAGACCGTTCACAAGGACCTAAACTGAATTATGAATAAATCCGATGGCCTTTTTTCAAAATAGCTGCCTGATACTGTAGCTATCCTATGTGGCATACCTTAGCGCCCGAGTCTTTCACCCACCTTCTTGTTATCTAATTGATGATCTAACATATGTCAAATTCCTGCCACCTATAGGAGTTGGTTTCCGAAAAGAAAGGAAAGGGGCAGTTAATTTTTTGCCACTCTTACGGAGGTCCTTTAACCCGCTGCCACTGATATATGGGTCAGGCTAAGGCCTAGTTCGTTTTGGCTGATGGCTTTGGATTATTTGTTGCACGAGAAATAAGGAGCATTATTACTGTATAATTGTATAAGTTTTAATTATTATAAATATGAAAAATAGGTATATCTTTTTATTAAAGAAACTTTTGTATAGATTTTTTTTAAAAAAACACACCACCGTTTAGTAGTTCAGAAAGCGTACTCACATAATCCAAAAACGGGCCTAAGTCGGGCTAGATGCCATTTAGACCCTATTTCTTCCGTAAGAATAGCAAAAAGTCAAACTTACAAAGAGATACACTATTGCATATCCAGGTTTGCATTAAGGGCTTGTTTGGATAGGGACTATAAAAATTTTAGCCCCAGTCACATCGGATGTCTATACGCTAATTAATTTGGAGTTTTAAAAATAGACTAATAATAAAAATAATTACATAAATGAGAGCTAATTCATGAGATGAATTTTTAAAGCCTAATTAATTCATAATTAGCAAATGTTTACCGTAGCATTACATAGGCTTATTATGTATTAATTAGGTTCAATAGATTCGTCTCACGAATCAGTCCAAAGTTATAGAATAAGTTTTTTAATCAGTCTATTTTTAATACTCTAAATTAGCATCCAAATATCCGATATTTCGTGTTATCGAAACGAGCCCTTACTGGTACGTAAAAATGCCGTGTGTATAGTAGTATACTTTTCGTTCTCGTTCCCCTCATCACCGCCGCGATCCCCAAACAACTTCCCCTCCCTGTCTCTGACTATCAGGTGCGCAGGAGAGAGAGAGCGAGCTAGGGTTTTGGTACGTGCAGCGGCCGGCCGCGCGAGCCTCCTCCTCCGCCCCGGTCTCGCCTCCCGGTTGACAGGTCCGCAGATTCTCGCCCTCTCCTCCCCGCAAGCCGCCCGGTCTTGCTCCTCCTCCACACTCCCGTTCTCGCCCCTCCACTGGCGCGTAGTTTTTCTCTCTCGCCTAACAATTTTCCTCTCTCCAGGCAAGCAATTGTGTTCTACGACTGGAGGTCTGAAAGCGGTGCGGTGCGGTGCAGCTAGTCGCCCATAAGATTGCGCCGGAGCTGTAGCAGATGGATATTTGTGCGGGGAGGTTGCCCACCACAGCTTGGGCTCGGACCAATGTCAACGGTGGCTGCAGGGATTCCTTCTCTCTTGAATTGGAGGAGCCGGTTCGTTTATATCTGTTCTGCCTTTTCATGCTTTTCGTTTTCAGTTAATTCCTTCTCTTGCAAGATCATTGTTCTAACGCCGGCCAAAATAATTAAATGTGGTTTATGCAGCTCCTGGTTATGTTCTATATCTGTTGTTCATACTGATCATATGACCCGTGAATGAATTTTGATGGAAATTTAGTTTTACCTTCACTCACCGTACAATTACATTACTGTATTACAACTTCATGAACCGAGTCTTAGGTTTGGACTGATTAGTATGGTGCTAAGTCGTAGTCAGTAGATTCACCATAACATCGCTCGTCGGCCCAGTTGTGATACATCATGCTACGTGGTATGCCAGCGCAATGAAGTTTGGGAGGAGAAATGACACACCATGTAACCATGAACTGGAAGTACGGATATATGCTAAATTTCAAGTAATCAGAGCTAGATAATCATATACTGTATTTGATTAAATGCATGTGCCAATCGTCCAGATTGAAGTATCTATTTTTGCAAGGCCCAATTTAATTATCTTATCCCAAGGTATTTTAAAATGTAGCCTTCTTTTATTATAGATAAAATACCAACAGTTCTAGCTATATGAATCTTCCAACGTTGCATACTTCAGTATTCTCGCATTCTTTGGTTCCCTTCATTCAAATAATATATTAACCATTAATATTGTCTGGTTACTACGAACAGGCAAAAGAGGAAGATGAAGGTTATGTTGATTTGTTGGTGAATGCGTCGCTTTTTCTGCTAGTCAGCAAGGATTTCCCACGTGAGGTCCGGCGTCAAGGCGTTAAGATGCTTGAGGTAGATAAATGCTTTCCTTTATTAACAATGCTTTGCCCCTAACATAACTTAGGGTCATACACCATGTGTTGTGCCAGGAGAGTTTAATGTATGCATATACTGCCTAGAAAATTGAATTCTAGGGACTAGGGACATAATGTACATTGGAAATTAGTTAGGAACATTTATACTCAGATTTAGATGTTAACAGATATGCAGTATTCATTTTTCTTTTTCATTTGCAGCATCTCCTAAAATTCAGGCGTGAAGAATTTAGCAGTTCAGATCTTCTTAAATTCACATCAGAAGAAAAATTGAGTAGGATAACATATTTTAAGGAGCGGAACAATCATGAGAAGTCCTTACTTCTGGCTGCTACAAACAGTTACTTGAGAAGTCTACTTGGAGATGAAGAAAGTGAGTTTTGGGAGCACTGGATACCGCTTGAGTAAATGATAGTGAATTCTCATGTGTCTGTGACCTGCATCTTTTTGTTACAGTTTTCGTTTGTTTTTATCAGGGGCTGGAAGACATGAGGCTGAAGGCCCAGTTGATACCACCACTGTACCTAATCACATGCCATCTCCTTATATGCCTTTTCTTAGATTAAGGCAGAGGTCTTCTGCACTCGGTGGCCAAATAATAGACTTCTCTGCTGTTCTTGACCATAGCTTTTGGTCCAGCTCAACACCACTATATACAATTCTACCAAATGATTTTTTTAATCTCGAAGGTCCTGATTTCCGTTTGCACTCTCCTCGTCTTGAGGCTGGTCTTGGCCTCTGTCATTTTGGGTTGGGAATGAAAGCAGAGTATATGAGTGAACACAACACACTGATAGGTGGTCTAGAATCTGATGAAAGTAGTCACGGTAGCAGCAGCAATTCTCTATCTTGTACGAGTTCTCCTGGATTGTCTTTTGATACAGAAGTGGACCATGATGGCAATGAACTAGAAGTCCAGGTGATTTTGACTGCATTTACATATATGTTGACTCTAGCAATTTAGTTGCAGCAGTATAATCCATCTTATATTTACATCTCAGAGGCTCATGTCAATTGACATATTTGATTACCATGAATCTGTTGATCAAGATGGCACAGATAGGACTAACTTTCCAAATAAATTCGATGATATAATTCACCCAAGAATGCGGGTAAATTTTTCTTTTTCACATTCACTTTAATTATGTGTTGTCAAACACGCATATTCTTTCTCTAAACTCATCTCATTGATGATACAGTGCAGCAATGGTATAGTACCTTACCACCGAGTTAGGGGCTGTCTACTTCTTGTAGAACATAATATTTTATGTGAAGCATTTGATGTTGTAACATCTTGTTTAAGGTATAGTATTATTTGTTGTTTCTCTATATTTTATTACTCTTTTAAAAGAACATGTGGTCATATTTAACAATCAACTATTGATATATATGAAAAAATATAGGTTGCCTAAATGAGAATGATGTTGTTCAATACTTTGAATTAACATGCTATTATAGAAATTAGTGATCATCTAAGGAAAATTGTTACTTATTTAGGAGTATTGGCAGTGACTCTGCTCTATGTAATAGAAAGTTATTCCTTAGCTTTAATTTCCTTTTGAAGGACTGAACAGTATAAGGGAGTACTGCACTGTCTACTTAAACCCCTCAACAAAATATGGATCCAATCAGAGTGGAGAAGTACATTTCTTCATTATGGATTTGGTCTAACCTGTCTATTATCTGATCATTTCTTGGAGTTGGTTTATAACATTGTAAAGTTCTGTGAAAATGAGCTCAATCAAAGTGCAATAGAGTCTATTAAGATGCAATCCTGTGATCTTCATTCTCTTTTAAGATTGATTCTTCCCACTTTGTTGCAGGTAAATCAGAAATGTTCTATTGACCTTGTGTTCTGTTTAATAATATGTGATTTTTTGAGCCTTTCTGAGATATCATACTAATTGTGTTAATCATGTGATTTACAGTTGCTTCAATGCATACATTCTCTTTGGAAAGGACAAATTTCTGGCAGTCTTTCTGAACAACTTGAAAGTGCTAGAAACATGATTAGTGTTGAAAATTTCCAACAGAACAAGACGAGTAAATTCGTGGAGGAAATCCGGTTGAGTGGGTGAGTATATTGCTTGTACAATTCATACATGTTATTTTCATTGCCTTTTCATGTAAGTTATTACCCCTAATTTATTTGCCTAATTATTGTTGGAATTCATGTTTTATTTTTCTTTGGTTGGATTAAATGATTGTAGTTGATCATACTTTGTGCATTGTTTTTTCACGTACACATACTTGTCTTCACCCTATAACTATTGTACTAGGAGAATGATATTTGGGATCCATGTTTACACTGTTAGATCAATGGTTCAGATGTATGATAATTAGTTGGAACTACACAGATTTGTATTTGGTTTTCTACTAGTGAATTCTAAACATGTTTCTAGATGTTTCTATTTTTGAAGTTGGATCATCATATCTGTTTGAATAAATTGGCACTAACAACTTGAACCTGAAAGAAAAATGTAATTTGAACTGAAAAGGAACTTGGTACCCAACAAAACTGATATTTAGCTGATAATGTAGCCGCCGATAACTATTGCTTCTGCACGCACAGTTTATGGCTTGCATATTTTTGTGGCATGCTGCCCATAAGCATGGTCCAACATGACACGAAGCATGCTGATTGCATATTTTATTTGTCCAATTTGTATTGTACCATGAAGTTTGCGATTATTTTCTCTCTGTATTTCAGTTATTTGTAATTCTGCGACTTCTCTTCCTGTAGAACATCTAATTTGATGCATGAAGGTGTAATTTACATGTATTTTATTCCAACTTATTTATACACATGATTATAATTAGTTGTGGAGTTTTTCTTCTCAATCTTATATTTTGATATGTTATGCCATGTTATAGGTACAAAGTTATTGGTCTATCTTTATCCATTGAAGGGGCATTTCCTGATCTGATGAACTTTTCATCTTTTAATGTTGCTATCTTCGAAGAATTAGGGTCAATGGAGTTTAGGCATTTAAGCAAACTTATCCGTCTTATTTTCATTCCTTTGGTAACAAATTGTCCTTGTGAATCCTGGAAGGAGTCGATGTTGAACCTACTGCGACCCTTACTTAATCACTGTGAGGATTTACTTTACAATGCGTGGTTCAGCCTTATGCACCATAACCGAGCTGAAGTTCCTTATTACTTCGGGCAACTTTCTGGGTCTGCAGAAAAAAACGAGAAGTTTGAAGATGCACTTCTTCTTGAGTTCACCCGTGAAGTGTCTCATTTGCTGGGAGTTTTATCATCTCCGGAATCAAACAATGTGCCTTTAGAATACCTTTTAACCCATGGCTGCCTTTGGAGTTTGAGGATGAGTTTGTTTGGGTATTGGGTGGATGGTGAAGCAACAAAAAGTGCTATTTCCTTTTGCCTTGCTATGGTCCGTCTTGCAGGTGGTACCAACAATAATAGGTTTAGGCTGTTTGTTGAAGATGAACTACTTCCATCTGTAATTCGGTGCTTAGATGACCAAATACCTGTGCAATGAGAAACCTAATTTCCAAGTTCAATCCCAGTACAAATGGTACAGTCGACAGGGATCTTATTGTTCTCTGTAAAGAAATATACATCTATATTTCCAGCAATTTGTACCAACAAAGCCAGGCAAGTGGCAATTGTTGAATTTTACATTTTTTAAAAAAAATTAATCACTATTTTGATTGTATGTTTGTTAATCGTACTAGAGCTTGATGGGGGGAGAGAAACATAATGCTGGTGTTGAAAATAACTTTACATATTGGTTGGTTAAGCAAAAGGAAGATCTCCGTGCAAAGGCATTATGTGTTGCTCCAATGGAGTTTAATGGGGAGTGGAACTGGGAGGTTGATTCTCTTGAACTTCAATTTTATTTTTTGGCATCTAGTCATCTGGGCTGGAGGTTTTGAGTTTGTGACTAATTATGCTAGTTTATGTTTCTCCAGTTTGAAGATGAATTCCAAAGATATCTTCCAGTTTATTTTGATATGTTGCATGAAGTTGATGCCATGGACTACACTGTAGAGGTATTGTTGATTGAACTAACTTGGTTGTGCAAGATTTTTAAGTAACAGAAGCAGTTTACGAGTGCTAGAGAAACTAATGGTTGCTGTACCTTCCACGTTTGAACTCGTTGGGGGAGGGGCTTTTGGATTCCCTCTTGATAATTGACCAGCTCTGACCCGGCAAATAATTGACCAGCTCTAAGGGACTCTGGTGGCTTGCGGAGTAAGGAGGAATTGATATCAAGGTGGCAGATCTAGTACTGGGGATGGTGGATAAAAATGCATTGAGGTCGAGTCAATGAGTTGGAATGGAAGGAAACTTGATTGGCTGCCAGAATCATTGAATCATCTTGAACCTTGTTGGCTGCCTAGAACCTTTCTGGCTCTTCTTAGCTTCTTTTGTGACTTTGATTGTGTATAATTCCATCGCACAACCTTCCCAGTTTTCTGATTTTGCCCAAGGTGCAGTGAATGGGATTGCCTACTGCCTCATTGCACCTAGGTGGACTGGATTGTCAAATGGATCTAAGACAAGGACTAGAAATATTGACAAAATGTTTTTTCAAATGAAACTATCATGTAAACTGCAGTCTTGTTTAGCCATATTGTTTTCATGCTACAATGCTTCACTGGTTTTTATGAACTACAAAGTCATAGTAACCAGCATAACATTGGGTGATTTTCCATTTCTTTTTTTGTGTAAATGAGTGATTTGCCTGTGTTAATTAGTGCTTTAGATTTGTTTTTAAGATTGGTTTTTGGACATAAGACAGTACAATTTTAATGTCTCTACCTTTACAGTGTGATTGTTCGGACTGGAATGTTCTCCTTCAGAAATTGAAGCCCGAATTCCGATCCAAGTATGCTGTTAACAGTACCAATCACCCTTATTTGAAGGAGATCTCACGTATGCAAGAAGTACGTATGCTGCTACTTCAGCTTTGAACTTATGCATTTGTCATACATACTTATCCTAACGATACATGTTTTTGTTAATGAAGCGGAAATTTCGTTCAGTGACTCAAGTCAGACATTACAAACAAATGTATGATCTTCTTAGCAAACTCATCACGCTCAAACCATATATCAAGGTATTTTTCTCACCTCTGTTATTGTGAGCAAGTTCAAAAACAGCATGATCTATATCTAGTTTTGTTTGCAGGGTTCTGACCAATTTTATACTGTAATTGAACGTCTTGAAGAAAATTTTGAGATACAATCCACTTTTGACGCTTATGAAGTGGATCAGTCAGTTAGTGTGAGTGACTGAGTGTTTCCTATCTTATTCTTTTTACTTTTTTTATGAGAGCCTTGTTAATGTGGGTACTGTGTTTTCTGTGAAGTTCTTCAAGTTCTTGTTTGGAGTTCCAAACAGGCAATAAATGTGAAATTGCTGTTGCTTCTCCCAGCTCTGAACATCTTCTCTCTTTCCAGGTCCTACTTCGTCATGTGTTATATTTCTGGGAGCCTCGGTTTCATCCTCTGATACGAGAAGTAATTTATGGGTCTTTTACTCTATTATTGCCTTCATCCATTTTATGAGTTGTTTCTTAATGGCGTACATTATGATCTCACTATCTAGGAACACAAGGACTTGCTTTTGCAGATAGTTGGTCAATTAATCAATGCAAAAGAAAAGAAACATTTTCAGGTAGGCATGCATAAAAATATATATAAACATTTTTGGGAGTCCTCTTGGGACTTCACTTGTGTTAATGTAGACACATTTTAATGCATGCCTATATAAATAAATATATATATAACCAATGCAATAAATCTGATCTCCATTTTTCTACTAGCCACTGATGCCAGACCCAGGAGACTTTGCGCCACATTTGAAGCCTTATGCACGTTTCTACATTGAGACTACGCTGAAGACGTCCACGGTATTCAAGTCCTTTTATTCCCTTGTCAACCATTTCTTTGTTTTTATATTTTTCTTGCTCGTGCATTAGATGCATTTAATTTGTTTTAGTCAGCAAAATAAATAGAGAGGACAAGACATAATTCATGGGTATACAAGGGATAGAAAAAAGACTTAGGGGTACACAAGGAATTTTCTCATTGTTCAAAATGACTACAATGCCCCTCATACATATGTGTTATTTCAATTTTTACAAAATGACTATACCGCTCTCTCATACATATGTGTTACCTTAAAAAAACATAAATCTCAATATGAATTTTTCAATAGAAAATAAAAATGTTCCACATATTTAAATTTTCCAAAATCCAAATTTAAATTTTAAAAATATTAAATAAATACAAGAGTTTTATCGAGAATTAGATATTTAAATTTTAAAATTTAGGTGAAACTTTTGTACAAATTTCATCAAATTTGATTGTAAATTTTTGAAAAAAAATCCTTTTTTTAAAAATTTATGGTCAGATAATTCTATCAGAATTATGGTTTTTAAAGATATTTTTCACATTGGGATTTTTTTCTCTCACTAAGCTAGCACATGAGTACGAGAGAAGGGGTAAGGGTAATATAGGCATTTTGCAAAAAAAGTTAACGGTCAACTCACAGTCAACTAACGAAAGGGGTATGGAAGGGATCAAAATGAAAACTCAGGGGTATAGAGGGGACATGGTACAATTCAGGGGTACAGAAGAGATTGAGCGAAAATTCAGGGGTATATAAGGAATTGCCCCTTGAACAATTTATAACGGTCAACTCACTATAGGGGTATAGAAGGGATCCAAATTAAAACTCAGGGGCATAAAGAGGACAAGACATAATTCAAGGGTATACAAGGGATAGAGAAAAGACTTAGGGATACACAAGGAATTTTCTCAAATATATATTATACTTGATTTTCCCTGGTGCATTTTTCATACGCTAACCATTGATTTGGACTTTGGAGAATGTTTGTCAGTAAAATTAAATTCATTATTGAAAACTAAAAGCATGTATCATGTCCCTGTCGTACTTCTGATGACGTTTATCTCGTTTGAAAGTTAATGTATCTGAATAAATAAGGAAGTCCACAAACAAAATTATGTATATAAATTAAAATTTTATGATGAAATTATGTTTTGCAATTTGATATGGTCAACTCCTTTGTGGGGAATACTTATCAGGGCATTGCCAGACCAACAGGTCTACTACGGCAACATCAGCAGCACCACCTGGTAACATGAGGCATGCACAGGGTGCTCAAAATTAGTTATGTTTGTTTGAGTTACTTGGTTGCTTAACAGTATGGGTTTGCGTATAGACATTAGAGTTATGTTAGTTGATTGTTTCAATAAGTTAGATGGATAAAGTTAGACCTTCTCTTTGATTAAATAATGAAGAAATGTAACTCATCTATCAATTTGGCAACGGTTGGAGCCTCCTTGTCATGGATGGGTACAAATCCCGCCATGACATGGATGTGATCCTTGCCTCCACAGCTGCACCTGTTTAGCTGATAATAAACAGTATCTGTGATGGATTGAATGATGATGGTTGCTTGTCTTACCTTCTTGAAATCTGTTGAATGTGGTCCATTGCATTTTTTTTTTGCTTCACTCTGGCTCAAATACTGGACCAACATAAATTCTTAAGAAATTTCAGCATTTTACCTCTGTTTCAGATTGTAAGACGTTTTGACTTTTTGCTTTTAACGTTTTACCATTCGTCTTATTCAAAATTTTTGTGCAAATATAAGAACTAATAAGCCATGCTTAAAGTACTTTTGATAATAAATCAAATCACAAAAAAATAAACAATATTTTCATAATTTTTTGAATAAGACGAATGATCAAACTTTATAAGCAAAAAGTCAAAACTCCTTACAATCTGAAACGGAGGGAGTAATATATTATTGCTTCACAAAAATGGTTTGGAAAATTTGTGTAAGCCTTGGTATCTACTTCAGATTTGCAAGTCTTGCTGTTTTTCTTTGGTGAGAAAAGCTAGAAATGGTATGTTGTTGAACCAACGGTATGCAGGTGGACCATTGAAAGGGCAACTATTTCTAACCCAAGCTACTTCTTAGACTACTATCCTCAGACCGTGACATATTCCTGTTTCCTAGCCAACCTGTTTAACTGACTAGTCATTGACTAATACTGACCAACTAGGACTGAATGGACCGACTTTGGCTGACTAATTGGTCAGACTGACTAATTCACTGATTACCCCCTATCGAGTTGGTGAGCTGCCGATTACTGACTAGTCACTGCCCACTGGTATTACTAATAATTCAAATTGAGTAGTAATTCACTTGTATTACTGTACCCTACTGGACAGGATATTAACTTTTTAGTGTTTTTAGTGTTTCTCTTTCTATGACCAGTTGACCACTCCCACTTTTGTATAATAACTATATTTATTTCTTCAGTATGGTAGGGCTGAGTTGCAAATCCATTTGCATGAGGATTATGATAACTATCTAGCTTCTGGTCGACTGGATAGCTACATTCAATCACATGTCTCTGAGGTATAAACAATATTTTCTTTAACTATCATAGGTGCTGATAATAAATTACTTCACAGTTTCATACAATACATGTTAATTATGCTGTTCATTGCCTGCAGGATTTTTCTGATGAAGATGTTAAAACTTATGCAGTGCCACAAGAATACTCAGATTTAAACCATGATCTTATCAAGTTATCGCTCAAGGTGCTAACCATTTTTTATAGAGTTCCTTAGCTGTTCCTTTTTTATGATTGTTTTCCTAGAAAAACATCTGCGTTTTGCAGCGAAGAGCTCAGATCGTGCACATGCATCATCAACTTTTCACGTATTCAAAATGTCTAAGGGACCTCCATCAAAATGAGTCGGTATGAAATGCAAAACACTACTGCACTGATACTTTACAGAAATTTCACTTCTGGTCTAGTTCTTGTGTTTAATTGCCACCCTGAATTTGAGTAACATTTAGTTTCCATCTTTTGATAAAACTAATTTTGCAAACCATATTGGAGGATGTTTTGGTGGGTGTTTTTTTTGAGTGATCTGGTTTCCATGTCTTCCTCATCTCTTATCCATTGTCCATCTATCTTCCCGTTTCCAAATGAAACATCATGACTTGATCTCACCTTGTGCCATCCCTCACGACTTCCTTGCTGCTGTGACCTTGTCATGCTGCATGGAGAAAAAACCCTCAATCAATTGAAGACATCAGGTCACGAGTCTGTGCCACCAAGACCTGAACAGGCAAATCAAGCTCCACGCTAAATTTTTTCATAGTAATTTCTTGGCTTCGTCAGGCCCACATGATTATAGAGCTGTAATGCTAGAATCCCATAGTTGAATTTCATGGTGGCACAAAACTCCCTTAATTTTTTCACCAATTGATTCTGTGAATAGAAAAAGGATGGAATCTTTGCTCTGCTTTGGATGCTACTCTGGAACTCTATAGGAAGCTAGGGAGGCACAACACCTACTAGTATGCCCATAGGTTTTATGTTTTTTGGTTTTTCCACTGGTATTTGCTCAGGCCCCAGTCATCATCTAGTTCTTATGGAACAATAGCAGCAGCAGCAGCAAGGTGGGGGAAGGATATGTAGCAATGCCCGATTCGCCTGTTGTGGTTGCAACTGCAACTGCGTTGGCAAATTAACTTAAAGCAGGTTATGGCTGCATGGTTGAGGATACCGACTAATGGAGTTCCAATTTCAGATATGAAAGGAGAGATTGAGGAAGGAACAATTGATGTGTATTCTATGTGTCAACCAAATATGGCAAGCGCCAAATATGGCAAGCGCCAAATTTGGACTTCCTCTCCTTCCTGTTATTGGTTCAAATGATTCTGATATTTCCTATTTTGTGGTCCCTTTTGTCTTGTCACTTTGGTAGTTCTGATTGTTTGGTTACTAGAAATAGGACTAATAGTAACCATTTGTTCACTGAAGTAGGTTCTACTTTGTAGATCTTTTTAATTGGTAACAGTAAGCAGAACCATACTAATGAAGGTTGTAAATAACCATGTAAACATTTGTATGTTTAATGGTTATCCAGCTATTGCGGTGGTTTTACAAGCTGTGAAAAATGAGATTAGTTTGGGGCTCGTATGCTCCATTACTTTGAAAGTCCTTACCCCAAATGCTTAAGTATGTCTGGTGGGTGGTGGAGTCTCCTTGGGGAGAGGCCTCTTGATTTTTTTTGGTGGAAGGAGGATTGAAGGGTGTGTTTGGGATCCCTCCAGTGTAAATATTTCGGTTCTCCTGCGTTTTCGAGAAAAAATAATTAACCACGTAGAAAAGAGAATGTCTTAATGCAAGCATTTTTCCAACTGAGTGTATAAATAGTCTTCTGAGTTCTGAAGAGATCTTCATCCTTTCCTAGTCATAAAGCAAAAGCTTTTTCTGTCTATGTTTCCTCCAAGAACCCATATTAATTTGTTCCTGGAAAATGGACTTCTTGGCTACATCTTTACGAGATATCATTATATAACCAAGTAATATATACTATCTAGCTTCTGGTCGACTGGATAGCTACTTTGCTAAATTGAAATTTGGAAAATAGGCACCTTCAGTTTCCCTTTTTATGCCCAAATCAAAATCTTCCTGAGTTAGAAAACTGATAAGTTTTCAAAGCAATCTGCTTAAGCAAAAACCATTTGCATGGCATAGTTATTTTGCTGAAGCATTCCCTTTTCAAAGGAATCTAGAAGCATCCGTGTTTAAAGATGCTTTTATTTTCTCAAATGCATCACAAAATATCAATTATCACAGCTCACTTTGTGTACCGTTAGGTGGAAAAATTGCTTCCGCACACTGGGTTTGTCAAAAAATATTGGTCATACTGCATACAAGATTAATTAATGCTTGGCAACTTTTTTGCAGTTCAACCTTTTTATTTTTCTGTAGTATACTTATATCTTGAAAGCCATGATTATGTAACATCTTATTTTCCTTTCCTGAAAAATTATTTGTTCGATACAAACTTCAATTTCTCTAACTGGTTTATTTACTTTATCAGAAACTATATTTTCTAACTCAGGACTTCATCTATATTTTCTAGAATTCTAGGGACTTCTTGTTTAAATTTGTATATGATACAGAACTGCACTTGTTATTTAATTGATCTCTCACCGTTTGAGATCAGCAAATAGATAATGGTTCTTAATTTTTAATGTTTATAAAACATCATGTTAGAACAGGGTGTATGTGAATTTCATACCCTAATAAGCTGGATGAGTTAACAAGAATAGCAAATAAATAATAATATCCATTTTTCATTTTAGAAATATAAGCCAACGAATCTATGCAGTAAATGTTTGGCAATTATAATTTATAAATACAATTCTACTTTGCCTTTTTTTTTTGGGTTGACTAAGTTCTGAATATATGTGAACAGATTCTGCTTAAAGATCGACTCTTGAGTTTGATGAGTGAGCTCAGTGCTGAAGGTTTTTTTGACATCGACAGTAACTCGGTCAATTGGGTATGTTTGTTTAGTAAATGGATGAAGTATATATGTTCAGGGCTTACAAAATATTAATTTTATGTAGGAGAATGAATGTTTCTCAAAGCTTGTAGAAAAATTCAACATTGAAATCTTCACAGGACATTCCCTTCCCAGATGTTATACTATTCAAGGAATTATTGTAAGTCTTTTTTTTTCATGAATATCACTCTCTTTTGTTTCGATTAATAATAATTAATAATACAAGTTCAAATCTATTCTAATGTCAGGATTATTGGACAATCTTGCAACAAAAGGATAGCATTTGCCAAGCCTTTGAAAAGGTTGGACACTAATAGCTCTGTGTAAATTGTTACCTTCTGATTATTTTTACCATAGGGCCCATTATTCACAGATGGATTGCACATGCGAGGTGTTTCATCATTAAAACATGTACCCTGCAATTAACTAAAGAATTTTGTTGACTATTTGTAGGTTGTTGCTCAAACTTCCAATAAATTGATTGGATATCTTCCCCAGGTACAGAAATTGTTATTTCCCAGTGTGTGTTTACCTTTTTTTTGCCAGGGTGTGAGTACTTAATTTTATAGACAATTGTTCCAGTTTTGGAGAGAGACGCGATATTATGATCATGAGTACTATAACATTGTTCGAGAACCCTTAAAAAAGGTACGTGTTTTAATCGCTATGAAAATTATATGTTTTTAATATACTGTGTTTATTCGAATTGTATACTTACTATCATGCTTATGGATGGAACATTGAAACTACAAGCCTCAAGAAATTATCATGGTTTTGAGCTGATTGTACCAATTACTAAGAATTGAAGTATACTAAATATAATTGGACATGACTTGAAGGTGGGTCTACTATTGCATTGATCATGTTGGTTCTTTCTTTAAAAAATATATTTTCAGAGGTGCCGTTTATGGTAAATTGTGAGAATAAGTTTATGGTCCTCATTTGCAAGATATGTACTCTTTGTGATCATAGTAGGACTGTTGTTTCGTTGGCATGGGTGAGAAAAAAACAATAAAGCAATATGATCAGTCCTAACTTTATCAGAAAAGCCTTTATTTATTGTGTTGTTAGGCATATTTATGTTGATGAGACGTGCCCATTGTAATTTCATATTTGTTAGTCCTACATAGCGATCCTTTTTTTTATCGCGACTTGTTTTAAATTGAGTTTACTGGTCACCTTTGCTCCTGAGTTGTATTTGTTTTTCAGTCATTGATGAATGAATATATTTTGCAGATCTTTGTGTAGGGCCGGATAAGGGGCATCTGTGCCAGGTTGCCACAATTTCACTCCTCTCTTTTGGCAGCCACTGGCTCTTTTGTGGGATGTAGGGTCATTAGAGCATCACCAACAGCCCTCCTTTATTCTATCACCAAAAATCTGTTTTGGGGAGTCCAAATAGGGTGATTGGGATTGGAAAAGGTCAACCTTTCCAGCAAAACACCTATAATTAGACTCCTAAACTAAAAAGTGGCCCCTGTATCAACAGAATTTGTAAACGAACTCCAACTGGACTCTTCCCTGGCTGGTTTCTGCCGCACAGGCCAGATCGTGAGCGGAAGGCAGCGCGATTCTTCGCCTCCGCAGATTGGACGGCTCGGATGCGACTCGGCAGACGTCCCCCTTCGCTCGGCAGCGATGCAGATCAGCACACGGCAGCGACGGCAACGACGCAGATCAACAATAATTGATTAGTTGTTGCTATATAAAAAGTCCAGCTTCTTTCATTTCTTCAGGTTCTTGCATCAAAAACAATAACATCTCACTCCAGCTTCTTGCATTTCTTCCCGGCAGCAACTTTCAACATGACCGTCATCACCTGCATCTTCTTTCCAGTTCCAGCAGAACAGGAAAACACACCAAGGGCCAAAGCCACTACACAGTCTATTATTCCAGCATCTTCTTCCCTTCTCCTGTGATTCCTGTAAAAAAGACCAGTCACATATCAACAGCAGAAGCAGCTTGCAAGCCTCATCTAGTAGCAACAGCAGCATAGCAGCAAAAGCAGCAGTTAGCAGTTTTGAGCAACAAAGCAGCTATAGCAG
Source organism: Leersia perrieri (assembly GCA_000325765.3). NCBI lineage: Eukaryota > Viridiplantae > Streptophyta > Magnoliopsida > Poales > Poaceae > Leersia > Leersia perrieri. The sequence goes on along the minus strand of CM002478.1, from coordinate 12,816,489 downwards.
TTTTCACATGATTTGCACCATGAGCATTTTGGTTTTTTTGTCTCTAAAGAAATACCATGCACATATTCCAATCTGCAAAGGATGATTACCATAGCACAATATTTCTCAAACAGCAGCAGCAGCATTTTGAGTAGCAACCTGCTCTAGCAGTAATTTTTAGATGCATATAACCAGCAACTACAAACAGCAGTATAGGTATATACATATATATATCAACAGCAGCAGCAATTTGCAAGCCTCATCTAGCAGCCATTTTCAGATGCATATAACCAGCAAAGTGCATCGTTTTTTTAGCAGCTTAAATCACCAAATTGACAGCAGCTTTTCAGCAAAATTACACAGCATATAACTCAAACAGATTTCAGCAGGTAACAGCCGCAAAGTGCATCAGTTTTCACCAAAATAACAGTAGCAAACATCATCATTCACCCTTAGTTTACAGCCCAAACAAATGCAGATTTCAGCACCAAACAGAACCATATTAAATAAATACGCCGCCGGATCGAGCTTGCAGATGATTGGGGGATTGGAGCGGGAGGGGAGGAGCTGTGCGTGGGATTTGTTTTTGTTTTTTTTTTTTGAAAGGAGGTGAAAAGCTTTGCCTCGTATATAATAATAGAGCAGAAGGGTATACGAAAAAATGTTTACAGAGTCCGGCGTAGAAAAAACCGGGCCCACAAAAAGACAGTCGGCTACGTTATCTCTCGCAAAGAGGGCAACTCATTTAGGCAAGACGAGCCCGCGCACGCCCAAGCACGAGCCTCCTCCCTAATCTTGGCTTGTAAAGTGTTGGGCGTCATGGCGACGCAACGGAAGATCCTTGCGTTCCTCTCACACCAGAGCTCCCATGCAACAAGGATGATGATTGACCGTGCCGCTTTTCTAGACCCTCCTGGGTTAGCCGTTGCGCATTCCCACCAATCCTCGATCGATCGGCAGTGTGACCACCTTTGCATCTGCAGGTTGATGCCTACCCATTGCTCCACCGCCGTCCAAACACGGCTGGACAGTCTGCACTCATTAAGGAGGTGCATCGCCGTTTCAGGTGCCGCTCGGCATAGGGGGCAGGTTTGCTGGTTTTGCCAACCTCTTCTCTGCAGTCTATCTGTCGTCCAAACACGGTTTTGGATTATGAGCCAGGCGAAGAACTTGCATTTGGGCAGAGCCCATGCTTTCCATATCGTCTTGACGTAGATTGTCCTTGTTGCGCCTAGGAACTACATATCATATGCAGATTTTGCCGTGTATTCGCCGTGAACTATCAGCTTCCATGCAATGGTGTCTTCCCGCTCTTCTGTCGTTGTGATTGTGTGAAACAAGCTCCAGAGCTGAACGTACTGCCGAATGTGGTCCGCCGTGTTTAGACGCATCACCTGTATGTCACGGATCCAGTTGTCAGCGAGAAGTGCGTCATGCACCGATCTGTTCTTGTTGCGCGACGCCGCGAAGACTGCAGGAGCGAGGAGTTTTGGTGTTTTCCCTTGTAGCCAGTGGAAGTGCCAAAAGCTAGCTGTCCGCCCATTGCCCAACATGATGGTCGTTGCCGCTGCAAAGAGCTCCCTATCCCTTACGTCACAGGGCATAGCCGTTCCCACCCAAGGCTTCTCCGATGCAGTCCACTCGTACCATAGCCACCTAAGTCGAAGCGCCCGCGCAAGGTAATCAAGGTTGAGGACCCCTAGACGCCCGAGGTCCTTTGGGCTACAGACCTTGTCTCAAGCAATTTTGCACTTGCCGCCGGTTATATTATCTCCTCCCGCCCAAAGAAACTTTTTCCTTATCTTGTCAATGGACTCAATAGTCCGGCTGGGAGTTTTAAAGCCATTAAGTGGTAAATGGATTGCGCCGTTAGCACTGACTTGGTCAGCGTCGTCCTTGCGGCAATCGTCATCAGCTTTCCTTGCCAAGGTGCAAGTCTTGTTCTGCATTGGTCAACTAGGGGCTGGACGTGTATTTTCTTGAGCCTCGCTACCACGAGTGGCAGCCCAAGGTATCTCATCGGGAATGACACCGTAGTCGCTGGGAATCTCTCCTTGATTAGGGCCAAGTCGATATTCGCGCACTTGATCGGCGCTAGTTGGGTTTTTGCCATGTTTGTGACAAGGCCTGTTGTTTCACCGAAGCGCTCTAGGATTTGTGCTAGGATTGTCACATCATCCACGGTTGGCCTTAGAAAGATAGCCGCATCATCAGCATAAAGCGATGTCCTCAATCTTGCCGCCCGGCCGTTCAGGGTCGTGAGGAAGCCGTTGTTCGTGGCCTTGTCAAGGATGATATGAAAGGGGGTCAATGGCAAGTACGAAGAGTAGAGGTGAGAGCAGGTCCCCTTGTCGAAGGCCGCGACCGTGATTGATTGGCCTACCTGGTGTACCATTAAGTAGTACTCTCGTGGTTGACGTTTTGAGGATGTTGGCTATCCAGTTCGTCCAGCGTATCGGAAAACCCCGCCTTTGCATTAGCTGTAGGAGGTAATCCCACCTCACCGTGTCAAAAACCTTGGAGATGTCAAGCTTTAGGAGGAGCATCGGCGTGTTCGTTTGGTGGAACCTCCTTGCCATATTTCGAACATACATGAAGTTGTCATGTATGCTCCTTCTTTTGATGAAGGCACTCTGAGCATTGGAGATTAGGTGGTTCATGTGCGGTTGAAGCCTTGATGCAAGGACCTTAGAAATTAATTTCGCCACTCCATGTATCAGGCTTATTGGTCTGTAGTCCGAGATGCACTCTACCCCTTCCTTCTTCGGGATGAGCACGACATTGGCCGAGTTTAGGAGAGGTAGGCTCGCACAGCGTTGGCGCGTGAATGATTCGATGACATCCAACACATCATGCTTGATGGCCGCCCAGCAGGCCTTATAAAACAAGCCAGTGAAGCCGTCAGGGCCCGATGCTTTGTTTGAAGGCAGTTGCTTGATAGCCTTTGTAACCTCTTCTTCTGTGATAGGCCCATCAATGCCCGAGAGAGCTTTTGATGCGTGGGATTTGTAGCGGGAGAGTGGGCGCAGCCGGCGTTCGCGGGCAAACTAGGCGGGAGGAGGCGGCGAGTGCGGCGATTTGGCGCGGAGGAGGCAGCGTGGGCGGCGAGTGCAGGGATTTTTCGCACCGAGCCAGAGGTTGTTGGGTGGGGAATTCGCGCGGCAAACTTTTCCTTGCGCGGGAGAGGCCAGATAGGGGTTGCTCCTTTTTCCCCAGATGTGGGTGACGATAAAGACGGGAAAAGGATTTCCTTTGGTTTAGGGGGATTGTTGGGCCCTGATTTTTCTCTAAAAATCTTATAATTTGGTTTGAGGGTTTATTTAGGGGGCTGTTGGTGATGCTCTTAGTACCTGCTTTTGATGTTTCAACATTGTGGCTTTCGCAGCAACAAATAGCATTTAACACATGGCCCACTGGTACTAACAACAAATAGCATCTGATGCCCTGATGGGGTTGGCATTCTGTATTTCCTGTTGGCAGCTGTCATATTTTCAATCAAAGCTCTCCAAAGAGTACCCTTGCCGTCACTCTTCTGGATGAACTTCTTCTTTTTTCTTTTTGCGAGACTGGATGAACTTCTTTGATGCCACTTACTATAGCACTCAATGTAGAAACAATTCACCTAAGTCACTGGCGCTGTGCCAATTTTGCAGTACATTGCGACGAATGTTCTAGTAATATGCAGTACGCCATAACTGGACATCGGTTGAGATATAGGCCTGTAGTTTGTTCCAGTGCGCTATACAAATTCGCCAACCTATATGTCCACAAAGATCATTTCTCAATTTGAGATATAGGCTGGCCTGCAATTTGTAGATTCTATTGCATGTATGTGGCGTTTGTTTTTGGCGATGCTATTCTATTTGCAATTTGGGCTTTGCTGCTCAATATTGTGGACGTATTGTGCAGCTAGTCATGGATGGTACTAAGTTAATTCATAAGTGGTACATGTGATCTATGCAATTACAAATTTGCTAGATTGAATATATATATATATAATCTGGTGTGACTAGAAATCTGGTGTGACTAGAAATCTGGTGTCATATTTTTAGAAGAAAATCTATCAAATGTAAATATTTACGGTGTAATTACATGTAAAGTATAATATAATTACATTTATGTACTATATATGTATATTTATATAAGAGTAAATTGCAATTTGCATCGGGTAAAATGTACCTACTTTCACTTTGCACCGGGTTTAGCTCATACTTTTACTTTTACTTTGCACTAGGGTACATTAAAATAAGTTTCACTTTGCACCAGATTAACATCGAGGAAAGTCATTAAATCTATAGAATTTTCGTGGACTTTTTAAATTTTGAAATAAACTTTGTGAAGTCTAGCTTAAATTCAATCATTTTCGACGTTTCATTTATATAATTTACAATATTTCTTTTAAATTATATGGTACAACCCGATGCAAAGTGAAACTTATTTTGTGGCACCCCGGTGTGAAATGAAAGTGTACGCTAAACCCGATGCAAAGTGGAATAAGGTGTAAAGTATAATTTACTCTATATATAAACATGTTTGATGGTGCCATGGCTAGGGGTACGGTCATGCAAACCCGTTACGTGAGTCCGATCGTTCTGGCGTAAGCTCATATTTTTTTTCTCTTATTTATCTTCACTAGAACGAAGCTCCAAACATATCTAAGGGCTGAAAAACGGCAAGATTTCTTAGCAGTTTTTTGCGCCAGATTTCTAGCAATGCAAATATTATTTATTTTGTTACGTGTTGTTTCATCATTAGAGAGATTTTAAACCTGACTTGTATTTTTATATATTTGTATTTTTTAATATGACAAATGATCGAACATGTGTTTAAAAGTCAACAGTGTCATACATTAAAAAACGGACTAGGTTACTACAATCCTAAGTGAAGCCTAATTATGGCATCTTATCAAATCATTTTGCTGAGATGGCATCCCACACTAAAGCACAATTTTTGTGATGGCAAAATTCCAAGGTCTGGTTCTATTTGCAACATTCAACACATCAATCAAATATCAGATTTAGCCATTAGAATCGTAGTTCTCTAAATTTCTACATTTTTTGGCATAAGATTAGTTTATCCATCATTGTCAATTCGTACAGTAAATCATCCGCCTTCGCTACAAGATTATGAATCTCTTTCTAGTTTTGTCCATGTTTTTTAAACCTATCTCACTGGTCTGGTTATTTTTGAAATCCATGTTATTCACGAGATGGCGACTCTGTCCAATCAGAACCCAAGGCTGTCTGGCAAAGACTGGATGCTTCGTTGTTTCTGTTGTTCCAACGCAATTGGGGGGTGTGTGAGAGGGGGTCCTCTGCAGTAATTCCAAGGACCCTTACATATAGGCCCAGAGGATGATAGGCCCACACATAAGTGGAAGATACCCTTTGCATTTATCGCAGAGGATCAGCTTGGTGGTGATGGTGGGGCTATATCTTAGAACTAAAACATATGATCGAGACTCGAGACTATAATTCCAAGGACTATAAACGATGAGGTTAGAGCATCTCCAGCAAAGACCAGCACAGGTTTCAGGTTTTACCACATTGACGTCCTTTACTGCCAGAAATGCAAGCTGGAGGATAATCAGTACTTCTGACATAAATTGCAACTGTAGTTTTGAATTGTCAGTGTTTCGCATGAACATCTGTTTAAAAGCTAAATTAAAGCCTATATTAAACCAGAACATTAAATGACATAAAAATATAAGCAACAGAAACGTTGACAAGCCTCAAAATCAGGAGTACGACAATGATACCACAGATTAATAACCCAAATCATTTCAAAACATGCGAACGGGTCTGGGACCAGTTGGTCAACGGAGCCTCGGTAACACCAGGCCTCACTAGGAGGTCCCATGTTCAAATCTCTTCAGAAGCGAATTTCGAGAGGATTTTTCTTGGATTGCTGCAGCCTCAACACATGCTGGGAACCGATGCCCGAGACCATCTATTCAAGACAGGCATGTGAGTGTGAGTGTAGGGGTAGGATTTAACTTTCGTATAGGTGTGTGAGTGTGGTGTTGAGTGTGTGTGGTGTGTGTCTATGTGTAAGTTCAGATATTACAACTTGTACCAGTGAGGCTCTCTTAAAAAAATCATTTCAAAACATCACCAAATAAAGTGTAAGGTCTTACGACAACTAGCCCGTGATCCATTTAGATGCATCTAGGCCCTGTTTAGTTGCAAAATATTTTAGAGTTGGGTGTCACATCGACGTTTGACCGAATGCCGGGGGATTTTTGGACACGAATAAAAAAACTAATTTCATGGCTCGTCCATAAACCGCGAGACGAATCTTTGGAGCCTAATTAAGCCATCATTAGCACACATGAGCTACTGTAGCACTTATGGCTAACCATGGCCTAATTAGGCTTAAAAGATTCGTTTCGCGATTTCCATCCAAACTTAGTTTTATTTTTCATCTATATTTATATTTAATGCTCCATACATGTGTCCAAAATTCGATGTAATGTTTTTGGAAAAAAAAAATTGCCCTGTCTGGACATGTACAAAAACAGCATTTAATCTTTAACATATCAGGCAACAAGGTTTCAAAACCGGAAAAATAGTGCCAGATCTATGAAGATAGTCATAAACAGAGGCTATCTTTAGTTCCCAAAAATTTTTCTCCAAAAACATCAATCTAATCTTTGGACTCATGCATAGAGCATTAAATATAAATAAAAAATAAAACTAATTGCACAGTTGGGTTGTAAACGACGAGACGAATATTTTGAACCTAATTATGCCATGATCAACCATAATTGCTACAATAACCCACATGTGTTAATGATAGATTAATTAGGCTCAAAAGATTCGTCTCGCGGTTTTCAGGCTAGCCGTGAAATTATTTTTCTTATTCGTGTCTAAAAACCCCTCCCGATATCTGGTCAAACGTCTGATGTGATCTTTTTTCCAAAATTTTTAATGAACTAAACGGGGCCAGAGAAATACAGCCCCAGACGTGCTGCATGGAGGCGGCCTCGCGGCCTTCACGGCGTCTAGCGCCAGTTTCTGTCCCCCTCCTCTTGGCTTCGGGGCCACCGTTGGAGGGGGTGGAGGGTTCTCATCGTTCAGAAGGTGAGAGGGTGACGTGAGCCATGACTATGCTCGTGTTGTCTAGGCAAGTGGATACGTCGAATAGACCATCCATTATACTCCGTATTAGGGAAATATTCTCCACTATGCTACACTATCCCACACAAGAAAATTCCATCCATACCACAAACTTTTCTCAGGTACCAGATAATACCATAAATTTTCCCACCTTTCCAAAAATACCACACATCCTGACAGAGAAAGACGGGGACAAACAACACTAGTTTACAAGACGAAAATGCCCATGTCCCCTCTCGTCGCCTCCCCTCGCTCCCGTCCCCTCTCGTCGCCTCCCCTTCTCCCGCCTCAGGCGGTCGCCGGTGGCTTCGGCGGCGGAGGGGCTCTTTCCGCCTCCATCGCAGGCGGCCAGATCCGGGGCCCCACAGCCGGATCTGGCCACCGCCAGCCAGCCGCACCGTGGTGGTGGTAAGCGGAGGTGGAGGCATCGGCTTGCCGTGGCGGCGGCGGCGTTAGGGGGAGGTGGAGGCACGACCTCCAGGGTAGAGGTGGAGGCGAGGCTGACCAGGTCCGAACTACTTGCAGCCGGATCTGGACTCTAGCTGTCGGGCAGGCGAGCGCGCGGAGGTGGATCGGGAGGTGGCGCAGGGCCGCGGCTCGGGCGGTGGTGGCGGCGTCGCGTCGCGTAGTGTGGCACCGTTCCGACCAGTTCCAGGCCCCCCGCGTCCGGAGCTCGCTGTGGACTCCGGCCTCGTCGGCTCGTCGCTCCCTCCGATGTCAGCTCGTTGAGGTCCTGGGGCAATTTTGACTCGGAAAATATTCCCGTTTTTTGTCCGTCCACTTCCATCTCATTTTGTGGTAATTTTGATTAGAGTGCAACAGTGTTGTGGTATTTTTGAGAGGGTGTAAAATTTTGTGGTATTATTGTTTGTGGTACAGATGAAATTTTTCCCACACATTTTGGCCCACAAAACGAACACCCACAGAAATCGGACGGCCAGACCTAACCACCATAATCCGGGCAACCAAACAAAATCCAGCCGTCTCGGCCTCTCGGGCTTGATGGATGTGGCTCTGCCACCCACCACACTACTCATACTATTCGTCATATTTGATAAACCTAATGTTTGAAAGGACTTACCGTAATAAATAGGCTAGTAGCCTCATTGTTTCAGTTGTGCTAACACAATGAGAGTGCCTATATCTGAGAACTGAAGCATGGTCGAGATTATAATTTCAGGGATTATAAACATTCAGAATGATGAAAATAACTCAGTTTCAAGTTTTAGCACAGTGCCATCCTTTTGCTACCAAAAATGCTCGCAGGATGGATATGTCGTGTTTCTTACATATAATCTGCAGCTATATAGTTTTCAAGCTTAAAATCTTTCGCATGAAGATCTGTTTAATAGGAAAAGAAAAGACTACTCCAGAACTTACCCCCCAAAAGGCAGTAAACGACAACAATGATATTTAACCTAACCAAATTACCTACAGAAGATCATTTCGAACAAAATAGTTGCAATCACATCCAAACATCAATTGTCAGGTCACATGACAACTAGCACGACTTTCAACAGACCTTCCATAAAAAATTTGCATACATGGTTTGGGATAAAAATATATATGGATGTCAATGTCTGCAACAAACTTCCAAAATCCATTTAAATACATCTAGCAGGATAACATATACCAAACTAGTGTTTAATCTTTAACAAATCATGTCAGGCTATAAGGTTACAGAAACTGTGTTTAATTACGAACATCCTCCAAGAGTCAAACATGAAGTAGTGATTTAACAACAAGGTAGCATCGCAGCCTCTATTACAGACAATAACCAGGCAACAAGAAGAAAATGAATTGTCCAGGGTAGTGTGTATCAGTGCAATAAAACACCAACATTTTGTAATGGTTTCCTAAGTACATCAAAATTTAAGTCTTCTCAGTATCTTTTGTATCAATCCAAATCTACACAAATAAACAAGAAAGATCAAGTATTTGTTAAATACATAAAGATATGAAATTATTTCATACCTGTGCAAGATCCCGTCTCCAATTATCGTATAATACTTCAACAACCTGCCAAATTGCAAAGTTGGATGTTTTTACAGAAGATACATTATAATAGATGGAAGTTAATAAAGGCCACTTTTCAGGCGATCTGATGGCCAACCTGTTCAAAAGAATCTTTCCATACGGATTCGTATCCTCTGACATTCTATACTAATGTCACCGTGACATTCATTTCATCTGAGTCATTCGTTTCTAAATCAACCGCCATAGATTAGTTAAATTATAATTAATCAAAACAATTATTTAAATAATTCTATAACTAACACTAATTAATAGCCATTGATTTAGGAACGGATGGCTCAGATGAAAGGAATGTCACGGTGACATTAGTGTGCTAATGTTAGAGGATACAAATACCCCACGTACTGTCTCTCCGTTGTAACATTTATCGACAATCCTTGCATTAGTCATTACTACCTCCGTCCCAGAATATAGCTATTTCTGGGCGGATGGGACATTTCATAGTACAGTGTATCTGGATAAAGGGCTGTCCAGATACGTTGTACTAGGAAATGTCCCATCCACCAAGAAATAGCTGTATTCTAGGACGGAGGTAGTAGTTAGGTTGGGCTTCACCAATATTTGGAATAGACAAGAAAGCATCATGAATGAAAGAGCATACCACAATTCCTTGAAGGGAGAATCCATCTTATACCATTAAGTTTGTCCCGATTTAATAATATACCATCGACTTTGTAACTCTGCATAATATATTGGCCACTTTACACATTGTTCTACAATATACCATTGGACTGAGCATATTTTTCAAAAATACCCAAAGTACCCTTACAAATACACAATGTTTATAGTTGATTTGTCCCTTTAGAATTATCCAAAAATTTTGAAAATTTTACTGTGGCCTCCTTACACAACATGGAAGTCTATGTATAAGTTTCAAATTTTTTGCATTATAAAATTTTGTGTATAAGTAGATATATCCATCTCTTTATACGTAGAATATGAATGTAAAATAAAATATAAAATTTTAAAACATATACAAAAACTTCCAAATTCTGTAAAGATGCTATGATAAAATTTTTATAATTTTTCAATACTTCTAAAGGGGCAAATCAATGATTAACTTTGTATGTTTGTAAGGGGTGTATTTTTGAAAAATATGCTCAGCCCAATGGCATATTGTAGAATCGGGACAAACTCAATGGTATAGAATAGATTTTCTCTTCCTTGAATGACAAGGTATCTGGGAAAGCAATGTCCTCTGAAAACTAAATCTTCAATATTATTGATACTCCAACCGTTCCAAAATATAAGGCGCAACCGTTTTTTTCCTATGTTCTAAAATATTAAGCGCACCTTAATTGTATTGCTACATGTATTGGCAAAACAATAAACTAAAAAAAATAGATAGCATGCATTGGCTCTTTTTTTTTCCTTTGTATATAAGGTGGTTGTGCCTTATATTTTTGAACGGAGGTTGCAGTAAGGTATAATTGTACCGGTCGTCGTTCGGTCTTGTAACCTTACCCCTGATATAGTGAAGATATTTGCTGGCTGGCGTCCGTATTTTTTTCTCTCCTGATTTGGGAGGGTTTTTCACATTAAATCTCGTGCCTTGATTGATATATTGTTGTTTATCGTTTGTTTGCTTATCGTTTAACACTGGAGGGATAACTGGACGCAAATGGACAGACTAAGCACACTTTTGCAAAAGAATGCTGATTGCACAGTAGCATGACAACTTGAAAATAATACCTGGCAGATTGACCTCCACACAAACCTTTCTCAGCAAGCAGAATTGGAATTGCAGGATTTGCTACAGTCGTTGAGCAGCATGAATCTTAATCAAGAGATGGCAGACTGCCGGAAATTGATCTACCCTGATGAAAAAATTTCAACTGCCAACGCCTACCAGCTACTAACTTACAATGGAACACTATGGAATGCAGCAAATTTCATTTGGATAAACACTATCCAAACTACGTGCAAAATGTTCATGTACTTGGCATTCAGAGACAGACTCAACACCAAGGCTAACATGACAAAGATGAAATGGGACAGCAACCCACATTGCGACATATGCCCGGCCTTAGAAACATCAAATCATATTATACTTCAATGTAAATCAGCCGCATACCTTTGGGAAGACATGGGTCCGTTATATCTGGCAAATAGCTCTTCTTCAATTATGGATTTCTTAGAAAAGGTCAGCAACAATGATCAAAACCATGGTTCGCAGCTTGTGCGCATGCTCTACGGAAAGACAGGATCAACGGGGTTTTTGAAAGACAGCAATCGCAAAATTCCAACATGAAACGACATATAGACGAAACATTGGAATTATGGAGCCATAGGTCAAGTGCAGACATCAAAATGAAGATCAACTCCTGCTGCCTACAATTTCTTTAAGCAGCTCTTCTCATTTCTGTTGTATATCCCCTTGTACTTTTCTCTATTGTTTGTTTTCTTGTAATGTTTGTAATTCCTCCTCCCCCACCCCCACCCCTTTTTTTTACTCTTTCTTTTCCCCCTGCCTTTGTTCTCGCTGTAACTCCGTTCTTTGCCTTTTTAATGGGATTTTTTAAGTACCCTAGATTGTATATGAGCCATCCATTATATTGGATCTAACAGTAAAAATATACTGCACCATGTTAATTTGTGTAGTAGTGTAGTAAAAGTGTATTTCGAAAAAACATTACTTGACTTTATAATAATTGCATAAGAGTAAACTTATCATTGTACGGCATGAAAACAAGATTAGTTAATTATTAAGTTGCCCTTCCACCGTATTTAAATATTTCATAAAAATGGACAAAAAAATCAACGGTCGATTTAGTACTGGAGGGTACCGTAAAAGAGCCCTTTTAATGATAATCTTCAGTCAAAAATAAGTACAAGGCCTCCTGCGAGGAGGGTATCAAATATTCAGTCAACACACGCCAAACTCCCTCAACCACAACAAATCAACATCTTGAGAAGCCCAAAATCTGCCACCGACCACTGGATACATTCCTCTCTCAATGCATTGTATACTTGATATGATCTTCAAAACAATACATATAAACAGGAATAGGGCTATTATACAACCGCGGGGAGGGTTGAGCATGTATAGACATATATTTCTTTTCTCTATCATTGTGATTCGACAACCTAATTAATCATATGAGCCATACACCAAATACACAAATAATATAGTCAGAATCAAACCCATTGACACCAATGTTAACGGGCTATCATAAAAAAAAATTTCAATAAAATCAAACCCAAATACACCTGTAAAATTAGTGGATTACGGTCCATCCAAGCACGAATTTTATTCAACACTTGAAAACTTTCAGGGGCCTGTAAATTGCACCCGTTCTGGCCCAATTACAGGGCTTCCAAACAGGCCCTTCGGATAAACACAACAGAAACGAAAAGCATAGATCCAAGCATTCCCTTCCACCAATAGATAACCAATGGGACAAAAACCCTAAACCGTAGACCCCAAAAAGCATCCCCACACGAACACTCTATATGTAAAAATAATTCTGGAAGGACCAGAAAGTACACAATCGAGCTGAAGCTGCTAAACTATGCCAGATTACAAGCCAACAGAGCTAAAATCACATGCTACACTAACTGTACATACGTCTATCACATGATACTTACGTCTATGCCATTTTGTCTACATCTCCGAAAAAATAGTTCCTCTATCTTACAGATCAGTTACACCACAAGAGCAAAACAAAAGCACAGATGCCAACCGCAGATCGATATCAACACTTTTCTTCTTTCATATCTTTGACGAGAGATAGACCTGCAAGTAGCATAAAAAGATAAATTCTTGGTTTACTATGGTTGAATGTTAGTTTAACACATATGTGCACCTGTAATTTTCTTGGAGAGAGCAAGCGAACTAAATATTTGATCCATGCATATGGTTGCAATTAGCAGACAACACTAATATTGGAGCTTGCAAATGAAAGCTGGATGTTGTTAGAGAAGTAAGTGGTTACTCCTCTATTTCCATCTTGTTATAAAAGTGCTCACGTACTAAAGAGAATACAGAGAACAAGCACTCTGGATCTAAAAAAATAAACTGAAATGGAGATGGTAGGCGATCAAATATATATATGGAGAATATGCACAAAAAATAGATTGCAGAACATTCAGACTTTTTTTTTAATATGCAACTTTGAAATGGTATAAGATGACTTTCAGTTAGAAAGAGATTGCTCACCAGAAGATTCAGTGGGGGATCTCTTGCTGCTAAATTGTGGAGGTAAAAAGTCAACTCTGGGCATAGATTCAAGTGCCTGAATTTATTTGCACAAACACAGCATTATGAATGGTTAAATATATGCATTTGATGAAATCTTTTTGGGAATATAAAATGGGATCAACAAATGAGGAACTAGATGACTTTGTATTAAGGAAATAGACACCCAAATTCGTCTCAACAAGGACTCGAACTTGGGTGGTCTAGGCATTAAGGCATACATTAAGACCATCAACCAAATGATCTAGGCCTAGTTCCTTGCATTTGTTCAATTTAGTCATTGCTTAATCAGATTCTAACATCAAATCAAATAAAAAGTTCATTGCAGTTACCAAATTACAAATGGCACAAAGCATCTAATGACACAATTTCCCCTACACTTAATAAAAACACTGCATTTGAAATCCTGAACCAAAAAAACATGAGCCAGTGAAATCTCTACCTGGTGTCAGATCAGAATGATTAAAACACTTCATAGAAATGTCAAAAAAATCAATGTGTGAGAGAGCCTGCAAAATCATTACAAACTGACATATCAGGCAACATACAAATCGACTCATCATTACATCCAACAAAATGAAGGTAACACAACTGAAGAAAATTCAAAATGAGGTGGGGAAGGGTGCAAAACAAATGGAGGACACAAGTGATAGAGTGGGGCATGGCAGCGTGTAGGTGGCGGTGGAGGCAAGGCGTGTGGTGGTGGTGGTGGCAGTCTAGCAGTTGAGGAGGGTGCAGGAGGCGGTGGGCACAGGATGGCAATGTGGTGACAGTTGGGAGGAGGGTGTGCACACCAAGCAAAGGCAGCCACAGCCACACAAGTAATGGGGGAGGAGGGTGCATGATGTGATAGAGGAGGTACTGACGGCTGTGTGGTAACATTGTGAGTGATTGGAGGCTGGAGAGACGGAAAGCGTGAATTAGTGAGTGCTAAAATGTTTGCCAAATGAGGCGTCTAAAACTTGTAGGCGCCAACAATTGATCTGATAATTGCGCCACTATAATTCACTTCTCCTTTTAACTAATCCGAGTATAAATTGTTTCTAGACAAAGCCTATTATTACCCAGCCAATTCATGTTGCCGCAAAGACCAAAACTAAATGGTGTGGTAGCTTTCCGTGCAATCAACATATGAAATTGTTCTATCCTCACATATGCAATATTGTAACGTGGTAGACTAGAGAGGTAGAAAATTATGGCGAGGAAAAATCCAGAATTAATCCTTAAAACTACTTTTCAATTGCTTACCTTAGTAAGCTATTTCCATTTCTCTGGCAAAATTTTGTACCATCAGAAGCAGCTCAGCCCAGGCAGCACGTAGCTCAGATTCTAAATCAACTTTTACATCTACTAATTGGAACACACGAAAAGATACTTTTGGCTGTAAAGGTTAAAAAACTAAAATAAATAACGCATTAAAATAGTATATGGAAAGAATAAAAACAATAATTGAGACATAAAGTGCATACCTCAGGAGGAATATATTCGTCTTCGTGTTCAATCAAACAACGCATTTCCCATATGAACGATCTAAATTTATTGGAAGAGGACCATGCAAAACCAAGTTCACGCTTTTTATCAGTAATCCATTGGACATCACTTTTCCCCGAGAACCAACCAACATCTTTATCCAGATAGTTCAGGAACTCTAATCTTGCTTTCTCTTTTCTTGAAGCTACACCGGTCTGAGTATTGGAATCTGCAATTTGAGTTCCTAAGGGATCACAGTGTACTTTGACGTACATGTTTAAAGCAAGAATGTTCTCAAATTTTTCTCGAACCATCAGCATTGCACTATGTTTTAGAACTTCCGCTCTTCAAAACAAAAATAAAATAAGTCATAATCTGTTACCCAACCAAATTTTTCTTGAATAGTATTATTATACCACTAAAGGTTGACAGGTGACAATCATAAAGTATACTACTTTACAGAAAACTTTTCACAAAATGGCATTCCATATAATGTATGTACAGTACCACTAATCATTTTTTATATTTTGGCTACTTTAAAACAAAAGTTATGTTCCTATGATGACCCAAGCAGGAATTGGCTTAACTAAATGCAATCACATCAAGCCATATATCAAACTCTGCCCTCTGCAATCGATCCCTGTTTGCCCCTTGACACCCTCCTCCCAATCATCCTCAAAATATGAACCTTAAATTCAAGGTATTTGTTGTGAATGGCTACTGCAATGGTGACAGACAAGAATGATTTGTGAAACTGTGACAAAGAAGCAAATGGCCACTATGGTTGGGACAAAGGAGTGGGCTGCTACCACTAATAGAAGTAGCAATGTTGAGATATCCTTTACTATGAACTGAGCAGTCAAGTTACTTTGCATGCATGGAGTATGCATACCAATCACCGATGCTAACTTCCAACTAGTTTGGCATTTTGTGCATACGAACAACAAGTGGATATTTTAGATTGAGCGCTAAGAATTTTGTATTATATGACAAACATCTCACAATAGAAATACTTGTATTGCTATGTCTGCAAAAAAAAAAAAGAAAAAAAAAAGAAAAGAAGAGAGCTAAAACAATGTAGAGCAGGAGAATCTAGCTTGCCTACTAGGTGGATTTATGTTGATAAATTATTTCCTTGATTCCTCAAGATAATGTCGATTGCCTTCATAGATAAGCCACCAACCCCTAACAACCAGATCTGACAAGAAACCTTATTGAAGGGTATCCCTGAACCCTTCCTATGCCCCTGACCCACTAACCATTCTATAAAACAATAATGAAGTGGCTTAGCTGCATGGCTGCTACCTATCAGACATATTTTCAGTGGCATTAGACTGGTTAGTCTTTGAGCTGGCATGCCCCATAATGGAAATTGTCCAATTTTCTCTTTCGAAGAAAGCATGGTTAAATGAAACAAAACAAGGAAATGAACTTCATGGAAAGTTTTCTTCGCAGTGCATCCCAATAGACACAGACCTTCGGTTAATGAATTGTTCAAACATATTATCTCTCTCGGCCAAGAAAACAATAACATGTTTTGTAGTACTAATACTAGTTCACCAATTTTCTACAAAACATAGCTCAACATACAGCATTTTGGATTAGAGCATTACCCTTCAAGTATGCCATTTTCTAGCTTGGTGCATAGATCTTCAATTTCCAGAGTAAGGCATTTATGGTCCACAGCAGCCTTTTTAATCAACTCTCCAAGCCTCCGCCATTCAGCACGCCTGGCTTTTGCCTTGTCTACAATGAGTGCAAGAAACTTCAAAATTAGAAATGATATCACATTCGTTTATTATGACCAAGTAGAATGCATTGAAAATGAAACAAATTGTAAGATGGTTACAAGTCCCACATCTATTAATACTTGTTATATGCGTGTGCTTGAGTAGCCCACGATCCACATGACGTGCGACTTATTTGCACGAAGCTTATAAGTTTGTATCTTTGATGCCCAATCAACAACTTAAAATTCAATTTACCTCCTGTATACACGCGGAAATGCCATATCTTAACAGTGATGGAGCCATTCTCCTTGACGATGGCTATGTCTTTTCCTTTTAGGTTTTTGCAGCAAAACCCATGTTCTTGCAGTGCCACAATACCAAGGATAACATGTCTATAAACATTGAATAACCAATAAGTTGAAATTTTAAGTACACACGTATAACTGACTGTGTAAAAGAACTCACCCAGTCAATTGAATAAATTCGGGTGTAAATCTCTTGTACTCAAAAGCTTTATTGCTTCTCTTGTCTAGATAATCAGCGTAGGTAGTGTCGAAATAAGGAAAAGGCAGAAAATGGCATGGTTGGTGCTGTCTGAAGCAGCTCACACCACCTAGGCTTCTCATAATGAATGGGTGGTTCACCAAATTCAACCTATCATTTGTGGTTACTGCACTTTCATAGTTCTCAAACGCAACAAAAGTTGTCCTTATAGAGAATGGCGCATCAAATCCATATCGAACAAAACCTTCACAGTAATTCAGACCATCATCCAGTTTTTTAACTTCTGTACTAATCAGACATAACTCCGTGATGTCAAGAACCTAGCAAGAATTAGTTGAAAATAAATTAAGAAAGTATGCTCAAAGCAGACACACATTTATGATATCTGTATGCAGACATGAATACAATTCAAAGTAAAGTACAGAACAAGATAACTAAATATAAGATACACTCATCCTTGTGCAGGAAACATATATCAATGCTTTTGGAATACCTTATTTTCCACAACAAGTTCTCACACTGTAGACTGTCTTCCAAACTTAATATGAACATATTAAATTAACCTTCAAGTATTTATTAAAGTACACCACATGTACAAGAAGTTTCTCCCTGTCACCAAATTTTTATCAACCACAACAAAAGGATATCAAATTCTTTGTGAACAACATTGTTGAAAATTGAGACACTATAGTTGTTTTAACTGTAACATTCTATATTGATGTATCTTGGATATATGCCATTTAATCTCCGTATTACAACATCCATGTCCAGCTTATCACTGGATTAGTTGCAGTAAGTTTAAATAATAATAATAATAATAATAATAATAATAATAATAATAATAATAATTGTTATTATTATTATAGTAATAATAGAATCTAGTTTAAAATTTATGAACAGACCTATGTGCTGGATAAAGCATTAATTATTTCGCATTATTTCAAAAGTACATACTACAATTTGAACGTCCATTGAAGCTCTTACTTTTGTTACAACTGGATGAGGCGCATCTTCAATAATGTATGCCATTTTCTGAAAACTGAACCTGCAAACTGAACCGGGCAAGGGAAGTTGATTGGTTTAAAGGATTCAAACATACACATTAGCAATCAATCCTTAGTTCCCTACAGAATCAACATGTGTAGCTGACGCTTTCTACATTATTAGCATGCCATAAATTGTTTGGCCCTGGACAAGTTGCTTGAGAGAAACAGGTTTATATGAAATAATTTACCAGGAAACTTGAGATCAAATGTGACAATATGTGTGCCAAACAGTGTAATTGTGTCAACGTGATCATACATCTCCAGCTCTGCCCTAATTAGTGCCCTGTAACTTACGATTTTTCTGATACAGGGGCGCGTGAGGCCAGCAAGGGAGGGAAGGTGAAGGCCGCAGGGACGCCGGTGCCGGGAGCTAGAATAATCGAAACCTTGGGGGAACGTCGGCTATCGCAGGCGAGGTAGTGGAGTGGGGAACGCCGCGCCGCGCCGTGAGCCGCCGCTCGTCGAGGCACGCACGGGTCCTCCGGCTCCGGTCGTCGAGGTACCGTACAACGCGCGCGGCTGCGCGGGAGCGATCGCGCACACGGGATCCGGCGGTCGTCGCCGGTGGCACCCGAGATTGCGCGAGCAGAGAGCGGTTGAGAGGACGCCGGCCGCTAGGGCTCCGATTTAGGAGGACGGCGCGGCGGATGTTTCTGGAAGCCTCCCGAACTTTTTTTTAGATAGATAGAGAGAGAGGAGGAAGCCTCCCGAACAGGCGCCTGTCTCTTGCGGGTGGGCCTAAACACGAGGAGGGATCAATGGCCGGCCGTTGGTGGACTGCGTGATCATGGGCTGACCTGTCCATCACACGCAATAATACGTACAACCCGTTTCTAGCTCTGGTTTTTTTTTTAAAAAAAAAAAGAAAGACCAACGGAACCCCCCACCCCCACCCCCACTCCGTG